>OY829326.1:115736397-116936397 GCA_963691655.1 Toxonevra muliebris | reverse complement strand
GAAGTAAGCTTGGAGTAGGCTGTCACCGGTTTTATTTCTGTACAAATTGTTTGTGTTACAATTAGTGTTTTGAGAATCGCGATGTGTGCAAAAATGGAATCCAGCGTGTATGAACCTAAAATAAAACATCTTCGGATAAATTATGAATAAAATTTGAAATTTAAAAATAAATCTTTCTCTTGTCTTGTACTGACGTTTTTTATTTTTTATTATGTATTTATTTACAATGTGTTCTAAAATGAATACGTGAACGTGTCAAAAAGGAAACAACAATATATAAATTTATTTGTAGGTATACACAAAGAAATTTTAAGGATTTAATTGTTCAAGAACACAAAGCACACCCAGAAAAATACCCATCTCTAAAACAAAGAAAAAGTTTCCTCAATTTGAATCCACGAAAATTTCTCTCGTTTAAGTAAATTTTCCTCAAAATGAAGAAAAATGCAACCATGGTGTTCAATTTGAAGTAAGTTATTTCTTCATTTTTACAAATTTAGTTGCGTAGAAAATGTAAGAAAGAGACGAATATACCAAAAATGTTCTCCATACAAAATTTTGGTATACACAAAAAACTAGCTTTACTCTTTTGGCCTTAGAAGACAATCGCGTATGCTTTATTTTTCTTTTGAATTTTTTAGTTGGCGTCTCTATTTCAAGCGAAGCGGTTGTGTTTGTGGCTGTTGATATAATTTGTGAAAAAATTTATATATATTGTGAAAAAAAAAAATTATATTCGAAAGAAATAAATTTCAATAAACTTCAATTTATAATTCTTTGGCGACGACGCCTGTAGTGTATGTAAAAATACGTAAAAATGTAAACCTTAATACTTATTAAAATTAAAATAATAAATGAATACAAGTAAAAAACATGATTTCTATGCCTTTTAATTTATTTAAATTATTTAAATATTCCATAAATTGAGGATTTTTTTTCTAAAAAGGTAGTAAATTTACTTCAATTGATGGAAAATTATTCCTCAAACTGAGGAAAATTTTACCTAAATTATATACAATTTCTCATATTGAAATAAAATATTATTCATTTGAAAACCGCAATTTCTACAAATTTAAGACATATTTCTTTAATTTATAGAAAACTTCCTTCTTTCAAAGAAAATTTTCTCTAAAATAAAGAAAAAATATTTCCTCAATTCAAAGAAATTTTGAATATCTAAATAAGGAAACCGTTTCTATGGCGCCAAATCATTCCCATTTTTCCTCAATTTGATAGCCGTTTTTCTTCAAACGAGGTAAGTATTTCTCTGGGTGCAAATAGATCAAGAAAGTAACTTGAGAAAAAAAATATTTTTGAACCTGGCTCAGGAACGGCTCAGCGACAAGGTGCCATATGGCACCGTTAGGCATTACTGGGTTAAGCTAACAACGAGATAAAAGTGAACGATGATAACGAGGATAAAAAAAATTACGAAAAAAAAATTGTTTTTTTAAATTTTTAAAGTTGAAAAATAAAAAAATCGAAAAATTTGTTTTTGTAAAAATGCTTGTTTTAATGAAAAAAATATGAACTGCATTTTTAATTTTTTTTTTTTTTAATTTTAAAAATTTTGATGTCAATAAAAAAAAATTGTAACGTAGCAGATCAAAACGGACCACGGATTCGGACTCAGCGACCCCCCATTACCCTAAGTACACTTGTCTCGTCTCTGCTCATTTTTAGCTGTCAAACAGTGTAATTCGTATTGGAAATTAACAATTTATGTTTTTCATTATAATGAAAAATACATAAATGCAGAAACTGTAGATTAATGGCATTCATTGTACATCTGTATGCATGTATGGGTGAAACTAAGATAAAAGTTGAAAAAGCAACTAACTAACGATGTTTAATTAACACATACATTTTTCGCTAACAAATCAAGTAAGAAAAAAAATAAAACCAGCCACACAAACCATCCGCTGAAATAACAAATTGATAATAATACTGAACTAGCACAAGTGAAAACACATATAAGTATTTACAATTGGTGGCATATATAAATATATAAGTATATATACATGTATGCAAGTATATAGTATAGTACACTAGGGGGAAATGCATTTGTACATTGCGAACAACTAAAGCGCTTTTCTTTGGGAAGCAGATTGAAAGCATTTCCAGTAGTTGTATAAAAGCGAGCGAAACCCAATTCAGTTTCGTTTCTTTGAAAAAGCATGAAAAAGCAGCACAAGAAGGGAAAGAATAAAATAAAATTTACTTAATTTAAAAAAATTAATTTTTTTTTTCAGATATTTTTTTTGTTTGTTATATAAATGAAAAACATTTATTGCATTGATAAAGGAAAATAATACGGACGATAAAGGTAAAAAGAGAAGGAACATTGAATTTAATAAGGTCATAGGCAGGGAGCTGATTCTCCTTTTTTTTCAAAATAATGCTGACATGTGATACGTGTAAAGGCTCCACAGCCCGAAATTCAAAAATTCTTTTAAAAAATATATAAAGAAGAAAGTTTCCGATGAGTCCACAGTCCAAAAAATGTTCAAGACTACTATGATATCGTTTCTTTTGATGAAATTACTGAGAAAGCTGGACGCCATGTTACCAAGGTCATTTTTGAATGTAAAAATGTTGAACATAATACATCTAAACATAAAACATGGGGTCTTACTCTTAAGATGATCTTTTGGCTCTACACTAGTATAGTTAGACCTGTCATAGCGGCTCTAGTGTGGTGGCCCAAAGCCATGCAGGGCTCGGCCATCACCAAATTGAACAAGTTCCAAAGGCATGCTGCGTCTCCATAACTGGAGCTATGCGCACCTGTCCAACTCCTGCCATTGAAGCGTTGATTGGCCTGGTGCCATTACACATTTTCATCAAGAAAACAGCCGCAAACACTGCCTTGCGGCTGCGTATATCGTCAAGCTTACTAAAAGGCAACTATGGTCACCTGAGCATTCTTGACGAAATTCCTAACACCCCAATATGTACTGTATCGGATTATATGGCTAGGGATCTGTGTTTCGGTAGGAAATTTAACATCATTCTTCCTTCCAGGTCCGAATGGGTTGGCCAGTGTCCCGATTTCGGTTCCTTTGCTCTCAATTGGTATACAAACGGCTCGAAAATGGACTGTGGTTCTGGTGCCGGAGTTGTAGGACCCAATACTAGAATCTCAATCCCTCTGGGTATTTGGCCCAGTGTCTTTCAAGCCGAAATATACGCAATTGAGACCTGTGCCAATATAAACCTGTATAAAGGTCTTAAAGGTACAAATATTGTAATTTTTTCAGACAGCTAGGCGGCTCTCTTAGCCCTCTCTTCATGGAGTTTTTCCTCTAAACTGGTGAAAGAGTGTTTTGAGAGTCTCCAGCGCTTGTCTACCCGTAACAAAGTTACGTTTTGTTGGGTACCTGGCCACTGTGACATTGTTGGTAATGAGGCCGCCGATGAACTGGCTATGCAAGGTTCATCTACCAAGCACATTAGACCCGATACGTTCTGCGAAGTCGGCTGGGCCCCTACGAAATCTTTATATAACGACTTCCTACGGCTTTTTTTGCTTTTTGTAGTTGACGCCGCTATATATAAAATTTCGACTTCGTTAGCCTTACTTTACACGAACTCTATTTTCTTTGAATTAAAAATTTAAATTTTTGTGTAAGGATTTTAATCCGAATATACTTCATACATAAGTGGTGTAAACTGCTGAGACTATCGACTGCTCTATCCATGGGTTTTATACATGTTAAGCTCAATTTTATTTCCGGAACCCTAATCAGAGATTGATTGAAAATCCTTTCAATATCCCAGGAGCTAGAGAATTTTCCACACAAGCTTAAATGATAAAAGGTGCTATCATTCGCAATTCAGTGAAAAGTATTCAACGTCAATGTCAGAAGGTAATTGAAGAAGAAAGCTACAAGATCGAATAAGAGGACCGAGCTCTGCTGCAACCTAGTATTTATGGAATAGTTCTTTAAAAGTTCGACCTTAGCGCTTTAAGCCACGTATTATCAGACACCTTGAAAAAACCTAGATAATATCTTTCCCCACTGCATTTCGTCACTATCATAGATAAGTACAGTGCGAAGAAATATTTCTGAATTTGCAGAATATGGACTGACCATTATTTTGTAAAATTATACGATGAAGAAAAATTTCCATCGATTTCCTTTCATTCTTTTCAAATTGTTACGAAAAAGTTGCAAGATGAACTAATTCGTTGGCTTAATTAACTTATAAATCTTGAAACGCTCACCAACTCTCAAATAAGAAAATAAATAAAAGATAAATTTCTTCTACTTTTTCTTCTACTATTTCTATTACTTTTTCTATTTTCTACTACTTTTCCTACTTTGTAATAAAAAAATGTTGTTTGTTACTTTTTCTATTATTTTACTTTTCTAATACTTTTTCTACTTTCTAAAAATACGATGAGTTGATCGATAACAATGACGAAAGATTCCGAACGAAGTTTTTCTTTCGGTAATAATTGCAGCACAGGCGTTTTCCATAATCTATGGGTTCAAGTCGTACATTGAGAGATTGAACATGTAGACGCTCATACTCTTGTTCATCAGACCATTCCTTTCCTGTGGTTTCATATGAATCAAATGCATCTCTTTTTGATTCAACAAACTATTCTAAAGGCTTAAGCAAATTCACAGTTGTACACAGAATCATGGTGGAACTTTGTAACTACTGACGGGTAGAATTAAATCTTTCGAGTATTTCATGGCGAAATTGAGTGTAAACTATTGTTTCTAATCGAGCCATACTCGTATATGCTGGCGGCCAATGCTGTCCAGACCACAGCCGTTTTCTATCGGTAGTTTCTTTCTGCTCCGTGTATAAAATAGCATAGGTGAGCAAAGTGCTTCCTCTTCCATGGCGGTTTCAACTTCACTTCAAATTTTATTTTTAATTTTTTACACTATGTTGGGCCATTATGGTTTGTGGGCATTGATTTATTTCTTTTTCTTTCCATTCTACTTCTTCTTTTATGGCACAACACCTGTTGGATGGAATAGACCTACAGTTTTATTCCAGAACCGAACAGCAAGGTGAAAAGCCTTTCTTAGTATGGCTCCACAATAACTATGAACTACCGACATATCTGCTGCATTATTCACAAACGATCTTTCATAGTTTTCCTTCCAATGGTTCTCCACATATACCGTTTTAGATTATCTATTTGTATGGGTGATTTCATGTCACCTTATCCCAAAACAACAACATTCTGCACAAGCTTTTATTGTTTCCCTTGCTATGTAGATAGATAGGTTCATTTATTTTTAAATAGTTACAAAAATTCAACACACTTAAAAAAGAAAATTACTTGTCCATAAAGAACATACGGCAATGACTTCATATGTCGCCTGCCGGAGATTTGGTAGATTAAAATTTACATTTGTTACGCATATTCATCAATAATTAACTTTCTATATTTAAAAGCACCAGTAATATAGGCAACCAGTTTTCCCCAACTAACATCATTTATACCATTTAGTTTTTCAATTATTTCTTCTTCATTTAAAATTGTTTTCCCGAAATAGGTGTATCGGTATTGTTTTAGGATCGGACATCTTCCAAGAAAATGTTGAATTGTTTCTATCTCATTCAAGTTACACAGCGAGCATTTTTGTTATACAATCCATTTAGACTTATAAGGTTGCATCTGGCTTTAAAAATCCATGAGATTTTATATCTGTCTATGTTGTCTTTAAAATAGCTTTGTACTATGTTGTGGTCTATGTGCTTATATATTCTGTCAGTACTTCTCTGATTGATATTATTTAACATCATTTGAACTTTTCCATTCCATTGGTTAATTTCTAAATTTTTGTCATCCCATTTAAGGTTGTATACACTGCTTAGTTGATTTAATGCGTTTGCCCAGAAAATTTTTGATGTGTAAACATTTTAGCTCAAGGTATGGGCAAAATTTCAAATGTGTAAAATGTAAGAATAACTGTAACGTAAGATGTAAGATAACTGTAACGTCCAGTTCCGCTCTCGCTCACACTACTGCGCGGCATGACTGTGCTACTCTAAACAACAAAGAGAAGAAGAAAGGGAGAAATTAAAATACGAGCAGAGTTTGTTTGTTTATGTTTCGATCAATTTACTCTCACATATATGTGCATACGAAAACAAAATGTGTGTGTACAATTATTCGCGGCAGAATTATTTGTTGGTGTTAAACGTATGGAGATCGACTATACCATACAAGCAGAGAAGTCGCCGTAGCAAACACAGGCGTTTGATAGGTTTTGCATTCGGTTAGTTAGATTGGATTAAAATTAAATATTTTTTAAAATATAAAAACAATATAAAATGATAAGTAATAAGGAATCTAGGTTTCAATAAATGTATAAACAAAATGTGGTGATAATGATAGCAAACCACGGCATAAAAAAAACTTGCTTTGTGCATTAACCATAGAAAGGCAACACTTTTTTATCTATATAAATAGCAAATATGTTAAACAGAAATCAATAGAATCAAACAAATCAACAGAATCAAACTTATTTATTATAAAATCACTTATTTACTTCAATAAAAATACATTGTTTCTTATTTTTATTAAATGCAGTTATGGCAAATCTCTTTGCTTTTAAAAAGTAGTGGGGTGACCCTGTTGCCTTTCTAAGGTTAAATGCGGAAAGCACTTATCGTCGCCTGAGAATTGGTTTGGCGTATGTGTGTACAAATTCATATACCTATACGCCAAATCAATTCTCAGACGACGTTATGTAATATTTTCATATCTAATAAAATTTCAAATCAACAGGATAAAAACTTAAAGCACGGAAAAAAGGATGCAATTGCAGCTGCGTATATGCGAGCATATCGTGCCCGATACATTGAGTAAAAGAAAAATAATGCAACTAAAACACATCAGCCCTATTCACGATTTGGTGCAAATGCAAAATATTTCTCCTATCACAACAACAAATATATGCCATATGGAATAAAAATTTGCATCTGCAATGATGCAAGACCATTTGCAATTTATAGTGAATTGGGTTATTATATATAAAAGATAATGATATCTAATAAATTTTTAAATTTATAAAAGAATTGTTTTAATATGAATTATTTACCTAAGCATATAGATTATACATCAAATCCCTATATATGGCTATACATCTATAAGCTTATATATATGGAATTCAGTTGGCTTAACTGTTTACACATCAAATATCTTGTGTGCCTTGTACGCATCCAATATTTTTTTAAAATCTTGTTTGTCAGTTGTCTTTTGCTATTGTACTCAAAAATGGTTTTTGTTATGAATTTAAGATGCAGGGCCGGCGTATAAATATGACAGTTCTCTGCACCTGTTTCTAGCATTATAGCATAAGTAGGGGAGCAGTCAGGCAGTCTAAGGATTTTCTTTATAAAATATAGTTGCAACTTATCTACATCATCAAATAAATGATATCCTCCGACTTGAGCGGTATAGCTTTGAGTAACTCGACAAACGGCCTAAAACATTTTCCTAACTAAAGTCAGTTCCTAGCACTAAAGTTTATTTTATTTTTCTTAAAAAAGCAGTTCCAAGTAGCAGAATTATTTCTTTTTTTTAAATGTTTTTGGAATGACATTTTCGGCGTGAGAATGACACCTAAATGTATTTTCATTTTTCTTTCTTCGCCAACTTACCCCCTCGTCTAAACACCAACATTGCTGAATTAGCCATATTTATTTCCAAATTCCATTTATCACAGTATGTTTCTAAATTGTCCATCATTTTTTGATATATGCCAATCTCGTCTGCCAGTATAACTATATCGTCTGCTATATCATTTCTCATATATACACTTATATCAGTCTCTTTTTAGGGAAAGTGTTACGCCCATTTTCTTTAACCTATTCATTTTTTTAGAGCATTCCCATTGGCAAAATTCTTGAGTAAACTATCAGTAGTGTACCATAAATGAGAAAGTACACCAATAAAAAAATAGGATTGTAAGGAAGGTGTCACACCCTAATTATTGACAAATCATATTTTCATTCCAAATCTTAGTACCACAACACAAATAGTTCCTGAGATGTCGATATAAGCTATTTTAAAACGCAAAGAAAAGCAAAGAGAAGAAAAATTGTTTAAGAGTTACCATCACGTGATGTAATGTTGGTTTCTTATTTATATAAAGTACTAAAAATTTCATCTCTGTAGCAATCGATAGTTTGGACGATTGTTTTTACAAACTATCGATAGACTAATAGTGACAAGGCAATCGAGATACTGTCGACAGACTATCGATGTTTAGCCAACACTATTTTAGAATACCGATTTGTTACTTTTGTCACTAAGATGACTAATGTAACCATATCTGCCTTTCTTTACGAGAATATACTGTATGTTGTTGAAAGATGTGCTCAACTTTTTTACAGATGTGCGTCAGAATCATTGCTGATGCGCATTTTTACGCTGTTGGGTGCATACATACATACATACAAATGCAGCAGACAAGAGTGAAGCGCTAAAATGCAATTGAAATTTTGTTAACACAAAAACGCAAAACTAACAGCAGCAACAACACAAACCGACAACTAACATTCTTCACTTTTTTTCATTTATATCCGGTTCCGTTTCATATGCCAACTACACTACGCTCTTCAACTCATCTGCCACTAATGTCGCGTACACAGAAACAAAGAAAAAAAAATAAACAGGAAAACTGTAGCGACACAGCGGGATTTTTAATCCGTCGAATTTTTTCCTCTTCTTCTCTCTCTCTCTCTCTCCCTCTCCCTCGCGCCAATACCGAAGTGCGTTGTTTGATTAGTACTTGTATGTGTGTATGTCACGCCCACATGCTTCGAATGCGCTACAGTGATGGCGTGACAGTCATAGTGGCGGCTTTGTGTATATATGTGTGTGTGTGTGAGCGCACGTTGTTGATGGTGTTGCCATATTAAACATAACATAAAAATTTGTAATAGTTTTTCCTTGGATTTCTTTTGGCGTTTTGTTTTATTCATGCTGATGTTTTTGTTGCAGCGCTTTGTTAAGCGCGCGATTACATCATGTTTTTTTTCTCTCTTTTCTATACATTTCTCTTGACATTTATCATTTAGCATATAATAAAATAAAAACAATTAGAGAATATCATGTTGGCATATGGAACAGAAAAAAAGAAATACAAATTGAAGATAAAGTAATTAATTTATTTAATTTGCGATTTTTAGTGTAAAGCGTTTTTGATTTTTTTTTTATTACATTTTTTCCATTTTTTATTGTTATTTGTTTATTTTTTTATTGAATAAATTTTATGCGTTTGCTTTTCATTGTTTTAAAAATTGAAACAGGGGAAAGAGGAATAAATAAATTTAAATTTGCTAGGTAATTGTCACAATGACAGAATTTTAATAAAAATGCATAAATAAATAAATATAAATTCATAATTAAAAACTTTTCCATTTTTTCCTTTTTAAATGTCAAATTTATCTGCTATCGCTGCTGCCACTACTGAAATGTTATACTTTTCTTTTCTGTTCCCTGTAGAATTTAATTTCCTTTTTCAAAGTTTGTAAAAATGTTGAATTGAGTGCATAAATTAACATTTTGTTATTTTTTTTTTTGGTGCTTCGCTGATTTTGTAATTTGACAATTTTTTGCTTAGTTTCTTTATTCATTTTTTTTCTTAATATTTGAATAACCTAGAAAATTTATACAACTTTAGAGGTCATTTTTTTTTAGGAAAAATCATTAATTTGTGCATAACTTAGAATTGGAGAGGGATGCAGGGGTTAAGCAATTTTAATCACATCATGATTTCGAGAAATCTGTACAGAAAAGTGCGATTAAGGAATGTTTTGCTAATTTTCACCATCTTTTAAAACTAAGAAAACTTTTTTCTTTTTCTATTTTTTTCTTAAAATTTTTCATTGTATGCTTTAAAACTATCAGATTTTTGAAAAACTCTATACCTGTTTTCGCCATTTTTGGATCAAGGTGGGTGGGAGAGACGTAGAGAGATGGAGGAGAATATGAAAGAAAAACAGAAAAATAAGTTGAGAAAAGACAGAACCCAGGGGGAAAACAAGACTGGTGATGAAGAGTAAAGAATGAGAGATGAGAACGTGAAGAGGGACCGAGCGGGAAAACTGGGAAAGAAAAGAATTAGAGGGGAAGCAAAAGAGTTGAATGAGAGAGGAGGAGAAAAAGATGGGGATAGAAGCAGTGTGAGTGTGAGAAGGAAGAAGAGAAGGGAGGGAAGTGGAGAGGGGAGAGAGGCGACTTGGAAAGAGAGCTGGAATGAAAGGGGACAGAGAAGAGGAGAGGATACTGAGGTAGAGAAGGGAAGGGAGAAAGACAGAGAAAAGTAAGGAGCGAGGGGAAAGGGGACAAAGAGAAAGAGGACAGAGAGTGAGGGGACAAAAAGAGCGGGGATAGAGAGAGATGGGACAGAGAGAAGGGACAGAGGGAGGGGAGACAAAGAGAGAGGGGACAGAGAGAGAGAGAGAGGAGACAAAGAGAGAGAGGGGACAAATAGAGAGGGGAAAGAGAGAGAGGGAACAAATAGGGAGAGGGGACAAATAGAGAGGGACAGAGAGAGAGGGATATAGAGAGGGAGAAAGCGAGGTTAGAAAAAAGGCAGAGTGATGGAGGAGAGTGAGAGAGAAAAGTTAGGAGGCGAAGAGAAAGACAAAAGAAAAAAAGGAAGCTAGCAAGGATGCGACTAAGGAGAAAGAAAAAAGTGAGAAAGAGGGGGGGGGCGGGAAATGGAAACAAGGGAAATAGAAGATGGAGAAAAAAGTGATAGTTGGGAAAGGATATGTGACAGAGCTACAGAGAGGAATGAAGAGAAATAAGCGGGAAGAGAAGGATAAGGGGTGGAGGGGGGGAGGGAAGGAAAGAGGGGAGAACAGACAAAGAAGTGATTAAGAAAGAAAACACTTAGCAAATCTGAGAGAGGAAATGATGGAGCTCACTTTCACTTCTCACATGCTTTTATTTTTCAAGCAGAAATTTTTGCAATCATCAAGGTCATGTCATTGATAATGGTTGAAGAGAAAGAAGCATCTGAGTATTTAGTGACAGTCAGGCTGCGCGTAAATCCTTGCTTAATCCTCTGAGCACATCTAAACTGGTTATGCATTGTAAATCTTGGCTTGATTGTGTTGGAAAACACAATAGCCTGCTGTTGATATGGGTTCCCGGACACTCTCAAATTTCAAGAAATGAATTTGGTGACCTTCTGACCAGGAAGTGTTCGGAAACTGGTTCATTAGGCCCAGAACATACCACCATTAATGAGTGGGTCGATTTGTCTCACAATCGTAAATGGGAGGAACTGAGAGGAGACAAAGATCACATTGCCTGTTATATCGAAGTGTCTAAAAGACTTTTTGTTATCACTGTAGGCAGTTGGTGGGACTATACACTTGCTTGGGCCAAATATTTGAATATGATTTGCCTGAGAGTTAATGCCTTCTGTGCTTCTTGTGGCAGACCATTTTCTTGTGTCTGTTCCGCTTTCTTTCAGATCGGAGTTTGCATATTTGGAACTGGAGCGTTGAGAGACGAACACCTGGGCTTTTTAACACCGCAGTATCTGCTAAGATTTGTTAATAAATCTGGTAGATTCAAAGAATAGCGAAGGCGAACACAAGATATAGTATAATGGACATAAAACTTTTCTGAGTGCTGTATTCTTGAATACTTCTATTGCAGTTTCACCGAAGGTGGAAGCTAACAAATTGAGAGGAAGTGAAAGTTAAAGAGAATAAATATTGCGGAGGAAAGTGATAAATTTCATAATTAACATTAAAAATTTGGTTTCAAATCGGTATTAAAATAAGATTTTCCTTGCAGATTGAAGAAACACCACAAGTCCGCTAAACAAAATTAATGAATAGACAACTGGCGGGTGCACATTTAAATATTCTGTATAAGGAATTGAAGCGCCTACAGTGCTGCACAATGTATTTTAAAGACTATATTCTCATACAAAATCGCCTTAGTTTCAGTTTTCTCAAGCACCTAAATTCTGTTCATGGGTTTTGTCGGCAATTAGAGACAATCGTTGTGACCATCAATTGGTAATCAATAGTTGATTGCTACTTAAACAAAACTCATTATTCCAAATATACATTTGGCATATTTTGATCTAAAATTTGGGAACTTTGAACCTAATGCACCTTTGTTGAAATAATTTCAATTCAAATAATTTTCTCTGATTTATGTTTGCTATTTATCAAAAGGAACTACTGAAAATTCTTAAATTTAGGCATTTTAAAGCTTGTATGTTTGTAATGTTTCCACTATTTTATTTCTTTTTCTACAAA
Source organism: Toxonevra muliebris (assembly GCA_963691655.1). Taxonomy (NCBI): domain Eukaryota; kingdom Metazoa; phylum Arthropoda; class Insecta; order Diptera; family Pallopteridae; genus Toxonevra; species Toxonevra muliebris. The sequence continues at coordinate 116,924,124 of OY829326.1, read as the reverse complement.
GTTCAACACGGCGTATACGTAACTTTTTAATGTTATTCAAAAATATGCAGTGAGAAGAAGAAAATAAATTGATGGAAATCAATTTCAAAATTTTCAATAATGCACTTAAAATTAAACCTTGACATTTATTTATGTAATACATTTACAAATAAACAAACAAAGCAACAAATACAAAAACTTGCAACAGTGAGAACTAAGTGCTTCAAAGCAGCAGCAGCAACATCAACAACTAAAAGAACATCAACAACAACAACAAGAAAAAGTCTATTAAAATTATTTGCTCAAAAAAAAAAAAAAAACACAAAAAAATCTTTTTCATTTAACTTTGACTTTTGTAAAATGTTGTCCAAAGTCTAAGTGAAAATAGAAGAAGAAAGAAATAAAATTGAAAATTAAATTTTCCTTCTGACTGCAATTGTGTCGTCACTTGCTCAACTCACCTTCGATGCCTAAAAAACGAAAATAAATCAGAAAAGTTTTTTACTTAAACTTATATTTTTTACTTACATACATACATACTTTAGATATTTATTGTATTTTTCCTGCAGGTGTTGTTGCAATTGTCGTCGTTTTTTGTTGTTTTTTTTTCGGTTTGCTGCAGAAAACCATTTCTCATTGTCAACTGTGGCACTTAAATCAAATTTCTTGTTTTGGACTTTTTCGATTTGAATTTCCGCTTCAATTGTGTTTTTGTTAGCGTTACCTGTGTTCAATCGACCCCATCAATTGCAGCCACCCTTCACTGGCCTACTCACCCACTCGCATTCCCATCAACACCGATACCGATTTGTATGCCAGGAACTTGCCAGCCAAGTCAAGGTTACACAGGTTTGAATTTATACCTACTTTTCGACAGTTTCCGGTTGAGGTGACTACAAAACAACAACAAAAAGTGAAAAGAGAAAAGTTGTGAGCGAATAAGTGAGAAAGTGAAAAACACAAAAACCAAAACAAAACGGATGAAGATAAAGATACATAAATAAAGAACCAGCTAACAAAAAAACAAACAAAAAAAAACTTACAAACAAATAAGTCAATATTGAAATTAAGCGGATGCGACTACAGCATAAAAAAAAGAATACAAATACAAGAACAACAATAACAAAAGCAACAACAATGAATGAATACAAATAATGTTATCATTGACATACAAACGTTAACAAAAAAAAAAAAAAATTAAATAAATAAAAAAATAAAGCAAACAAAACCAGAGAGCAGAAACGAACAAAAAAAAATATCCAAACAAACGAGGAATTCTAAAGAAATGCATACCAACGAAAAAAAAGTGCGTACATTTATGTTTCTAACATAAAAAACATAAGCATCAATACGCACGCACACACTTACACAAATACTCACACATACACGTGAACACATTCAAATCAATACTCAACACAGTTGTATGCTTCTGGATATAGTGAAATAAACCGCACTTTCCATTTTAAAAAATCAGCGGGAAGATTTTTGGAATTGAGATTTTGAAGAAAGGCGTCTGTTTCCACGCTCTCAAACTTTATCAATCATGTATAATAAATTTCCAAAAAGTTTCAGGCAAAGTTGCATTTTTCTGCAGTATATTTTCATGTCGATAAATGTCTTGTTTTTCCTTTTTTCAGAGCAGATTTTACTCTGCCTTGCAAGTTTTTTCTAAGTTTAGATAGGCACATTTCAATGCAACATAAATATATGAGTTTAGGTCCTCAAATTTTCTAAATTTTTTTGTTAAGTATGTTGCAATAAGTAAATAAATATATGACTTTACCAACAAACATTTAATCCAACCATGTCACTATGAAATATATAAAATATCATTTGAAATAATTTGATATATATTAGAGCAAAGTCTTCGATGTTGGGACTGACTCGAAGAAAATAAAAGCAAGGTCGAAAAAAAAATCACTTAGAAAATGGTGTGTTAATACCCAGATTTTTATTTGAACTTGTTAAGAACATTTCTTTGTCAAGTCTATACCAAAAATTAAGTCCATGATCTCTACAGATCTTCTACAGCTTCAGAAAACAAGCGTCATTCCAGAACTTCGTTAGAATATAAGAAAAACAACGGACAATATTAATTTTCGCAATGCACTTTACTCTGCAGAAAGATTTTAAAAATCGCTAAAAGCAGGTATAATTTAAGTGTTTACAGGTGACTTAAAAATATTGTGAGAAAAGGTTAAAATAATATTTCATGAAGAATTTATGATATTTTGGGTTTTATGGTACACACGGACAATAGCCGCCAAATTATTTTAAAAATTATGCATGGTTTTCACTATGTCATATTCCCTGTCAAAAAGAGAGGAAGAGAGAATTTCCTATATAAAATTTGCCATGTTGGCAAATTTGACTGAATTTGACGTAATGAAAACCAGGCATAAGGAACCACATCAATCTACAGGTCATAAATGATCTAGTAGCTTTTTTGATATTTCACTAACATGTTTTTTCCAGAATAGTTTTCCCCAAAAATTTTACCTTCCTCTGACATCCTATTTCATTCCCATTTAAGCTAATGGTCTTGAGATTTTTAAATTTATACTTCCTTGTAAATAGTACAATAGTGGTCTTCGCTGGATTACATTCAGCCCCACTTTATCGCACCATCTTTTGGTTATTTTTAAACCGATTGGTATTAAATCGCATAGGGTATCCTCGAATTTCCCCTAGATATTATTACTATGTCATTAGCGTAGTCCTGAATTTTTTATCTAAGGGGTGAACCAGAAAAATTTTAGAAATTTTGTGTATCCATTATACGCAATTGTCAAGAGTTAGGACGCCGTTATCTTCAAGTGAAAGTTTCTATATTAGTAATTTTTATCTTGGATCTACTTAAGTCTACATGACGAGCCAACAAGAACAGCGGCGCAAATTAATACTGGACATTTATTTGACTGATAAGACGAAGTCTAGACTAAGCATTGCAAGGGAAAGCACATAACGTCATAAAGAACTACAACGCGGGAAACTCCATCTGCAGAACCGAAGGGTCAGGCAGAAAAAATGGTCCATTTAACCCAAAAGTGCTGAAAAGGTTGCTAGTACATATTGGACTAATCCCACAAGGTAGTCATTTTATATGAAACTAGCTGACCTGGCAAACGTTGTTCTGCCCTTTCTATGAATAAGCGGGAAAATTGAAATTTTATTTCAATAAAAAAGAATGAAGTTTCTTGGTGTTTAAAATTGAACATTGGTAATGACAATTCAAGCTTAAAGGATGTACATTGAATTTGGTAAAAATTCTAGATTTATTTAAAGTAAGTATTTAATTAAATTTGCAGAAGAATATTAAAGACCGTTCCAAAAACTTTTTAAAAACATGGACCCATTTGCTATTTTTTATAAAAATAGAATTTATTATAGAATTTGTTACAGTGCCACCAATCGGATTTTGACATAGCTATGCAGGTTCTTGAAATAATTCATAAATTGGTAGAAATAATAGTAAAAAATAGTAGTAGAAAAAACAGTGAAAAAGTTGTAAAAATAACAATAAATTGTAGAAAAATGTAGTAAAAGAGTAGTTGAAAGTATTAGAGAGGTAAAGTAGTAAAAAAGTAGTCGAAAATAAGAAGAAAATGTTGAAAAAAATAAATTAAAATAATAGTTGAATATAGAAGTAGAGCATGGTGCAACACCCATTAATCCAACAAACCATCCAAAAAAATAATACTTCCATACTAAGATATCCCGTAATAAAAATTCAGGGTATATGGAAGGTGTCACAGCGTTTTTACAGCGCCACCTATCGGATTTTAAAATAGCTAGGCAGGGCATTAAGATATATCAGAAAGAAGTAGAAATAATAGTAGGAAAAGGAATGGAAAAAGTAGTAGAAAATAGCAGCAAAAAAGTAAAAGAAAATAGTAGTAGAATTAGTAGTAGAAAAGGTAGTAGGAAAAAGAATAGAAAATAGTATAACAAATTGTTGTAAAGAAGTAGTAAAAAGGTAGCAAAAAAAAGTAGTAGAAAAATAGTTAAACATAGTAGTACAAAAATGGAGTAGAAAAATTGATAGAAATAATAGTAAAAAATGGTAGTAGAAAAAACTATAAAAAAGTAGTAGTAACAAATAAGAAAAAATGTATTAAAAAAGTAGTAGAAAAAAGTAGTAAAATAGTAGTAGAAAATATAAATTGAAAATGTAGTAGAAAATAAGAAGAAATAGTAGAAAAAAGAAGTTTAAAAGTAGTAGAAAATAGTAGTAGAATTAGTAGTAGCAATAGTAGTTGAAAATTGAAAAGTGAAGTACGGTGTCACACCCACTAATCCAACAAACTGAAAGAATTTAAATATTAGTATCGTACCATAAATGCCTTCTAAGATATCTCATAATGGAAATTCAGGTTATATGGAAGGTTCCCCACCACCTTTGTCAATCCCACCCATATTTTTGTTGTAGCATGGCATTGTCAATTCTCGTTATTGTACCAAATTTCTGTACTGTGCTATAACAAATTCTTTAGATATACCCAAAAAACTATTAGGATTGTATGGGAGGTGCCACGCCCACTTTCCTAAAAGTCATTATGAATAGCTATGCTTCATCCTCCCGCCTAAGAAAATAAATTCTGGAAATATGATTTCAATCGTCCCAGTCGTTCAGTTACACGATGTCATACACACAAAACTCTACGATTATATATATAAAGATATATTAAATCAAAGTAATATTTTTTATCAGCAGGGAATATTATTGTGTATAATATAATTGCTGCTGAATTTCAGTTTCTAGTTATTGGTTTCTTAAATGGAATAAAATTTTGAAATTTTGATATACTTGTTGAAGAAAAAGAGGATTTTGTGTTTGAAAAAATGGCCAAATGCCATTGAGCTCTGTGAATTTGAATTATGTAGCAAAATATGTTATGCCTATTTATGGTACAATCGGTATTAAAAGGTACAATTTCCACATAATTTAAACGCTGAGAGAATGTGTTCAATAAGAAAAAATCAGTCACAGTGATTTGAAAGGACTTTGCAAGGAATGTAGACAAATGCTTTAGTGCTCTTAGGTTTTCTCGTTAATTTAAAAAGTTTCTAAATTTATTATCAATGAAATGGCTGAGGTATTTATAGGGCAGGTCCTCTATTCCGTAACATACGGAAATCTTAATCTTTAAGAAAGAGCTGATGTGCTAATAATAACGATTTTTTAAAATTTATATCAACAACTGCTAAAGATATTTACTACTATTAGCAATCTATTATTAAAGTTGGAAACTAGATAAATAAAAAATTTTAAAATAAATAAATACAAATTATGTAACAATATCAATGATATCAACTATCACAGCAATATAATTGGAACTTGAATGATATATTGTAACTACATTAATATCATTGTGTATTCCTTGAACGGATGAATGCCCGTTCAATGTTCAGTGGGCAAGTTAGGATTTATGTAGGGATGGGTGGCTATATATATGACACTTTAATGTTTATTGTTAGTTCTTTGAAAAATGCTACCGTTACTAAAAACACAATATACAAATATATACACACACATTTGCATAGAAATATACAAATATTACAAATTTATCAGATACAAATAAATGCCAACAGCAACAAGTGCTGCACAAAAATATGTGTAAACTTTATCTTCTTCTTTTCTCTTCCTTTTTCTTTGGTTTTTGTCGTTTTGGTTTGGTGTTTGGTTTGATCACACTATATGTGTATTGTTATTTATTTTTTACCTTTTTTATGTAACAATAAAAATTTCTAAATATATGAAATTTATTTTAGTGTAGCCACAGCTGACGCTTTCTCTTCATGCTTTCTTGTTCAGTGTTTGAAGTATGAAAAGAATGAAAAATGTTTTGAGCGTATTCATGTAATTTTGCTTAAGGTCAAATGAATTCTATGCAAGAAATTCTTTTGCACCTCTGTTATTAAAATATATGTATGTACTCGTATGTAAATACAAATATTCAGATGTGAATACAATACTAAAAAAATAAAAATAAAAACAAAAATAAAACAAATTTTTAAAAAGTTATATGTAGAAACGTTGCCTTTGATGGATTATTGAGAAATTTCATTTCCAAAAAAGATACAAATAAAAATATTAGAATTTTACAATATACTGTATTTATAATAATAATTTTGTGGGTGCATGAAATGTATGTGTTATGGTCGGGCTCAAGTCTCATATCATCTTTCGGTTTTTAGTAAAGTTGAATCAGGCAAATGCTTAAACACTGCAAAAAATAAGAAAGAAAATTAAAATTTTTTAGGTCATTTGTTTTAAAAACAGTATTAAAATCACTTTTCCAAATTCAAAAGAAAAAAAAAAATATAATAATATTTAAATTTCTTTGCAGGTGCAGAATTCAATGGATTTACAATCAATAATTAGTAAGTTTAAAATTCAATTTTATAAAATTGTTATGCGTACCTTTAGAACCTTGTCCACCACTTCATTTTCTATAATACCAGAATGTCCCGAGGCCAAGCAGATTAATGATTTATTGTTGGCATTAAAGCTTCGAAGGAAGTTGTAATATTTGAAAATTGATTTAGATATTTAAAGGCCTTGAGACTAAAGCTTTCTTTGAACGACTAGAGCTTTTGAACCTGTTTGAACATACACGTGTACACGAACTGAGGACTGATGCGGTGCAGAAATATAAAGGGAAACAACAACAACTATCATAACCACAGCGATCACAATAACCTCATCATCTGTACAGTTGTTTATATCTTGTAATGCAAAAAGAAAACAGAGACATAAGCGAAAATTTACTGAAAATACTTTTTGTAATTTTCTCTGTTCTAGATTAATGTTCGCGCAGATACACCAACGTTTAACTAAACGTGAACCGGAATAGTGAACCAAACTCCACGTGTTTAAAATACACGTGTAGTTCGGGTTCGTGTTTTCGGTAAATATTCTTACGTACGTGCATACGTGCTAACCATGTACATGTACCATGTACACCATATTCGGAAGCTCTACTTCAGACCAGCTTAGCTGTTTGAAAAATATTTATTCGTGGATTGTTTGTGCTACCCTTGAAACTTTCAGAAGCCAAAAACTTAAAAAGATTTTTTAATATTAGTGAATCATGGAAATAATTTAATATTACTCATACGCACCGTTGAAAATTGGTGCCTTTGCTTTGCAATTAAAAAAAAAAAAATTATATAAAACATTCTTGAAGTAAAGAATGTTTTTGTCAAATAACAAGACCCCAAGCTTATCAAAAAACTGATGTTCAAAATACAAGGTTCATCTTTTGAAATCAATTTCAAATGATTTTCAAAATGTGTGAGCTGCTAACTTGTATCTGGCCACTGCGACATTCATATCGCTCCATTTTGGACGGAATTGGGTTTTTTTCTTGCTCACGTTACGTATAAAATCACATAAGAATCCAGATAGAAACAAATTTAGTTTCTGATAGTTTTTTTTTTTTTTTAGAAGACTATGAAAATTAAATCTATAGGTTAATTTTCAAAGTCATGACTTAAGTTCATGTCAATTTCGTTATTTGAAGTTATATATAAACAGGTTAATGAACAAATGTAGTCATCACAACAACAATGTATATAGAGACGGGCAAATCAGATGACCGTTTCGGAATCCGCCACAATTCCTCATCAGTGATCTTAGTGATAGTTCTTAATCTTTCAATATCCTATATAAGCTACTAATATTTGAAATCATAACCCAGAATTACGGATTTGATTCCAAATATCTTTACTGAATAAAGATATTGAAAGAAACTACCACTACCGTTCTATACACTTATGTTGTTGTTTTTTTTTCCCCCATTGTAGCTAGTCTGCATAACAATTCGTTATTTGAAAGTCTAGTTTGTGAGAAAATGATTCTAGGTGTCATTTTTTCTGACATTTAGTTTCGTTTTCTTGAAAATGGAACTTTTCTATATAAGTGGTTAAAGAATAGAGATAGCGATATATCGCGACTTCATAGGAACCGAAACACCCTGTATAATGAATAGGGATGCAAATTTCATGCACGATACATTTTTTGTTCTTGGCATTGATTTTCAAATTAGAAACTTTAAATTAAAAAAAAAATTGAAGTATATAATAATAACTTTCTCTGAAGGTATTTCTGTTTTTTTTTATTTTATATTTATATTCTTTTATATAAAATAACAAAATTGTAAATTTGTAATTTCTATCAATGCTAAGAAAAAAAATTTATTGTGCATGAAATTTGCATCCCCAATAGTATATACTTGTATATTTGAGAGTACCAATTTTTATGGATTTTTTTTTTTTTTTAAATAAAATTTCGATATTCCGAATATTCGACCCTGATCAGCGACAGGTCTGCAACTTCTTACTTCTCCAGCCTTCTTGGCATGAAATCACCTTCTGAAGCCATGTAGCGGTGTCGTCATTGCTGCAGTCTATCAGTAGATATCCTGGCCGGAAGTAAATGCCGTTAAATCTAATGGAAGCAGTCTAATCATTCGTCATCTCGTTCAAGGGGCGTTACCTTCTAGGTCCGTCAGATCATCAGGGATGAGCAATTGGTGCGGGCATTTCCTAGGTTAGACAAAAGATTTTTAGGGCGCTCGCATTGCTGGCTCCTTGATCGGGCTTGCTCACGTTAGAAGTGCTCTGGCGGGAGTATTTTCCGATTCCAGTTTTGCGTTATTTTCTGAACTGACTTTCTTTGGACCAGGACGCTTGGGGGGCGGGGGATTTATTATGTTATCGTTTTCACGATAGCGTTGCTCGTTTTGCTCTGCAACCAAAGTATCCACCCTGAGTTCCTATGCCTTCCCTCTAGCGTCTTCAGGGGCCAAACCTAGCCTGTTGAATTTTAGGTACCAATTTACGGCCGACCCATTTCCAGGGGTCGTTTAGCCCACCAGGTTCTCCGACGGGGAAAGTCCAGAAATGCGCCGTTCTAATGCCTTAGGGTGAGTGCTTTTTGTTTTGCTAATTCCCTCACCCGATTCCTCAGGATTGACTAATAGTAGGTGGGGAAGTGGTGCTCACTTCTCTACCCTTGTCACTGAGTGTACGCTGGGAACCAATTATATTCCTCTTGCACCACCGGCAAGATATTTTTCCGATATCGCCACCTGGTCTGGCTTGACCACTTGCTGGGCCACCACCCATGCTAGAAGGAATTCTTCTATGACTAGTGCTTGATCCTTGCAGGTAGTTAAGCACCAATCGATTTGACATAGAAGGTCTTCTTCTACTCACTTTGCCAGGAAGCGTTTGCGCCGCCATATTTGCCGCTTCAAATCCGGTAAGTTTATGCGTCTTTAGTTTATTTAAGTTTTGTTTTTGCTTTTAGGTGTCATCCATTTATAGGATTCGGCCATTAGCTCGCGCCTAAAGGCGAAAGCGTCCCGGCCACTAAATTCCAATGGGAAAGGTCGACCATAGTGGAGGCCGATACCATGGCAAGGTCATAGTTACTTCCTGATGTAGCCTGGTTTCCAGCCATAAAATTTTTAAATAACTTTTGGAATATAATTTATAATTATAATTTTTAGATATAATTTCAAGAATGGTCTTTGATATGAATATAGAGCCTCCTGAAATATTGTTTCTATAATTCAACTGAAATCTAATAAAATTGCTCGGCAAAATAAAAAAACACTTAAAAGTTATTCCTTTTTACTACAGATATGCTGGAATTTCTATCTAACTGCTGAATGGCCCTTTTAGCATCAACTAGGTTAATAATTTTGCTCAAATGGTATCATCAGCTGGTATGGCTTTGTTTTTGTCGAAGGTCGCTCAATGATGCGCGTAACGGTCTTTTGTTTTTGCAAATATCCACTATGTTCTTTGCTATCAGACTTAAGTTGTTTTCGTACACGTCGTTGAGTTCCCATCGGTGATAGTACAATAAAAAAGTTTAATTTTCTGGTCGTTCAGACGCAATGCAAACTTTAATTTCCAAAATTTAATTATCACAATATTGATTTGAGATTTTCATTGTATCAACAATTTTTAAATATAGAATTTTTTTTCGAAATTCAATGGAAGCCTGAATTGTCATTACGAATATTCAATTTTAAATATCATGTTTTTTATCCTTTTTTAATTTTCGCGCTTTTTCGCAGAAAAGGCAGAACAACGTTTGCCGGGTCAGCTAGTATATAATAAAAGTACAATTATGAACTAACTGAGTAGCAACATTACAAATTATAAATGTTTACGATTATAGTGGGCAAGGCCGTATTTAAGGGGGGGCGGCTTTTGGGGGTTCTGACGAAATGTTTAAACTTTCTTCTATTTTGTTATATTAATTGCCAGTGGATGAAAAAAAGTTAAAATAAAATCTATGGAACAGTTTTTAAATATTTTTTACTTCCATCGGTTTCTTTCTAAAAAGTCAAATATAAAAAATAAACTTGAAATCTTAGTTACACTATGCGACCAGATCCGATTTGTTTTTTTTGACATGAGGTTTGACTTTGGATACAAAAAGAAAAGGTGATGCTGAGCAATTCTGCATTTATAGTTTTTCTAGGTCAATAACCGTTTTTGATTTACAGTTTCGGGTTTAGGGCTTATTTGGAAGGGCATGATTCAGCCTATAATTTCTGGATTTCGAAGTTTGTAGCACGCCAGTGTTCAGCTCTACAAATTTTAAAAATGGCCAAAAATTCTATTTTAGGGCTTTAAATCCCATTTTTTCTAAAACGTGGCGTGATGGGAAATTTTTTAACACAGATTCGTGTTCAGTATAAAAAATTCATTCACAAACACTAGGAACCATTTTATTCGCAAAGCCCATGTAGGGCAGTAGTAGTGGATCAGCTCCAAAGTTCTAGGAAACAATCTTAAAATGTAATTAATTCTTTAACCCATTATTGCCCAGAGCACCCCGACTCGGAAGATCTCTTTCAATTCAGTAACTGCACGAATTTTGGGAATATAAGCCAACCTCATCCGGATTCCTTATCATGGCCCGAATTCCCATTGATAATCATTTGAAAAAAATGAGCCTCTGACTATTTTTAGTATTTTTGGTAATTGTTTTGAGGTCGGGCTCATCATCAGTAATGGCAAGTCAATGTCAATTTTCTTCGAATGTATTCAATCTAATCTACTCCATTTTGCTATTTTAGTGTTTAAAAATGAAGAAATGGTATGGTGGACCTTTTTGGTTTTTCTCAATCTAATAAAATAGGCCTAAAATTAAAATGTTTTTTTTTTTTGTAAGTTAATATTCTTCTACGTTTCTGTTTTCTGGTCATCTAATTTGTAATTCTGCACGATCCGTTTTCGTCGTGCATTCGAAAATGTTCTCGCCTTCTCGACACCTGTGGAATAGCAACTACCAAATTTCATCTTATTTTTTATGATTGTTTCTGTTTATAGCATACGCGTGGTACCTCTACTTTCAGTATTTTGTTTTGTCTTTTGGCTACAATTTTATGACGGTATACCACATTGTTGCTATATTGTCGCTATCATTTTGTGCCGTCATCAAAAGTGGCTTAAAAGCTCACAATATACTCAACAATATGAGAACAATTCGGCTCCTGCTTCTACTATTTACTTTTCAATATTCTTTTTTGAGATACACAAATGTGGGTGTGTGTGTGTGTATGAGAGCTTTAATTTTGCGAGAATTGCGCCACATGCATAAAAAATAAGTACAGCAGATAGACAACAAGCTCAACAACGAGTAGTAGCGGCAAAAAATTGTCAAAAATGTGTGTTTTTTTGTTTTGTTTTTTGGGTTGTTGCTTTGTTTTTGGTATGAGATCTTCACTATACAGCGACAATTGGCAAGTATTTGAAAGATACTGTTGAGTTGCCTATCTTTCCGACTGCTTGCCTGCCTGCTTGCAACATATTTGGAAAAAGCATCAATTTCTCCTTTTCACTTTCGCCTGCATTTATTTTTCCCAAACCGTTCGGTTTTGATTGCGGCTGCGGGGACTTGAGAAAATATTTAATGGCATGCAAGTGTGGTGTGTTTGTAAATGCATATACAAAGAGACACATACTCGTAAAAAGGAATTTATGATTATATTCCTCAAAGCTCTTTACTCTTACATTCATAAGTTCACACATACATACATATGTACACACATTCACATACAACTTGTAAGCAAATACGTTCTTCGATTATTTTACGATAAAGTGAATTTCACTTTTTATGATGCTCTTGTTGAATGTGTGCGTATTTATGTGTGTATGTTTAAGGATGCGCGTGTGTGTGCAAACCAAATTATGCGGGTGAATTTTTTATATGATGTTGGCAACAATGTGTCGCACTGTTGACATTTGAAGTGTTGCGACTTTGTTTGACTTTTTTTTTTACTTTATGGCCGTTTTTTCTTTTTTTTTATTTCTTTTTTTTTCGTTTTTGTTGTTGTTTTGTTTTCGTGATTACATTTATAGGTTATAGGTCGCTATACATCTGCATGCATACATAAGTACTTCATTTTATTGCCATTTGTTTGTTATCACGCATGCTTTTTGTGTATTTCAATTTAACATCTCTCCTTGCCATTTCTTTGCGGTATTAAAATAAGTCAAGGTAATTGACTCTAATAAAATTCACATTAACTAATTTTTTACTGTCATCGCATCAACAAGTAAGCGTAAAATTGAATTATTTCGAATTGATTACTTATTCATATGAAGAGTTTGCTATTACAATTTGTAAGCAAACAATCACCAAGAAAAAATATTTAGGGGATCCGCAAACGTGGAAAATGACAATTGCAATAAAAAAAGTCCAGTCACTAACATTTTTGACAGCAGTTGCCTGTGTTCTGTGATCAAATTGAAAATGTTTATTTATTTTATCAAACATTTTAAGTTAAATGACTTTGATTTTATTTTTATTATTTTTAAATTAATGCACTTTTTCTAGTACTGTAAAAAGTTTTGTTCTTCCTTTAACACTCGGTCACGTAACACTTATATACACTTCACGCTCTGAACTCGAAATGACATGAAAAGTTTGCTTTCGTCATGACAAACAATACTGTATATTAACTTAACGAACGCCAGTGAAATATAATGGAGAAAATGACACTGTCCCGACCCTGACAGCGCTCCAACCATGACGACACTCCCCTATAGTATAAGTTTCTAGTATTCGAAAATGTATCGGGAAATTACAAGTGCTCTTTTCTTTCTCTTTCAAATATCGTCACTAAATACTTTCTATTAATTTTTTAACTTACAATATAGTGTTTATACTAGCAATTAAATCGTTTGTCTTAACACTAACAAATAAAACGATTTAAATTTCTCGTTATCTTAGCTTTTCATCGAGAATTTTTTCCCAAAAAGCTCATAAAAAATATGTGAATTGCATAATCTTTCATTTGAAATATCATTTTCGGTTTCCTAAATACCAACTAACTAAATACATACATACATAAAAAAAGAAGCAAAAAAAAAAAAGTGTTAACAGCAATTAGAATGAATTTAAATTATCTTAGAAACTTTGTTGCAAGTTTTTTGTATGTTTGCTTTGCATTTGTGTGTGTATGTGTGTGTGCAGTAGTGTCACTTGTGTGTGAATTATGGCGCCAACTCAACTTCTTGCAACTTCCTGCAAGCTCGTGTGGCAGCCAACACATTTCGCTAGTTTTTGAACTTCGCACAACGTCATTGCCATAACGTCGTAATTTTGAACGACTACTTTCGGGCTAATTTAATTTCAGTATTACAAGTGTAATAAAACAAAAACGCTTAAGAAGAATGCGGAAAAAAGTTTAATTTCTTTTTGCGCACAAGGCAAGAAGAAAAGTATCTATGTGTGTGTGTGTGTAGTGTGTAGTAGTAGTAGTAGTAGTAGAAGCCCAGTTGCACAAACAGTGAGTACTCCTCAAACGATTAGTGATTTCATCACTCCAAAAGGAGAGATAAACGAGCAACTTCAATACAGTAACAAAATTTTTGAATTTCACTAACACAATTTCGTAATTTTATATGGTCTATTTTTAGAAATAATGATAAACAAAGACAGCCTGATTGAGTAGTTCAAATTTGTATATCTGACTCTCTCTTGCTCAGTTAACTCTTTAAGGTTAGGTAGGGTAAGAACTGCCCCACTTTTTGCATATTTTTTTATGCATAGTGTGATATACTTTAGGTTAGGTTAGGTTGGAGTGGCTGTCGAGAGACACACTTAGGCCTGAACGACCCATTGTGATACCACATAGTTGGACCTACAGTTTAACGCCGATTCCGAACGGCTGTGTGGCAATTTTTTATCGGCTTGGTGGTTTTGCCATTACCAACCAATGTGTGTACTTGTACACTATCTTATAATTCTCATACACTTCATATTGATAGTGAATATAAGAAAGTAATGAAAATTAACCACCAGACGAAGACGGGAATCGAACCCGAACCTCCCAGATGAAAGTCTAGTGCACTACCCACTAGACTATCGAGTGATATACTTTAAGCCACCTCGAAAAGTTGAAATTACTTATAGTCACACAGTTTAATATTTTATTTACAGTTTCTCATTCTGCTGGTAATGATATAAACCCAAAAAATGTCTGTGAAACTGGTGTTTTTATTTTCTTTAAAATCGTGTGCATCAAAGAGTTAAAAATCCGTAACTAGTAGTAGAATCATTGCAAGAGCAAAAGAAACAAAATTCAATGACACAACAAATTTGCTTGTGTGGGTCAGTTGGTAAGCGCGTCGCTTAATATTCGCGATGCGAATTTTTTGACCACAGGTTCGAGCCTGGAAAAAAAAGGCAACTCAAGAAAATAATAAAATTATAAAAGGATAATAGTAAATAATAAAAAAAAAAATGCCAAAAAAGAAAAAAAAATAATGAACCAAAATAATTCTAAAAAAATAAAAAAAAAATGTTGGTGGGATTTGAACCTTGGCACACACCCAAGTGCTTGCGTACTTACTGTCGTTTTAGAAAACTAGTCTATGGCGTCATGAATTTTGTGAGAAACTATTTCGGAATTTTGTTTTTCTATGAGATGCAAGTGAGCTCATGCTCCTTTTGGAAGCTAAAACGAGTACTCCATGCCCTAGGACATGCTATGTTAAAAAAAGAGTACAAAATGCAAGAGCTCTGGAGCAATAGAGAGTAATCGATTGCTCGCTTTGGAGCGCTCATTGATTACTCTTACGATCATCCAAAGTTCAACTGGGAGTGGAAAAACGAAAGCCAAAAGGCGATGATGATACGCAAATGAAGCTAATGTATCTTCTTGGAATTTCTGCAACATCGTTTCATTGTTGCTGAAGCGCAAATATTTCATTATGTACCCATGAGCCTTAAGCTGCTGAAGTGCCGGCGGGCATTTAACATTTACTACACGCATACATAGTCACACACACATACATACTCACACAGAGATATTATATGAGCACTTGCACGTTTAGTACGAGTACAGATTGCAAGTTGCAATATTATTCAATTTGCAGCAATTGTTGCTGTTGTGCGCAGCATCTTTTACTTATGGTTGCTGCTGCTGCTGCTCTTATTGTTGATACCTTCTAAGCCCGTATTATATCTTCTCTACCAGCGACAACAACAACAACAACAAACACAAAAACAACACCAACCACCACATTCTAGTTCACTCCGTCACTTCTCATTATCACACAATTCACTTCTTTGTTTCTTCTGAATGTGTTTTGTAATTTGCTGCTATTTTCCTCTATGCTTGTGTGTGTGTCTGTTGCTGTTGTGCTACAAGCTTTTTTTTTGAAACAAGCGGCAACTAACAAGCTCCGCATGCTCAGGATTAAATTTATTCGACTTTGAGTTTTACATATATTTCTTTTTTCACCAAATTCTCTTGCTCTTCTAACTTTTTGTTTTTTCCATGGTTTTTTTTTTTTGGCTTTTTGCTTGTAAATGGAAATAATAAACATTAATGCCAGAGTCTGTGGGTTTATTGATTTCTTTTTTTTTAGCCACGAAAATTGTTTCGACTTTTTCTGTTTATTTGTATACGATTTTAAATATTTTATTTTATTTATTTATTTAAATTGAGAGTTGAGATCTTTAAGGATTTAAAGATTAACATTAGAGTACAGTAGAAGAAAAGAAGAAAAGAAGGCAGGCACTTGAAGGCTAAATAACATCGACTGCTTTTACAAATTTTTTTTTGGCAAGTTTTTTGTCAATTAGCATGACAATTTTATGTTTTTAAGACTCTGCTGTGCTCTTTGGTATTTATTATGTAAGTATGCATTCATGCAGTTGTTGTATAAGCATCTTTAAGCATTAAATTTAGAGATCAAACGATAAAATTTATAGCGTGTTTAATGGAAAAATGGGCTCACATAACATGCGTTTGAGTTTTGACAAGCGCGGTGGATTCAATGTGGGGCATGAAGAGGAACTACCGTTTGGAACTGTTCGGTCATTCTAAAAATGTTAAATGAAATGTTAAAAAATTTCTCAGCGGGATTTCATAAAAAGCCTTTAAAGACTATGATAATAAAATCTTTCAGGCTTGAAAAGTGTCATCGTGATCACTTTCAAAAATCGGTTCCTCCACATCTTCAAACCACGGCACAGTGGTCGGGCTTGTATGGAGTTAGCGACCAAAAATACTTCCAGTTGAGATAGAAACGTGAAACTTTGATTATGGCTTTAAAACAATGTGAAAACTATTATATGATAAAATGGGTCTGGTTGAACACCTGCACACCCACCACTGTAGGTCCTTTTCAATCGTGTACAAATATAACTCACATAATACGAGTTGTGACCCCAAAAGCTCGAGATGTCGTGCCGTTAACCCAGTAATGCCCAGCGGCGCCATATGACACCTTGTCGCTGAGCCGTTCCTGAGCCAGGTTAAAAAACAATTTTTTTCTCAAGTTACTTTCTTGATCTATCTACTTTGGTTTCACCTCGTCCTTAATGGGTTAAAAGAAAAAAAAAGAATGTATGTCTGAACTTGACTGTCACCTTCGTTACTTTAGAATTGTCTTGATAAACATCAGAGTTAGACTGTATTCGATATTTAAATTGTTCTTTTTCAAGTTGGCACACGGTTTCTTTGCGGTAATGTCTCTTCTATTTTCCTTGTTTTCTCCTCTGATCTTTAACAATAACAGTGTATCGGAATTGGATCTCACCACATAACAATCCTTACACTGAACATGAAAACTCGGATAAAGAACTTGATTTCAGTTGATGACGACCCACGATAAAAATTGCCTTCGCTTTTATAGAATGCTTCTATTTAGATGATGTTTTGGGTAAATACTGTCAATCAATATCCTGCCAAGTGGCAGGAATGCCAGATGAGCTGCTTTGACCCAACAATAAAAGAATTCTTTCTCGATGATGGGACTCCCGAGAAGCAAGCAATCAGATTTATTATATCATGAATTCACAAACATGATCTCGAACCACTACTTGATTGCATCAGATTACTAACTTATAGGAACAGGGATTGGATTTCCTAACTATGAGAAAATGACCAGTGTATGTAGAGTAAATTTCAGTGAGTACGTAATTTTGACAAATAAAGTTAGGGGATTACAAGTTGTTTGATTCTTTTTCTTAAAAAAAAACTTCTGGCAAATGTTTTTAAGATTAGGCAATTTTTTCCAAAGAAGAAAACGGAAATCTTGACAATGCTTAACCTTTAGAAGGCCGCCAATTTTCCACAGAAAATTTTTTTTTGTGAAAATTTTTATTAATATGAAGTCTCTGCGGTAAATACAATCGTCAATATATTTAGTGGCCACGCCGGCCGGCTACAGTAAAATAAACGACTTTCTGAAAAAATGTTCTAATTTGTCTGTAATTTGTTTTTCGGGGCTTTTGGGGTCGCTGAATCCAAATCTGTAAATTGAATTGGCGGACAAATTTTTGAAAAAATCTTCTAATTCATCTAAAACTTGTTTTTCGGTAGTTTTTGGGGCCGCTGAATCCGAATTTGTACATTGGATTTCATAATTCAAAATGGCGGATCCAATATGGCGGACAAATTGTTGCAAAATTATTCTAATTCGTCTGAAATTTGTTTTTCAGGAGTTTTTGGGGCCGTTGAATCCGAATCTGTAAACTGAATTTCAGAATATTGGATCAATATGGCGGACAACAGATTTGGATTACGAAGAACCTGATAGTTGGTCTTCTACAGACATATTTCGTGATAGCAGTTTTCAGCCATCTAACAAAAAGTTTCAGATTTGGTTTAAGAGACCCCAAAAACTCCAGAAAAACAAGTTTCAGACGAATTAGAATAATTTTGAAAAATTTGCCCGACATATTGGATTTGAAATTCTGTTTCTGTTCATGATTTGTTTATAAACTTTATATTGCTGGCCACTATAGTTGCCACCCTGGTACTCTGAAGGTTAATGAAAATCATACAACAGTCTCTCATTAGTAAAAATAAACAGAGAGCGAAACTTTATAGAAGGCATATATCTAGCTACAATTTATGCGTTTTCTCCAACAATGCAGTGAATTGAAACTTTTAAAGAGCCCATATTTATAGCAGTTACACTATACTTTAGCTTTTCTTTTTATAATTTTATTGCGATGCATAAAACTTCCCAACAAGGAAACCATTAAAATGCTTTGAGGGGCAAGAAATTTATTTAAATTATACTCGTAGTTAAAAACTTTATGGAAAAATCTTAAAACAAATTGTGCGCGAATTTTGCAATTTTATGTATTATTTAAAGTTTTCTTTGAAATAATTTTTCGAAAAAAAAGAAATAACGAAAAAAGATTTTAGGAAGAAACTTTTAATTCATAAATAATAAAAGGTGAATTCTTGCTACTTTGTCAAAAAGCTAAAATAATCGTGAGAAAATTAAATGTGGAATATGTAAGTATATTTGAAATTTATTTATTGAGATTTACATATTTACATACTTTAATGTAGTTGAATAAGATGGAAAGTTTGATTTGCATAAGTAAATTTTATGAAATTAAGAACTGAAATTTACAAATTTTGTGATAGCAAAATAAGTTTTAATCCACTAAAAATCAAGTAATTCAGTTAGAAATGAGAAAGTGCTAGAGTTTCATGAAGTTGCAGTTTTCGAAATTTGAATTGAAGAACTTGGTATTTAAAGTTTTAAGTGAAAATGTCAACAGCTAAATCTTTTTCTCCATTGCGAATTCAATCCCATCAAATATTCATGTAAGCATTCCTTAAAATACTACCTTGATCAAAAAGTACCCGGAATTTATTCAGAAAATTAAAAATACAAGTTTATTCATCTAAACCATCGACTGCAACACACTTATGCCAGCGCTTGATCCAATCTTCGAAACATTTTTTATTTTCGGTTTTCGGTATGTCCATCAGTGCTTCCTACGATGGGAGCGCCACACGATGGTTATTCTGGAAACTTTTTGATCAAGGTGGTATCATTTACAAGAAACGCAATATTTCGAAAACTACGTCATTTTGAAAACCTTGAAGTGAAGTAAAAATTTTTCATCATTATTTTTAGTAAATAATTGAAATGCAATTCACATTAGTTCCATTTTTTGTATTTATTAAATATTCAAATGAAAAAGATAAATAAAATGAGAATCCGGAATCAAAAAATATTTTATAAATAAGTAAAAGTATTTGACCTAAATTTAAAGTAAAATTACATTCGTGTTTTGTATTTCCAATTCAAACTTCCGCTACTAAATATCGAGTAAAATTTTTCAATTAAAATAAACTAAAAAGTTTATGTAGGTAACTACAAAAAAAAAAAAAATAAAAGATACTAAAATATGTAATCTGAAATCGCTTAAACTCGATACAACACACGAAAAAAAAAATGAAAATATTTGGCATACTTAGCAAATAATAACTAAAAAAATAGTAATGGAAAATAAATTACCAACAGTGAGTACTACATATTTTCATACACTTATTTCCACTGTAATGAACAGTAGGTATAGCATATTTTCTTTCACTTCTTTCTACTTCAACTTGAACGTGTGAATTGTTAAAATGCTGATTCGTCAATTCCAGCTGCAATGTTTAATTTATTCTTCTGTGTTATTTTAGCGAAAACGAGACGAATCGTAGCTCTCGGCAAGTAACCCAGTAAGAAATTTGAAGCTCATTCTTGAGTTTAACTAAATTCTTATCGTAATCTAATTCTATTTTATTTCTTTCTAGAATCGAAAATTACTTAACATCAAGATGAAAAAATTAAATCACCATAATAACTGAGTATATACAGAGTCTCTATACACCTCCGAATGTTCAGTTTCTCTAAACAGTTTTTGCAGTTTTATAAAGGATGACTATTTATTAAAAAAAAAAAAATTTACTTCAATAGCGTAATAGCTCATGAAGAGACCGCAAACTTAGTTGCCTCAATGCCACGTTGACTACAAGCAGGTCATGATGCCCAAGGTGGACCCACGAAATACTGAAAGAGGCATATAATTTTGTTGATCATGCTAAAAAGTTAGTCCTTAGATAGATTAATACTGTATGAAGACTTTTGTCATATTAATTTTTTGTTATGCTTGTGAATTTACCTTTATGTTGTCATTTAAGTAATTTTAAAAACTGGCATGAACTGAAAACAGGTGCACTATATGTAGACTTATGTCCTTTACTATATATATTTACATCATTTATTCCCTGGGAATCAAACCTGAGAAAACTGGAACTACGGTCTAGCATTCATTCTGCGATCTTTTCCAGGTACACATTAGATGGCTTATTTGCTCCATACATTTTACTAAAGTATTTCAGATCTTCATTGTGACAGCAGAATATAAAAATAAGGTGCTAAAAACCAATTAAAATGAAAGAAAAAAAATTTAAATTTGCGAAAACTGAATGCGCTACTCCGAAAAGCGTGATTTTAAAGGATATTTTAAAATAGGTTTGCGATTTTGTATGGAAAAACCATTCAACTTGCTTATATAAGATTTTCAGATATCTATACCTATGTAAAAAAAAGCCGCTAAACCGAATGGTGTACCCAGTTTTGATACAACTGAACCGCCTTCCCTAGCGCCTAAAGTGACCATTTGGCACTTTTTTTTTTTTACAAATTTTTAAATTCACCCGTTTGGATTTTTCAGATAGCGATCATTTTTTTAAAATTAAAGTACGTAAGTAATTCAGTTAAATACAAAAAATACAAATCGAGTTATATTTGAACTAGTTAATTAACTTTAAGTGGTTGAAAAAATGTATTTTAAATAAACTAAATTGAATTGCCTACAATTCTACGTACATTAATTTTTAAAAAAACTGGTCATTCACTTAAGCGGCATATTTTACATGAGGATAAATATTAGGTCGTTCCTCTTCTGCGCGTTCTACCTCCGTGGCTCGAATAAAACACCCTTAAAGCCGGAGCACTTTCTTTCATTCGCTCAACATGACCCAGCCAGTGAAGCCGCTGGATTTTTATGCGCTTGACTATGTCAATGTCGGCGTACAGCTCATACAACTCATGGTACGTGATCCACGTACACTGGACCATAGATCTTGCGAAGTATGTTCCTCTCGAATGCTCCCAACTGCCTCTCATCGTTGGTGGTCAATGTGCACGTCTTAGCGCCATACATTAGAATAGGAAGTATGAGGGACTTGAAGCGCGTTATTATCGTACGTCGAGAGAGGGCTCTGCTTCTCAATTGCCTACTGTGCCCGTAGTAACACCTGTTAGCAAGAGTTATTCTTCGCTTGATCTCAAGGCTGACATTATTGTTGGTATTGATCCAAGATAAACAAAATCCTTGGCGACTTCGAATTTTTAATTGACAACAGTGACATTTTGTTCAAGACGCCGCACAGTGGTTTGACTGCGGAAAAAAATCATTTTTTTGACGCGTCGATATTAGAAATTTTTTTCTTAATTTCTATTCATAAATATTTCGTTAACATATTGAAAAACAATGGATGTGTGCAAGGCACGCAAGATATTTGATGTGTAACAGTTAAGCCAACTGAATGCCATGTACATAAGCTCACATATGTATAGCCATATATAGGGATTTGATATATAATCTACATGCTAGGTAAATAATTCAAATTAAAACAATTCTTTTATAAACTTAAAAATTTATAGCCCAATTCACTATAAATTGCAAATGGTCTTGCATCATTGCAAATGCAAATTTTTATTCCATATCGCATATATTTGTTGTTGTGAATGCAAAAATATTTTGCAATTGCACCAAATCGTAGTTGCATTATTTTTCTTTTATTCAATGCATCGGGCACGATATGTTCGCATATATGCAGCTATAATTGCATCTTTTTTTCCGTGCTTTAAGTTTTTCTTCCTGTCGATTTGAAATTTTATTAGATGTGAAAATTTGACATAACGTCGCCTGATAATTGATTTGACGTATAGGTGTATGAATTTGTACACACATACTCCAAATCAATTCTCAGGCGACGATAAGTGCTTTCCGCATTTAATCTTAGAAAGGCAACAGGGGTGACCAGTCACCCCACTACTTTCTAAAAGCACCGCAAGAGATTTGCCTTAACTACATTTAATAAAAATAAGAAACAATTTATTTTCTTTGAAGTAAATAAGTGATTTTATAATAAATAAGTTTGATTTTTTCTGTTTAACATATTTGCTATTTACATAGATAAAAAAGTGTTGCCTTTCTAAGGTTAATGCACAAAATTTTTATAATGCCGTGATTTGCTGTCATTATCACTGCATTTTGTTTATACATTTATTGAAACATAGATTCTTTATTATTATCATTTTGTATTGATTTTATATTTTAAAAAATATTTAATTTTAATCCAATCTAACTAACCGAATTCAAAACCTATCAAACGCCTCTGTTTGCTACGGCGACTTCTCTGCTTGTACAGCAATCGATCTCCATACTTTTAACACCAACAAATAATTCTGCCACGAATAAATGTACGCACACATTTTGTTTTCGTATGTACATATATGTGTGAGTAAATTGATCGAAACATAAACAAACAAACTCCGCTCGTATTTTAATTTCTCCCTCTCTTCTTCTCTTCTCTCTCTCTTTGTTGTTTAGAGTAGCACAGTCATGCCGCGCAGTAGTGCGAGCGAGAGGGGAACTGGTCGTTACAGTTATCTTACATCTTACGATACAGTTATTCTTACATTTTACACATCTTAAATTTTGCCCATACCGTGAGCTAAAATGTTTACACATCAAAAAAAAAATTGGAGGGATTAGTTCATTAAATAATTGTGGGTAAGCTGTCGAAGCTGATGAATGCATTTTGAAGCGTTTTTCGGAAGCTTTTCTTGTTTAACTATAGTTATAATCTTAAAATATATGGGTGTGTTATATATGAAGAATGTATTTGATAAACAAAAAAAATGAGAAAAATTTTTTTTCGGAAAAAAATTTGGTTTTTAGAAACTAAAATTTCAAGATAATTCCTTAAGCTTGGTGGATCAGGTCTATCTTGCGAAGGTAAGCGAAATATTCTAATATACAAAAATGTAAAATATAATTTCTTGACTGAATAGCAAAAAAAAAAAAAAAAATTGGTGTGGATAGCTACGGATACCATTTTTATTAAAAATAACTAAATGCATATCGGGAAAAAACTGTATGAAAATGTGATTATCTGTGGTATCAGTGTACTTTTAAGAAATTGAAATTTTTTGTCAGAAACAAAAAAATATGAATTAGAATGAAATGTTGAAACAGTTAAAACTATCTTTTTATGATATTTATCTCAGTATGTTGACTGTAACGGATTTTAGAGCTATTTCAGTTTTACAGTTGTACGGGAAGTAGGCGTGGCAGTTGACCGATCACTCCCATTTTCATAATTTTTCTTTTTCACGACCTAAGAGTGACTCATGCCAAAAATCGTTATGCTGAGATCATTCCTTATATTTTTCCGCACTTTGCATGGAGTCAAAATACTGTGCGCCGCCATTCTTGGTTTGTTGACTCAAGGTATTTCGTTTTGTGCTCATTCACCGCATTTAGGGGGAAGTTTTGGGGGTTCTGACCCCCCCCGAAATTTAAAAACTTAATTTTAATTTTTGATATTAATTGCCAGTGGATGGGGAAAAAGTCAAAATAAAATCTATTGAACGATTTTTAAATATTTTTTACTTCTATCGGTTTCTTTCTAAAAAGTCAAATATAAAAAAATATTGGAAAAATAAATTTGAATTGAAATCGTGCTAAGTTTGTAGCACATTATGGCCAAAAACGGTATTTTTAGGTGTTTAAAACCCATTTTTTCTAAAAACGTGCCGTGATGGGAAGTTTTTGACCTCAGATTCGTGTTCAGCATGAAAAATTCATTCGCAAACACTGGGAACCATTTTATTCTCCAAACACATGCAGGCAGTGTTATTGGATCAGTTCCAAAGTTTTAAGGCACAATCTTAAAATGCAAGTAATTTTTTAACCCATTATTGCTCAGAGCACCCCAACTCGGAAGATCTCTTTCAATGCTGTGACTGCACGAATTTAGGGAATACATGTCAACCTCATCCGGGCTCATTGGCAAGTCAATGAGTTATCGAAATGATGTCTTTCACGATAAAAAATGTAATGGAAACCACATTGAATAATATAAATTCTTCTCTTCAGTTGTCGAATAAATCTTTTGCCTTTATTTGAAAAAATTTAAATTGATTATTCTGTGAATTTTTTTTTTGCCATTTTCGGCGATTTTTTTAGATTAAGATTAAGAAAACTCTGAAGCAAACAATTTTCCTAAAGCTTTAAGATATTTATCCACTGTTGTCTCTAGTCTGATAGGTCCCCATCAACTGCATCATCATATTAAATTTATTGTATTTAAACATCAGTTTCATAAAAATTTTATATGAATATTTTTTTCGAATGAAAAAGTTCGCCCCCCCCACCCCCCGAAAAAAAATCCTGGCTACGGCCCTGTCCCACTCGACGAGACTCTCTTTCTAAGTTGAAGAATGCGGCACTGAGAGTAGATTAAAATATGCACGAAAAACTTTTTTATCTGTAGTAAACTTTGATTTTCGAATTTAAAATTTAAATTTTATAATTTCTGTCTGTGTCTGCAATTTTCTTGAAATTCTTGCAGAAAACGAGCGATGTTTTCTTTCTTCCAAATTTTCGTTTTTGTAAGGAATACGTTTTGATGTTTGTAAATCGGATTAAGATCAAAAAGATCATGTCAAAATCAGATGAAAAATGGATGATCCATGAGCGATTGCAATGAAAGCTAGAGTAAATTTCACCCCAAAAACCATATATTTAATTTTCTGTTGCGTTATACGCGTTTTTTTTCAAAGTTTTCAGCTTACGTTGAGTGTTTGGAATTGAAAAACGGTTTATGTTACTTGACTCACAATAACCCAGTGCATCAATCACAGGGGGGAAAATATAAATTGTTTTTTCGACCACCTTAATGCATATATACCTTTCTCACTTTTCATTCCGCATCACAGTTTTCGGGAAAGATTTGTAACTTTTTTGCTGGGCAAGTAATATCAAGCGAACCTAAAGTGCCACACTCAAACTTATACACATTTACATACCTACAGAATTTCACACCAAGACTTAGATAATGGGGACTGAGTTTTGTTGGCTTTAAGTGTTTTTAAGACAGTTGCAGTCACAATGCATTCAAGTGCCAAAATAAGTAAAACGAATAATCCAGTAAATGGAACTATTTCTAACACTACCCCTAATGTACAAGTACAAAAGGTTGGCACAAGACAAATTTATGAACCTAAACAAAACACAACAAACTCATACATACACATGAGCCATATTTTTAGCATTTTCGAAAGCTTGGCAACTCTGCTTTGCCTTATTTTACTAAAGCCTTTTCCACCAGTGTTTCTTATTCTTCATATACATATTTTAGTGAGTTGGTCCTTTGGGCATATTTTGAAATGTTGTTGATACTTACATGTATGTGTGTGTATGTATGTGCATATTTTCCTTTTTATATTTGTGTTTGTTTAACTTTTGGATTTTGGCCAAGCAAAGTTTATTGTTATTGTATTGTATAAATGTTTTTCCCCCACTCCTTCAACGAATATTTTTAACTAAATTGCTTTTGTGATTTGCCTACTGACTGACTCTCTATGTTGTTATGGTTGTTGTTCGAGCCTACAGCAACTACCAACTGAACAGCAACAAAAACAAATAAATTCGACCGTGATAACTGAAATGTTTATGGTTTGGCGCCAGCAACAGTATGCCATAGTACAAAAGAAGGAAGAGTAGCAGCAGCCGGGAAAGCAATACTTAACCACAGTGCAACATTGCGGCCACCAGTGACAACAACAACTAACTAAAAAACAACAACTAAGTACAGCAAAGAAAAACTTTGAATTTTTTTTTGTAAAATTCTCTTCTTTCAAGGTAATACAAAAATTCTTGTATTTTTTTTGGAAGTTTTTTTTCGCTGCGCATTGAGTGGGAAAAGTTATGACTTGCAGACGATATGGCATACTATTTTATGACAAATCGATAGATTGAGTTATTTGATTACACTCGACGACCAATTCGGCAATATTTGAGTGTGTAGTTAGCAATTTCATAAATTTCTATTTGAGTTTTTTCCCCCATTTGTTTTTGTAGGTTCAATTTTTGCTTTTATGCTTACGACTTAACTATAAAAAAAAATATCCATTATAATTTTGAGGCTTGTTTTTGTTTGTTTTTGTGAAATTGTGCAAAGATTTATATTTTTGTTGTGGGACACGTGTATAAAATGAAATATTCTTTTGGTTGTAGCTTAATTTGCTGAAACTGTTTTTTCTTTTATCTCATAATCTTAATCTTTTCTTTCAAACAAACACCACAAAGTGGGGGCAATTTGAAAGTAATAGTACTTTAATAATACTTGGGCAGCTTTTATCTTTTGTCTGCGATTTTAAATTTGCAGCGTAGACAGATGCATTTAAATTTTAATTTATTTTTAAAGCTTTAGGCGCAAACCAATTAGCAAAAATTATACCATTTTTATGTTACAGAAAATATTGTATAAGTTAGCGATGACCTCTTTGAAAACTGCTTTTCAATAAGCTACTGTTTCCATAGTAGTAAAGGTAGAACGGATTCTGCAACTACACTTTGTCAGTTAGTTAAAAGTAGGAAGCCCCAGTAGTATTTAATTGAGAGTTCAAATTTTTCACTTTAACGCGTTTAGCACATATCCACATGTGTTTAAGAATATTCACCGAAAACACGAACCGGTTAGGTCCTCAATAACTGCACCCGTTATTATCACGTGAAGTTAAAAGTTCGTGTATCTGCATGAACTTTAATCTAGAGCTTAGGTGCCAAAAAGCTTCTTATGGAACTGCAAATACCCATTCACATAAACTTTATTATAATAAACTCATACGTTAGGCAACAACAAAATCTACGTTGAAGACCAACAAATCACACGAAAGTGTTGTTGCTTTGCTCTTTGGTATAGGCATAGGAGAGAGGTGAGAAACGCTCAGCCTATGCCTGAGTGCTTTTACAAAAACAAATGTGCACCAAGTGCATAGGCCGTGGGCATCTCTGATCTAGAGCAGTGCTAACCATTCCATAAATGTGGAGCACTGATCCACAAAAGAAGGAAATGTCTGGGCATGCACGAAGTGCCCAGTACAGAACTAGCATCCATAGCTCCGGGCTCAATACTCAAATTTTTGAGGGAAACTGGACTGGATGAGGTACTCTAGGCAGATTAGACTAGATAGAAAGAGGGACGTACAATAGATCTTATAGGTCGCGGTACAACGACAGAAACCTCTATAATAATACAATACAATAAATAATAACCATTCCATAGGTAAATTTTTCCACTTGTGTTTTCACATATATACGACAATAGCTGTGGGGTTTTCGCACGGACACCAGCGGTGCTTGTATTGTCACACATAGTTATACCTACCTTCGATGTACTTCCTGAATAAACATAAGGAGAAAATTTTTAGTCAATTGGAAATAGCCTCAGGAGTAGAAGTCTAAAATTAATTTGACTCTATTGGACTCGTGGCACACTACTGGAATTTGGTTTTGTGAAGACGTAAGCATCTACAACGGTTACTTCTTAGTTATCGAGAGGGCAACATGCATTCAAGATAACCAGAATCTCAGCTTAAAAATTACTTAATTATTGCACCTGCCAAAAAAATTAATAACTTTCGTTACAATTTATTACACGGTGCGACAATAAAAAATACATGGAAAGTGATCTTTCTTGTCGAGTAAAATAAAAATCTGTGTGTGAAATTTCCCAAACACCCCCAAAATCTTCATTTACCGTTACAAAACCGGTTTTGCGTATCTTTACGGACTTATAAGCCTGTAACTTAGTTAATTATCAACAGATATCAGTTTCTTAATGGTTTTAAAAAAAAGAACTTGGACCTTTTGAACACAACTTTTTTTCACTTTTTTTTGCCTTTTTTCAATTTTATAAAAAAGCTATACTATTTATGGATTTATTCTAAAAACACGTTTGTCAATGAGTAAAACGCAAGTTTATTTTAAAAAATCGGTAAGTAATTGACTGAGTTGTTAAACTTTTTACGAAGACAAAATTTTTGCAGAATTGCAATTTTTGGCTATTCAACTCAAAAATGTTTGCTTGACCGTGATTTTTTTCAAATTCGGCATCATCAGTTTCTCATTTAACGTGACCAAAGGTACGCAAAACCGGTTTTTTAACGGTAAATCAAGATTTTGGGGGTGTTTGGAAAATTTCACACACATATTCTTGTTTTGCTCGACAAGACCTACAATAAAAATAGTATCACTTCCCAGGTATTTTCACTTCACTAAATTTTGTAACACTGTGTTGTTTTTACTACTTTTTTTTTTGTAAATGTAAAAAAATGTAAAGCGATGAATAAAAGTTTAACTTGTTTGGATTAGACGGGGAAAAATATGTACGACGTCCCCCAAAACAAAGAACCTCGACCCTCGCTATATTTTAAAGACTATAAAGCATGATGAAGGGATTATTATAGTTAAGGCTGCATTTTCGTGAACTGGTGTGGGTTCTTTTCGTCGTATAATTCAGTGATTAGACCAAATATGGTATTAAAATGAAGCATCTGTCAACAAACATCTGAATGTTCTATTCATTTTTATGCAAGATAACGTTCCAAAGCACACTGCAAGGAGCGTTAAAGCATAGGTTTCTACTGAAAACATCAATGTTTTAGATTGGCATGCCCAGAGCCTCGATCTAGATCCAATTGAAAACCTCTATGGCAGATATGGACTTAACATAGAAGTAATGTTATAATGTAAAGGGCCTTCCATAAATTACGCGGCGTGCTAGGGGGGATGGGGGTACCGCACCGTTACAATATCATTAAATGATTTTCTCCAGCCAAAGGTTTCTACGTTCCATACTTACAGCATATATTACAGGGTTATTTCTAATCAATCTTAATATCGTATATTGTAATATTCCATACGTTTGCAAATAAATTTCTTAACATTTAATTTTGTTTTTATGTGTTAACTTTAGCCCCTACAGGCTACTTGTCGTTCGGTAAGCCTTAGTGAAATTTTCCGGAGAATAGTTTTTTTTGGAAGGTTTCAACCCTTGATCTCCCCTAAACCTAGCTTTTAAGGAGTTTTTAAGAAATGTTATCTCGAAGCGTCTAACAGACTTTCTGTTATCACTTAAAAGAAAGAGCTGCAGGCAGCTGATGGGATTATATACAGGTCATTGCTTTTGGGCCAAACATTTGCATATGATTGGCCTGGGGGAACTAGTGCCTTCTGTGGTTCCTGTTGTTTGGAGAAAGAATGTGAAGAGACGGCGGACCACTTTCTTAGTGTCTGCCCCGCTTTCTGCCAGGTCAGAGTAAGCATATTTGGTACTCGAGTGTTGGGAGACGACCACCTGAGCTCTCTAACACCGCAGGATCCGCTAGGATTTATTAATAAGTCTGGTAGATTTCAATAATAGCAAAAGGGAACAAGGGATATAGTACAAATGGACGTAAAACTTGTCTGAGTGCTGTATTCTTGAATACTTTTTTTGTCTGTTCCAAAAAAAAGGGCCTATAATGACCCATACTGGTGGGAGTTAGAGGGTTAAAATGTTGTAAGGAAATACAACTACTACTACTTTTATGGCACAACAGCCCCTGGAGGGCCAAGGTCGAGCTTTTCGCATCCATTCATGTTGTGTGAGTTATATTCATACAGGAATGGAAGGGACCTACAGTTTTATGACGAATCCGAACAGCGAAGTGAAAAGCTTTTCATAGGCATTTTTTACTTTTGGAGGTTTGCCATTGTCGGCCAAGAGGGAGTGCAGCCGGGCACCACTGCGTAGCAGTTCAACACACTAACACTACATATTTCTAAGGAAATATTCCTCGGAAAATTTTAATATAGGTCGCTAAAGACAAAAACTACCTTAAATAAGATTGTATAAATGATTTGTTTTATTGGTTGTTTCGATTTTTGACAAAAAAAAAATTATGACATAGTGGAGCAACAAGGGATTGGGGCTTTTGTTACTGAGGTCAAATACTATCGTTTGAGATTGGTTTAGTTTTGTCCCGAGACTTTGACCTTCTAATTATTGCATAGTGTTGTTCAAAAGAATGTTGCACCAATTTCGTAGTCGAAAGTTAAATAAGACAATTTTTTCCAAAACTCCTTTATTGACTTCGATAAAGAAAAAAAAAGGAATTTATTAACTTTAACTTTCATTTCGATGTACAGTAGAAACTTTATTCTTAAGTAGCTGTGAAATACTCTCTTTGTCTACTTCTTTCAATAGATTACATCTTAAATACTTTAATTAACACAGTTCAATTTGACTTTAAGCTGGTTGAAGTAAATCAATGACAGACGAAACTCAAACGAAAGTTATTTTACAAAGAAATTCATTCAATTTCAGTACCAGACAAACTAAATAGAAATACTGGAAAATTTCTGCTTAAATAAAAGAAAGATACAAATTACGAAAAGTAGATAATTTGTCATTGTAACAAAGTAATGCTCACTAACACTAATGTGGCAGTATTAACACAAACACAAAATGCAATTATTCTTAACGAATTCAAACACGTTTTCAAAAAAAAAAAAAGTAAATAAATAAAATAAATAATAGAAAACTCACACTTTTCCATTGACAACTTAACAAATTCACATTTGGAGTGATTAATGAAACGAAACAAATGTCAATGTCCCTTGATGATGCACACACACACTTACACATATAAACTCACACTAACAGACAAACAAACGAATATACGTACAAGTGTATATAAATAATAAAAAAAAAATCAATGTTATCATCATCAATGAATTAGGAACACAAGTTAAAGGTATTAAATTTGAATATAAAACGATAGTAAATTATTCAACGAGTCAAAATAATCAGCTTCGGGCGTCACTTCCTTTTTTAATATACTATGTGGCTGTATTCTATATATATGAATGGTTATTTGTATGTATGTATATGTGTACGCCGTTTAACATTTTCGTTTTACTTAAGTAAAAAAGTGGCGTGCCTCTATATTAGAAACAAGAAACGAAAAATATTTAACGAGCTCTTTTGAATGTGAAAGAAAGATCTATGCGCGTGAGGTAATAAACCAATTTTCATTAATAAGCAGCTTAAACAGTTATTAAAACAACAACAAAGAACCAGCAAGCAAGTACATTGAAATGAAACATCAATACCATCCAGCCACAGTAAAAACAAGAAACGAGCACCAACACACACATTCACAAATAAAATAACTTATAAGTAAGTAATATAAATGTTGATGTTGACAATGTTGTTGTTGTTACTGTTGTTGCTACTGTAATATAAACTTAATTACAACATCAAGTGAAATTTGCATCACTTACACACAAACATACTCACACACTCATGCTCATTCATTCTCTGTCCTTCCCTTCCTTTGGTTTTGCACTTTTCCATACTTTTGCCATATGCGCGCCATTTTTCTACAATGGCGGCAATTTCTTCTAAACGCACGTTGTGCGTACAGTGGATTGAACTAATTAATTATTTAAAAAAGAAAAAAAATTAAGTTCCAGTAGCCAAAATTGATTGAGGTCCTTTTTGTGAAATATTTTTTTGTGAACTTAAGTATAATTTCACCACTAGCTGATTTTAAAATTGTTTAAACATGTTAAAGTTTGTTAGGGGCACAATAGTTCTTTAGGATGTGGTGCACATCCTCAAACATAATAATAATGTTTATGAAGGGTTAATATGACTAGGGTGGCCCAATTTTTTACCTAAAAAATCAGTAAATTGATTTGATACGAATTAAAAAATCAATACAAATTAGTAGGTATATTTTCCAGGAATTTATATAAAATAAAATAATTTTTTACTATAAGCTCACTTTCCAAAATTACCAGGGCAAATCTGTTTCCTTCCTTTTTCTGCTCGAAATTTTAAAGCTTATTATTTATTTGACACATTTCTACATCACGATCTTTCATTAGATGTCTCATCTCATCATGACAGTTTGGTCTATAATTTCTCAAATGATTTTTTTTTTAAAGGTTTTCAATTATATTCTATTAAAACTTGTGTTTGAAAAACTCTAACATTAGAGTTCCTGATCCCCATTTTTAATATGTATGGGATAAGCTTTAAATTTCCTCTACAGTTTCGATGATCCTAATGAAATGATGTACTAAAAATCTCATAACACATTTGAGAATTATTTGGCAGTTGAATTCGAGAATAGCTAACTTGATGCGGTATATAAGTTTAGGTTGATGGTGATTGGGTCTCCATTGGCGGTAGGTTCTCTTATACCAGATGATTAATTAATAAGTACGATCTGTCATGTGAACTCTGACCCCTGCAAAGTTTTAGGCTGGGAGGTAATCTACTGTATTACCACACACCCTTCGTGACAAATTTTCGTCTAAGCTCTGATCTTACGAATAGTAAAATTCCGAAAGGGAGAATTGTCTTTCCCCTTTCTCTGATTTTGGCAGCCATGAATATCATTTCATAGAGAAACGCTTATTTAAATCAGATACCACAAAATTCGCTTCTGTAGAGGTCAGGAATATTACTTCTATGTCAAGCTGGGAAACCTTTACTTCCGAGTTTTTATACATCAGGACTTTAAATATCGGATGTCAGTGTACTACATCGTTGTGCAGCAGGTTGTTGTTCCAAACGAGCAGCAATCAGATGTATCCAATTCAAAAATAGGTCACTGAAAGCCACGGGGCTTAAATGCAGGGCTGATCTGTAAAATGCGGCATTCACGCTTCATGAGCCTTTATGCCAGTCGGAAAAGCATTTTACTCGTGACTTTCCTTTCTAGTCGCCGTTGCGTAGTGGTAGTATTGTGGACTGATATGTAGGGTGCTCGAAAGGTTCAAGGTTCGGCACCGTCTAATTTAGAAAATAAAAAATTATTTCAAATCGCATTACTTCTTCGCTGGAATGCTAAACCATAAATTTGCCGAATGGTTCGGATTCGGCGTAAAACTGTAGGTCCCTTCCAATTGTGTAGGGGAATGTCGTCTGGGTTGAAAGACTTTTTGACTTTTGTAAATAACTTCCATTGTACGCCGTATAACGCTTAAGATTCGAATTTGATCATTCAAAAAAAAGGCTGGATTAATGGTTCAGAAGGTATGGACTTTTGAATTTGAAAAAAAAAAATTCTAGTTAAGAAATTTTCTATGGGATCCTTCACAAAAACTTCATCTAAACAACAGACTGCAATGTTAAATGTAATGATCTTGACCAATCTTCTAAACGGTGAAATTCATTCCGAGTTTTTGCTAAATGAAGTTAGCCTGAGCATCGCGAACTATTGTACAAGGTTTCCTGTCTTGATTAAGGATGTAGTCTGGTGTTCGAGTTTAAAAAAATCAATTTTTTTTTATTATGTATTTCGAAAGTTTAATATATTGAGAGTATACTGTATAATATCAGACCAAAATTCTATCTCGAAACAACTTTTTTATAATCGGCCCAAGGGCCTGAAAAAATTCTATTGAGCCGAAATTAGGCCACTGGCTATCGCAGATAGTAGAATTGTTTATTAACGTCCAGGATAGCGAAAACCTCTGTTAAGAAGACTGTCGTCCTCTGTCCAGTGGAAAAAGAGTACATGGTCTCATCGTCCAAGTACCAAACGGATCCAGTACCGTTTGAGGTTTTGGATTCGTCGGTATAGAAGGAGTACGACTTCTGGACTTAACCATTAATCACGTTCCACGAGTGAATTAGTTTTCTTTCGATATTTGAACACTCGGTTTAGTGGCACGTGTATATTGTTCGCGCTTTGAAATCTAAGTGACATGAAAAGTTTGCTGTCATCGCGACAAACAATTTTGCACACACACGTAGATGGTGCTAGTGTAGAAAAACGAAAAAAAGCGATGTTCCGACCTAGGTAGTTTTCCAACCTAGACGACGTTCCTCTATAAATATAACTCACACATAAAGGGATGCGGAAATCTCGATCTATGCCATCCATTAGCGGTTATGTGATTTACCACCTTGATCAAAAAGTTCCCGAAATTACCACCGTGTGGCGCTCCCATCGTTCTGATTTGAGTTCTGTTGTTGATATTCCCTCTAAATCTTAGATCATAGCTTGACATTTGCAAAAGTTACGTAGCCAAGAGTACATCTATCTCTGTGTGGGTTGGCGATTTTTTACAATTTTGTTAAATTGTATTGTATTAAATTTTGTGTAAAAAACGGATTTAATGGTGCGCGAACGTTGGAAATGTTGGAAAAGTGATTCGGCAACGATTCTCTAAAGAAAACGGTCGTTTACCAGTGGCACGAGCGGTTCAAAAGTGGTCGTGAGTCAATCGAAGATGGTGAAGGCAGTGGCAGACCATCGACATCGAAAACCGACGAAAACGTTGATAAAGTAATAGAATTTTTGGTCAATAACCGCAAATTAACCATCGGAGAATATTATTTGGGCGTTATGAGGCATTTGCGTGAAGCAATTCGCCGAAAGAAACCAGAATTGTGGACAGAATACTCGTGGATTTTACACTATGATAACATACCGTCGAACAGTGCCATCATTATTCGTAATTTTTTGACGAAAAATGCAACAAATACCATCCAACAGCCACCGAATTCACCTGATTTGGCTCCCTGTCACTTCTTTCTGTTCAATCGAGTTATAAAACCATTACGGGGAACGTGTTTCAGCAGCCGAGAGGAAGTAATGGAAAAATCGCAGGAAGCACTGATGGACATACCGAAAATCGAATATAAAAAATGTTTCGAGGATTGGATCAAGCGCTGGCATAAGTGTGTTGCAGTCGATGGGGATTACTTTGAAGGGGACAATATAGATTTAGATGAATAAACTTGTATTTTTAATTTTCTGAATAAATTCCGGGAACTATTTGATCAAGCTGGTATAAGTAGATAACGAACCCTATCTCTCTCGTCGAGATGTTGGCTCATGCTGATAGGATGGCAGATAGGTTCAATGGTTTCAATAGGGACATGGTCAATAAAACATATCATCATAGTATAACAACATTATATCATTGATGTTGCGAGGAGTAGCTTAACCCTCTAACCCGCAAGACTAAAATAATAAAAAAAGACACCAGAATTTTTGTTTCCAGTTAATTTTTATGAAAGAAAAATGAATATGAAGTCTATTTTTCGATTAGTTTTGGATTTTAGCACTTAGATGAGAAAAACAAAAGACTGCACTGAGGTGGCCTTGCGGGTTTATGCCAAACAATTAAGATATATTTGGGCAATTCACAAGGTGTCTTATTTGGTGTCGTATCTTCTCATTTGTCATAAATTCTCATTTTTCATACATAATTATACGAAATTATGATTATATATGAGGAGACTAAGAAATATTTTTTTTTAGATTTTTAGAAAAAACTTAATATGCGCGATAATTGTACACATAAAAATAATTATGAACAATAATCGTGTGATCCCAGAAAGTGCAAACTGACCACAAATTGTGTGTTTATTCTTCTTTCTTTCAGGTCTGCGTATTTATTTAAAAAATAAATAAATTTGCCCTTGTTGATTAATTAAAATAGAGTGATGGCTGCCTCAGGGCGGCCTTATGGGTTAGAGGGTTAAGAACTAGCTTTATTCCACTAGATACTTCTTTCTATCCTCTCATGGTATGGGCATTTAAACAGCAAAACTTCACGAAATTTTTCACCTTACTCAGGTAGCACTGAAAGGCTATCGTTTAGAAACGTCTATACTATAACTACCATAACCATATTAACCCTGTCAAAGCTCTTTTCGTGACGATTTTTAAAATAGGTAATGTATCTTCATCATGATAAAAATGGCATAGTTTTTTTTTTCAAGTTGTCATTTCTGTGAGTTCAACGAATGTTTTTTTTTTTTTGCTAAAAAAAAAATTTTGTTGTTCTCACCTTTCTCTTTAACTTAAACCTCAAATTTCATTAAATTATTTACTACTTTAAACACTGTGCGTACTCGGTTTTACTTCGTGGTGGCGCCAGTTGTAGCCAACACATACAGATAGTCATACACACACAAACAAACAAACACATATTAACTTTTAAATACATCAATTTTCGTACATTTTTAGCAATTTACGCCTGAATGCGAAGAATGTACGGGTGTTTATTTATGTATATGCATGTGTATTTATGTGTGTGCGTGCGTGCTTTTTAATTCCATTTTGTTTTTCATTCTTTCTGTTATTATTATTGTCTGTGTCTCGTTTAAGTTTCATTCTACAATTCTGTCTGATTTGATTAAATTGTTTTCACTTTTTTCCACCCATGACTTTCTATCTTTGTCACCCACTATATATATATAGCACCCTGTTGTTTTAACCGACATTATAATCATTAATTTTATAATTTTATTCGATTTTTCGATATTTACTCATCATGTCTGTCTATTTTTGTTTATTTTTTTTACCAGCTTTTTATTCATTCGTTTTAATTTCAGTATTCGTTATTCGGTTCGTTAATTCATTTCTATATTTGTAATTCAATGTTCTTCTTCCTTCTAGTTGTTGTTGATGATGTTGTTTCCTTTTTTGTTTTAGTCTGTGTAGAACACGCAATTTTCTTTATGACGACAGCATAAAATATTACATTTTTCTGT
Source organism: Toxonevra muliebris (assembly GCA_963691655.1). NCBI lineage: Eukaryota > Metazoa > Arthropoda > Insecta > Diptera > Pallopteridae > Toxonevra > Toxonevra muliebris. The sequence goes on along the minus strand of OY829326.1, from coordinate 116,887,147 downwards.
TGTCTTATGATAAAACAAATAAAAGTTTTTTTTTCTTTTATTTTTTTCCTTCTTCTATGTACAACGTTAATAAATAAATAAGTCAATAATAAATTAAGAAAACTTTTATGTACTGCAACGGAATGAAAATGTTAGTTTCAAAATGTGACACGGCGAGACAAGAGAGACTGAAAAAGGTTAGGTTATATTTTTTTAAAGTGCTGTCAAAAACTTAACCAACACAATTTTTTTTTCTCTAACTTTAAATTAAAAAAGTAAATTGCAAAATAAAACCAAATAATGTTAAAAAATAAATTAAAAAAATTTCAAAACTAAAAGTAAATAATTAATGCCACTGAGATTAGAAAGGATGAGGTTCGCTTTTGTTGTTGCCAGTGCTGCCAAGTAAGTAGTAAGTTTTTAAATAACTGTTAAGTAGTGCCCTAGTTTGTGTCATTACAGTAGATTGTGGGAAAATGACAGTTGCTGTACACGTTTCGTGTCAATTTATACAAAAACCAAAAGCAATCAGCAAAAAAAAAAAAAAATAAAAAAAAACACACAACACAGTGACCGAAAAAAGTTGAATAAATTGATCAGGAAAAAGTGGTATTAATAGAAAGTGGGTGGAAATGAACACCATAAGCGGATTAAAGTTTTAATTGTAATTAAAATTCAACAGTTGAGTTAATTTTGCGCAATTATAAACACTCATACATACATACAAAAATGTTTCTTTTTTTTGTTTTTTATTTTTTGTTGGAATGTGCGTTATTTCATATATTATTTTTGAATAATGAAATTCAGAATCGCTTAATTATGCATATGCTCATTTGATTTTACCTGTGTGCATTTGAAAAATGGTAAGGGTGCATAGTTCAACTGAATGAATTCAAATATCATATCATAGATATTGATTGCAATTTAATTATTCAATTGTAGAATTAATAATTAAATAATTCATTAACTGAAATTCGAGTGTCAACTTTGACACAAACTGGACAATACAGTCATAGATAACCTTTTGCAGAAGTCTAATTGTTTACCCACATTGTAATTAATGAAACTGAAACTAGTTAGTTACAATAATTAGACTCAGCCCTAAGCTTTCTAGAGGATTGTTCAAAAATTGCTTTCAAAAACGAATAAACCCAATTAAAAAACAAAAACGTTACAATTTAGGGATTTCAAGAAAAGTGTTCGGTTTACTCTGATAGTATTGCGGATATCTAGAAATGAGGCAAGCTGGCTGAAAATAAAAATTGTGCAGAAATTACATATTTTCTATGATTTCGGTGGGTCTACAATAAAAACCCTTCTTATATATTGACAGTACTTTTAACTTACAATGAACCCATTTAAAATGAACATTCGGTTATAGAATAGCAATTTTTTAAGTACTGGCCTACTTCCCATGTAAAATCGGTTAGTGCAATCTTTCGGTATACAAACTACACTCAAAAAACTTCAAAGTAAATACTAATAATTTCGTAGTTATGTTAACTCTTTTCGTTAATGGATTTAGTCAAACCAGAAAAGAGAAATCCCAACTCAGCCCGAGTATATTAACTCAATTTAAAATGATAATTAAAAAGTAAAATTTTTAAAATTTGTTAGATTAAAAAAGTTGTACCAACCCCTCAAAGTGTTTATTCAAATGGTAGAAGAATGGGGAAGTTTTCTGATGACTTGGGACTCGTGACACACGAAAAAAAGTTTTTTGAGATTTTTCTTAGGGTTAGGGTTAGGGACGACGCGTAACATTTTTCGTGAAAAATAATATTAGATTCATGTTCATCAGCTGAAACTACACAAAAATAGGCATTTTTCCTTCGTTTTATGATGATTTGGGTAGGGTTGAGACCCTAAAAACAGCCTTTTTTAGACCTTTTTTGAGATTAGGGACAACAAGTAACATTCCCCATGAAAAATAATATTGGATTCATATTCAGCGAAAAAAAATATACGAAAAAAACTTTATCTGTTTTTTTATGATGACTTGGGTAAACGTACGCTTTCAGTTGAGCCCAAACATGCCCTAAAATACCTTAACCAATTTTGGACAGGGGGGTGGGTCTCCCATTGACAGAGAATGTCCCATATATATTTTTTTTTTTTTTGTTGGAACTGCAAAAGAAGTATTCAAGAATACAGCACCCGACAGAAAGTGGGGCAGACACTAAGAAAGTAGTCTGTCGTTTCTTCACATTCTTCCTCCAAACCACAGGAGGCACATAAGGCACTAGCTCTCAGGCCAATCATATTCAAAGATTTGGTCCAAGAGAAGTGACCTGTGTTTAATTTCACCAGCTGCCTACAGCTCTTTCAGTTAAGTGAAAAAGAAGGTCTGTTAGATGCTTCGAGATAACAGGCAACATGTTCTTTGTCTGTCGAAAGCCACACAGTTCCTCTAATTTACGATCGTGGGTCAAATCCACCCACTCATTAATAGTGGTCTTGATGGCTGTAGACGACAAAGAGAGTACAGGTTCTGGACCTAAGAAACCAGTTTCCGAACCCTTTCTGGCCAGAAGGTTAGCAGATTCATTTCCAGAAATTCCTGAGTGTCCATGAAACCAATACCAAACGCTGTTATGCGAAATGTAAATAACAATGTCGGGCGTAGTATAAATAACAATGCTGGAGCGTTGGTGTAGCGCTGCTGAGCGTAGTGTAAATAACATTGTTGGTGTGCGTGGTTTTGCGTTGCAGTGTACCTGGTGATATTGCTTTCCGTCCGTCGTTTTCCTCTTGGGGGCCAAGTCGGCTTACTATCATCCACGTCAATCAATTAGCAAGCTACAACACATCATCCACGGAAGTGAAACCTGGCGTTTCCCTAACTTTGTTCGTTACTGGGTCACTGGGAGACGTCCGTCACTGGGTTGGGATTTACTACTTGATTATGTCTGTCGCTGGGTTGTCGGTACACTGCTTATTCAACTCAACCGCACGTCTTTCCTTAGGCAGCTACTGTATCACTAGAGTTGTTTCCGTAACGAGAGCTATCGGCAAAATGGCAAAGAATGCTGCCTTGCTTACTTTTTTGTAGGCGTACTTCCATTTTTTTCAGTTCGCCGCAGTCGTGACTGGAGAATATGATGTTGAATTTCTGTTGCTCTGCTGCCATTGGTTGTTTGAGTGGCGTGATATTTTTTCGTACGAATTTTTCAAATTTTGATCGTAGTATGCTGTGATGATGCCGTTAAATTTTGTGTGCGATGTTGATGGCATGCTATGTTGTTGTTATTTTGTGTGCGTAACGTTATTCTGTTGTGCTATTGCCATGCCAGCTTTCGCAATTTGTTGTATTTTCTTTTTGTAGAGGGGCGTAGTTGACTATTGCGCGGCCATAATTTTTGTTACGAAATCTGGTTGTCATACCTTTCTATCTCTAGCTTGATCTGCCCAGGGTACCTTATCCAATCCAGTCTCTCTCAGAAATTTGAGTACTGCGCCCGGATCAATGGATGCTTGTTCAGTGCTGGACACTTGGTACATGCCCAGACATTTTATTCTTTTGTGGATAAGTGCTCCACAATGAAGTAAAATATGTTTTATGGATTCCTCTTCTTCAATTTAGTTACTCTAACATCATTCTGTTAGCCTTCATTCAGTTCTAATTCTCCAACACTCAATAAACATTTATCAATTTATTTAGTTTAATTTAAAATTTTTTTTCCAGTGAAAAAGGATCTATGTACCTACATATTTATGCTATTCTATCTGTCAACAATTTAAATCCCAATCATTGCATTATACGAGTATAGCAAAGGCAGAATCCTTTTGACTTGAGTTCTCATGCATGTGTCACACAAAATTTGAAAAATGTTGATTTTTAAATTGAAATCTAAATTAAGCAATATTTTCTTACGACATAACATAAACACTGCTTTCATTTCTAAACAACATTTCAATTTAGAAATCTCCCTCCACCTCCACCTCGTCCTCATCCTCCATCACTTTTACTTTCAACTCCACATTTTCTTCTTGGATGACAAAAAAAAAAAAATCACCGAACAAGGTAATTGAAAGAAACTACCGACGACTGCAACTTTTTATGACATTTCCACAAAATGTCATGCGTTTCATACTTATAACAACATGGACGAACGTACATATGCTGCATGAGTGAATTCAGCATCTGTATGTGCGTATTCCTGTCAAAGGTATACTCACACACATATAAATAAATATATAGTCACATACATATGATTGTTCAGCATTTAAAATGCAACAATAAAAACATTTCGAGTTTTCTAGATATGCACACACGTGTGCTTCTATATGTTATATTTATGAATACGTATGTGTGTGTGTGAATTTATGTCCTTGCTAACATGCAGAAACAGAAAAAATTGCAGACATAGCATACGTGCGGAAAATGTAATTTTATTTGTACTTGTAGATGCATCCAGTGTTACCATGTGGCTCGATTTTTTGCTTTCTGTTCACGTGTTCAATTCTCAATATTGTAGATAAGTTAAATATTAGAATTTTAATAGAAATACCATACATTTCATAACACTACTTCAGTTTTGAATTTAAGGATCTTTAAGATATTGCTGGGGTTAACCCACATTCAACCCAAACGGAAAGGATTGTGTGTGCTTACTACTATAAATAGCTGAGTTTATTTAGTAAGAAATATTATTTTTACTCCTAGTTTCGGTTTAAGCTACCCCCATCAGTGATGGTTAGAATTAAAATTAATCATTTTCAATAATTTTTTTAATACTCCATACTTTAGTTCATGAGTATGGCAACAATGTCGAATATATACAACATCAAGAAATTGTACACCTTTATTAAAAGTGAAAAAGAAAAGAAAATTATTTGCAAGTGAATCAAGAGTTGACACGATTACATAGCAAATTAACGCACACATGCATACATACTCATATACTAACACACACAAACACGTAATACACTTATTTCTGAACGTGATTGAATTTTCGATAATTTCCTAATGATTAAATTACAACGATTATAACCAATTAGTTTAAAATGCAGTTGTAAACTGGTTCTACGTCACATAACCAACAATAAAGGGTAAGCTTCAATATCTGAATGATGCATGCAACATTTTCTCACATAATAGTCCTAATACTCGAAAGTATCTGAGCTAGAGGGGAGGAGGTTTCTTTGTAAAATTTACTAATAAGATGGCGATTTGAGCCGCTGCCTGCCCCCCACTGCTATTCTGCTAAAGGCTTCAATTACGAAAATTTCTTGGAAACTCTTAACCAATTCACGCTCTTAATTACGATTACTTCTCTCTACTCTGCTGCATATGGTGTTGGCAGCTCTGGCACTATGGCTTAACTACATAGTTTCGCCTTGAATTTCATAATAATTGGCGTTGTGAAATAATAATCTTTTATGTAGCAAATACTCGTTGTTGTCCAACAGCAACAACAACAAAAATACAGAATTAATTAAGCAAGAATTTATTTGCAAATCATTTAAATTGAAATTTCACCTTGAATAGTGAGTGGAATTTTGAAATGGATTTTTTAATGAAACGAAAATTACTTATTATACATTCCAGAAATATACATACATATGGCAAGTACTCTACACTGTGCTATCGTTAAAATGTGTTCCACAATTTGATTGAATAGCGCTGAGTTAATGTTTTTTTTTTTTTAACTTTTTTGTTCTTAAACCTCAATTTAAATGATAATATTAACAACTATAGGTGCAACTTTCAACTTTTATTTTGCGATAAGAATATTATATACCACAGCAAGGGTTTATTATTCCTCTGAGCAATAAATGCACTTTTTTGAAAGTTGGTTGAAAAATATAGAAGCTATTCTATTCTAAGAGAACTTAGTTAATAACGGCGCATTCAAAATTCGACCTCGATTTTACCTAAAGCCAACGCCACAGAATTAATGTTGCCTCTTGATCAAAAAGTTCCCGGAATAACCACTGTGTGGCGCTCCCATCGTTCTGATTTGAGTTATATTTTCTTTGTTAAGTTGGTACATCTGTTGTTGATATTCCCTCTAAATCTTACATAGCTTGACATTTAAGATACGTAGCCAAGAGTACATCTATCTCTGTGTGAGTTGGCGATTTTTTACAGTTTTATTAAATTGGATTGTATTAAATTTTGTGTCAAAAACGGATTTAATGGTGCGCGAACGTTGGAAATGTTGGAAAAATGTTTCGGCAACGACGAAAACGTTGATAAAGTAAAAAAAATTTTAGGTCGGTAACCGCAAATTAACCATCAGAGAGTATTATTTGGGCGTTATGAGGCGTTTGCGTGAAGCAATTCGCCGAAAGAGACCAGAATTGAGGACAGAAAACTCTTGGATTTTGCACCATGATAACGCACCGCCGCACAGTGCCATCACTATTCGACGGAACAAATACCATCCAACAGCCACCGAATTCACCTGATTTGGCTCCCTGTGACTTCTTTCTGTTCAATCGAGTTAAAAAACCATTACGGGAAACGCGTTTCAGCAGCCGAGAGGAAGTAATGGAAAAATCGCAGGAAGCACTGATGGTCATACCGAAAACCGAATATAAAAAATCTTTCGAGGATTGGATCACGCGCTGGCATAAGTGTGTTGCAGTCAATGGGGAATACTTTGAAGGGGACAATATAGATTTAGATGAATAAACTTGAGTTTTTAATTCTCTAAATAAATTCCGGGAACTTTTTGATCAAGGTGGTATTTCTGTCAGCATAGGGGAGTGTTGCCAGACTCAGGCCACCATCAAAATGATTTGCAAACTATAGAATATAGCAAAAATAAAACGAAGAATGGGCAAAAAAAAAACCTGGAATTAAAATGAGAAGCCGTCTGAATTTTCAAAAGATACTTCACGTTTTAATTGAAGTGAAAAGAAAGAGAAAATAAAATTGAATTGAAAACTAAAATGAAAACTGACTGCATATTAATTCGAATAGCAAATAAATAAAGTAGCTTCGCGTCATTTTGGCGCATTTAAAATAAATGGTGCCTTGCATTCCATGTATGCAATGGAGTTGTTTCTATCGAGGCGATCGGTGTAAGGCACACGCTACTACATTGTTGGCGTTTTCTTCTTTTTTGCGGCGATTGCGAGCGAGGTTCAGCCGTTCTTGTACTCCGATAACAAAATAGATCATAACAGTCAAAACATAGGCGGCCCGAGTCTGAGTACTTTTTGTGGCCCGAATCTGGTAACACGCTTCTTTTTGCGCGCCATCATATGAGAAACAAAAAACGTGTTATGATCACCAAATAAACATGCAAAACTGATCGTAAACACATCAACGAACAATTTCTCTCTGCTTACTTTGATCGTGACATGATTATTTTTTGTGTTAAAAAAGTTTTCGGAAAAAAATTTCAACTGCGACTGTGATGAAATGTCATAAAAAGTTTGTGGTCGATAAGACGAATATTTTTAGAACAACAAATAGATATTGCTAGTGGACAAGAATGAAGAGGTGGCCCGAGCCTGACAACATTCTCCTACAAAAAATCATCAAAATCAAATATGTTTGCAATAATTTTCTAATGCTACTGTGTTTAGAGCATGAGTCTTGAGAAATGAGTTCATGCCAAGATTTTATGTTACCTAGCGGGCTAACATCGATGGAGTTCGCTAGTTGGAAAAACAATTTCAATAAGTGAAGAAGACTATTACTTTAAGATGCTATCAATAATTTTTGAAGGAAAATAGGATCGTCCGTGCTACATATCCTTAAAAATGAGCAAAAACGATATTTTTTGCACTTCTAGGTTAGGATATCTCAAAATTGATAGAGCAATTTTGAGGCCAGATTCGAGTTCAGCGCGTCAAAATCCTTCGGAAAAGTATAGTCTGGTTTCAGGGTAATAGCGTTCGGCAAATTTTGTTAGCCTGTGTAATAGGGAGGAAAAATTCCATGCAAAATTATAAGAAACTGCAGTGTGACAGCAATCGCTGGATATATTTGTTTAAATGTTTTCCCTGTTTTTTTTTTTTAATTTTTCCCGATTTTGTTGTTTTAATTGGAAAGCTGCATAGCATTGGTGGAGGCCCTCAACTGGTGGAGGCCCCACTGATCCTATGCTGAATCCGGCTCTGGATGGCGTTTCAATTAAACTTGAAATCTTTCATACTCAATGATTCGATATCCAAATTACTCACTTTATAAGGAGTGAATATGAATTTAACGCAGACATTCTTATCCGCCTTAGGTGACTTTTCAGTAACTATAAGCATATTCCACTAGCGTTGAGAATTCCATGCGATCGCAATCAAATGCAAAACTTTCTCGATACCTACTTCTTTGATAGTTTACATCTATAATGTTTAAGGATATTTTAAGTACCGACTCTTCATTGGCCCATGTCTCTGTGCACTGGAACTTTGAATTTAAGAGGTTATGCGGCATCGGCAACTTCGAGATTAACTTGAGGCATAAACCGAAATTCGATATGAATGAAAATATTTTTGAATTCCCAACAAATTTTTGTCCATGTGTTGTGTAAGTTAGTGTAATAAATGTTTACAAATGCTGCATTATTAATTATTAGTTTTGAAAATGGAACATAAACTTAACTCATTCAGAAGTTCAAAGTACTAGCACTACATTTCTGCCATTTCCCTTTCTAAGTCATGGAAGAACAAATTACAAAAGCCATCATCACCTTCTTGGAAAAATTAAGGCATTAAACACACAAAAATAAGCATGAAATCTTGATGCAAAGACGTTTAAATAGTTGCAGGTGCGTCTTAACCCTAGTTAATATGTAGACGCTCATGCAGTAGTTGAAGCGATTTGTGCACGTCAATAGCCGTCAAACATGCAAATGTATGCGGACGGCGGGCGGGCGGGCGAGTACAATAAATACATCAAAATGCCATCCGAGAAATGAAATTGACATTTCATTCAAAATGTTTGCTGTGGGCGTTAAATGAGAGCATATAACTACACAAACAATAAGCAGAAAAGTAGTTGGCGTGACGATTGTACTTTAGCTAGTTGTATTTAGTAGTGGTAGTAGTAGTTAGTTTGATAGAAAAACAACAGCACAATTGCTAGACATATTAGCATTTTTTAAGGTTCTCCACCCACCCACACATACATACACATGGATATATTTGTGTACCTAACCCTGCCCACGTTGTATTCTCCACGGTTGTGTGCCCACTTAAAAATTTCAACTCAAGCGCTTCTTGCATAATGAACATTAACGTCAAAGTCAGCGTATAAATACAGAAGGTAGAAAGAAAATGAGAAACTAACAAAAAAAAAAACAAAAAAATAAAAAATGATAAAATCAGTGCATACTTTTTGGCGCATACAACTAGAGTTGTTGCGACTACCAACTACTACTAACGCAGTCGTGGTTTTTCTTTCCTTGTTACTACATTTAGTTTTTAGTTTTTGTGACGCTCGCGCGCACGAATGCGTCCGCCATTAAGTCGTCCATTGGCCTTGTGTTGTGACGATGTGTCGTCCCTGGTTTTCCACTTAACCGTGAAGCGCGCGACAACAACTACATACAATGCAGAAGTGGTTGAGTGTGTATGTGTGTGTTCACCGTTTTACAAAATGCGGGACACTGTGGCGCCCATTATCATTGTAGCAAATCGCTGTTTTGTTACCACTGTCAGCTGATCTGTGGGTGGTCTGGCCTGCTCGCTTATGTGTTTGTGTACGTGTATAATTCTGCGTAGGTTTATTTATGTTTCTGTGTAAGTGAAAGTGCATATATATATTTGTCGTATGCAGACAAAATGCATTTACAAAGTTACAGCTGCAACACCCGCAGCTATATTTGTATGTGTGTGTAGCACAAGATTTCTGCTTCATAGTGTGTAAAATTTTTGACTAATATTGTTGCTGGTAGTTGGTTGGTTCCATGGTGCCAATAAATATGTAGATGCTCCATAGAAAAATGCTTCATAATGTTGCATAATTACAAGTGTAAGCAACCAGTGCCTCTCACACACACACACATGCATGCACAAGCAGCGCAAATGAAGTGCTCTTTAGGTCTTTGTGAAATATTATGGCTTAATGTTTGACTTCATTATGTAATAATGAACTTTTAAGTTGAATTTAATTAAATTTTATATTAGTAGCTGTGAAATTGTAGAGTTAATTCGGCGAATTGAAAAGTAAATCAATAAATAATTGAACAAGTTTTCCGTATAGAAATTAACCCTTTCGAGGCCGTAAGGAAACTAGAGGAGAAAGCGCAAAATTGAATCAAAATTTCTTGTTACAATTTTTGATCAAAATAAAAATTTGCGTCTCTGAAGGCCTGAATTTTCATGGGTTATCGCCGGTGATACTGTGGCCTTCAATGGAATTTTTTACTAACTTTTTCTGTACATTTTTATTACATATTTTTTTAAAAATAGACAAAGTTATTTAGTATTATGTGTTCTTGACAGAAATATTAGTTCATCTGCTGAAATGGTGCAAAGCATAATCTTGCTGGCTATGCGATCTTTTAACCCAACTAAAACCATCTGCGTTAAGCACAAAACCAAATCATGGTTTAACGCAACATGTAAAGCAGCAGTCAGGAGTAAAAACTTTTAGGAATTGGCGTCTGAACGAAAACAATAGCTATCCTTAAACAAGAGAAGTTGTTTCATGAGCAACGCATACGTCAAAAGGTTCTGCAATTACCAAAGGATAGCAAAAGCAATTGGTCAAATATAACTACTTCATCTATCCCAACTCTTTTTAAGGATGACAAGATCTTCACTGACTCTGCCGAAAAAGCGGTCCAATTGGCTAACACCTTCGCTAATAACTCTCATTTAACTTTAAACAACCAAGTACCCCCCGTTGCCGATAAAGTTCCTTGCGTTATGCCTAAAATTCATTTTCGAACGCGTGAAGTCAAAAAAGTGTTTCTCAATCTCAACATTAATAAAGCCTTGGGGCCAGATGGAATTCCAGCCTACGTACTTAGAGAATGTACTACCACCTTGTCACCCCAATGCGCAATTTATTCCTATTCTGGAATATTCCCTTCATGTTGGAAAATTGCCAATGTTGAACCGGTCTCGAAAAAGGGCGATATTTCGAACCCAACTAATTACCGGCCCATTACCATTTGCTATACTCTCTTTCCAAAGTTATGGAAAGTGTAATTCACTCCCATCTAGTAAAGTATCTCGAAAGTAACACCTTGATTAGTGACCGTCAATATGGCTTTCGACGTAACCGTTCTAACCGAGATTTAAAGTTGCTTCTTTCAGAGAAGTTGATCCAAAGCTGCTATCTCTGGAGCGAAAGCAAGGTTGTTGCTTTGGATATCTTCAAAGATTTCTTTGACAGTTTTAGGCTCCAATATCTAAAATATCTGCATATGGTGTCGGTATTAAATTCTCCTATTGGCTAACGAGTTTTCTCAGTGGCCGCTCTATTCGTGTCTTACTCGATGGTTTTGCTTCTGATGAGCATTCTATTAACGCGGGAGTTCCGTAAAGTTCGGTACTGTCTTACAAGCTATTATTAATTTTTATTAATGATCTTCTGTCATTAATTTTTAATCCAATATATTTCATTGAAGTATGCCACACTGAATGCCATACTCAATCACGACCTTAACTTGATTGATGATTGGGGTCACGATAATCGAATTTTGTTTAATGCTCGAAAACCCAATGTTGTTAGTTGACGCATAAGCAAGTGCATTCTGACTCCTCAATTTGCCTTAGTACCTTGAGTATGGGTGGTGTAAATTGAAAAGAGTCAGATATTTTAGATGCAAAACAATCTACGCTAGTATGACCATTTTATTAAAACCGCAAGAAGCAGCTAAATCCTTGGGTTTTTTCAAACGCTGCAAAAAATACTTTTAACCATCTCTGCTGCACAATTTACACTACCTTTATTCGTACCAAAATGGAGTACAATTCACATGCGTGAGTAGTATCATGGTCTTTACATGAACTGCTGTACCGTATACAAAATCGCGTTGTTAAACTAATCGGCAGCGTCAAGATATCTAGTTTACTAGCAACCTTGGTGCAACGTTGTAACTACGGTCAACGACGGTCCATCAATTCCATTTGAAGACTGTGACATTAAGTACAACACACTGCAAAGGTAGTTCGTTTTTTAGTCGCTCAGTTCGTTTGTGAAACAATCTTCCAGAAAATATTTTCCGCGAATCTTATGATATTGTCAAGTTTAAGGCTTCCCTGAATTGTCATCGATCTCCTTTTTCAGCACAACGCTTTGCATAATTAAGGGGCATCCCCTGTGTGTTGTTGAAAAAAAAAATAATTCTTCACTTAACCCTTGCTTGACCGTGACAAATTCGTATTCTTTAACCCCCATTTCTTAAAAAGTTTCTATTGAAGGCTTTATGGTCTCCGGTGACCCATAGAAAAACTTGTATTTCTAAAAAATAAACTGAAAAAACGTATTTCGGGTGACCGGGGACCAATGGTACCGAAAGTGTTAAAGCAAGTTAGGAGAACGAGTTTTTACTCGCAGTTCTCTGAAAATATGGAGTTAATTAGACAGAATTTTATTTGCAAAAGTTTGCAAAGATAATATTTCTTATAAATTTGCTCCTTGTCTGCCAACTTTTTCGATACAGAACGTAGACGAGCGTGACTAACTCAAGCACTTATAAGCTTAAAGAAATACCGGATAATGCGTATACTAAGTGTAAATTAGAATACACATATTTTTATATACATATGTTAGCCATTGACCCTAGAGTATTTTCCGACTTCAGGGACCTATTTTAATTCAAACAAAATTTCATTCATTAAACACACCCAAAACTATGCAAAGTATTAAGAAACACAGGACAAAAATATTTAATAAAATTAAAGCACAAAAAATCACCACACCCAAAAACGTTTAAAAATGTTCGCTAAGACATTAACAATACATGCACACATATTCACACCCATGCAATACAAATGCACACACACACACATGTATATACATATATATTCGTATGCATGTATATCAGGACCCCTGAAGCTAGTATAGCAACTAGTTGTGCTTGTGTGCGCAACATTAACATATTTCCGAATACATACATGCTCTAACTTGGGGGTAATGCCGCAACTACTAACCACACTCCTGCGTCTAATATTCACGTGTAAAAAAGTTAACTTACTTTAGCTAGAATGAAGGACGATATTGAAAATTGGTAGAAAAAGACTAAAGTATCAAAATCAGCACCAGAACCACCATCAACACATTCAATTGTAAATCGTTTTGCTGCTCGCGCTTTTAAGTAATTTAAAGTTTTTATTTCATGGAAAAATCATTTCAATCTCAAGGAATTTTCTACAGCTCATATGAAAATCCACAGTTAATTTTGTGAGAGTGCGTAAAAAGCGTTTTCTACTTTTCTAATAATATTGCTTATACGTATACTCACCAGCGGATCAACGAGGGAGAGGGGGCTTTTGCGGTTCCAACCCTCATGATCTCCTGACCATCGATTAAAACCTAATTTGGATCGTTGGTCATGAAGCAAAAACAAAAATTCTAAGGGGCAAAAATTTTGACCCCTCCCTTAGAAACTCGCTGCATCCACCATATGCAGCATACATTCATATAAGCATATGGTATATAGTATGACTTAGAGTGCATGCATGTGTGTGTTCAGAGGTTTAACGAAAATGGAAAAATTCATAGTGTGGAATTCATATTGCTGCCAAAAAGAAGATTTCTCTCTTCTGCTGTTTGGTACTACGTCGTCGATGTAGATCTACAAGTTTATATTTGTTTGCATTAGGGAGCCTTTGTTGCCAATGTGTGTGAGTGTGCAAGTTGCTGCTACCTCTCTTGAGTAGGTGTAACTTTTGTTGGTATATGTTCGCGAGATGAGATAACAATTTGTTGACTTTAGCTGTGGTTTCGTGTGTGTTTGTGTTGCCTTAACTTTTTGATTGAATATTTCTTTCATATATTGCCACAGAATAATTTCACTTCATTAAGTTGATAAAAGGAAATGCAGTAACGTTTTATATTTATTCGTATTCTTGTTCATGTGTTAGTGTTTTGAATGTGTGGAAGTATAAGTGTTTCAAATGAGCCATCACCGATGCTATAACTTCTCAAACAACTCTATAAAGTTTAAATTAAGTATTTGCTATTATATGATCACTCTGTTTAATTAATTTAGTGGTTGTTGATAGTTAATAAGAGTATAATTAAAATTGAAAAAGAGTAACTAATGTTATTTAATCTTAAGTTGAGACACATTTGTTATGGATTGCAGAAGTCTGTTATCAATTGGTAGCATTAGTTAGAGCACTGATGAGGAACTCAGGTAACAAAATTCAGGTAACGTGCATGTTTTTAAAACTAAATATTTAATAATGTTATTCGAGTCTTTGGATTGGTTGATAATACTCTGAAGGTTAGGTTCAGGTTCTAAGCATGTAAACCTTCACAAGTTTCAGAAAAACAAACATATAAGATGGGCAAATGAGAAATATCTGTTCAACACATAGAGCCGCAACATCTTGAATAGATTAAAATGTATTGCGATATCAAATGAGGATTAATTGAGTGGCTGAGAGGAAAAGTTGTATACTTCTTAGTTCAGAAAAAAAGTGGAATGATTTTACTTAAGAGCAAAAGCTAAAGAAAATATGTTCAGAGCAAAAGTGAAACGAAATATGTTCAGAGCAAAAACGGAATAAATTGTAATATGAAATAATTGTTATACCATTCTTGCTGTTACTTTTAAGCCGTTTCATTTTCACTTTAAACCGTATTATTTGTACCGTTTTTGCACGGAGATACTAAATTATTTCACTTTTCCTGTTATACAAATTTTATCCCGCTTTTCCTCTCGGCCTGTCAATTCTTACCTAATTTGTGCTATTATGGACTTAGTGAGTACTTAAAAAGAAGAGTAATTTCTTGATACATAAAACCTTAATCTATTAAATAAATATAAGATACTCATACGCCCCCGTATCCAATAAATTGTGGCCCCTTCTATACCATTAAAACACTTAAAACTGAATATCTTGGAAGCAATGACAATTAAAATAATAAAACATTTCATGATGTTCTTCTTCTCAGTAGAGATTGTAGACGATATTATTACATAACTTGGGAACTAGGTCAGTTTGTACGATATCTCTGTGAGTGGTATTCAAGAAATCCATTAAGAATGGCAAACCTTAGCCCTCTTTCTTAGACCCCTTTACGTTTGTTGACTTCCTCTACATACCTGCATACATATATGTATGGTATTTGCGTTACAAATTCATCTTAAATAAAATATGAAATACTATTATTGGAGTCTATGAAACTGAAATCTAATTGTTCATATTTCATAGCTTTATTTTTATTTCTTGCTTGCTAGCTCAACAGTTAATGGTTTATCAGGCTGGATGAAACTTAATTTTTGTCGAAGTGACTAAGTCGAAACAGTATATAAAGAGCAGCAAATCATAAGGCTGCTTCGGAACCCACCACGGTTCCTCATCAGTGATCTAAATATATAAAATAATAATTTTTTCTCTGCTTTCAAAGCAGTCTCCTGGGAAAATTGTCTCCAGGTCATTTTTATTTAGATAACTCAAGTTTTCCAAAGTAAAACCAGCGCCTGGTACCACAGATGAAGAAAAAATGGCATCATGATATGAGGCATAACTATTTGATATGAAATCCGAACAAAGACAAAATGAGTTTTTCAATTAAGCAACAGTGCCCCAAGCTGCAAAAGGAAAAATTAAAAAAAAATTAATGAATAAATTTGCAAGAAAAAATAGACAAAAAAAAAGAATAGAATATTTCTATAATTTATTTAAATTTTTGTGGTATCGATATTTATTGATGAACATTTTGAGCGAAATTCTTTATTTGCAAAGTATGGTTAACTCTTTCAGATGATTGTAATTAAATATAGAAGGGAAACAGAGTTAACAGTAGGTTTTGTTTGCCATGTTGAATGGAATATTGAGTCACATATATCATGTGAACTTTGGAGTCATTAACTCTTTCATACCCAATGTTGCGTATATGCAACATTCACTTTTATGTGGCATAAATCAAATGTTTAACAGATATTACTATTAACGCTATTTGTATTCTTCAAGTTTACTGATTGCCGAATATTTGAAATTTCTTGCTTAAGTAGTTTTTTTTAATGTTTTGTCTTTGAAGTTCAGCAAAAAACCTAAGTGCAAAAGTTTTTAGTAAAATCTTTTGCACTATTTTTTGAAAAATAATGCATTAAATTATGACTAACCGGAAATTTTTTTTATCAGATATGTTTATAAAAGATAAGAGAATATGAATATCAAAAAATTGGAGAAAAGGAGTTATCCAGTGGTTGTCTACAGTATCATAGCTATGTTTTGTAACCTTTAAATAAAGGACAAACAAATCAATGTGGAAGCAAGAAATTTAGTGTCATGATTGTGGAAGACCTAAGTAACCATAATTTCACAACAAAAAGTTTCTCTCAATTTCCATTATAATTCGGGCGTCAAAGGGCTAATACAAATTTTCCCATAACTTTTTTTCTTTCTTTTATTTCTTCATTTTATAGCACTTAAATTGTAATATATTGCATATATATATAAAGTTTTTTAAAAAAAAAGTGAAAAACTTTATTTTTCTTGATTTTTTAATTTTTTGTGTAAAATTTATATGTCAATTTCCGACGTTGTGTCACGCTTAGTGGAATTTTCGCAACTATATTTTTTATGACAAACTTGAAAGTATTTTGAAAATAACTAATAAATACTACGGTTACTTTACCAGTTTAAAGTTTTTGAAAAGGAGTTACACTTTGTTTTGTACGCCCTTTTGTTAATTTGATCGGATTTTATTCACATCATTGTCCATCGGAATTGGGGAGATCCAGTTTTATTTTCCAAAATATATTTTAATTTTTAAATTCTCAACAGAATATTTTATAAAATTCGATGGAATGAATTGCATGAAATTATGGTTGGTTTTGATAAATATTGTCCAGTCGGTAGAGTAAAAAGTGCACTAAAAGTTCATAAAAAATCTTATTTGAGATTTTTCTTCAGTAATTGTTAGTGGGGTATGATAGATGGGGAAACCACAAAAATCAGTTATGAGGTTGCAAAGCAAGACCCCCCGCCCCCCTCCCCTTCCTGAAAAAATTCTTTTTTTTTTTTTTACTAATAACTGGTTAACCATTGGAGATATCATAAAAGTATTTACTACAAAAGAAAACCACTAAGCTTTGGGTTAGGGAGAAGCGAAAACTAAATATTTATACGAATTATATAAGAACTATAGTCCTCCTCTTACGTAATTATTGCAAAAATCATATAAAGATTTTGCTTAAAGATTTTATGAGCCAATAATGCTAATGGTACCTTTAAATACCATCGATGGCCAAAGGGTTAAAATGTGTGAAATGCTATAGGCATAAAATTATAAAAATTCTTTCCACACAAATAAAGTACCGTAATTTCATGTTTCCTTTCATATGAACCTGTAAAATATTTCAACAAAGAAATAAAGAATTGAACGACAAATTCCCAATTTATTTTCTTTTTATAATTGTGCTATAAAAGTTAAAAAGTATTTCTTTATATTCATATTTACACACATTAACCCCAATTTATACATATGGATACCGAGAAAAATTGGAACCTTTTAAACGAATTCATTCAGTGAGAAAAAACTACCAATTTTCATGCATTCATTCATTCATTTATTCATTCCAATGTTTTCAATTCATTCATCAACACGAGAAGAGAAAAAGCCAAAATGCAAACAATTGGAATTGAGCTGCAAAAATCTCTTAGCTGTTGTTGTTGTCGTTTATATTATTGTTGGTTGGTTTTTGTTGTTGTTGTTGTATTATCAAATAATTGCAAAAAGGCTTACAATGTTTGGACGGCAATGGAACAAACAAAAATGAAAAAAAAAAAAAAATTAAGAGAGAAAAAATAAAAGTGAAAATGAAAAGGAAAGGAAAGAAAGAAAAGAATAAATGAATTTGGCTTCACTGAATGTGCATAAAAATATTTCTTTTTCATTGGAGCGGAATGTTGGTTAATTTTTCACATGCCTGCCCTCTTTCAGCCCTGTCCGCTTGCTGCTACATATTTCTTCCTTTTATTATTTCCCACATACATATACAAAACATATACGCATACAAAATGAAAGATTACAAAACCGACAGAGCAGTGAAGGAATTGAGCAAACTAAAGTATCGAATAGCAGACTATATGAATTTTTGCATGCATGTGTATGTACATGTATATTTTTTTGTGTGCTTGTATACCCAATCGGACAAAATGAAAGTACTTTGCAGAGGAGTGATATAAAATACGTTTTTTTCACTCCATTATACCTTTTTTATAAAGTCTTCTCTATTGGTTGAAGACTGAATGAAAAAACTATACTCGTCAGCAATGCTGCCGAAGGTACTCCGATCGGAGTATTCGTACTCTGCTCAAATCTCAATCCTCCTGTCCTCCCCAATCGGAAGAAATCCTCCTATTTCATATTCTTGAATTTTTGAGTTGTATGCAAAATAAACGAAAATAAAACTAAATGTTTTCTGTTGCGTTATTTTCATTCCGTTTATGTCTGTGAAATATTTGTTACTAGGACTAGCTGTTTTATTTGTCGCTGGGTTACTGTCAAAATTTCATTTCCAAACGTTTTTGCTTGGCTTTGTGTTAATGTTTGTAATTTTTACCAATTGAAATCAATAGTAGAAAAACTGTGTAAGAGTAAGTGCCTATTTAATAAATATCGATAAACTGCTTGCTGACTGCAACCAAATGTTAATGCAGTAATGGTTTGTAAGGTAATGTTAGAAAAATTATGCATCCAACTGGGTCCTTTCGATTGAGCTAGCTAAAAAATACCACAAATGACATCCTATGTTTTTATGTCCGGTTTTGTGAAGAGCGAAGAAATGTTGGTTTTAGTTTTTTATTCTTTATTGTTTTTTTTTTTTTTTTTTTTTTTTAAAGGACGTGGGGGTAGCGCATTACCCACCAAGTGGTCCTTCTGAAATCCAGCTACAGATTATAAATCATCAGCTGACAACGATATCTATATATTTAAAAAAGTTATAACATTTTGTTTAATGGAATCTACCGAATCAGAAATATCAATAACATTATAGAGGTTGTTAAAATCACGGCAGGCACGGCGGAATGGCTCATATTACTTACTAATATTAATACTTTATATTGCACCGTTTATTTCAAAAGAAGGACTATTTTGGTTTTTATATAAACTTGTTTATTTTTCATGACTTATTTTTTATTTATATGACTGAATTTGTTACAAAAACTTTCTATACATTATTGGAACTGTTAGCAGTTATCTAAGTAATACTTAGTTGAAAACTTTTAAGGCATTTTGAAAAATTCCTCCCTTGTTAAGCAAAATCCTCCGCTCAAAAGGAAAAATTCCTCCCATTACAATTTTCAAAACGACAGCACTGCTCGTCAGCTGCTGCTCCACTGCAACAATGCAAGAGAACGATAATACGAACATCAGAAGCAGGGATGCCATGTCATTTTTTCTTTCTCCCCGAAAGCCCTCGAGAAATTCCCCGATTTTCCATCAAACTCCCCGCATCGGTATAATTTCATATTATAACAGCGCCACACGCACTTCCACAAAAACTTTTTACAAAAACAGAAAATACCTTCAAATTGATCTCGGTAAAAATCAATATGCAAAAAGTTTAGTGATATTGGGTAGTAGTTACCACACTAAATTTGAACGAGATGAGGTGTGTCGAGTTACTAGACCTTCATTTTAATAAATAAACAAGTCTCAATCCACTTTTGGACATCAAAGTTATCAAAGGAAAATACATAGGCTTTCTTTTGACTCAAATAAAAAATACCAAAACCTTTTTTTGAGAAAAAAGGGTTCAAAGTGTTGACTGTTTGTTTTTAACGAATAATATATACTTTTTCTTCTTTATGATGGCTGACCGTAATTTATAAGTTTACAGGGATTAAAAGTTATTAATCAAGAAGTGCTGAACGAAGACATAACTAAGCCTTTCTGAACGGCCGAAAGGGAAATCGAAGCACCGCACGACTTTTTTGGTCTGATTGACACTCGGCGCAATAATCATCTATATCTACGAAATCACTCCGAGTTACTCTCTGAAATTTTTACAAAATACTTGCAAAATATAATATTTTAAAATATTACATTTTTTTTAAAATCGATTTTCTCCAAACCAATAAAATGCAGGACCCACTTAAGAAAAGATAAAGATTTTAAAACCCAAAATATGAAATAAGGCATAATTTAAACGTTTTATATTACATAACATTTGACAACAAAAAGCTGAACGACTTTAAATTCCCCGCAAAAAAAACTCATTCCCCGCTCTAAGTCAAATTCCCCGCAAATCGGGGAATTCCCGCAAGTTGGCATCGCTGATCAGAAGTTAAACTTCGTGTTTGATGCTCATATTATCGCATTATTGCCTCTCTGTATTCAATATTTGTGTATCAAATCGGTTAACCCGATCTTTGAGTTAAAATTTTATTGCGTTTGGTTTCTATTGGCACAATGCATTATATATTTGCAAATTTTTGAAACTCCAAATAGACACCAATGCAGAAGTAAGGTTAATATGCTTTTTTAGTTACTCGTTTTGTTTTCGGCATATCGTTCTTTCGTTTTAATTTCTTGTCGGTTACATGGCGCGCGAGTTAGTTAAGAAAATATTTGTTACTTAAAACATTAAAAGGTTTGTATAAATATGATTATTCATTAAATTTATAAAAAAAAAAAATACAGAAAATTTTATTTCACAGATTGTATCAGCAGCAGGCACTTCAGGCGTTTAGTAACAAAAGAAAAAACAGAAGTGGAAAGTGAAAAAAAAGTGGAAGAAAGCTTGTGAAATGCAGTTGAATATGTTCTTTTTTTTGTAAGTATTATGTATTAATAATAATAATTTATAAGATTCTTCTTTTTATATTTTAATTACAATAATGAAAATAAAAATTTGTAATGATAAAACATTATTTTTGTGTAAATAATTCATTTTAACAAAACAAATTTCTTCCTCCATTTAAACTCCGCAATAAAGCAAAAGCAAAGCATTATACTTTTCAATCGCTGCTTGCTATGAAACAAAGCAAGAGGATGATAATACGAACATCGTATTTGTTGTTCGTGTTATCGATACTTTGCTTTGTCTCACTGCTTGCAGCGTTTGAAAAATTGCTTTGCTTAGCCTAACTGCGGAGGTTAAATGGAGTAAAAGAGATTATAGGTTTGCAAGAAAATAGTGTGGTAGTCTGCAAAGAAAAGAGAGCACTGCTATTTCTGCTGTACGGCTCTCATTCTACTATGCGCTCTCGTGCTGATCGCCTAGGACATGCAATGTAAAAAACGTAATGGTAAGTAATGGTAAAGCAAAGACCTCTTTGCTTTGCACAAAACACTTTAAAAAGCCTTTTGGAGTGCTTTGTTTCCGACTGGGTATATATAAGATAGATATATATACATATATGCATGTGTAAATGAAGTGAAAAATGTTGTAATAAACTTTTTATGAGGCTCAGTGCACACAAACAAATCAAAACGAAACCATAACAGAACAAAGGAATCTCCTGGGTATCCTTTTTTTCTTCTCTGATTCAGCTTGAAACATTTCGTCTTCATTTGTTCTCATCGATTATACTTCGAAGTAAATGTGATGGAAAATTTTATATAAATTATTTTTATTTTTCTCGTTATTTCTTTCTTCCACACAAAATGTCAGAAAAGTCATATCAACATTTACGAAAAATATTCGTTAATATTAGTACCGTAATTTGTACTTTTTTTTTTTTTTTTGTCTGCTTGTCTACTTTTTTGGAATTTTATAAATTATCATAAAGCAGAAATAAATTTAGTACTGATTTAAATCATTATTTTTGTTATTGTTTTATATCTCGATGCAATATTCCCAAAGTGGTCTAACAAAAAATTAAATTCTACTTAACCCTTTTGGAATCATTGGTTACTGGTGACCCAAAACTTGTTTTTTCAGTTTTTTGAAAAACTGTTGCACCGATTTTAATAGATTTGTATTCATTGAAAAGAAAATTCATTGCGTTTTATGCTTGGTTTTCACTATGTCATATTTGCCATCAATGAGAGAAAAAGAGAAAATTTCTCATATGAAATTTGCCAACATGCTGGCAAATTTTATTCAATTTAACATAGTGAAAACCAGGCATTAGTTATTTAAAAAAAAGTTTTGAAATTTCTAGCTAATTGACTACACCAGAGTGACCTAAACTAAAAAAAAACCAAAAGAGGGTGGTTTTAAAAATCAACAAAAAATAGTAAAATTAATTATTTTGATATTATAACTTTACAGGTCCTTATATATTATTAAGAGACTACAGCTGACCAAAACTTTTGTAAGAAAACCTTTGAAGAATCACAAGAAAAGCCACAATAAAGTAGTTAAATGATGTATGGGGAAATCTATATGGCTTAGCGACCAAGGCAACTCATTGAAAAGTAACTGTCACTTGGTCTACCCATGGAACGAAAACAATAAAATATTTTACTTTGAGAAACTCTTTACCAATAAGAATGACTAAATGGTTTTGGAAAGCAACGACACATTCAAAGGACGTACTATTAAGTGATACACAGATAGATCACGAACTGAGGAAGGTACTGGAGAAAGAGTATTTGGGTAAAAAACGAATAATTTAAATTCATGGGGAAACGCCCAATCGTAAATATTGCAGCATAGATTGAATTCTGTATGTAAGGCAACCTAAATAAAGAGTACATATCAGAAGTGATATTATTTACTTATATGTCGGACAGAAAAGTAAAGATTAAAATCATCTTAAAACTAAAGTGTGGCTTGTGCAAACTGAATAAAGACAATAAAGTCAAACAGGACACGTTGGAATCAGTAGTGGGTTGACTGGTCACTCCTGTTGCCTTTCTAAGGTTAATAGGAACTGTTTTGCGCTTGCATGCTTTTTTACCAGCGGGTGCGAAATAAGTACCGAATGCGAAGAATTCTCTTGTGCAACAGAACTAAATTTTATTTCAGCAAAAAGAAGTGTTAGCTTAGTAGAGTATAAAAAGATAAATTAGCATCCCATTAGGAAATAGCAAGAAGATACAATTCAGTGAATGTAAGTACAGTAATTAAACTAGACAGAACACGGTAGTGTATATGAATAAGTAAGCAAACAAGTATTGTTAGAGTTAAGAGTAGGCAGTAAGAGAACATTTATTCCATCTCTAAACAGGAACATTAACCCTCTTATGGATTAGGAGGCAGCACAATCAGGAAAGTATTTCCTTGGACAAGAGCTGATAAGCAAAAGAGGAAACCATCTTGCTAAAATTCAGGATCTGAGGAGGGTCAAAGCGCACCTAGAGAAGTACCGCAGATTGAGAATAAAATTTTCCCTTACGATTTTATAACCATTACATTGTATGAGAAAATAGGAAGGTCAAGCTGGGTAATGGATGAAACCTTTTTTATTGAAATGTAATTTAAGAAATAAATTTTTTGCTTTCAATGTCTTTGACAGACTTTATTATCTTTGTTCCTGAATTGAAAAACTTTTTGAGAGAGCGAAAAACCTAAAATCACCCCCTTCTGCATTCATAAGATTTACTAAAGAAAATTCAGAAAATATACACTTTCTGGGGTTAAGGGTTAGAACGGACCGATTTTGTAACCTCTATCACGACAGCCCTTTTTGAGAAGAGGGGGTAATACAAGATGTCTTACATTATTTTTTTTTTAACTTACCCCAAGTGATAACAAATTGGAACATCTCCGTTCGGAACTGGCGTTAAACTGTCGGTCCAACCACGTAGTTTAACAATGGGCCGTTCAAGCCTAAGTGTGTCTCTAAACAGCAACTCAAACCTAACCTGACCTACTCTCCCCTTCGCATTTTTATTTTTATAAAATTGTTACTAACTTTTTCTCCGGAGCCCTTTTGGAATATTTTTTTGGATCGATATAGGGGCCAAGGAACATGGCCAAAAAAAACTATGGTGCATAAAATTTCAACAAAATCGGAAGGCTCGTTTTACTATGAGGAAAAATGCGACTTTTCCCCGATTTTTGTTGCGAAGACCCCTTTAGAATGTATTTGAGATCAAAATAAAGGCGACAAATAAATCCAGGCGAGCAAAATTAAAACGCAATCGGTCGTTCCATAGATGGCGCTTCCATTTTTCTAACCTTTGCTCCGAAGCTCCCTTTGGAATATTTTTTTGTATAAAAACAGATGCAAAAATTAATTCCTCAGCTCAAAAATTCTGAGCACAGAAAACAATAACATCAGGTGGTAATAAATATTTATGCCACTGTTGTAATACTTTTCTTCGAATGAATAAGGGGAAAGTTGAATTTGTTTTTGTATTGGAAAACTTTTTTCTAATTTTTTATATTGATTGCCAGTGGAAGGAAAAAAAGTCAAAATAAAATCTATTGAACGATTCAAGGCGGATTTAACATGGTGGTAGCAGCATTACTACAAGTACAACGTAACAATAACAACACGCTACTTTTTTGTTGCTAAAAATCGTAATTGTCAAAAGCACAAGAACAAATGCATGGAAAACAAAAAAAAAAAACAAAGATTTTGACAGTTAAGATTATCTTCATATAAAAAAAATTAGAGAAGAAGACAGAGCTGACGCTGCTATTACCTGTTATAATTTCGCCATGGAACGATTTTTAAATATTTTTTACTTCAATCGGTTTCTTTCGAAAATGTCAAATATAAAAAAAAATTTGAAAAATAAATTTGAATTGAAATCGTACGAAGTTTTGTAGCACGTCATGGTATTTTCAGGGGTGTCAATCCCATTTTTTTCTAAAACGTGACGTGATGGGAAGTTTTTGACCTCAGATTCGTGTTCAGCATAAAAAATTCATTCGCAAACACTAGAAACCATATTGTTCACCAGACCCATGCATGGCAGTGTTATTGAATCAGCTTCAAAGTTCTTAATCTTAAATATAATTAATCCTTTAACCCATTATTGCTCAGAGCACCCCGACTCGGAAAATCTCTTTCAAGGCTGTGACTGCACGAATTTAGGGAATAAATGCCAACCTGATCCGGGCTCCTCATCATTGATAATGGCCCAAATTCCCACTGATGATCATTTTTTTGAGGTTGGGTATATTATCAGTAATGGCAAGTCAATGAGTTATCGAAATTATGTCTTTCATGATAAAAAATATATTGGAATCCAAATTGAATAATATTTATTTGAAAAAATTTAAATTGATTTTTCTGTGAATTTTTTTTTGTCATTTTTGGCCATTTTTTTTGGTTAAGATTAAGAAAACTCGGAAGCAAACATTTTTTTAAAGCTTTAAGACATTTATCCACTTTTCTCCTTAGCCTGATAGGATCCATCAAATGCTTCATCGTATTTAATTTATTATATTTAAACATCAGTTTTATAAAAATTGTATATGAATATTTTCTTCGAAAGATATGCTTGGGAGTTTACCAAAGGTACAGTACTATAGACCCTGGTATAATGCTCAACTTCTTGTAGGATTCAGGGCGTTAAGGTAATCTTAGTCTAAAACTAGACATGCTTATAATTCATAACCAATTTTGCTAACCTCACCAACATTAAATTGTATTCTATCAATTAAGAGAAAAGTGTGTTTAAATTCTTATATATTTGTGCCACATATTTGTTTTGCTAAAGCAAAACATCCAGTAGAGTTCCACCAAAAAGCTTTCGCTTTTAATCTACCTTTCGAAAACAGCCACACAGCATCTCATTTGAACATTTTCCCGTTTTTGTTTTTTTTTGCGCATTTCTTGTTAATAAACTTTTACCAGAAGTGATTAGGCTTTGATTAAACTGTTTCAATTTCCTAGGGCGGAATTAATTATGTGCATACATATCTATCACAAATACTAATAATAATATTAACACTTCACTTTGACAAAGTTTCAATCACTTTCAGCCAAAAAAAAACAACAACAACTATTCGTCGAAAAAGAGTTTTTCACAGCTACATCCGCCCTCCAGTTTCTATTCCCTTACAAGTAAAAAGAGATCAACTTAATCTTCTACTCGTTTGAGTGTGTGTGAATTTAGTTAGTTCTATCTATCTATGTATGTTGCACGTATTAAGGAAATGAAAATGAATATGTGTGTGTGAGTGCATACATGCGTATGTTTGTATCAATGTTAGCTCATGTGAATATGTATGTATGTATATGTGCATGTATTTGTGGAATCATGTCCTTGTCATTTTCCTTAAGGAGTTGCCATAAGTCCTTTATAAATATTCTAAGCAAGTAGCTTGATTTATGTACTCAGGATAATGTTTTACGCATACATTCATTCATTCTTTCTCATACTCATAGAGGGAGATACTATAAATGCCACATGCATACATACAAAGAAGCATCACTACTAAGCTGCAAAATATATTTTTATTAATAAATTTTACTGTAAATGACAGACACACTGTGCAGAACGATTAACTAAGGAACAAAACGGATTCATACATACTTTAGTTATCTTTATACATTTATGTATGTAGGTGTGTGGTTTTAATTTTTGTCATCTGCTCTTTTTGCAATTAAGAGTATATTTGTTATACACACCTTCATTGCTGGTTTATGTATATTTTCTCAAATTTTTATATCATTAATTAAGAGTACTGTGGGCGGATTTGTTAAATTATAATTTGTACCACACTGTGTATATTTATATTTGGAATTTTAAATGTCAAAACCTTGATATCCTGAAAATGTTGAAGGAAAATTGAAAACAGCTTGAACTCTCTGAAGATTTGAGTTGTAATTGGAGTACGCACAGGTTTTTGTGTTGTTGGTATAATGAGTTCGAGGATTGGAGTTAGAGCACCTAACTACGATCGAAACTGAAGCCTCCTCTGTGAATGCCCTAATTTCCAGATTCATTTATTTCATTTGTTAGGTGACAGGCTTGCCGGAGAACTGAAGGAATCAACAGAAATTTCGCTAGCAGTTCTAAGAAGGTTCATCAAGCGTATATATTGTATGGTGATTCAAGATAGATAGAAAAGAACAGAATTGTTTAAACTATCACATATACTTCTCTTAAGTCTAACTTAATCTAATAATGTTTAATCTCAATACAACTTATAATAATTTTGCTGAATCTTCAAAGCCAACCAGAGCTAAAAAGAGGTTATTTGAGGGGTAAAAGGAAGCCAGAGAAAAAATAAGGTAATCAGAGTTAGTTTGAATCAGTTGAGGTAGTCCAAGGCACTCAGAGGCAATCATGGCTAGTTTAAGTAAAAAAAATATTGTTAGAGTCAGTCTGAGACAATCAGAGTTCAAAATAGAACTTGGCTTGGCAATTACAGCCAATAAAATATCATGAAAACCTAAGATGGTCGGAGGCAATCGGGGACTTCAAGAAGTCAGAAGCTGTCTAATGCAGTCACATGCAATCAGAGGTCGTCAGAGGCAATTTGTAGCACAAGTCAAAGATATTCTGAGGTTGCTTGAGGTATTGAGAGATAGGTTGAAGTCGTGAAAAATAGTCAGGGGATACCGGACTCAATCGAAATGCGATTAGAACTGTGTAGGGTCAACCAGAGTTAATCCAAAGGAGTTTGAGCCAATGATAAGCAATTTGAGTTTGGCAAAAAATTGTCAGAGACAGTCAAAGGTGAACAGGGGCAGCTAGAAATAGCTAAACAGGGAAACGAAGGTAGTCTGAGGTAAACAAAATTAGTTAGAAACAGACTTTGGCAATAAGAGGTTTGTTTATGTTTTTAATACGTTTATAATAACTTCTTAGATTTCGGCAATTAGAACTAATAAAATATCATATAATCAATGGCTTCAACGACAGTTTGAAGTCTAGCTGTAATCGAAAATAGCCAAAGACAATCAGACGTACAAAGCAATATTTAGAGACAACCAGAAACCAGCAGCATGAGGCAATGAAAAGTGGTCAAAATAGTGAGAGGCAGTCAAAAACTGCATAGAAATCAGATTGGCTCAATTACAGACGAAAAGGGAAAAGAAACTGCAAACTTCCAATTTAATATTTCTCACAGTGTAGACGTTTGATCAATATGCGGTAAGCATAGAAGGTGCAAACGATTCTTCTTTTTTTGTTAGTTCTTTTTTCGCTAGTCTTATTCTAGTTTTCGCGCTGCTTCGAGTTGAAGATCATGTCCTTAAGCAAATTGTGCACAATTACTGTACTGAAAATTTTTTTACAGACAGCTGGCCGAACGGTACAAAGTCAATGCCAGAGGTATTAAAAATATTGTAATCAAGTTTGGAGATACCTGTTCTTCCGCAATTTGGAGCAAAGGTACTGGACCTTAATAAACAAAAACAAATCAATGTCAGTGCGAGAAAAAACAAATCAAAGTCAGTCAAAATTCGGGAAATCAAGGCTTCAGGCTTCGAAAACTGTACAGTAGTTTGCTTTAATATGTAGTCCAGTGCGTTGTAATAGATGACGAATGTGTCAAAATGGACTCAAGAACATTACCAGGTTCCCAATTCTATACAAATTACAAAGATGATTCTGTCGGCCAGTCAAATTTGGCGGGAAAGTTCTTATTTTTTTCCAAGAAGTCCTGGACAGAATCGAGCTTTGGTGCGATCTACTGGGTCTTTCAGTGAATCCTAACAAAAGTAGCTTAGTGTCCTCAATAGGATGGCCCTTTACTACCAACGAACCAACTAACACTGCAGTTGTCTTCTGAAGTTTGCAAATTGATATAGAAAACGCACGTCGAGCTGAAGATCTCGCGTGCACTAAAGGTTTTCTGGCAGTGAAGACGAGCCTTTGGCAAGACTTGGAGTCTGAATCCAGAATTAGTATTTTGGCTATACATTGGTCTTGTAAAACCTATTGCCATACATGCCTAAGTAGTATGGTGGAGGAGAACTTTATCTAAATCCACATCGACCTCTCTAACCAAACCTCAGAGAAGTGTTTGGGTATAACTGGTGCAATAACTTGATTTGCTTCCTCTGGTTCTCCATATTCGTAAGGAGGCGATGAAAGCAACTAACAGACTCAGGTTAAACGGAGTCTGGCATGATGAAGGGGATACGGAACACAGCCAAATATACCACTAGTTGTTAGGGCAGTATTCACTGTTCTCTATACTGACGGATCCAAAACTTCAAACGGTAATAGATTCGGTTGGTACTTGGACGAAGAAACCAAGTACTCTTTTGCTACTGAACAGATGACGAAAGTCTTCCCAACGGAGGTCTTCGCTATCCTGGATGTAGCATGCTGTATAATTGAGAAAAGATGGCGTGGGAAGTGTATAGGCGTCTGTAACGACAGCTAGGCTGCACTAAAGACCCTTGCTAACCCTGACAGCTCTTCGAAATTGGTCAGCGAGTGTAAGGAAAAACTAAAGAGTGTTGCAAAACACTATTTAGTTCCAGGACACTGTGGTATTACAAGGAATGAACTGGCCGACAAACTAGCCAACGAAGGCAAGGGAAGGTAATTTCACCAAGGGGTCCGGAACCTTTTCTCAGCATCAGCTCTGTAGAGGTCATGCGTGGAATCAACGATTTCGCAAGTTCTATTCATAGAAGAAGATGGTTCGAGTTTGGCTCCTGCAGAATTGACAACCGGACAGGAAGTTAGGAGAATTTCTTATGAAATTGAGAAGGAAGGTCAGCACATGGCGTCATCACCAAACCTAGTTACCTATTATGTCTTGAAGACATCAATAATACTGAGCATTATCTCTGTAGATGTCCGGCGTTTGTGAGAACCGGATTAAGGCTCCATACTTTCCCTCTTCCTAAGCTTCTAAGGTTCATCAGTGAAACTAAGAAGTTTGAGATTGAGAGACTTTAGACAGACTTTTCTTCTTCCCATTTAACCCCTCACATATCTTTACTGTCTATCTACTTTCTTCTATTGGCTCTATCTTAGGTATCGTCCTGGTCTTTGAGGCTGAACGTTTTTTAGTTAGTTTTAGTTTTGGTTTAGTCCAGCCCACCCTCAAATCTAATTTCATCTGGCAGGCTATTTACACTTGCAGTACGATGGTCGAGTTTCTGGGGACGTTGAAAAATTAAAAAAACTGACAAAAGATAGTGTGCAGACTATCTCCAAAAAATTAATCTTCATAGTTAAAGGTTAATACAAAAAAATTGCAAGCGAAAAAGAAAAAAAAAAAAACAAGCAAAGCAGTGTGAGCAGTTTTTTCCTTAAATGATTTTATATCAACAAATAGGAATGGGTTATTATATCCTACTACTGCTGCTTTTTGGTGCGCAGATATTGCATGAAAATTGATTATGATGCCAAACTATAAAGAAAAGTTTCATTTCATATCTCTAGAAAGAAAAAATTTTATCTTGCATACAAGTGTAAATTACATACGGACCATTTTGTAGCTACGATTTTCATTTACCTTGAGCATAAAAAAGTAAATGGAAAATTCGTTTATACTCTTTTTACGCACACATCGACACACACTAAAACAGTCTAGAAAAAGAAGAAAAAATGAATTTGAAGCAACAGTGCCAAGCGATGAATGTATCTGTAAATGTCAAAGTTCCAATTTTGTTTTTGTTTTAAATGTTGAGTTTGTGTGTCTGTATGTGTGTATTATACACTCGGTGTAAGTTTAGTGTTTTTGTAAAAAGGTCAAAGTGCGTTCAACTCCCGAAGGGGTGCTTTAGTGTTGTACTTTTAGTTTTTTACATTTTTTTTTATATATAAATGTGTGTTTGATTCTTTTATTTACTTAATGCTACCATTAATTTATAATATTATTTACTTGTTTGCCCTATTTGTGAAGCTCGTTCATTCAATTTCGATGACAACAGGAGATCGGCCGGGACGGTGTATTACTGTTGGTATGGGTGGCAGCTGCGGTGTGTTCGAGTATGCGCTTCATAAATGCCATTTAACATTCACGAGAGCGCTAACCAGCCAACATCAGTCAACAAAAATACTTAGTCTCCAACAGACATAGCAGCGCAGAAGGTAGAATGCCAACATTAGAAATATTTAGTTACAATTTAATCTAATCAAATGTGGCACAAAAAAATCAACATGGGAATTTAAGTTGCGTGTTGGGCTTACTTTTGGAAATCCCTTCCAAAAAAGTATGATATCATTTAATTTAAACACTTTATGCCTTATTTGCTATCATAATTATGAGGTAAATTTAAGGTACTTATAAATTCAAAAAAAAAAAAAACAAAAAGGCGAGACAATTTTTCTGTATGTCTTCAACTTTTTAGAAATCTCAGAAAATAAATAGCTATGCTATGAATTGGGCAAAATATGCACTGAGAAAAATATACCACGTTTAATTTAAATGAATACAAAAAGCTTGCCCTAACTTATTTCATAAAGAAATATATTTAAGGGGAGGTTACCGTGGAAAAGCATGAAAAATGCATGGACTTCGTGATTTTTTTTTTTTTTAATATAAATACTTTTGGAAATAAGTTTTAACTTTTTTTAGTTTTATTTACAAAAAAAAACTAAAGTGACGGATCAAGCTACCATTAAATAAAGCCATGCACGGCGTGTTTTGGTCTGCGCCGGCGATTCACAGCCTTACCAGTTTATCTGAAACAAAAGCGGGTTAAAAATTATGAAACTAATCTAAATAAAGCCTTGTCATTTTTCGTTTTTGAAAGGCCACGAAAACGGAATTAGTCAGTTTTTCATTAAGTACAAAATTTGGAGAAGTTAAGATAATTTTTTTTGGATACAGCCTAAAAAACGGTCTTCTTCGAAGATACTTTCTTACTTTCAGGCCTATAAAATTGTTTAATATTTTGAACGTGAACCTAAGATTGAGAGACGTCCTTATTGTGGTTCTATTAAAATTCAAACTCCTAAAAATCCCATATACTTTGAAAATAATTGTAGAAAATTTGACATGATTATAAAATTCTTTTAATGGTGTGTTCACACGGAGGTCGTTTAAAATCGATTTTCGTCACCCGAAATTTGTTTTTTAAAAAAATCTGAATTTTCAGCTGCCAAATTTATATTCGCATTTTTTTTTTTTTTTGGATTGTAAAAGTTCAGTTTTGTTTCTTAAAAAATTTTATCTTTCAAATTAATTTGTATAATACAAATGTTAGGAGCAAGTATGGAAAAGTTTAAGAATGCAAACGATTTGGTGGACAATGAGATAGTACAAAGAAAACATTGGCCAGCAATGGAAAACTAATGACTTTGTACATTTGTACAGAGAAGAAATTGCTATCCCCATAGTTGCCATGAAGCTAGGAAGGAACATAACAATTTCCATGCATTTTCAAAGTATATTCAACTTGAACTATTATATTTCTAAAGGAACTTTTGAAATGTTTTTGGGAGATTAATTGTCAACTGTTCAGTAGTTTAGTTTTGAGTGTTGGTACCTTCCTAAATTTAGAAAAAAGATTGCAGGGGTATATTCATCACACGCTAATATAAACCACTGTATATGCTTACCCAACGTAGCCACAGACTATCTCACAATCATCTGTTTTCCTGGCCATAGGAATATTGATGGAAATGAGAAAGTAGGTGAATTAGCGTGCAAAGGTGTCTTTCTTGACCTAACCCATGCAGAACGGGTACCTGTTTCTCTGGAAGCGATCAAGAAAAGCATTAACCTGCACTGTCTTTCCTTAACTAGAAGGAGATGGAAGACACTCACATCATGCAATACCTCCTGTGCGACCTGACCGATATACGATATCTGTAGGTCTAGGAAACTTATCAATAGGGACCATACAAATACGGCACAAAAGTGTTAATTGTGATCTACGCGTAGACTGCTGTAGATCAGCCACATAAACCAACCATGAAAGTCAGTTTGCGACTACCATCTGAAAATTCTATAATTCGAAATGTAACAGAGATTATTGGTTGTAGAACTATTTTAAGATTTTTTTACCTTCACCAGGCGGCATAAAAACAATTGAAATTTTTGCGTTTTTAAACAGGAATTTTTTTAGGTGATGGAGAAGAAGTCTACATTATACAGTATGTAATAAAATTGAGCAAATGGAGGGATATTTTTGGGACATAAAAAATGGTCCAAAAATGGCGTCAAATTAAAAAGTGACAGCATAGTAAAGTTTTTCATATCCAGATGAACAAAAGTGGAAACAAATTTTTGAAATGAGATAACTCCTTCCTGTTCCAAAAGGGTTTTGAAAATACCATAGTGCGCTGAACTGCTACCCAGGGTGCCCAGGTTCAATACTGGCACAGCCAATAATCAAAAATAGCAAATACAAATTTTTCTACATTGCACCACCTTTTGACTAGCGATGACAAACCTTCAGGAGTAGAAATTGCGTATACCACTCGTATACAAATATAATTCACATAACATGAATGAATGCAAAAAGCTCAGTCTAGGCCTTCCATGGGTTGTTTTACCATAAAAGAAGAAGAAAAATATGTGTACCAAATTTAATAAAAAATATCTCCACCACCCCCTATCGAGATACAGTACTGGGCAGATAAAAGTTATTACCCTATACAAATTAAAGCCGATGCCAATTAATCAATGAAATCCTTATCAAAGACAAAATCGCTTGGGCGATTAAGGGCTTCGCTTCATTTAAGTCGCTTGGGCCAGACAGCATCATTCCTGTCATGTTACAAGTAATAATAGACAGGGTGCTGGCATGGCTTGAAGCAATCTTTAAAGCATGCTTACTTCTACACCATATTCCTGCCAGCTGGAAGCAAGTAAATGTGGTTTTCAGCGAAGTATTTTTGGCTCTTAAGTTATCGTCACTTCTATGCTAAGGACTAGGATCATCAACGCGAATCTCGGAAACACAAATATCATTAAATACGTAAGCAGGGACCTCCGCAGGAAGGAGTGATTTCTCCCTTCTTTGGCTGTGCATAATAAACGACATCCTGCTCAGACTAAGCAAAGGAAGTGTTAAAGTCGTGGAGTATGCGGACGATGTTGTACTAATGGTATCGGCACTTGCTGACCTTAACTCCTGGGCCACACGAAGTGGGCTTGGACTGAATGCAATTAAAACAGAACTGATGTTGTTTACCAACTGAACCAAAACACCTAGATTTAACCTTCCACAACTTAATGGATAGCTTCTGTCTCTCTCAACCAGTGCCAGATACTTGGGGGTAATATTAACTTACGGAGCTCTGGTATGGTGGAAAGCCCTCAGTAAGAACTACACCGTAACAAAATTAGGAAGAATTGAACGGTCAGCGAGTGTTGAAGCAGCAGGAGCCATTCGCTCCTATCATGGAAAGGAACTCAATGCTCTAATGCATCAGATTCCGGTTGATCTTTTAATTGAAGAAACTGCAACTATAAGCGCCTTAACATTAAGAGAAGCTGGTTGCTGGAAAGGAACAACTGACGGACTGGAAGCCTGCTAATGCCGCTTGGACGAGAAATACCCAACAAAACGGATTGCATCATACCCACTGTGTCTTTCAATAAGAATTTCACTGTACTCTTACCCTCTCTGAAGGAATAGAGCAGTGGTATGATACTTAACAACTTCTCTACCACAATTTTTACGGATGCTTCCAAGATGGACTGTGGGGTTGGAGTAGGTGTTTTTCCGAGAAGTTGAATATTAAAAGATCTATTCGTCTTCCCAATTCAGCTAGCGTGTTCCAGAAGTGTTACTGGAAGCGGATTATACTTCCAAAATTAGAATCGCTATCCTATCGGACAGCCAGGCCGCAATCGTGAAACTCAATTCGCCATCACAACCTCAAATCTACTAAACTAGTGAAGAGAGAGCCTCATAATAGTAGCGCGGCCACATAGCGTTACCTTGTTTTGGTTTCCGGGACACCGGAACATCAAGGAAAACGTTATGGCTGAAGAGCTGGCACACATCAACATATCTCCAAAAAGCCAACTGTAAATGGAATCAGCTAACGAAATGCAAGATCAGCGAAGCGGTTTTTCCTCACTACGATTGGAGGAAAACCGAGCAACTTATCAACAAAAACCGTAGAGATGCATCAAGACTCACGGCAGTCATTATAGGCTTCTGACACATTGGGGTGCATGCAGCCAGGATGAGCATACTTCACAATACCTTCTGCCGCCGCTGCAGAAGTGAAGAAGTTGTACAAGCTGTAGACATCAATGACAGTGTTATTTTCAATTAGCCGCTTAAGTTTTAGTACCGTAATAAGAATCTGCTTTGAATGCGTTCTGACATATCTATTTAGCTTCTTTTTTTTACAGGTACTAGTAAATATCTGCTTTAAAGTATAGAAAAATTATATTGGATCTCTGAACAATATAATCATAGGGTATCAAAACACATAACTCAAACCATGTGCAGTTACTAAAAATTTTGCCGGGTGAGGGTTAATTTCTACAAAACATCTCTTTTACCAATCCGGTCTGAAAAATACCACAAGCGGGAATTTTCCGATTTTTTGTGGCCAAGCAATTTCCTTAACTATGACTTTAATTTTATTCTTCTCTTTTCTTCATTTTTTCTATTGTAGATGATTCAGTGATAAATTCAAAATAATAACGACAACAACAACATCTTTGACTCTAATAATGTTAACGATAATAGAAGAAACACAGATAGAAAATGCAACAGCAACAACAAAAACATCAACAGCAACAACAACAATTGCAAAAAACCCAATAAGAACAACAAGAAGTACAAAAACAACAACAGCAGCACCAACAGCAAAAACACAAAACACAATAGCATCAAATGAAAATTATCAAAAACATTTACAGCATAGAAATAAAAATCCAAGTGTTGCAGAGTTTTTGATATAACAACGACGACAACAACAACAAAAACCACAAGAAAAATAAGAAAAACGACATAAATCTTACTTTAATTTAAATCTAATCAACGTCAAGAAACGTCAACATCAACGTCGTCGTGGTCGGTTGTCAGTGTTATATTGTCAACGTCTATGGAAATCCAATTAAAGTCAACAATAAAACAAACAGAACACCAACGCGAACGCGAACGTCACCGCCAACAACAGGAGCAGCAGCAGCAGCAGCAGCAGCAGCGACAACAACAAAACTACAAACACTGTAGTTGTGATAATGACGAAATTAGTTGTTTGCCTTTTATTTTTTGGACTATTCACAATACAGACTGTTGGCCATATGAACAGTGACCCTGCACCCGGCCGTTCACCAGGACCACCTTCACCCTCACTACTGCCTGCGCCGCTCCTATATTTAGATGCAGACAGTATCGTCAAGCGAGACGTCCGAGGAAGTAATGGTGCCAGTGGCATCAGTGATAGCAGCATTTCAACGGTGTTGACCACCACAACAAAAGGCTTTACCAATACAAATAAATACAATCACAATGAGAACAACAATAACAACAACAACCAAGACGATAACAACAACGAAGATGGAGTAATAATAGAAACACACACAGAAGAAGACATTGGTGAACTGATAGATTCAAGTAGCATTAACTACGAATTAAATGAGCATAAAAATGATAACAATGACGCGCTCTATCATCAAAGACTCCAACGTAAACATTCTGATGCACGAGCAGCAGCAGCAACAACTACAACATCGAGAGCAACAATATTAACGTCATCGGTGGGAAGCGCTAGTAATAGAAATTCACCTGGCGCGGCGATTACTGCAGCTGCCGTTCAAACGCATGATAAATTGCATATTGCACCAGCAACAACAACAACAACTGCATCAGCAGCAGCTGCAACAAAAACAACAAATTCTATTGATGGTGATTTCAAATCCTGTCGTGAAAGATTTAGCGAATTTCTCAATGACGTTGTTGTTATCGATGAACAAGAGCAAACGGGTGATGATGTCACCAGCAACAGCAATGAAAATGCAAACGATACACGACAACAACAGCAGCGTCATCATCATCATGAACACCATTTGCACATTCAACTGCAGCTGGAGCATGACATCTTTGATACGACTGCAATGGGTATCAATTGCGGTTTAATGTATAAAGGTAAGCTTTTTAAATTCATACGTCTGTGCATATTTCTAAATAGGGGGTGGAGGGGGCGAAGGAATGAAATGGGGTTGTGGCCATGTTACTTACGTAAAGAGCTAGTTGCAAGAATGTGGCTAATGTTAACCGCAAATTGGGAACAGGAAATTAGCTTCAAATGAGCTTTATGGTCTTGAAATCCACATGCACTGAGTAGTTATAGTTATAGTAAGATGATTTATCATGCGTTGTGCATTTAATACTTATGTGAAGGTGAATACGCTTGTGTGGGTAGATATGCATATAAGTTTTCATATTATTAAAGAAGGCCACAGGTGACCCGTAAGATCTGCAAAGTAAAATGCGAATCAGATTTTCTATTGAAAAAAAAAAAAAAACAAAAAAGCATTTATGGAAAGAAAGTCTTTTCGACCGTAAATTGCTATAGATGAAAAACCGCAATTTTTTTCTGTTTACATTAGTAATTTAATCTAAAAAATACTTTTTGAGAGTAACTTGCGGCAATTTTCTTACTGATGTAAATTCAACTTTTGACCTATGTAGGTGTTTCTAATGGATTTAAGAACCTTTGAAGGGGAATTTACTTTTTACTATTTATACCTATTTAGGAACCAACCTACAAACAAAGGCGACATTCGGTCGTTATTAACAAATTGAGTTTATACAAATCGCAAGTTGTTTAAAGCTTAGTAGCACACAATTTCCAAGGTCTATCGTAGACTGAGAATTAGGGTGTATTGAAAAAATTGAAAAAATTTTCTGGAAATTCAAATTTCAATTCGATAAAAAGTTGTCTGTTTAGAACGACATAGTCGACTTTCGAGTCGTCTCTCCTTCTCTCCCTTGAGGGAGACCTAAATTTTGTTCAATTAGACCAAATTTTTTTGAGGGAAAGTTTTTTTTATTTTACTTTACTTTATGTAAATTCTTTACAAAAAAATTAATTATAAAGAATTTTTAAACTTTTCTAGGGATTCCCTCCATCAAGAACTTTATGGTCATCAGTTTTTCGTCTCCTTCAGTTTCAGCTTAATTAGAGCACAATAACGTTCCACTAGCCTCAGGTCTGTGCAGTTTGGCGGATTAGCCTCTCTAGGTACAATATTGATATTATTGGTGGTGTACCACTCTATCGCTTTTTCCATAGTGGCATGATACCAGATCAGGCCAAAAGAGATTGAATAATTTTTGCTGCATTACGAATGATTTTAAATTCTTTTACAAGCATCCCGCAATATAAATATCCGTGTTTATTGACCCAGAAGTTACATACAGCTGGTTTCTTTTACCGTAGCTGCGTTTGAACTGCCACACGAAAAGTTTCTTAGGGAATTTGGATTTTTTGGGTTCTGTACATTTTCCCACTGACCCACTACGTAAAGGTTGTTGCCTGGAAGCTGCGAAAAGCCAGCCAGTACACTTGTTTCGTCATCCATGATGCAATACTGAAATTTTGTTACAAAATTTGCCGCAATTTTTTTGTTATATTTCTTGCATCAATATTTTTCGTAGCATTCCGATTTGGGTCTTCTTCAACATTGTAAACTTTGTACGATTTAAGGCCAGCTTCCTTTTTTATTTTGCAGACAAATGATTCAAAGCAAATGAATTTTTGAGTTACTTTTTTGCCCGAAGCATTTGGATTTTTATGAAAAATGTCCTTGACATGTTTAGCTCTTCTGATTGAGATTTTTTATCAAATCCCACCTTTCAATCAATATTTAGATTGTCATTAAAGATTTTCAAAATCCGGCTAACAGTTCGACGGGACACTTTAACAGTTTTGGTAATTTTTAAGTGAGTCCATTTCGGATTTTGTTGAAAAACTTTCACATTGATTTTTCGAATTTCAACTTGAGTATCCATTTTGAGTAAACACTTTTGTGGAAATGAAAATAATTTATTTTCGCTTCATCTGTCATTAAATCTAAAGACGATGATATACAATTTTCGTTATGGGACACTTCTAACAAAAGTGGGAAGTAAAAAACGAAACTAAACTAAAACTTTTGGAAAGGTGATTTCGTAATCTCAGAACAGAATTATTGTGTAAATTCAGATCTTTAGTAGCATCTGAGCTTATTATTATTTTTGTGGGTTTCAAAACGTACCCTTAGCTCATTAAGTCCTAAGAAGAGCTTTTATTTTTTGCGTACGTTGGCAGGTGGAAATCTTGCATAGATACCGTAGAGCTCCAGTTCTACGATTATGTCGGATTCCTACCGACTAAAACCACCTACTTCTCTCTTACTCTCCTCGCGGCACTTCCTCTAGGTATTACTTTGTGGGGAGGATTAAAGTTAAGCTGCGTCTTTCGTTATAGTAGTGCTCTACTGACGCCTTCTGCATTTGCGATGTTGCGTATTATGCAATCGGATTTATGAACGCGTTCTGTGTTCCGCAGTTTACTGATTATGTTAGCAGCAACCATGGCTGCTGTTTTCCACTTCTCTATGGTGGCGCACATCTGTGACGTGAGGTTAGTCACCGTCGAGGGTTCACCAAATACTTTCTCCAGATCCTCTCTTTCACTTTTAAAAAGTCGGCAGTGAAAGAGGATCTGCTTTGAGTTTTCGAGCTCACTTGAACAGCTCAGACAATACGGGTCTACTTGAAGTTTGAAGCGCTGTAGATACTGCTTGAAGCATCCATGTCCGCTGAGCAACTGCGTAATGTTAAATTCCACTTCTCCGTGATTGCGCTGGGACCAATTTGCTATGTCCGGGATTAGGTCAAAGGTGCAGCAGCCAGCCCTTTTCATACTGCTCCCATCTTCTTTGCTTTGTTCAAAAAATTGTGTGATTTCGGATCATAAAGTTTATAAAAAGATTGACCAACAAGCATAAAATAAATGTGACATAATCTAGAATGATTAATTATAATCTGATTCTAATCATTGTTAAGTAAATTTTTTTATATTTCTTTTTAAAAATTCGAAAGTAACTTTTTCTATTTACATTTAATAAAATGTAATAAAAATTGTCATCGTTTGATTTGTAAGCATTTGATTTTCATTCAGTTACACCTCTTAAAAAGTGGTAATTGAAGGAAAACGAATGTGTTTTCCTAATGTTAAGGAGTTATTTAATATCTTTCATACTAAAAACCTGAATATTCTCTACTCTAAATATGTTGTAGGTATAGATATGCATGAAATGTGTATTACTTAGAATGCAATTTAAATTAATTGAAATTGTAATAGATTTACACTAATACCTATAAATTGTACACTCACACACTCATTGCTACATTTTCAAAAATCCCTATTTAAATTTTGGATTTCACTTTTCTTGCAAGTAATTTATTTTAAATCCCTGTTCAATTTTTTATTTCATTCACAAAAAAACGCAAAGACGCGACATGCCCTCAAAATAACAAGACAAACAGTATTGCACAATATATAAATACACACACACATGCATACTAGAGATATCAATCCCGATACTCTTTTCGCAATTTACAATTTTCATGATTTCGTTACGCAAATTTCAATCTCGAGTACAAATTGAAATTTTTCATCAAATTTTTTTTCAAAATCATTCACGGTTCGACTTCTCTTTGTGACAGTGTGTTTATTATCTTTGTTCTATAAAGTTTGACCTGGAAAGTAAAAAAATTTTAATTTATATCAAGTAATACTTACGTCACCGATCTGAAAAAATTTTAATTTATATCAAGTAATACTTAAAATAGATATAAGCGCTCTGTATATAAATTTTTATTTTAAAACTTAAGGGTGCTCCCTGATTGATATAAAGTTGAAAAAAAATATGAATTTTTTATAAATTTTCGATCTACGTCGCCGATCTGAAATTTGTTTCTACATAGTTAGAAAAGAATTGTTCCCATATTCGACGACAAATTCCATCTCAAGAACATTTAGGATAATGTCATCTAGGTTGCAACACTCCGTTTTTTTCGTTTTACCCAGCAGCGCTATATGTATGTGCGTGCAAAATTATATCGCAATGTAGCGAATTGTCGAAATGACAGCAAACTTTTCAATTCACATAGAGTTCATATCGTAACAAAACAACACCTTTAACCCTCTCCTTCCCCCTCCCCCTAGTAGCGTAGCAAATTTTTATTTCTGAAATTTGTTTTCTTTTAATTTGACCTATTTATATCGATATCTTTTGAATCCTTTTTCCTGTCGCAATACCTTTCATTTAGTTTCAAGAACAACAAGACATTTCTAGCCCGAGATAAAATTTTTAAATTATAAAAAAGTTGGAAAAATTACAATATCTCACAAAATGATCCATAAAAAAATTTTAGCCACGATTATCGAATTCAGCGGAAGAAAATTCATTTTATAAAGGAGTGAATTTTTTAAGTCATCTGTATTTGATAGTATAAAATCGACATTACGTAACGCATTTGATGACCCCTCCCCCCCCCCCTCCCCCATGTAACACTTCGTAACAAATTGCCAGCCCTACCCTCGTGCGTCACGTAATATGTGAACGGTTACAAATATCAAATTACGCTTAAAAATTCACAAAGAGGGCTTCATATTTCAATTTCAGGTTTTCTTTACCCACTTTCATTTTTTATTTGAAGGTTTTTTTCAATCATTTTCCTTCATATCTCATTGATTTTCTGCTGTGTTCCGACCTAGACTGCATATTTCATTAATATTTCATAGTGTTCAGCTAAGAACTATATGCAATATAAAGGAAATTCTGCCGGCAACGAAAGTTATGGCCAAATGTCAAAAGGTGTTCTATTTTAGACGTAATTCCCCTATAGTAATAAGCAAGGAAAGGAATAAACGCAAAATAAAATTTATAATAATATTCAACGGTCACGAAATATTTTTTATTTCCATCCTTGTATTTCTCATAATTTCCTCTCAGGTAGAAATATGAAAATCTGGAATTTTTTGCCTTTGTTACTTTCCTTGGTAAAAAGCTTTTTAACGTTCTGTCAACCATTTAATTTCAAGTGGGAAAAAGTATTCAGGTTTAATAATCAAAAGAAGCACTTACTATAGTAAATTGTTGGAGCAAAATTTCATAGTGAGTCCAAAAACATTACTTTAATAGATTACATTTTATTTTTAGTAAATAGATGCTGAAAAAATTGAATAACAACAAAATTTATTGAAAAATTTGAGGTTGTTTGTTAAAAATTAGATATATATCTCATTTTTATTAGATTTTTTCCAATAGCTAATAAATAAAAGATGAAAAAGTTTGGAAGACACAAAAGAGATTCTGTTTTTTCCTGTTTTCTGCCACGAATGCGTTTCAGAATTACGTATGATGTTTTAAAATTGTTAATAGATAGCAAATGCGGCGAATTGCCTATTTTTCAAGTTTTTATATACATTTTTTTTTAAAAAACTAGACTGGACCCAGGAAATCCACTGTGATTTTCAATACAAATACAAAATTTCTATGAGGAAAAACAATAAATAAAAATTTCAATTCCACAAAGTTTTTGTGGTTACATATTAAATCCCGAACATCCCGGGGCTTTTACCAATTTCGCAGCAAACCGGGAAGCCGGAATCCCAGGATTGTCATCCCTAATGCATGCACATATAGATGCAAACCCACATTTAAACATGTACTTATCCATGCATGAGTTAAAACAAAAAAATTATTATAACAGCATCAAGGATAACAGCCACGAAAGATGCACTCTCAAAAAAAATGTTAACTTTCTTCTTCGGTTGAAGAATCCTTGAAGTATCTCTCTAAAATAGAGTGCTAAGTATACCACATTAGTGTTTGACTTAAGTATACAATTTGTTATAAAATTCATGAGAAGATTATTCAAATAATTTGGTAATATACTGGTACTTCAAGAATATTTGAAAATTACCTAATTGAAAAAAAAAATGTTTATGATCTGATTTCTAAAAAATTTTCTATTTATTGAAATTATATTCGAAAATATTGAATTTTAGCATACTTTTTTCATAATCTTTGTGAAAACTAAGAACTAGGCTCCCGAAAATTCTGAAGTAAAGCAAGAAGGAATTTTTATTGAAATACTGTTTTATCAACTAGTTTTCCTGTTGTTTGTACTGCCTCAGTATTGTTTTTAATGACATCACGAATTAATTTGGAAAAGTGCTTTTGTAATACAAGTTATTTTATAACAATATTTTTGATACAAAGTTTTCTCCAGGATCCCACTTTATAAAATTACGCTACTAGGCCTAAATGTGCCCGCATAATTATTCATGCTTACATACATATCGATACCATCCCGGCAGAGTATCGTAACTTACAAAAAGGTAATTTTACAGTAAACGCAAAAAAAGCCTTACAACCAAGTAGTTTCGATTATTTAGGATATTCAACCAGAAAAGGCTTTTAAAGAGATTTAGTGTAATGGGTGCTACATTTTATTTCATATTCGATTATTATTTACGAAGAAATTGCAGTTACGGTGTTTTGGCGGTAACTGCCTTCGATGGAATTCGTTTAAACCTACAGTTACGTTAGTAAAGAAAAATCTGTCAGACAGTTTTTTTTTATAGTTTTTTTTTTTAGGAGACTATGAAAATTAAATCTAGAGGTTAATTTTCAAAGTCATGACTTAAGTTCATGTCAATTTCGTTATTTGAAGTTATATATAAATAGGCTTAATGAACAAATGTAGTCATCACAACAACAATGTATATAGAGACGGGCAAATCAGACGGCCGTTTCGGAATCCGCCACAATTCCTCATCAGTGATCTTAGTGATAGTTCTTAATCTTTCAATATCCTATATAAGCTACTAATATTTGAAATCATAACCCAGAATTACGGATTTGATTCCAAATATCTTCACTGAATAGAGATATTGAAAGAAACTACCACTACCGTTCTATACACTTATGTTGTTGTTTTTTTCCCATTGTAGCTAGTCTGCATAACAGTTCGTTATTTGAAAGTCTAGTACATGGGAGAGTGTGTGTGTTTGTGAGAAAATGATTCTAGGTGTCATTTTTTCTGAACGGTCCCCATTCGATCAGTTCATGATAGTTTTTTTTTTTTTTTAGGAGACTATGAAAATTAAATCTAGAGGTTAATTTTCAAAGTCATGACTTAAGTTCATGTCAATTTCGTTATTTGAAGTTATATATAAACAGGCTTAATGAACAAATGTAGTCATCACAACAACAATGTATATAGAGACGGGCAAATCAGACGGCCGTTTCGGATCAAATCCGTAATTCTGGGTTATGATTTCAAATATTAGTAGCTTATATAGGATATTGAAAGATTAAGTTTTTTTTTATCCAAAACTTGTAATTTATTTTTTATTAAGACCAAATAATTAAAAATTTCGTTCTATTTAATAACTTAAATGAAATCTAGTACTTTAAAATAACAAAGAACGAAGCGTTTATCTCTTAAACGCCAGACAGAAAAATAAGTTATTTTTCTTTCGTATCTTCTTCATCTATCTCAGACAAAGTATCTTGTGTTTGAGTATGACGAAGGCATAAATATCCCTCTCGAAAAGTTTGTGGAATAATACCTTTGTTGCACAGTTATATTAAATCATTGAACTTTTCTACAGAAATAGGTAAATGTTAACAATTTTGTGTAAAAGAGCTCATTTGGTCAAGCTTGAAAAGTGTGAAAATGCTTTTGATGTTCTTGAGTAAGTTCCAAAAAAAGACATTATTGAACATTGCTCAGTTGCGAATACCCATTAATAACCTGAATAAAACTTTGTGTTTTATCTATATAAAACTGACGTAAATTCGTTATATTTAACTTTATTTTTGTGATGGAACTACTACTACTATTATGGCACAACCATGGCCATGGAGGGTCTAGACCAAGCTTTTCGCATCCATTTATGTTGTGTGAGTTATATTTATACGCGAATGGAAGGTGTATCGTATTGCATGCGCAATACGCTTGTTGATCATAAAATGCGACTCT
The DNA here is from genome assembly GCA_963691655.1 of Toxonevra muliebris. Classification (NCBI taxonomy): domain Eukaryota; kingdom Metazoa; phylum Arthropoda; class Insecta; order Diptera; family Pallopteridae; genus Toxonevra; species Toxonevra muliebris. The sequence goes on along the minus strand of OY829326.1, from coordinate 116,842,342 downwards.
GTGCTAATATGTTGATCATGGAAGGCGGAAAGATGGTCCCGGCTCGGGAGTCTAGTACACATGATCTATATAACTTTGAAAGTTGATTGTTTCCCAATATTTGGTTAATTTATTATATAGAAAAACAACAATGGGCATTTTTTTTAATAACATTTATTCATAAATTAAACGTTTACCATCACTGATCCTGATCTCCGCATGATCTACACCACCTATATCCGCCCCAAAATTTAGTATAATTCGCACCTATGGGCAGGAGCTTCACGAACGCAACTAGAGTTCCGGGACCGTATTCAACTAATAGGAGACAGTAGGGTTTCGAGCATTATTGACTCCTTGGAACACCGTAGAAACGTGGCTTGTGTGACTCTGTTCTACCTGTATTTTCATGGTAAATGTTCCGCTAAGATACGGAATTTGATTCCACCAGTTCATATGTTCACCAGAACTACTCGAACTGCAAGCGGTAATCACGCATTTCACGTGGATATGGTACCCCAACGCACCACGCATTACAGAGATAGTTCTTTTCTCTGCCGTACCGCGCGTATATGGAATAAGCTCCCTGCAACCGTTTTTCCTGACTTTTACGACATTTCCAAATTTAAAACAAACGTTCACAACTTTTTCTCCCTCTTTCCTCCTACCACTAATCTATCTTCATTCCTCAATCAACGCAATGCTTTGCATTCATAGGGGTACCCTCTGAGTGCTGATTGCCTAAATAAAAAATAAATAAAAAACACTTACTTAGAATGAAAAATTGTAAAACGTAAACAAACGTCATCGATTCGACGAAGCATGCCTTTCCAGGGTTAACGCCTTTAGAATTTTTTTCTCTGGAGCTACTTTAAATCGCTGGAAGTCAATCGCCAACAACCATTAAGTAAATGGAGAACAGCTTCATTCAAACCATTGGTGAAATCCAGTCCGACTTATGCAATAAAGTCATACAAAATTGGACCTCTCGAATGAAGTCCTCTAAACAAAGCCGCGCAAGCCATTTGAATGAAATAATTTTTAAAACATAATGGCATTGAATGTATTTTAATCCGCAATATTGGTTTCTGTCATATCTCATACCCAACTCTTTTTATTAAATTTTAAAGTTCAGACACACTTAATGAAAAATCCTTTTGAAATTGTTCTATTTTCCCAGAGACGTATAGATTCTGCGAAAAATTTTATGGAAAAATAAAATTGTAACGGGCAATTTTATTCGGCGCAGTTCTTATCTTCTTTTATGGCACCACAGCCCATGGAGAACCTAGCCCGATCTTTTTTCACATCCATTCACATTGTTCTAGTTATATTTATACGGACTTACAGTTTTATGCCAAATCGGAAAATCCGAACCGCGTAGTGAAAAGCTTTTCTTAGGCAATTTTTTATTTTGTAGGTTTGCCATTGCCAGCCAAGAGGTAATGCCGTGTAGATTATTATTATTATTTTTTTTATCATGCCAAGGATTAAACCTGGGCACCCGGGACAGTCAAGCACACTAACCACTACTACCACCATGATCACTTTTACTTTACAGCATCTGTCCATCGAATTACGAACGATGAAAAAAAATGAACTATTTTAACTTTGAGTAGTAATAAAAACAAAAGTATTGTGTCTAAATTAACAAAATTGGATTTTAATTGTTTATCGAGACATGAAATTTATTTTTCTTACTAAAACCCTGGTATACGTTTAATATTTTGTCAGCCCATCCCTATTTTTCAACACAACCTTTATTCGATGAGGCATGTTCCAAATACAATTCTCTGTCATTGCTCGTAAGTCCGTTTCATTTTCCCACGCGTCTTTCATGTTAGCTTCTAGATCTGCATCTCTGATGTTTCAACGTTGATAGACCTTCCGTTTAAGGTAAGCCCAACAATTTTCTAAGGGGTTAAGGTCCGGAAAAATGCTAGGCCATGTAGGCACATCTAAATCGAATGAATTTAAACAATTCATACTGGCCCTGGATGTGTGGAAAAGCGCACTGTTCTGCGTAAAGGTGTATTCTTCTGGTGGAAGCTGCAGGTGATCTAAATGTCGTACCAAACATTTTCTAGAACAGTAATGTACTGTTCAGAGCGCATAGTATCCTTAACGAATTTTATAGGCCCAGGTCCTTTGCTGGAATTATAGCTCCAAATCAATACTGCAGGTGGATGTTCAAGGTCTAGGAAGGTTATAGTGGCTAGAAAACCTTCTCTCTACATAACTTTTGATCTCAGTTACGGCCTCTAGATGGCACTTGTCTCTAAAGATGATCTGCGAAAAACATAAGGAAGCTAAAATTTAATTGTGTTCATTCTTTCAAATATAAAAATCAAAAAATGTACGGTTAAATAAACTGACCCTGTTCCAATAATTTGTATTATAATCCTTATGCAATTGAGCTCACAAAAAGCGCAGTCGCCGCATAAAATCCGTTAAATTCGGCTTTTTGGCAGCCCTGCTACATTTTAAACCATTTTCATAAAATTGACTTCGTAGTGTATGATACAATATATCAACACCAGAATCTCTCACATCTTCTAAAATACTCTGTAATGTTGTAGACAGAGTTGGGTAGTAATGAGTCCTTTAGGAATTAAATTCCATCTCCATTCCAATTACAAGGAATTGTAATTGATACCTTAATGTTTTCAATTCCTTAGTAATGGAATTGATAAAACTTTCAATTCCATTACAAAGAATTGTAATCGGTAATTAAAATTTTTAAATTCCTAGGTAATGGAATTGAGAAAATTTTCGATTCCATTACAAGGAATTGTATTTTGTAATTAAAAATATATCAATTCCTTAAAGGAATTGAAAATGTAATTGAATAGAAAGGAATTTAATATTTAAGTGTAATTAATTACTTTCTTGGAATTAAATTCCAATTTAGTTGGAATGATTCCTAAAAAGTAACTGATTCCTTTTTAGTTCAATTCCAAAAAAGCAAAACAAAAAAAATTGTTCGGAAAATAAAATGCTGGTCACTTCTCTCGTAGCGGCTTATTAGAAGCATTTTACAATGTTTTTCGAAATTTTTTATTTTATTTTGCTTTTTTGGAATTGAACTAAAATCGAATTTCGAGAAATCATTCCCTCTAAATTGGAATTTAATTCCAAGAAAGTAATTGATTACACTTAAATAATAAACTCCTTTCTTTTCAATTATATATTCAATTCCTTTAAAGATTTAATATATTTTTAATTACAAAATACAATTCCTTGTAATGGAATCGAAAATTTTTCCAGTTCAATTACCTAGGAACTTAAAAACTTTAATTACAGATTACAATTCCTTGTAATGGAATTGAAAATTCTATCAACTCCATTACCAAGGAATTGAAACCATTAAAGTACGAATTATAATTCCTTGTAATTGAAATTGGGATTGTAATATAATTGAATTTACCCAGCTTTAGTTTTAGATCGAATTTCCAATGCTTTTCTCACAATTAAGCGACCTTCTCTCTCGGTGGTCGTCGGTATGCCTTTTGCAATTTCGTCTTTTTTATTTACGTTTGTCAAAATCTTTAGCAAGTTTTACAAATTATAAATTTTGACCACTTTTTGCACTTTTTCGAGAAAAATCCCTACACACGCGTTATGACTTTCAGAACGAATTAATGAAATAGATAATTTCGTTGGTTTTGAATTATTACTCAAAAAGTAGTCCCCTACTAATTAAATTTTGGAAACGTCTTCTAGATATCTCAGATATTAGCAAAGACTTCTGCATTTTTATTTTTTTTCTTAAATGGAAAACATGGTCGTAAAATGTCATAATATAAAAAAAATTCCATCGTTCGTAATTCGTTGGGCAGATACTGTATATTCCGCAACTACTATATTAAACCAAAAATAAATTTTCGTTTCGTGAATTTATTCATGAGTTAACTCTTTCAATCCGGATGGGACAATACATCCCAAATGCGTAAAACTTCTGTTTTAATGAAAAATTTTAACAAGAAATGGAGGTCAAAAAATACGAATCCGGGCTCGATTTTGCGGTATTTCTTCTGGTTTACTTACGGTCCAGAAAGGGTTAAGAAAGGATGGATGGTCTAATTTGTACGGATATCGAGTCTGGTAATCTGCGTACGTTAGAGATCGTTAGACTTTGTCCATTATATTATTTAAATATTGAAGCATGTTTGTCAGAGTTTTGCTTCCAAGTCGTCTACAAAATCGAACTTGCATACTTGATGTTAATATGGATGATATGATGACAAATTCTGCAGATTGTGGGTTTTTCACTCTGTTAAAGTTGACATTATTTTATCAAGGAAACTTCTTCACGTTCTCATTGCCAGACTTAAGATTGCATTTTTGAAGAAAACCCCACAACTATAAGGTTCCTGCTTGCTAGTCTCCTGCCGGCAAAATTTCAACAATTTTACTAACTTTTTTTCTGCATATGTTTTTTAATGTTGTTTACGCTCGTCGCGCCAATTCTTGTTGTTGGTTTATTTTATTTTTTGCTGTTGCTGCTACTGCCATCATTATTTCCACCTTCATTGTTTCTTTGTTTATTGTTGTAGTTGTATTATATACATATGTATATAAGTGTGTGTGTGTGTTGTATGAATGCTGGTGTACATATTTGTATGAATTTGTAGAATATGCTATGCGCTGCTCTTGCCACAAATTCTATTTTGAAAATGGCTTTCAAAAGACTATAAAGTTTTCGCACTATCGTCGTGGTTGTTTTTGATTTTACAAACGAAAAAACAATTATTATCATGTGCGTCATGCAACAAGGCATACATACAAACACACACACACACACACACACAAATAACGACGGACAATAACAGCAAGTAAGCAGGCAGGCAAGTAATTTTGCTTTACACGAAGAAGAAGAGAAAGTGACTGACTGACTCTATGTGAATGAGTGACTGAACGAGCCAAGTGAAAGGAAACTTGCTCGCTCGTTGCTTGTTCGTTTGTTCATTTGTTCGAGTTGAAGGAAACGGAAGTATGTCATACAGGGTTGCATGTGGTGGTGGTGGTGGCAACAAAGTGTTGCTAAGTAAACATTTTCGCATTTTATGCAAATTACTACAACAACAGCAATAAAAGAATTAAGGTAGATTTAAAATTTTAAGTAGAATTTAGTTGAAGTCTTGCTGTGTGTCGGTTTGTGTGTGTATGTGTGTGGGTACAATATTGTAATTTATTTGTAATAGCATAGTACATACTAATAAAATTGCATATACCAACTTACTTGTGAACCTATGTATATTCTTTGCCTTAAGCCAGTCCCTAAGGATTGCAACTAAACTCAAAATTAAAGTCACTGAACTCTTTTTTTGCCTTTGTTTTGTTTTGTTTTGTTTTGTTATTACATAACAACAGCAACTCATTGTCAGTAAAACAAACAGAAAGAAAGACAATAAAAAAAAAAAAAAACTAAAAACGCTTAACATTTCGTGCTGCTCACTGCTTCCCTGACCCAGCCCATTTCGTGTAATATGCAATTGAGAACGCAAATGTTTTTGCGATAGCATAAAAATCGATTTTCATCAACATGTTTTTCATGCATTTCATTTGATAGCTTTGCATTATGTACGTATTACGTGTATGTAAAACAAACATGACATTAATGGCACTTGACTGACAGACATACAGTGGGAGACAATTGACAGACAGATAGTCATACAAAACAGGCAATTTAAAAATGTATAACATTACCGCCGGTATATCCTTCCGCTCCTTTTGTTCGCTCGCTCGCTCACTCGTTTCGTTGATTCCTTCGTTCTCTTTTTGATAATATGACACACAATTGGAATGCTCACATGTCATTCTTCTGTTGCTTCTCTAGCTCCTGTTGCTCTCTTGATTCTTCCTTACAAATTTTGTGACAAAATTGAAATTTCATTCAAATTTCAAAAAGAATCAAAAAAAGAATCACTGCGTCATCATCGTTGCATTGCATTGTGGCATTGTGTTCTGTTGTAATGTGTGGTTGATTGTATGCTTCAATAGTTTCTAAAATTTTGAAAATTTTCCTAAATGCTAAAATTCATGCAAAGTACACAAATCTGTCAATCTGTTGATGATGTTTTGCTCGTGTGGCATGCATACTGAAAAAAGGTTAATTGCAATTGCTGAATGGTGTAACAAAAAGTGGTGACAGATTTAGGAATTTTCGATTATTTTTTTTTTGCTTTTGAAAGCTAACAAATGCTAAATGCTCTTTAATGAGATTCACCAAGCTATTGAAAAGAAAAACATTAATGCTCTGAATATGTTAAAAGGATGAAAAAGCAGAGAATACTAGAATAGAAGATACGCAATATTTGCTGATAACGTTTACAACAAAGAAATTTTATTTCAAATTTGATTTTTTTTTTAACCTTCTGTATAACCTGAATACAATAACAATTCTAGTTAGGTTAAGTTAGAAGTGGTGGCAAATATATCACATAGAACGGCAAGAGCCATAGTGCTCTCAGGAGTCAGTGAGAACTCCGAGCAGCTTTTAATATTGTTTCCAATTAGGTTATTGACTAAATTTAAAAACTCTTTTTTTAACGTCTTCAAGGTAGATCTTAAAGTCCCTGTGTGGCCCGTGAAGTGATTATTAGATATTATGACTCATTTCGAATCTTCGTTAATAAAATGTTCACTTAGAAAAACTGAACTCTAAAAAAAAGCTGAAATCAACAGATATCCATCTGCTATGTTATTTTGGTTGTCCGGGGACCTTTACGACCTGCCCATGAACATGTATCCAAGTTTTGGTATCAAAATTTGGATTTGTATTCACCTCACATAAAGATACTTTCTCTGGACTTTTCTGTCCTTCTCTTCACTTTCAATGCAGGTAGATACGGACAAGAGTATATCTCAAGCTATGCCCGTCTGTCGAGCAGTCTGACTATCGTCAATTCTTGAGAAGGATGTTATTGATTTTGGCCAATATATGAGAAATTTGTTTCATCAATATATCACCCTACGATTTGTAATGAAAAGTATGTATATCGTAAATGAGGCCCAAGAAAATGCCGTTTCACCAACTAATTTAATATGGAAGGTCTCATGCCCAATCGACCAATTCCGCCCGCATTCAGTGGTTGTTCTCTTAATAAAGGTTTTTTTTTCAATATGGACATAACAATCCTGTATTTAAATAAAACACAATAATTGAGATATTGAGCTGAAATTTATTCCAGGTGTAGTACACATTGAATTCGATATCGCTCATATGACCACCAATCTTCCATACATATCGACCGGAACATTGGTAATTTCGCTTCCGATATTGTTCCTGAGTTCCTCTAACGTTGTTGGCTTGTTTGGCATAAATCAAGGACTTAACGTAACCCCAAAAGAAGAAAACCAACGGCGTTAAATCTCATGAGCGGAGTGGCCATTCGACCGGTCTTTTTCTAGAAATTACACGATTATAGAACTTCCCCTTCAATAGATCAGTTGTTTCACCAGCTGTGTGGGACGCATTTCACTCATGTCAAGTCCATCCAATTCTGGTCAAAAAAAGTCTTCTTGGAGTCTCTCGAAGCACATGTAGATTTGTTTCTGCCTAATAAAGCATATTTTGCTTAAGAGATTCTGGATTTTCTTCAAACTTTTGCAAAGCCCAATCGGAGAAGTTTCGGGACTTCAAATGATCACGAAGCTTAACTTCTTGAGTTAAATTGATCTTATAAGGTTGTATGCCAAGGTCTTTACTCAAAACTCCCAATTCCTGTGAACGGCGTGGCTGATTCGACTGATTTGGCTCATTTTGAACTAAAGCACTTACGGGTCCGATATTTTCGGTACTTCGACCAGTGCGATGTCTCACTGGCACACAGACATGTTCAGTAGTTAAGATGTTGACTCGAATTTATCCACTATAGCAGGCACAGACTGTCTGGTGGAACGATTATTACGATCGAAAATTGTAGCAAGCGCTCTGAACCAGAATTTCGGTAGTAGTTTTGAATAATTTCCAAACGCTGCTCGTTCGTGAACTTCACCATGATAAAAATGTAAACCATGAATGGCGGTTTGGCATTGCCAGATCGAAAAAAGAAAAAAATTACGAGTGCCTTTGTATTTTAATACAAAATTGTTATGTCCCTTTTATAAATATAAAATTCAACTTTTACTCGCACGTTTTCAAAGTTTATACTCAATCATCAAATACATACGAAAGCTTAGCAATTTTTGCCAATTCGATTAAATTCACAAGTAAATCTTTCTCATAAGTGCAAACCAGGGTCGTAGCCAGAAATTTTTTTCGGGGGGGAGGGGGGGCGGGGGTTTCATTCGAAGAAAATATTCATAAATAATTTTTATCAAACTGATTTTTAAATACAATAAATTAAATCAATGATACATTTGATGGACCCTATAAAATTAAAATTTTAGGAAAAATTTTCCGATTTTTTTCAATCTTAACCACAAAAAAATGGCCAAAAGTGACAAAAAATTCCCAGAATAATCAAATTAAATTTTTTCAAATAAATATTATTCAATGTGCATTCTAGTACATTTTTTTTATCGTGAGGGACATAATTTCATTAACTAATTGACTTTCCACTTCTGATGATGTACCCAACCTCAAAAAAATTACCAAAAATAGTAGAGGCTCATTTTTTTCAAATAATCATCATTGATAAGGAACTCGGATGAGGTTGGCTTATATTCCTTAAATTCGTAAAGTCGTGGTGCTCTGAGCAATAATGCGTTAAAAAATTAATTTTAAGATGGGTTTTGCTAATAAGATGGAGTTTTTGCGAAAGAATTTTTCACATTGAACACGTTTTAGGAAAAAATGGGGTTCAAGCAAGTCTTATTTTACAAGGATCCGCTAATTTTTTCTATTTTTATTAATTTTTAAACTTTTCAAACTGATTCAGGACGAAACCTTAAATCAAAAACAGTTACTGACCCAGAAAAACTATGAATGCAGGAGTGCTTAGTATAACCTTCTCTTTTTGAATCCGTAGTCAAACCTCATGTCGAAGAAAACAAATCGGATTTGATCGCTTAGTGTAACTAAGATTTCAAATTTATTTTTTATATTTGACTTTTTAGATAAAAAAAAACCGATGGAAGTAAAAAATATCGTTAAATAGATTTTATTTTGACTTTTTTTCCATCCATTGGCAATTAATCTAAAAAATTAGAATAAAATGTCCACACAAAGGACACATTGATCATTCCGAAAAAGAAGCCAACAGGCATAATTACTTTCATACTTATTAGGTATGAGGTACAGAAACGGACTTTATTTGTATTTGTATTTGGTTATTGATTCTAAAAATGATTTGGTCTCCAAACTTTAAGTATTCATCAAAAGTATGTGTTAAATTTCTTTAAGATATTTGAAGGTCACCGCCCAAAATAAAATATTTCAGAACCATTATCAAGAAAAAAGCTATAGTAAATTAACAATTGAAAAAGTTCCTAACCTGTGAAAAATTTTCACAGTTAGTCAATTATAAATTTAAAGAAAGGAGCTACGAATTTTTCTTCGTCACGTCTTAATATAAAATAAAAGTAACTCCAATGTGGATGTAGTAAAATTATCATTATTGTCGACGACAACAACGCAAACCAACCGATAAAACGTGACATTTTAGTTTTAATGACAATTGCAAGTGTTCACAAAGAAAATTATTGCAATAAAAATTTCATGCAAATTCATATAAAATTCTTACAACATTTCTGCATTTACATTGAATATAAAGTACAATAACATCGGAGCGTGTTATTAACATTATAATGAGAATTCTTAAGATGTTCAAGGAAATTAAAAAAAAAATACTCGAAAGTGAAAATGTTATACTTCATAAATGGAACTTGCGCAATTTTTATCAAGTTTCATTTGAATTGGGCAAAATATTTATATATGCAAAGGGTGATTTATTAAGCGTTTGGTTTTTAATTTTCAAAATAAAATTAGAACATAGGAAAAATTCGAAATTAAATTTTTAAATGAGGTGATAAATCAAAGCTCGCCAATTACCTTTTGAAAATTATTTATTGTAAATGTTGACGAGGACCACGTTGTAGAAGTCAAATTTTGAACCACTTTTTCGAGTAAAGCGGCTGGTATCTCGCCAATAACACGGGAAATATTTTTTTACAAGACTGCAGTTAATGTTGGCTTATCGGCGTAGATGAGTGGCAGCACGTAACTCCACAAAAAATAGTCCAGACCCCACAAAAAATAGTCCAGACGCGTCAAATCGTCAGTGTTGCATTTTAAATGCAAATGTGACAAAACTGCTATTGTGGTACTAATATACTTTTTGGTTTCAAATTGTACCAAAAAAGCACAATTATATCAAAAATATATAAAATCGTAGAGTTTCGTGTGTATGCAAGCGTGTAACTTCTGAACGACTTGGTCGATTGAAGTCATATTTCCAGAATATATTTTCTTGGGCGGGAGGATGAAACATAGCTATTCATAATGGCTTTTAGGAAAGTGGGCGTGGCACCCCCCATACAATCCTAATAGTTGTTTGAATATATCTCAAGAACCATTTATAGCACAGTACAGAAATTTGGTACAATAACGAGAATTGACAATGCCATGCTACAACAAAAATATGGGTGGGAAATTGAAGAGGGATGCAGAAGACGATGGCGAGAAAGAAGATAATTTCTAATTCAATAAAAAAAATGTAGTTTATATATAATGAAATGTTTTAGAAAGTTGTTTAGCTTAATGAAAAGAATACAAAAAATGAATATCACATACATTATATCTAATTTTATGACCTTCTTAGCCGAAAAAAAACAAAAAATATGCAATTTTCATGTTTTTTTAACCAAAGCGCACCCTAGCGGCCTTTATTTGTTAAAATTAAATTGCAGATACAGATTTCCCGTATCCAAAAACCCCCAAAAAGACCTTTTGATGGTAAAGATATTTGCATTTAAATGAATTTAAATTTTTTAAAATACTCCTCCGCGATCATAAACTTCAAAATAAAAAAAAAAAATCTTAAAATCGCCAACCTGGGAAAACTGAGAAATTAATTTTTTATATACAACCCAAGCTTTCAGAAAAACTTGGTTTCATCCATTCCCCAGAAAAAACCCCAAAATGCTGTACAGTGTAATGATTCTCTGTTTTTAATGTACAGTTCTGCAAGTTAAATACTTTTGAAAATGCCAATTGTGTCAATAATGAGACACATTTTTAAATCTAGAATTATTTTACAAATTCAATGGAATCCTGAATTGTCATTATAAATGTTCAATTTTAAATATCAAGGACTTCATTCTTTTTTAATTTTCGCGTTTTTTCGCAGAAAGGTAGAACAACGTTTGCTGGTCAGCTAGTTATTTAATATTATATTAATATACGATTATAACTTTTCTATCTCATTTCAACGTTTTCAACAAAATCTTAAGGTTGGCAACCTCTTATCAAAAGAAGTTTCCAAATAATCTTTTTCAGAACTTTGACACTAAAACTTATACAGTTTCATAATAATACAGAAACTAGAACAAGAATCATTTTCGATTCCGTAAATAGACGCGGCGTTTACATATATAATTCCTATTTATTGTAATGACTTTAACTGCGGGCACATGTCTTGCTCGAATTACATCACACACATACACAACATTTTAGGGTATTTGAACTTCAACAAGGTCACTGAATATATTTTAAAAAACTGATAATAGATTTTTTCCTTCTTTCTAGCAATCATTAATACTTATTATTTTATTCAAAAAGTTCATTGAACCAAAAATGACCACACAATGAATCGACAGCGACCACAAGTCTGAAGTCACTAGTCAGTTTCCACCAGCCACCAGTCTTTTTTAAATATATCAAAATACATTTTATGCATGTAAAACTTTTGCGTTGCGAATTCATACTTCATATTAATGACTTTGCTAAACTTTTTGCAAAAACTTCGTTCTACTATCTACGAAAAAAAGAAAGAAAGAATTTTCCTGCAACTCGGAAATTCTTTCTATTTTTTTTTCGTTGTGTCAAACAAAAATGCTTTTTTTTTTTTCCTCTTCGTGAAATTCAATACGGATTTTTGTGGGATTCAAAACTTTTTCGAACGCTGCTATACTCAAAGGAAAAGCGTAAATCAAAAATGAACGAAAAGTACGAAAAAAAAACTCTGCCTATCTGTGTTACTGAGAAAGAAAGAGTGATAAAGTACTTTTCGCCATCAACGCTATTGAGCGCCAATAAAGCACATTGCATTTGAAAGGAATTTTTTGTATTACGTATGGCGAGCGCGACATCACACACAATCATTAGTTGCCACCCGCAGCCACCTTCTTTAGTCTCCATCATCAGTCACCTTCTCCATCAGTCTCTGCAACCAGTCATCACCACCAGTCACCGCCACCAGCTACCAAGCAACCAGTCAACCAACACGTCTAACATTCGCATCATTGCCGTTGCCATAAAAAAGTTAACATTTTTTTGGTAAAAGTGTGCAACATGAAAAAAAAAACTCTTAAGCCAAGAATAAAAGAAAAACTTTGAAGTTTTTGGACGCATTTTAAATAATACCGTCCGAAGCGAATGTAACGCTGAAAGTTTTATTAGTTTATGGTTTCTTTCTTTTCTTTACTTTTTCTTCTTGCTTATTTCTTTCATTTTTTCTGATTCGTTTAAGTTTAAGTTTTTTTTTCTTATAGTGGAAAGTTTAGTTTTTCCTTTTCCGCGAATTTTGTTCCGCCACTGGCGAATTTGAAATTAAATGTATTCGAATGTTTCACTTCAGAATTTTTTTCTAATATTTTTCAGAGGATTTTTTCAAATTTTTTTTTAAGTTGTATGTATTTAAAAAAGTTGAATGTTTGCAATTGTTTTTTTTTTTTTCTAAACAAGAAGTTTAGGACAACATTTAGCTTTATAATTTAATTTTAATGTTTTCTTTTTGTTGTTCAGACAAGAAATGAAATTTTCTAATTCTGGCATGAACAGAAAACAAACTGAATTTTAATGTTATTCTATGGTATTAATGCAGCAACGGTTAAGAAATTCTGGATACTTCCACGTCAACAAGCTGTTAAATTTTTATTTAATAAAGGGAATAAGTAACGTTGTTCAGATATATTCAGTGCCAAAGTGAGCCCAAACAAAATGTTCGTGCAGGATGATCCCAAACGTTCTTAAGTTTAAGGAGTTAGCTCCAGTCAGACGCGTGAGAAAAAAAGTATTTTAAATATATATATTTTTTTTTGACAGTAATTACATTTATTTCCGAAAACTACAGAGTTATTAAACTATGTAAATTTCAAAAAAATAAAAAATTTGAAGTTATATATAAACAGGTTAATGAACAAATGTAGTCATCACAACAACAATGTATATAGAGACGGGCAAAAAATTGTTGACGAAGGTATAGCGTTTTTCTCGAAATTATGTTTTCAATGTCGGTTCTTAAGGTAGAAAATAATATTTCAAAAATTGCTTAAATTTATTTTAAAACATATTCGAAAAATAATTGAGAAAGTTATAGAATTTTATCAATAAACTTCTGTATGTTGTAGTATATATATCAATATTTTTGATCTACAACGAGCAGCAACTGCATTACGGACGTAGTCTGGGAGAATTTGTCTTTTGAAATATTTTTTTTTTTTTCATAGTAAAATATTTTCGTAAATTTTAATATTTTCATACATAAACTAAACTTAAACTAATGAAAAACAAAATATTTTTCTTAGTTTTTTGATAATTTGTTTATTAAGTAAAGCCGCCTGAACAAAGCCCTGTTTAAATCTGGTTCGACATGATTCATAAAAAATTATGTGTCTGCTGGCAATCAGAGTAGAAATGAAACTTTATTGTTTATTTGAAAATTTTTCGAAGCATTTATAACAAATTCTGTTGACGTTTTTGCAGTCTTCTTCTCTCTATTTTGTTGCTACTTTTTTTCTTTTCATACTCTCTACACATAAACACGACGTAGTACTCGTATATAACACACATGAAAGGAAATTTGAGGGATATACAATCAAGCAGAGACATCTAGCTCTCTCACTAAAGCACATGAATGAGATAAAACTACGGGAAGTCGACTCTCTGCATGATTGTATGTAGCCGATTAACAACTGGATTACTTCGTTTCTTACTGGTTTCGTATGAGTGCAAAAAAACGCGATTTTTCACGTGACCGTTGTTGTTGAAGCTTTTGCACTAATCCTCTTTCTATTTTCTAAAGCTTTTTTTCTGTTGATACTCTTTGCACTTATCTGCACAAACACAACGTAGTACTCGTATATAACTCATGAGAGAAAGCTTAGCTATATGGTAATCAAGCTCTCTCACTAAAACACATGAGATCAAATTTTTGATTTACCCTCACTAAAGAAGTTTCACTCCAAAACAAAAACTGTTGCACAGATCAGACTCAAATTTTGAGGGCTTATTTAACAAACTAGTCAAGTGATCAGCATCAGGGTCGTACTGTTTGCCCATTTCTGAACATGTTGCTACAATAAAACATAAGACATTTTGGTTATTTTTGCATCTGAGAACGTTTATGTGTTCAATACCTTATAGTCAAGTCTTACGAAGAAAATATTTTTGGTATATGTTTACCCATTATCTTCATCCTTTATGAGTCTTTTTTTTTGCCTTTTCTAGAAAAATTACGAAAACTTTAGGGCCGCGTAAAAAAAAAAATTGATCGAATATGGTTTTAATTTCGATCAAAAGTTATTGAAAATTGTTTTATCAAAATTTTTTCCCAAAGGAAATAAAAATTTCCTTCAAATTCTTTTTTCGAAGTAGATCATTTAAGAATATAAAACCTCAGGCAAGTCATAGGTCACATAGGTGGAAAAAATTAGTTGTCAAAATGAAAACAAAACTTTAGCATCAAAAATCTTTGTAATAATAAATAGCTTTAAATTTATTTTTACATCATTATAAAGCTAAGCGGAATGTGGCTGAAATAGCAATAACATTATGAAAAAAGAATTTTGTTTTGATTTTCTTCTCTTTTAAAGTTTAATATTACTAAGTGACAGAACGATGATGGAAAAAACAATTGGCCTTTTTCGATTTTTACATCGTTTTGGAGTATTTTTTCCCTAACAATCATTCACCGATTTCTTTCATTTCTCGTTAGTTAGTTTGGTGAGAGTGCTTTGAAACATACATTTCAATACATCCTTGCATTACCATTTGATGATGAGTCAGGGCAAAGTGATGATCATTGTAAAATGTCTCCTTTATCATTGTGAATAAATTCCAGTATTTTTTAAAGAATTTTGATTTGAGTTTTGAGATCTGAAATGATGAAAACATTAACTACTAAGTTTTTCCCTTCAAGAACTATTACATTTTTTCTGGGTTTATATAGTTTATAAGCACTCAACTTGGTTTCCAATGACAAAAATTTCAAAAACCAGAAAAAAGTCCACGGTAAAGAGAAATCAAGCACATGAGCTTTTCTCATTCTTATGGATTTATCCACTCACATTAATATTTCGAGGAAAAACTTTAATAAACTTTCTGAAGCGATTACGAATTAAATTTGTAAAGATTTTATGACAAAGCCATCTTGTAGAAAGTCGAGCCCATGAAATGAATAGAAAATGCTCATAGGGGGAACAATTTTTTGAGAGTTTCCCTTTACTATGGGCCCATTACTGACCTTCAAGGCATGTCAAATAGGAAAATAGTTTCAAAATGTTTGTACATGGGTAGTATAATCAAAATTATATTACTGAGAATCCAATCCTTTAAAAGACGTACCAGTACCTGAAGAGAAAATCTGAATAAGTAAAGTTTTCATCCACTCAGATCACAATCTCCCATCAAAATTTTTAAAATGGTGTTGAAATATGTTCATAATGATGAAAGAAGCATTTTCTAATGATCATCAATAAGGCCTGACTCGTCATTTAACGGTAATGCAAGGATAGATTAAAAATTCATTTTTAGAAGCACGCTCCCCTCAGTATTATGAAATAAAGGAAAATGGTGAATAATGGTTTGGGGAAAAATACTCCAGAACAATGTAAAAATCTTATTTTCATTGTAGAAGACCAATTCACTAAAACTGTTAGCAAAAAAAGTGGCCATTTTGGATGTTAAAGCTTTTGCCAACTTATTTTTGCTCCATAGTTCTGTCACTTAGTAATATTAAACTTTAAAAGAAAATCAAAACAAAATTTCTTTTTTCATAATGTTATTGCTATTTTAACCACATTTCACTTAGCTTTGTAATGATGTAAATGAAAATAAATTTAAAGCTATTTATTATTGCAAAGATATTTGATGCTTAAGTTTTGTTTTAATTTTGACAACTTATTTTTCCACTTACTATATATGAAGCTATATGCTTGAGCGAATTGCTGATAAGTAAACTTAACGGCTGTGGCAATAAAGAGTTAATCGCAATTTTAACGCACTAAAAAACATAGCCAAGAACTTCAGCTTTTTAAATTAGTTGAAATAATCACCAATAATAATACACCACCATTGCCTACTTTAATTTTGTATGAGTGTTGAAATAGTAGGGGAATGTCGTCTAGGTTGGAACACCTTTTGACTGTAGCCCTTAACTTCCGTTGAAGGCCAAATTTTAATAATATCGCATTTAGTTGGAAAGGTTTCACAAAATGCAATGCTTTTAGAAATGATAGATGAGTAGTTCAGGAAAAAAAAATTGCAGTCGAAGTCGGAACATTCTAGGTTGGAACACCATATAAAGTTAATGAGAAATGGATGAAAATGATTGAAAAAACGTGCAAATGAAAAAAGAGGTTGAAATACATTTGAAAATGGGGAGAGGAAACCTGAAATTGAAATAAAAAGCCCGCTGTGTGAATTTTTAAAGAAAATTTAATTTTTTTTTATTAAATAAAAAAATTCAAATTAGCATTATTCCGAATTGCAATTATGGCAAATAAAAAAGCTTATTATAATTTTTTAGGAGACTATGAAAATTAAATCTAGAGGTTAATTTTCAAAGTCATGACTTAAGTTCATAACTTTGGGAAAAAAACAACAACATAAGTGTATAGAACGGTAGTGGTAGTTTCTTTCAATATCTTTATTCAGTAAAGATATTTGGAATCAAGTCTGTAATTCTGGGTTATGATTTCAAATATTAGTAGCTGAGTGATGAGGAATTGTGGCGGATTCCGAAACGGCCGTCTGATTTGCCCGTCTCTATATACATTGTTGTTGTGATGACTACATTTGTTCATTAACCTGTTTATATATAAAAAAGCTTATTGTCAGTCATATTGGCGCAATTCAAATTCACCTCTCTGTTGCACTCGATGCCAAAAAAAAAAAAAAAAAACCGGTGTTCCGACCTTGATTACACGCGCCATTTGGCGTTGTATCACGCAGGCAGAAACGCATGATGCAAACACAAAATCATGCTCG
Organism: Toxonevra muliebris; assembly: GCA_963691655.1. Taxonomy (NCBI): domain Eukaryota; kingdom Metazoa; phylum Arthropoda; class Insecta; order Diptera; family Pallopteridae; genus Toxonevra; species Toxonevra muliebris. The sequence goes on along the minus strand of OY829326.1, from coordinate 116,824,989 downwards.
AAATTTATAAATTACACTTCAACGAACAATTTTATTTGAATTATTTTGTTCTTTGCATTTTTGTTTTTTTTCGATTTTATGCATTTTGTTTGGCACTGAGAATTAGTTTCTTTTTCAATGTTTAATCACTTTGTTTCGTGACACATGTAAATTGTTCGTGCTTTGAATGAACTCTAAGTGACATGAAAAGTTTGCTGTCATCGCGACAAACAATTTTGCATACACACGTAGATGCGGCTAGTGTAAAAAAACACTGAAAAAACCCGGTGTTCCAACTTAGACAATGTTCCAACCTAGACTGCATTCTCCTATGCTTAAAAAAGTAGCACATGTGATATACACGGAAGTGTGTAAATTTAAACCTTAGAATTTTTTACATATGGTATATAACTTCAAAATTATGCCTTTGTAAAAAAGTGTATGCTGACTAAAAATAGAAAATAAATATAAAAAAAACACAAAAATGGCATTACTTACTTAAAAATTTTTTTCTAGGTAGTTTAACTTGCTGTTGTTGATAAATTTATAAATTCCAAAGCCCATTACGAGAAGCACTTTTCGCTGACACTTTTTATGTGTGAAATGAAATTGCATGCAACACATCTTTACAGCGCAGCAATATTATTTACAGCTTTTTCAAATTCCATCAAATGTCGCAATAAAAATTGCTTAAGTGTCATGAACTCATTCAATAGAATGGATAATGTAGATGGATGGATAGATGCACCAAGACGAACAACTAAAAAAAAATAAATATAAAAAATACTTATATCAATAACGAAAAACGAAATGAATAAAAGTGAAATAAAAACGTTGATGCATTTTTAAACTTGAGTGCATACACAAAAGCTGTACGGAAAACAGCGGGTAATTGTGATATGAATTGCTGGCACTAGCACGGCACGCCTTTTCTTCTTACGCCCTTAACTGAGGGTGAAATGCCCAAATCATTTTTTTCTTTGCATAAGATATATGAAAAAATATTATTATTAAAAAACAAGTTGAAGGAAAGAAGAAAAAACACTGTGCCACCGTTCGTTGGTTGTTGCTGTCTATGAGTATGTGTGTATGTGTGTGTGTGTGCATGTGCAGCCGACTTTCGTTTCCACTGTCTCGAAAAGAAAATTGACATTTTAAAACTCTTTTGTGTCGATAAATGGATGTGTACATGTGTGTGTGTGCTTGGTGTCGTAGTAGTAAAATACGCGCGCTTTTTTTTAATATTTATGCTAAAATATAAAAATGTGCATTTCCTTTCGCACTGCTTTATGATTTATGCGAATCCATTGTATGTTTTGCTTCAGTTAGACAGTAAAAGAGACATATAGACAGTATCGCTCAGATAGATGGATAGACAAAATGGCAACACCATATAACAGCATTATAAAATATTCTTTTTGTTAGAAAACCATTTTCATATTTTTTTGAATTGAAGGAGTAAAATAAATATATTTTTTTCTCTTTTTTTAAAAAACACAAAAAATCTTTCTTTCTCTTCAATAGTCAAAGAAATTCACTTCATTTACGCTGATTGAAAATTGCAAAAGTGAAAAAATTTCTTCATCATCAGCAGCACAATCATCATTGCCATATCTCAATCACCAGCAATCAAAGAGAAGCTAAAATAATTTCCTGTACTGCTATAATCACACAAGAGATCGAAACCTTTTCAATTCGCAATTTAGCCTAAGACAGACATACATCCGCGCATCCATGCATATATACATATCTCAATCTAAGTAGTCAAGTTGGGAACCTTTTAACTTCTCTGACGAGATGAGATGAGAAGAACAGCGATTGCATAATTCAGCTCACGTTTGATTTTAAATCAATTGCATTAAATGTTTAGGTCAGTTACAGTGGTGGCATCAGAATTAAATTTATGCGAATAGCACATTTCGATTATTTTTCTTCTATTTTGATGATGATCAAATTTCATTTTTCTACTCTTTTCCTTTTAAATAAAGGTTGACTTTATCACACACACACACACACACATCCAGCTAAACTGACAGACAGTTAGACAACAGACAGTAAAGCGTCATGAATAAGAATGAATGATTTTCGTTTTGGGTCACGTTTTTCTCAAAAACAACATCGTAAACATGCCATCATGACCCTCTATCTTTTAGGGCAGAAAAACATAAGGAAGAAATGAATGGAATTTATGAAGCTGTCCTTTACAATTGACACTTATCTCTGCATCTCTCTCCCACTTCTCTATTTTATTCTCTTTTTTTTTAGTTTACTTTAATCTGTTGAAAGAAAATTGTATTCATTTTAGATAAAAACATGCAATTTATTCTTTATTTTTTTTAAATATATTCAACTTATGTAAATTAGTTTGAAGATTTGTTTTTATTACCAAAAAAAAAAAAGAACTGTAAAAAAGGAATACAACAAAGCTATAATAAACTTTTGTCGAAATTTATTGACCTTTTCCGATTTAAATTATAAGAGACACTTCCTTATATCGTAAAAAAAGGGTATTGGTTTTATAAAATTTACGTAGCATTTTTGCAACGTTTTCAAAAAGTAAAAATGTGTAAATATAAGGAAACTAAAAATAAGGATATAGGAGCGAGAATTGCCAATTACAAACGCAGTATTGTCACAGTTCTGCAAGATGTGGGACTCTTCTATCATTAACATTACAGCAAACAATTTTTAACATCAAATTGGTTTTGGTCTACTGCTGTGAAACGTGAATGGGTTAAATAAATGGGCCAGATATAAGCTTCAAGTGTTCGTTCAATAATAAATGCCTAAGAGGGTCCTTGATCAGTCACTTAACATAACGTTACCTAACGTATACTATTTTAGCTTTCAGCGGCTAATTAGTTCCAAATAAACTTGACTCGGCAATAAATAAAAATAGCAGGTTGATAATAGAACATGTATTAGACTTTTTTTTTTGATATGCCACGCCTTACTTGGCATAGTCAATATTTAATTTTGAAAATAATCGTGCCCACTGTTAACAAAAATTTTTATTTCGAAAGGACAAAAAAAATCTCAAAACTTATATGTGTTTTTGACTCATTTTAGTACTAGATGCTACGATCCAATTTTGAAAATTTTCAAAATATAATTTCTATATGTCTTCAATAAGAAATTTTAGTACTTAAATAAATAAATGAAATTTGTTTCTGAATTTTAGAGGGTGTATTAGTTTTTGTCTTACCCCGAGAAAATAAGGTGACCAGGTGAAAAAAAAATTAAAAATACTTCTACGGCAAATCATAGGAAATCAATAGAATCAAATGTATTTAACACAGTATTTTAGAAGACTGAAAGAGACAGTGAAATGTGGAATGAATTTTTGTTGAATTTGGCCTATTTCTTACAAAAGTTTGGTCAGCTCTAGTCTCTTGAAAATATATAAGGACTCTGTGAAGTTATAATTTCTATATCAAGCACGATACTTTATCGAGAAGAATTTTTCATTTCAAGTGCAGAATAATTAATTTTACTTTTTTTTTTTGTTGATTTTCAAAACCACCTTCCAAAAGAGTTTGTTTACCTGGCCTTTAAGTCAAGTAATATCTAATATTTTTTTTATATATATAGAAATGTTATACAGAGATTATTTTTGGAAAAAATGTAGAAATGTATTTTTGAAAAAAATGTATAAATGTATTTTTGACGAATTTTCAAAGTTTCTGGTCGATTAATCAAACAGGAGACCGAAATGGACTAATACATATCCTCGCTTTGCCACATCTTTACTCTTTCATAAGAAGGTATCTTAATTCAATCAAAAGTTATAGTTTTTTTTAGCCGCAATCTCCTTGAAAGCAGGTAACAAATTCGATAAAATTTCTCCGAACTCCATCGAAAATGTGATCAGTTTTTTATCGTTATCGATATCAAACGATGGGACTTGATTCAACGTCAGAAACCTTCCGTTTTAAAATGAAACATCGTTGGACGATAAGTTGCACTGCTTTTTCATACACACTTTCGAACACGTTGTACAATGAGTTGTACAACTTCATTATTCCTTCGTTCTTCGTATTGCAAACAATCTAGTGGATTAGAAGGCAACTCAATATCATTGAAAAATTCTAGAGAGTCGAAATAACATAAGCAGGACTGACAAATTTTATCCGCCCCAGCACTACTTTTTCTTTTGCTTTCATCTTTTTTCTTTAATTATCTTTTATACGTTGTTTCATTATTTTCTATTAATGACATTTTGTAACTAATTTTCATCAAAACAATAAAAATCGATGAAACAATGAAACTAAAACGATTGAAGTTGTACAACTTCGCTACAAACGACACAACTCGTTGTACAATCGTTAACTCCGCCCACCAAAAACTAAAATATTTTGATTCTCATGCAACCGTTGGACCAACTTCAAAATCAACCATACTCGTATCGTGTGTAGCTTGTATAAGAAAAAGCAAGATAGCATTCTATTTACAAAGTAATTAACAACAGCAGTGTGGTCAACTCAGCGCTTTTCCCGCTGATTTTAGTGCTTGTTGAAAATTAAAACGCAGAAAAAAAGTGATTTAGCGCTCTGCACGTTTTTTCAATTTAAAATATCTTTGAAAAATCGAAGAAATTTTCATTGACTAGAAGTATCAGTTTAAGTTTAAATGTATTGAGTTTTCTCGCACTTTTATAAGGAAAAAAGTTTAACGCTTTTTTTAAGAAAATACGCGTTTTATTCTTAATTTTAGCGGATTTTGAAAAACAAAAGTTGGCCACACTGAACAGCAGAGCGCTGTCGCTCTCTCAGATACACACACAAGCATGATTGTTTATGCATTGGTTTGTCCGACACTGCTCTAGAATGTTGACGCCATTCTACTTAGATTTCGATATGTCGTTGTTTCCTCCATTTTTTGAACGACTGTAGAGTCCAAATGATATAATATACCTTGGAAGTTTATACATTTTATTAAATCCTGAGTCATTGGATATTTTTCTATGAAAAACTTATTTTTAATATTACTAAAGGGAATAATATTTAAGCTGGCTTTAAAAAAATTGAAATTTCGATTCCCAAAAATTCACTGAAAAAGTTGAAATACCAATTAGAAAACACAATGTAAAGAACTTTTATTTAATTTGTACTGTTTTTAGTTTATTAAAAAGCTTTTACATTAAAAAAAATTAAATTATTAATATAAAAAAGGTTGGTTAAAAGATATACTTGAAAATAAGAAGCCAAAATTTCATCATAAAAGTGATGAAACTCGCATTCCCAATCATAGATGTTGATAAATATTATGTATGAACACATTTCCATAAAAAAACCCAAATACCCACCTTGGGCCAAAAAAGTGTCCACATTAGTGTCATGATGTAATTTTTTAAGCGTAGGTGAAAGGATTTTTTCACACGCAATATTATTCACATTCATTTTGTATATTATTGTTTGGTACTTGAACAAAAATTATGACGAAAAAACTTCACCACAGAAGTTTTGGGAGAATAAATTTCATGGCTTGCGTGCTGTAAATAAACGCATACGACTTTCCATTTCGAGACACATTTTTTAAGTCCGATGATCTATCATTAACGGATAGAAACCCCCTGAGACCAAATCCCATTTACAGATCTCATTGTAAAAGACCAAAGCACTCGAGGTACTTCGGACCTTTTTTAGACTGTTTTTTAACAGATTGCCAAATTTTTTCCATACTTGCAGTCCTTTTTTTCTTTGGACGCAATTTTTTGTATTATGTTAGTATTAAAATCCGCAAACCGTGGAGCACTTGCCTAACTCAGTTAAGTTTCAAATTCGTCTAACCGAAACTTTTACAAACTTCTTTAGCCTAGATAGATGAAGTTTAGCCACATCTTCTTCTGTTAAAATAATGTTTGCCTAGCATAGCACATTTCGCCTAAACGAAAGCTGGGCATTCTTAGATGAAAGGAATGCAAGCAATTGCATTAAAATTTGGCTAATTATACGCAGTTTCTCGTAAAATCTTTTTTAAAATGCTTACAAATATTTATACGTTTGTAAAACATGCATTCATTCATACATATGAACATAATAAATTTCAATTCCTTGATGATGAGTTATGACTACAAGTAAAATCCCTTCAACCAAAAGAATAGGAAACTATTTTTTCTAATAGGCAATAAATTCATATTTTCATATAACTTTTATTTCTATTGTTTTCAGTTCGCCTAACCACATCACCGACAAGGACGACGACGACGCCACCGTCATCAATGTCATCAGCCAGAACGCAATCTGAAGCACCAACACCATTAAGCGCTTCGTTTGACTCGGATTACACGGGGGAATTTTTTGTGGAAACACTTTCAACGTTAAACGGCCGAGAACGTGGAAGTTTTGTTGATCATTCTTTGGGCAACAAGTTGCCAATTTCATGGTTCAACGCGCTGCATCGCAATGGTAAAGATGCTAATGCTGCCGCAGCCTCATTGAATTGGTTGTCGACAACGAATGGGGGCAGTGAATCCGCAAGTAAAGATTCAGATGCTGAAAAAAATGATTTTAACTCTGCAACATCATCGGATGAGGATAATTTCGCAGCACACAATGATGATTATGATACAGTGGACAATTTGCAACATCAACAGCAGCAGCAGCAACGCGAGACTTTCAATAGAAAATGGCTACATGGTGGTGGAGGTGGTGATAGTGGTGGAGATACATTACGAAAGTATCCACCGCCAAATGCACGAAAACCGAACGGAAGAAAAAACGCAAAATTATGTCCAGATAATAAATGGCAAGGCAGTACCAAAAGTCATGACGGTGTTGATGATGTGACACCGCGCACAGACTCCCTCAGCTTGTGGATGTTGAATGAGTTGTGCGAACAAGAGGACACCATTGAGTTTAGGTGAGTGGAGTCAATGAGTATATGGGAAATTATTTATAAATTTTAGATTAGCTTCGGTGTGCACAGTTGGAAAATTTCCTAATTTTTCCATTTAATCTTTATTAATTTTATTATTTCTAAATTTTGTCTGTGTGTGTGTGTTTTTTTTATTTGTAATACTAATGCGGCCACAATCATGACCGCGTCGCTGCCCACCGTTGCTATCTCACGCGCTCCACTGCTCATTATGCTATACCAGTTAACTTCTCATAGATCCAAGTTATTTTTTGTGGTGTTGACTCGCCATTGCGTTGCGAAAATAGCCAAAAGCAAAAAGTTCATTTCATTTGCGGTTGTGCAGAGGAAATTTCATTATTACGAAATTATTTTCATTGCTATTGTTAAATAAACGTTGTTGGCAGCAAACATCGTTGGAAATGTAATTAATGCAATAATAATGATTATAATAAATTCAGAACGTTTAAGTGCTTCCATTAAAAACATTTTAGTTTGATGATTGTTTATTAAATAACAATTGCTTAGGTGGTATTTAGTGATAGCTAACAAGGGACTCACCCTTTTTATAATAATTGTAGAAATTTTTAGATGCAAAATATTTGTATCTTTTTTATTTCAGACTGTCGATAAACAATAATAAACTTAAATTGCTTTTAATCAAAATACACAGGAGCTGGTCTCTTTAGTCAAAATATGAGCATAGTATCTTAACTAATATTTTTTCATTTTTAAAGTCCACAAAGTCGAGAAGTTAATGGCAGGTAAAATTTCTTAATCACAGTGAATTTGAAGGACGAACAATTTATACTAATAATGAAAATTATTGGAAAACTTATAGCACTTTTGGTATTTTTCATTTTTATCTGTTTGCACCTACGTAGGTCGATTCAGATTGTAACTTTTTAAACTAATCAAAATGTGTCCACCTAGTTATGCAAGCTTTCCATTTCTTCATTCCATAACACTAAACTTTTTATATCACAGGAGTCCCGAAGTTTTCAGATTTTGAAAAGATTCTCAAAGTAACTCTAGAGAGTTCACTTCTTATTTTTTATTCTTCAATGAATAAAAATTAAAATTAAAATAAAAAATTTTTTTTCTTCAATACTAAACACATTTTTATTTTTAATCCTCGAAAATAATTATTATTGAAAATGGAAATTCATGAAAATTCCAATTTTCAAATCATGGCGTATTTCGAAATAACAAAACTACCTAAAACCTACAACCAATTTTTACCTATGACTTTTAAATATAAAAATTTTAGAATAATCATTATTTTCGGACCGTTAAAAAGTTTCGGTTAAAAGGCTTTTTCACTGAAATATTTGCGAAAAACGAGACAGCAACAACTAATTTAAAAGATTTTTTACCCGTTTGGCCATCACTGGTCTAATGAAACGAGCGTTTGTTTTTTTATCGTGCATGATTAAAACCTTAACTGACGTGAATAAGAGTTGATTCACGCTCCCATCTCTAGTTCGTGTTCGAAGTTAGAATATATGTAGCTATCAAATAATCAAAAACTTTGGTATTTTGTTTAAAGGGTGAATGAGTGAAATATTGCAATAGACGACTACAACCAACTAAAAAGTTAAAAAATTATTTGCTTGAAAATTGTTTAGGGTTTTCATAGAATGAAAAATATTGCATTTCTTCTTTGTCTCTCTCGAAGTGTTTCTTACTAAAATAAGTTCCTGGGTTGTACATACTACAAAAAAAAAACAAAAAAGAACAGGAAACAAAAACTTTAACTGCAAAATATTTATTTTTTTATCATGTTATCAAATTGCAGAGTATTTTTTCGTGCCACATTTTCCAACATCAGCAGCGCCAGCAACATGGAAAACTCTAACAACAGCAGAAGTAGCAATAGCAACAATAACAGCAACTACAATAACAACGATGCAAATGTCGAAGCACAATACGTAGTGTTCAAAAAAACTTTTAAATTTCAAATACGCAAAGGTGAGTGAGAGTATTCAGAGTACTTAAGTCCCCTAACACTAACTCATCCCAAAAAAAAAATAGAAGAAAAATCAATTTCTGTTCAAACTGAACTAACTAAAAGCAGAGTAAATTTAAATTTTTTAATTCTATTGTTTCTTTTCTATTCTTGTTTTGTTTTTGCTCCTTCCGCATGCCAAATTCCAAAATAATAGACTGCCAACTATTGCTGCGTGAGCAAACTGCCGGAATATTGGATTACACTACGCTGCCGCTGTACAACTTCGATTGTACTGTTCATTTTCCGTCCTACAACCACTTGGGCACTACGAATCCACTGACAATGGAGACGACACCACCTGCGGGAATTCTCGTCGAATTGCAACGGCTCAATGTACCATGCAGCAGTGGCGGTTATGTGAGTTTCAATGAGCGCAACAGGAATCTTTGCGGTAAATTGGAGGAACTAAACGATTCAGATCGTGCGTATCATTTCGATGTGCGCCAGCATACGAGTGTGCGCTTCTTCAAGAACCCGATGTTTAGTCTTAGCTATAAGCTGGTCGACTATTGTTACAATGTGTCAACAAGTAATCAGACCGGCGAATATTATGTACGGCCAAGTATGCGCGATTCGCTCGAGTGCTACTTTCGCATACATCTGCCGTATGGGAATCGCGTAGTGTTGCGTCTGGTAACGAATAACGATAGTGATATACTGTACACGACTGAATCGACGGCGACGAGTGGTGGCAATGGTGCTTTTTCCGGTTCCGGTATTCTGGAAGAGGAAGATGCTCTCACGATATACACCAGTTTGGGCATGGCCATCGAGACGCAAATTATAAATTTAACATTGAGTGGCAGTAGTTATGTTACATCAATGCGCACACGTGGTGGTGCAACGGGAGCAGCTGGATCTCTGTCGAGTGATAAACGCAGCAACGCTGATACACCAATGAACCGAACGGTTGGTTCTGCTGGTAGTCGGCAAGCAGCTGCCGATACTGCCAATATAATAGGTCTGGATTCTTTTGCATTTCTCACCGACCACAATGCAAATCTCTTCAACGCCGCGCTGGGCACTGCCAATTGTGATGGCATCGTTATTAAAGTCTTCGAAAATGATTTCTCCAAATGGTCACACTGTGTGAATAGCACGCAACGTATACGTGGATTCATTTTGGAGTCATCCAGTAATACACTAAGTATACATCTCTTCAGATCATCGCGGAGTAATAGTCCGCTGCGTTTCGACTATAACGCAGCGCGCTCAGCGTTGAATGCTGGTTCTACTGGAGGTGTTGGAGATGGTGTTGCAGAAGAGTCAAGCTCATTGCCTGCCATTTATTTATCGTACCAGGCGCGTCCTATTCCCGAAATTGTTTCCAATTGTGCATTCGGTTGGATTGCCATGCAACAATTTTGCGTTTCAGCTATTGAATTGGCAATGTCGTGGCATGATGCTGAAGAATATTGTGTGAGTCTTGGGGGGCATTTGTCATCGGTGCGCAATGATATGCATCAGCAGACAATCAATGAATTGCTGTTACGCAGTCCGGGATATCAGGATCAAAACGCGTACTGGGTTGGAGGTTCAGATAATAGCTATGAGGGAGATTATCGCTGGAGTGATGGATTGTTGTTTCAATATACAAGTAAGCTCCTTCGTTATTTATGAGGACTTTATATATATTTAGTAATTGACAGAGATACAGATACATATTTGTCGATAGTTCCAATAATAAAGTTAAATAAAATGATACCATTTCATATTCAGTCTCAACTCATTTGCATTAAATATTATTGACTCTTACTAGTTTCCAACACTATCATTACGAAAATTTACTTTCAAATTACAATAAATTAAATATTTAGCTAGAAATTATCTTGTCAACAATTCATTTGGCTAATTGTAAATTGTATATTCTCTAAGGATATTTACCACTAACGACAGTGACAACTAAAACAAATAACAATTTATTTACAGAACCATTTCAAATAATTATTTAAACATACACACACACACTCACATCCGAATATAAACATTCACTTACAGAGAAGTTGCTGCTTAAAAGCTTTTCACTTTATTTAAAAAGTCAACGCTAAATGTAAAATATTATTCTTGTTTTCATTGCTACTCTTACCAAATGATGCCAACCAACCAACCAAACAACCAATTCAAACTTATGCCCGCATACCACCAACCAACACATCATAATGTCATCGCTTCATCTTCATCATTGGGATAAACAAAACAAACAACAACAAAAGACTGGTTTCCCGGCTGGTCCCAGCACGGTCACTATAATAAACAACCCAATGACGATGGCCTTAGCAGTCAGGATTGCATTGAGTTGCGTCGTTTATTTCGTACACCGCCAGGGATTCAAACAAATCGTAGTCCACTAACGACTACATTCATGTGGAATGACCGTGATTGCAATGCAAAGAACTTTCTCATATGTGAACGTGCAATGAGCGATGGTGAGTACGAGCAGAGAGAAGGGGGAGAGGGGAATAGTAATAAAAGAATAGAAGTATGATTATGTAGAAATTTATATTGTTGATGATTTTATTTTTATGTTTTTGTTGTTTTCTTTCTTTGTTGTTTCTGTGCGCTTTTAGAGTCATTTCGTCGTAGCTGGATAAATGATTGCAATAAAACAGTGTCATTGACCAAGGAACATCCACGCGCCTCTATATGGAGTCCATCGTTTCCACGCCAATATCCTGATAATGCCAATTGTTATACAACAATAACAGCACCTTCAGGATATCGTATTGTTATTGAGTTTGAGGAGCTTGTTATTGAGAATGAACCTGGGTAAGTAATTGCATACATGCACACATACCTATATATTTATGCAATTGAGTAAGTGCGTAATTTTAAGCATAAAAAATAGAGACTTCGAGGTTGTGGTGAAATAAATATGTAAGCGTAAAGTCTGATTAGCACTGCCAATAGTTGTGTCCGTAATATGAGCTATATATTTACCTAATTAATGTACAAGTTCTGAATTGAGCTATTCATCATCATTTAGGTCATCAATAAAATTTGGTAGCACCTTCCACCTTAATTTTATTATTGTAAGAGGTACGCCATATCTGTATTTTTCAAAGATAGCTTCCCCTGAAGAGAAAATACGGGGTTTGCTTGAAAGGATCGATTTTATTGTGAAAAGTTTACAAAAGTCTGTTGAAGATGAATGAAAAACCTTCAATTTGATCCGTGTATGGGAAAGTGGGACAAAAAAAGTAATTTAAAACATTTATGGCTCAAGCGAGCAGATTTTAACAGATTTGGGTAAACGAATGGAAGTCTTAGGAAAGCCTGTTTATTTTTCCCATTTATTGATTTAGTAAAGCTTGCAACGCTGTTAGGCTATGGCCATAAAAGTGGAGCAACTTTTTAAAACTATTTTCAATTGAAGAAAAGTCTGGAAATTTACGTTTTCTTAATTTAATTTAATAACAATTTAACATTTTCCCATAAGCACTTTTACAAACTATCCCTCTCATCCACTATTACACTATAAAGTCAAAATTTCACTCAAGAAAGAAAATGAGGCTGTATTTAACATCCGCATTTCGCCGCTAGAGTAAGTTAAATCTTAATTGTGGAATATCTTAGGAACCCGTTTGTGGTACGGCTCTAAGATTTTGTATGAGCATGTATTATTGGGCGGACCATCAACTCGAATAAATTTTTCAGTATATTTCCGTAACCATTTCCAGAAGTGTGCTGAGATTTGGTATAAGGATGTTGTTTGACAAAGTCATGATACAAGAAAAACGTGGGTGGCCCGAGAACTTTAGTTGACTGTGGAATGCTGGAAGAAAAAAAAGAATGGATTAAAGATAATGGACGTGACACCTCCGATCACTTAAAACAGCATATATGGGGAACAATGTTCAGGCGGTATATTGGTAGTTAGTATTTATTGGGAAGCAATAGCAAGAAATGTGATGAAGCTTTATAAGGAATGCGCTTCCAGGCAACGACTTTTTCCTAGCGCATCAGCGGGGAAATGTGCCAGAAAAGTACTGAGCCTAAAAAAAATCCAAGTTCCCTAAGAAATTTCTCGTGCGACAAGCCATATGCAGCTGCGAAAGGTATATCAAAGGACATTAGGGAATTTAAGATTAAGTGGACTGCAGTTTCTAAAAACGTGAATGAAAGCACCATTATAATGGCCTTGTTGGAGGGAATTCCTATAAAAGTTCTAAACTTCCTTAAAAACAAAGAATTATAATTATTTTTTTTTTCGCAAAGAATTTACATAGAAAGCCGCGTTTCAAATTTCACTTGCGAGTGAAATTGAAATTGCAGTAATATGAATTGCACTGTTTTGATTTCAGTTTCAATTGAGACTGAAATTCAGTACATGGCTGAGAGTGAAGTGTAATAAAAAGACCTCTCGTATAATTTTCTGTGATACAATTTTTTCGTGCGCACTCCTTATGTTAAGATGGGCTATTGATTTCTTTAACTGAGAGGAGATTTTGAACTATTGGGTAAGTGGAATAATATAAATGATAAGTGCAATACTTAATTAGATTTACATCGGTCATTTCATTTGAATAGGATTTTTGTTGTTGTAATTTTTGTATTACCCAAACTTTTCCAGGGCTGTACAGCGAATACAAAAAATATTTTCAGCAAAACTATGATTGGCACACTTGTGCTTATAACACTTACAAATGACGACGTAGGGAGCTTACATTTACATTTACTGTTAACGTAAGCTATTAAGATGACATTGGTAATAGAACCATTTTTAAAGGAACCGTTTAACTGCCTGAGCCAAATACGTTATTTAAAGTATTTAATTCCTCATCTTGGAACCGAATCAGAGGCAGCTGGAACTCCAGTCTAGCTAGCTATCTTTGCCCCACTCTCAGTTTTTTGTTTTTTGTTTAAACTCCCAAAAATGCTGAGGTTTCTTAACCTAGTTGCGAATCCAGTCTATCATTAGTATAATTGAATTTAGTATCCGCAATCCAATTTTATATTGAGCACCTACTATATACACATACGAATACTAGATCAAGGTTTGTTAGTCGCACTGGTTCTTTAGCTGGTTGACAGTCTCCCACTCTAAACTCTAAAAAGTTGTAGCATTTATCTTCTTTATAGCTTAGATGGATAGCATGAACGAATCGAAGTCTGTCATAGCCTTATCGTTGTGGGTAATAATTCTTGCAGTTCCTTTAAAATCCTAGAAATTCCGGTTTATGTCCATCATCCTGAATATCTCTGTATATAAATTCATATTTATCAAGGAGAATTGTTTTGGTGCTCCGAAATTCATGGAATACTTCTAGCATCTGCCTATTCTGTAGTCCCGCGTGATTATAAACAAATCAAAGACCTAGGGTAATACTACCCTAATTATCGACCAGCATCAGTTATGACCACCATAGCTTTATAAAGTGTTTGCGGACAAAGCAATTGATTCTATAATACCTGCAGGCCGGAGAGCTTTTAATGCTGTTCTCCAAATAAGATACAACTTCAGTCATCAATGCCCATCCCTAATTTAAGTAGGCATATCATTAAGTATTTTTAATACAAAAACCAAATAAATAAGTTAAATGAAAATTTTTACTTGATCCTAGTTTTATTATTTTCCCATTTCAGTTGTACATACGATTATTTGGAAATTACTGAGCCAATCCACATCGATACTTTTAAGTCTACAAAATCTTCCAAGCATAAAAATGCAAATAGCAATATTAATACTAATAATAATAAAATGAATAATAATAATGATAATAATAACAATAACAGCAATAGTAATTTTAATACAAATGCGAACACACTTAACACTAACAAATCCTTTCGAAAGCGAAGTTCTTATGAAAATCCTAGCCTTAGTTCTTATATGTCAACGCCTACGTCTACAACTACATCTAATTCTAATACTAATTCTAATTCTAATATTAACAACAACAACAACAATAATAATAATAATGCTAATACTAATTCTAATATTAATTCTAATACGAACAACAACGTGAATAATGATAATTATTTATACTCGAATAGTTACAATACAAACTATAATCTCGCTCAAACAAACTATCAAAAACTTTTGCATATATTCTCGGCACTCTATAAGCCGCATGCGAATTTTTTAATACAAACGCCCGACTATCCAAAAGGTAATCCTTACTCCTCGCCGCATCCTACACATCACAACAACAATAACAACAAAAACAATATGAGAGACGATGATATGCTGCCGAAACGCTTATGTGGTGATTGGAGTTCAAAATTGAAACTATTGCGTCATATATCGAGCGGATCGTATTTAGGATTACATTTCGTTTCGGATTATTCACATCATTTTGGCGGCTATAAAGCAAAAACCTACATGGAAAATAGTGAGTATTTTTTTATTCTTAAATAATTACATATCTGCATTAACTTTTACATATTTTGCAACATTTTTTAATCGCTTCAATTCGCATTTCGTATTCAAATTCACATTTAATCTACTCTATTCGATTGCGTACCTATACATTTTGCATTTTTTCTTATCATAAGATTTATAAACGTTTTTTCTATTCACATGTTTATGCTTTATTTGAAAAAATATTGCATTGCATTGCAATTTATGTTCGAGGTGTGAAACAACTCTCAAAAATATGGTTTAAGTTATTATAAAATTAAAGGTAGGTCGTAGGTAATTAGGTGGCCAGAAATATGGAACTATCCCAATTTATTCACTCCTTTTAAATTCTACGAAATAAATTAAGGCTCTGTACTTGAATACAGCAATAAGGAAGGCAACTTAGTTTGAAAAGAGATTTTACTATTTACAAATGTAAATGTTTGAAATATTCAGCACAGTTTCTTTTAGTCTTTAAGACGGGATCCCCAGGACTTCTTTATCATGCCTTGTGAGTAAGGTTAAGAAAACAACAAGATATTCAGAAGCTTTTACAAAAAAATATGCTATTGTTTTTTATTTTACGTAGTAACTACATTTACTCCGTACATATGATGGAAAAATATAATGAATTTTTTCGCTGCAGGCTAAAAGAGATTGAAAATACATGTACTTAAAACACAAACATACAAAACAAAAAACAAAAAAATGAATTACATTCGAAAATAAAATTAAATTAACGAATGTTGCTTACAGCTGAATTGTATAATAAATTGCTACGTGAATTTGCAATAGTGGTGTTGGTGTTATTACAACAACAATGAGGGTAAAATGTTTTAAAATGTTGAGCAAAAACCAATTCGTTAAAACTAAGTTGTATTTTTTGGCACTTCTACATTTGCGACTGTGAAATATTCCAATAGGAAAATATTTGATACTCCAATTGTACTTTAGAAATTATACAGACCTTTAACTTTTTACACAGAGCTATATTTAAATAGGATCAAATGAGATACAATTCAGTCGTCATATAAACGTTGTAACTAAATTTTTAGAAGAGACGAAAATTAGTTTTTATTCAAAGGAAAGAACTCAGAAAATCTAAGCTTCCTTCCTCAGGTGTCAAAAATTATGGTGAGATCTTCTAGTAAATTTTCGAGACCTAAGGCTGCCCCGATTGTCGTTAATTTACCAATGTTTTAATACATATTGCTATGCTGAAGAATCTTAACCAATAAGTTTCCTTTGGAGTTTTTACAAGTCACTAAAATTCATTCGAAGAAGATATTCATAAGTAACCCCAAAACTTCCCTCCTATATATTATTGACTTGCTCAAACAAATTTTAGGTAGGCAAAACTGGGGTATTGTGGACCACTGTGAATTTTGGGCCAGCGACATATTTTTTCTTCCTAGTAGTGGTTGGCAGCTGCCAATAACTGTCATCAGCTCGCCTCATGTTAAACTCATTTTCCCTTCAGTACACGGAATAGAAATGTGAAAGTTCAATACTTTTTTTTCATTTGTGTGTTTCCTTTAATTTGACCACATTTTTCGAGAACCAATTCAATTAAATAAGTTCATAATATTCGCGGAACTTTAAGAATTCGATACAGGCAAGAAATTTTATATCAAGTTTGCATTGTGTTACTCATATGCTGCCATATTTAAAGAGGAATTACAGATCATAGCATTAGCTTTTCGGCAATATGCCAAAAAATTTGAACCGCCAAAATATCTTCCACTGTAATGTGTGCGATCGAGTTGTTCACTTGGCATGCGCCAGAATGACTGCAAGCTACTGGAATTGCGTACATTGCGTTTCGAACTGATTTTTATTGCCATTTTTCACTTCATTTCAAAAATGGTTTAAGAACGTTGAAGCAGCTGAAGACTACTTTGATTAAAAGATATTACACTCATCAGGGAGTTTATAAGACTCTGTAATTTTTACCTCTCTTTCATTTTGGATCAATCAATTTAAAATTGAAGATCTTTGCTGATGATAACAGCGTTGTCATCCTATTCTTATCTATTGGTAGTCACGAATGAAAGCTTTATTTCTTCTACATATCAGTTGAGGATTATTGTAGTATTTTGTTCTGTTTACATTTAGACGTATGTCCAAAAGTGTTGTGCTTCCAAAATTTTCTTACCCACAGTACACTTAACATATCAGACTAGAGGTAGAAGATCGAATATCATTTAAAACCACGCTTGGGACGTTTTGTTTAAAGCGTACTCTAAGCATGCTAATTTATGAATAACAAAATTTATGGGGGACTTCATCTTAAGTGAACCCACTTTAAAAATATATCGGTCTCAAACTTGTACAAAATTTAATCCCATTGGGTAATAGTTACCACGCCAAATTTGAACGAGATCCCTAAAAAGTTGGAGGGGGTAAAATTTTGACATTTTGGTCAAATAGTCCCATTTTCGGATCCATGTAACAAATCACATATTGCATTTAGAAAATTTTATCCAACACGTGTTCGAGATATTTATTCAATCTTTTGAAAAAAACAAGAAAAACCAATTCACAAAATTCTAAATTTGGGATTTTTTTTTCCGAAATCGAAAATAATTTTGATTTTTTTTCAAAAAGGAAGGTTTTTTTTGGGGGGGGGGTGGGGGAGCGGAAGAGGTGAAAAGAAAGGTCAGGTGTTTTCCTTTGAGATCCAAAAGTGGGCTCAGATATGTTTATCTATGAAAATAAGTCAAATAACTCGAAACTTTGTGTAAGTTTAAGCCCAATCGATTTAGAAGTGGGTTTAAGCTTGTGGTGGGAACTATCGAATTATTCGGTAGTTAAAAAATTCATTCGATAGTCGTGAAAGATTCACTCGAGTGAATTTTTCAGATAAATTAATGATTTTTTGCTACTAGCGAAATATGCCAACTATTTTTTTCTGTAAGCGAAATTCGACTGAACAAATTGTTCGATCGTTAAAATCATTCATTTAGCCTTTCAAATGTTGAAATACTAACAATCGATAGTTGAAATCACTCGATAGTTCCCATCACTAGTTTAAACCAAGAAAATAATCCTAAAAACTTTTTTATGATATTTAAAATAAAAATTAAAATTTTCCTCTTTAAAAAAAATGTCGGAATTTAAGTTATTACAAAACTAGAATTTGAACCACATACATAGGTTATTGTTCCTCCAATTCAATGATAACACTGTGCTCCAACATTGAGTTTTTTCGATCAGACTGGCGATTTGACATATAATTTTGAGTAATTTGGGCCGATGAGCTCGAATCTGAAGACCATTTTGCTCCATCACGTTAGGTTTTCGAGATAATGGTACATGAAATCATGAAAATGGACATTCTTAATTTATGTCTTATCATTGTTGGTGTCTATAGAAAAGTTGTTTAGTAAAAAAAGAAGCACATTTTTTGTAAACTCAAGAATCCTCCATCTAAGTTCCATACCCCCAATTTCGGGAGTTTTTTAAGTACAGTTTAGAACAATATTGCATACAGGCTAAAGAATAATAAAAGTATTACAAGGTGTTTGGAAAAAAGTTTGCTTATCAAAAGGTATGGGGGGTCCTAGAACATCAAAATACCCTCCATCCCTTCATTCTTGGAAAAATTATTCAAAACTACATGTCTAATCGTCAGTCCGATTTTGTCTGTTGAACAGTGTAATCTACGGATAATTAAATATATATTTTAAATGACTTTTTGCATATTTAAAAATTGCATTTCCAAATGCGTTCACAAATATTATGCAGATTTTAGTTTATTTTGGTACAATTTTGAGTTAATTTGCTTTTTGCAAATATTTGCACTCATATTAATTAAATATTTCTATTTTTGATTGTTTTAAAACATTCATTTCCTAAAAATAAATACAAACTAACAGCAAAAAAAAAAAAAAACAAATCATTAATTACTTATTTATTCATGCGCTAAAACATACAAATACATGCATACTCGTACACATACATGTACATTACATAAACGTATTTCGCCATATTTATGGTATAAAATTATTTATGTATTTTGTATTATTATTATTATTATATATATGTATATTGAAATATTGCATATGTGTGCACTCTACTCTACTACCACTACTACTCTACTGCTACTATATACTTCCACCACTACTACTTCTACCTCTTCCAATCAACTAAACTCAACTTCATTTCTATTCGTACTCAAACGTATGTACGTATTGTAAAACAAATAATATGTACTACTACTACTTCTGTTTCCACTACTATCACTTCTACTATTCTACTACTACTACTACTACTACTACTTCTACTCTCCTAATACTACTACTACTGCTTCGTATTGCAACTGTAAAAATCTATTCAGGAAGTCATACGCCGCGTGGTAAGTTTTTTCTTCCTACGTTGCTGCTGTTTTTGTTGTTGTTTTTCAATGTGTCCTGCGCTTTCTTTTCGATGTTGTTGTTGTTTATCCTTTATTTCCATTTTTTGTTTTGTTTTTGTTTTTCTAATACACAAATAAGTAA
Source organism: Toxonevra muliebris (assembly GCA_963691655.1). NCBI lineage: Eukaryota > Metazoa > Arthropoda > Insecta > Diptera > Pallopteridae > Toxonevra > Toxonevra muliebris. The sequence goes on along the minus strand of OY829326.1, from coordinate 116,805,308 downwards.
TACCTTTTATATATAGTTATAATTAAAATAAAATGCGCAAGGATTTCCTCTCGTACTCTACGTCTAACGTGAGTTCAATTTGTATTTTATTTACTTCAACTTTTTAATTATTTTTTGTCCCTTGATTTAATTGCATCTGAATGTTTTTCTCTTTTGTTCTTTATAATATGAAATACCTATAAGGCTTTCGGCATAGAAATTCGCGCTGGGATTTTTTTTTTTTGCAGATCTTCGCATGTTGAATAGAGATCTGTAAACCGAATTTCTCGAGCACATTTTTTTAATTTATTTTGGTCCGGTACTAAATAGATGCTTTTTTTCCAATAATAAGAGATTTTAATACTCAAAAAAAAGTAGAAATTTCTTCCAAAAAACTATGTTCACCTGACCTTTAAATTGTTTAATCCATTTTTGAAATGAGCATATATACGAGTAGAAATGTGATCACTCTTTTACTTTTAGAAAACATCTATGAATGAATTTTTAACGAATTTTCAAAGTGACTGGTTGATTAATCGATCAGCAAGCCAAAAAAGTGCACAAAATCAAAAAAAAAATAAAAAGAAAACCAAAAAACGTGTTTCAATTTTTTTCAAAATAGAATTGATGGCTTATCAGATATGATTATATATATATAGCCAAGTTTCAAGTCTATTGTGGACCAAAATATTTGATTTACCCGCTTAGTTTGAACCACGGCCACTAACTTCCATACCTTTTTCACAGTCCTATTAATATTAAAAGCTTACTGTACAAAATTTTTACTTGATTGCTCCGATAGTTTTGAAGATATTAAAAACTTTTAGCAGCGATTTAATCGGAATGTATGTATAATTGTATACATTGTCCGATTTTGTTGAAACTTGCTAGATTTGTTAATATTTATCTCATAAATGTTTGTGCCGAACTTCATTGTTCTAATACTATAACTTTTTCTATGGAAACGCTTCACTGAGTGCCGTCCCTTGGAAAAATAAACTGACAAAACGGGCAATTCAGCATCATTCTATCTAAAAATAGATTTTGAATACTTAGTGTTTATTTGGGTTGGTAACGAAATCTCCAAGTATAAATCTAACCTCTATCGATAAAATCTCAAATGTCAAAAAAAGGTCTCAAAATTTCCAAGAAATAATAAGAGAAATGCGCATGTTTTTTTGTAAAGCTTTAAAGACTGTAATGATGGAGATTAAATTTGGGAGATTTCAGTGATCGAGACTGAATTTTGTACCTATATTTTAGATTTGCAGATTTTTCAAATCCATACTAACAAATCCTACAATCAACATTCTCAAGTCTGATTTTTCTAAAACTTGGATATCTTTTTATATTCTGTGAAAAAAGGTTACTTGATTATTTTAAGATTCTTTTGTGAAGCCGTTCATGAAATATGAATTTTCGAAAAATCTGATACTTCGTAGCATGGTAGAAAAAATTATAGATAAAGAACCCTACTTTGATTTTGAGAAATAAAAACTGATTTACAAATCCAAAAATCATGGTTATTCATTCAAAGCCTATTATTTTTAAATAATTAATTTGAATGTGTGAACTGCCAAATTTGGAAGAAAAAATATTTTTTCCAAATTAAAAATGTTAGAAAAATGTAGAATCGAAAAATTGTTTGTTTAGTAGTATTAATAACACTGTGCAACAATATATGGGGCCATGTTCGGATCCAGCGTAATGACTATGATAGCTGAAAAGTACTTGACCTAAAAATAAAACCCCTGGATAGGATTTTGCCAAAAGTCTTGGTTGAACCTGGTCGGTTCAACCTAAGAAAATATTATCCAAATTTCATAGAGATCTGAACACTAGAGCCAAAGTTACAGCTGCCAGCTGTTACTATCTGAACATGGTGTCAAAAGCTTAAACGCGATTATCTCGAAATGTAGTTTTTCAAAAAGTTCCGTTGGGTCGAGGTTTTGAGGTTTCTCAAAAACCATTTCACTAATTGATCTGAATTTTTACTGGCTAGTTTATAACAGTAATAGCCTCTTAGTGAACGATGTAATTTTTATTTGGAACAAAACTTTTTTTTCTCTCTACCAAAGCCAAATTTCCAAACCCTCGAAAATTAAGAATTATAAAAAAATCATTACAATTTTTGTAAAAACACAAATTTCACCTTCACTAAGAGTGTGACGTTGAAATCGAAAACATATTCTGTTTTTTTTTAATTTCAGATAAACCGTTCTTTATTTATCGTTCTCACCGCGAGGGGTGACGAAAAAGAGGTGTTTAAGCACAACGGCCTTATCGTCCCTATTGTCAACATTTTTCGTTGAAAAATTCATGAAATACTTGGCAACATCAATAAATAGATATACAGTGAATCACTGTGATAAAATTGTATCGCCTTGGCAAAAAAAAAAAAAAAAAAATAATGAAAATACGCTTTTTCCCCAACAACAAGTGTATATAATCCCTTAAAACCATCCATTTGTGCGATATCGAACGAAAACCGAGGAAAAAATGATTTTTAACGTATTTTACCAAAAACTTATATTTGGAGCTCGATTAAAGAGATGTACTAAAAGTTTATCACCATAAGTGTATCGATCGATTTTTTCTTCTTTTTTATTTCTTAAGAATACTATTTACAATTCTATAAATTTTAAGCCTAAGTCTCATCGTGAATAAACGATTTTTGCTATTTTTTTTTTTATTTTCAAAATTTATGAAATCTTTTATTCTTTTCATTCAGGATGTTATGGAAAAATAAATGGATTATTAAAACTTCAAAGATGTTCTGTCAGTTGGAGGACGAATTTTTAAAATATGTGTCACAGAAAAGATTTTGCAGACTTGGAAAGTATAAAGTTTTCCAAACTTTCGAATTTTGAGTCTTTGTAATTCAGAAACTACAGAAGATTAATAAAGTCCAAAGTTCTTCAGGACTAACAATTTTGTTCCAAAATAAACATAGTACATGAAAATTGGTTGTTATAACCTGCGTTTTGTTCGCCACTTGCTTCTAGTTATGTATAACTAGCAGCGATAATTGTATGGGAAAACAAGAACAAAGCTGCAAAGATAACACGTATAATTATAGCTGTTATGTGTACTTAAGCAGTTATTTATCTGCATTGAATACTAAAGTCAACTGGAAACGATAAAAATATCAACGGGAAAAAATAAAAAAGTGGTTGTTGTAGGCTACTGTTATTTACTGTCCAATTTAATGATTTTTCAACAGATAAAAAATAAACACTTGTAATTACTTGTACTGTAAATAATTTATAACAATATCCATAATTATGTATGTACATATATATGTATGTCTATGTATAAGGGACATAACATAATTTAGTTAATATGTTAATATGTGTTATCCTTATTAGTGATGTGATACATGTATGTCCGAAGGTACCAGTTACTTCCTCCACAGGGTCCTCAACAACTAGAAAGTCAGGCACTGCGACCTATAAGATCTATTGTACCAAAGCCCTAAGATATGAAAGAAAGAAAGGAAGAGAGAAAGAAAGATAGATAGAAACATACCCAAGCCGAGAATCGAAATCGGGTCTCCAGACACAAGGCACTTTGCCACTAGACCACAGTGGCGATGGTTGGACCTACACTTTAACGCCGATTCCGAATGGCTGTGTGGCAATTTTTTATCAGCTCGGTGGTTTTGCCATTACCAACCAAGGTGTGTACTTGTACACTTTCTAATAATTTTCATTCATTTCATATCGATAGTGAATATAAGAAGTTTATGACGGGAATCGAAAACCGCAACCTTCTGGGTGAAAGTCTTGTGAACTATCCACTAGACTATCGAGAATAAAAGTGACTAAAAAAAATATTTTTTATTTTACTAAATGAGTACATTGATATTTTTTTCCAACTCCAATTTCTAGTAATTGAAAAATTAATACTATCCCATCTATTTAAAAAAATGTATTAATGTGAACATTAATTTTTAAAGAATGTGCTTCAAAAATACTGTTTTTTTCACCGGCATTGATGTGTACCTAGTGCGCACCATCATGATCATTATTTATATAAATGTGACTTTTATTGCAACAGAAATAGTAATAACATTATTAATATTGTTGTCGTTATTTTTATTGCTCTTTTTTTAATTATAATTAATTAATTTATAATTAATATTTTTGAAATGATGTAAAATTGTGTTTAGGAACTCTGCTCCACATGCAACAATATAACGATTGAAAATCAATTTATTTCTTTACACATACTCGTATGTAAACATGCATATAAAAGAACATCCACACACGCATATTTATACATATTAATACACATACTAATATTGCTAAATAATACGATAAGTTATCAAAACCCAAACTAAAACTTGACTGAAACTCACACCAAAAGCAGATCAAAATTCGGATCAAAATTCCGATCTATGTGAGACCAAAACTCAGAGCAAAAGCAGCCCTAAAATTAGACCAGAATTGAAACCGAAAGCAGATCAAATTCAGAACGAAATTCAGACCAAAAATCAAAAAATAAGCAACCCAAAATTCATTCGAAAAACTAGATCTGAAATAAAGCTTACAACCAGGCTTAAAAGCAGTTCAAACACAGACCAAAAACTATTAAAACAAAACTAGCACATCTCTAAATTGGGGCATTTATGAACTTGCCCTGAAATTTCAGATTTAATTTATTTCAAGTCTATATAATAAATATACATATATATATATAAAACAGTAAAGATATTTTAAGGTGATAAGCATTCATATTTTTTGGAGGGGCTATAGTCTACATAACTCCCTTCCCCCTCTGGATCCGCCACCGTGCATACATGTATGTATTCCATGCAATTATTTGATTTCATTTAAGCTAAATTGAAGTAGGGCTTTTTTTATTTACTGTTTAATTTTTTTTCTTTACTACAATAATGGCGATTTTATCGCCGCCTTCTAAATATATTATGAATTGGACACCATTGCTCCCATTTGACTAATTTATATAATACATATTTATAAAAACATTATTTAAATGTTGGCGTCAGTGTCTGCTGTGTGGGAGCGGGTGGGTTAGAATGTGTGAATGTGTGTCAACATGAAAATATAAACATACACGCACAAATATCCACAGGTAACTTTTTTTTTTTTTTCATTCTTTGTCCATTTTATTTAATTATTTATTTAATATTTTTGTATTGTTGTCGCTGTTGATGTTTGTGTAGTTTTTTGTTTGAAAAGCAATTATGAAATTGTATATTTTAACATTTTTCTTGTTTTTTTTTATATATTTCAAGTTATTGAAACTTTTTAAATAATATTTTATTTTTTAATTAGTGCAACGTAAAAATATTTTAAAACTAGTGCAAAATTTAAAAAAAGATTACAAAATTCCAAATCGAAATTTGCACGCTTAGGTGAAGCAACAATTTAATAAAATTCTTTTTTCAATTTGAATTTATTTATATTTTTCTAAATTTTGCATTCGAATTTTCTTACAGCTGCATCTGAATGCGCCAATGAACGCCTAAAACTATACAACGGTTCATGTTATTTATTTATCTCATATCCGGAAGTTGACTGGTGGACCGCACAGCAAATTTGTCGTGGCATGGGTTCTAAATTGTCATCGGTCTCGTCATCCGAAGAGCATAGGTAATTTGGATTATAAAGTTTTATAATTTCAAATAATTTTGTTCAATATATTTGCATTAAGTTGCCCTAAGTCCTCGGTTTCGTTTTTTATTTTCTTTATTCGTGATCTTATATTTGGCAAAAAGTCTTTTAATAAAAAATTTTTTTATCCAAAATACGATTTTTATAGTTTTTTTATCACTAGAGCCGATATATTTTGGAAATATTCATAAAAAAAAAACAAAGTTCATTTTAAGAAGGGAGTAGCAATAACCGCCTTTTGATTGAGGAGCCTTAATGCACAGTAAACACAGTAAAGCGGATCAATTTTGATACCCCAACCATGACAGCGATTTTGGACAAGAGGGGGAAATCTTTTAAAATGTTTATTTACTTTGCCTCCCTTTGGCATATTTTTTAGATCCAAATAGATGCCAAAATTGAGTTCTATGATCCGATTGATTTTCGGGGCCTCTGAACCTGCTAATCGAGGTGGAATAATAGTTAGTGTGTTAGACTGATACACTGACTCTCCGGGCTCAAAAAAATTGAAAATGTAAAAATTTTCTACACCACATCTGGCAGCACCTCTTTGCGAGAAATAGCAAAGTTCCAAGGATAAAATTGCCTAAGCATTTCATTTTCAATTTGGCATTAAACTGTAGGACTCATCCATTCGTGTGCAAATATAAATCGTACGACATAAATCGGTATACGCAGGCCTTCCATGAGCTATTGTACTATAAAGGAGAAGAATCTGGTTCAACTTCTATTCATACTCGATCTTTTGCATTTAATAGCAGTTGAGAGTTGAAAAATCTTAGGAAGCAATTACGGTTCGAAAACAACTGACATTTGTTTAAAAATGTTCTTATTTGTTGATACAATTTTTTTAACCAATTAATTAACTAACTTCCATTTTTTTATTTGTAACCTTTAATTCTTGAATACGTAATTTTAAATATTTTTGGCATTATATTTATTCATACAATCACTTAATTTCAACATGTGCTCAATAAATGACCTCAATCCATGAATGCATACAACAACAACAAAAACACTAGGTTCATCACATCGAATATACGTAATCAAATCGACTACTCGCCACAACTAATTTACTGGCTGGGTGCCGAACTGGAGAAGAACGGTCAATTCGAATGGACAGATGATTCAAAAATGAGCTTTCAGGTAATAAAAACTTACACTGAACAAAAAAACACACAAGCATAAATATTCAACCAACCTCGGTATTCATTCAACCATTCCATCCATTTATATGTCCGTCCAAGTTAACCTAATTGAATTTGATATTTTCACTGTGTGACAACCATGAAGTGATATTTTTTTTTTAACTTTTTGTACAATTGCAACATGAAAAAAAACTTTTTATACAATTCAATTCGGAAATAATAAAAAGAAGAAAAAAAAAAATAATAAAGTATAAGTTCTCCATTTTCACACAACTTCACTCAAGAAGAAGTTGAAGTGAACTTCTTCTTCTTCTTCGACTTTGACTATACTTTGATTTCTCTTTATTCTATCTTTAAATAGGGTTGGCTACCCGGACAGGGTCAATTTGATGTAATGCCATCGGATTCAACATGCCTGGGGCTGCAGTGGAAAATGTCACCGACACCAATGTTGCCATCTGGCTTATATTGGCAATCTCAGAAGTGCAATAAGGTCGGCGGTTATGTTTGTAAGAAACCAAAAGAATCATTCGGTGAATTCGCTTTTAATAATTTCACTGTAACCGGAACCGAAGGACGCCTTGTATCGCCAGGTGTGTATACAAATACAAATGCAAACATTCATTTATAAATATGTATGTGTATATGTGTGTTCAAATAGAAACATACAAACGTAGACGTACATATATACACGTACATCAAACATTTTTATTACTAAAGTTAAGCAGACGAATGACATGAGAATTTTACTCCAGTGTGTATTTTTGCTTTGCTTAGCTTTTCTCTTCAATTCATTTTTTTTCTCTAAGAATAATGTACATAAAGAAAGGAAATAAAGTTTACTTTATAAATCCTCAACAAAAATTATTCGAGTACACGTACCTTCATACTCACTTCTGTGCCTTTTGCTGTATGGCTTTAAGCTTGTACAATGAACATGTAAAAGTTATAAGCAAAAAAGATTTTGTTGCCACAGTTTAACTTAAAAACTTAAAATAAATACCAGTATTCCAGCGTGGCTAATAATTCTCATACTTGCATGTTCAAAATGAAAATTTTTAAGTGAAATTTCATGCTTCGTCATCGGCAATAGTAAATTTTTTATTATCATTTATACCATTTAGTATAATTTTGACTTTAAGTCAATAATCGAAATTTAAAAACACAATGTCAGTGCAATAAGTACGCTGTAGTAGGGGAACATTATTATGTAATATTGCTTCATTATAAACTAATTGTAATTTAGCAATTAAACTAGCTAATCACCAATAAAAACCTGACATTAAGTGTAACTGCTAAAGAACCTCTAGCGGAAAAAGAAAAACGTTATTAACTTAGGAGCACCGATCACAATAGCTGAGATATTTATGGGGAACAGGGAGTTTTATAACGAACTCCCTCGCCTACCTTTGGATTCACAGTTGCTTGTTACAATATGAGATTTCTTTGTTTGACTTTAGATCCTAAAAGATTCAAAATTTATTTGATCATATAGGCAAACGCCAAAATATTGGCCATCGTTAGCTATGACTTTTCACCATGTTTCTGAGAAATGATGGATTCCGTTTTAGTACCACTTCTCATTTTTTAAGGCTAACCATCCATCAAGTTAATTTTTCACTTCTTGGTACGAATTCAAGTGCAGTTCCGAAAGTCAGTGTTGCAGCATTCAAAATAAGTAGTAGCTGGAAGGAGCCCAGTCTGATGAATACAGCGGGCGGATAAAACATCCCGTTTAATGTTTTTCAAATAGTTTTTAGCACAGTGTGCAACAGGGAGCCGAGCATTGTCATGTTGAAATATTACTTTATTATGTCCTTGGGCATATTTTGGTCGTAGGTATCGTTAAGGATTAAGGATTCATCTAAATCGTCTTCGTTCTCCATTTTCATATCTCCTTCTGTAATTGTATTGAATTTGTACTTTAAATTAATTTGACGAAGCGATGCTGTCAGATATTTATAGAAATCAACGCATAGATATTTCAAGTTACATTTGACGACAAGAATCGCCTTCAATGTTTCCACTTATTTCAAAAGTATACTCACAACGAGTTGCCATTGTTCTTTCAGACGTTTTGCATTGCGATTGATAAATTTCGTAGCGCTAAAATTTTTATATTTTTTTCTTAGTATAAACTCGGTATTTTAGTAAAAAAGGCGGTATATGGTTTTGGAGTTGAAAAAACGGTATAAATACTTTAAATGAAGTGAAGTAATGCCGGTCAAAATTTCGTACCACCCTGTGAAATGTAGAGATTTCAAACCAAAAGTATTCTATATATTATTATGAATGTAAATAAATGGTGAAGGACCTTAGTCAGTGAGACAGGACTCCGAGTTCCCCTGTATATTTTGTGTCATTAACATGAACAAAATATTTTGTCATGTCAAACTAAACTATTATTATGATTCGAATAAATGAATTAACTTTTTTTAAAGAACCCCCAAAATGTTTTACTGGCTGTAGCATTAACCTTGTAGTGTGATTTTATGTTTAAAATAGTAAGCTTTTGGGCATAAGATAATAAAATACAGCGAGCTTTTAGGGATGGAATGAAATTTCACTCCCATATAAAATTTGTTCCTACCGCCGCTATAGATGTTTATACATCAAAAAGGAGACAAGAATGACAGTAACTTGAAATAAAAAGAAATGCAGATTTTTTGCTATAAAAAATTATTTTGAGTGCATAATACCATATTTTAAAATAAATTTTTATAATCTAAATATGAAATTACTAGTGCCTTGTTAATGCTTAGTTAGTGTCTCGCAGGTATGCTTTGTTAGGGGCACGACATGTTGGCCTCATGAGTCAAAAGATTACACTACCAACGAGGCCCTCACGCGTTTCTCTATTTTTTCTCGACATTCCCACGTCAGTAATAGGTAAAGCTTAGCTAGAGCCTCATCAGAAACTAGACATTCTTCCAGGCAGGAAGGAGATGAATAAATAAATTAAGAACTCCTGCAGAAATTGAACTCAGAATCTCTAAACAACCAAAAAATACTTCTAAATTTTCTTTACGGAAATCTTTCTGACGGAGTAATAACTGATTAAAAATGGTGTTCGTAAGCATTCCGTTTCGGTACACTAAGTAACGAACTTTTACTGTACCGTAAAAGGATCCGTCATCACTGGATTTCGTAATTTTGTTGTTGTTTAATCTACATTTAAAATCCACTTTCACTTTTCAAAATAATAAAAATAAAAAGCGTCCTATTCTTATTTCAAGATCAAAAAAACACCTGACTATTTTTTATTGATTCCCTTGGTTTAACTCATCTATTGATCCAAATCCACAAGGAGCTTTCTATAATGTGCGACTCTCAATTATTTTTTGTCCTTTTGTTCCTGCAAAAATGATTCTAAAACCCGAGAATAATGATACAAAAAATTCTATGAATATATATATTATATAATTTTACTTTCTTCTTTATTCCTGATAGCGTATCCCAACACGTATCCACTTAATGTAGATTACTGGATTCACATCAAATCACCGGATCGTACTCGCATAATTGTACAGTTTCAAAAAATCGATTTAGAACCACAAGATGAATGCCTCTATGATTTCGTAAGCATACAAAATTATGAGCTCATTTCGAAAATAACACTCGAGCCAGGAACGAATCCGATGCCATTGGCAATGCTAACGTCAGAAGAGCTAATGACACAGGATGATGACGATGATAACGAATTGCTAAACTATGGCAAGAATAGATTACATCGAAGGATAAGACGAAATATTTCGAAAAAGAAATATACTTCCGCAAACACTGCCAGAATACGTCGACGGAAACGAAACACCGAAAATGAATTCAACTTAATGACGACAACAGAATCTGAAATTCAAATAACTTCCAACACAAATAAAGTCGCTGTCGCTGCCAATCCGCGTCGTAAGCGAAGTAAAAACATTGTAAGTAAAAGTAGAAAAAGCAAAAATGCCAGCAGCAACAATAATATGAAAGATGCAACCGCAAAAAACGTTGGAAATCCAAAACATCGACGTCGGAAAACGTCCACTATATCCACCGCCTCGACCTCCTTCTCCACGTTCACTTCCACCACCATACACACGGAAATGGAAAATAAATTACGAAAATATTTAAGTGGCAATGAAATGAAAATGAATAAAATTAAGCACAATTCATTGCTGGAAATGTATGGCAGCAGTCAGCGTCGCCAGTGGCGAGAACAACATAAACAACAACACAAACAACATAACCACCATCAACGGAAACGGCGCAGCACCATAATGAGCGATGACACATTGTCAGCGCCATCTGGGGACAATGCTCAATCTTTCCTGCCGTACGTGCGTTGGTGTGGCTCGCACAATTCAAATATGTCCAAATTTGATTTTTTATCAAGTTCAAATCAGGTTGTACTCAATTTTCACAGTGATTACTCGGTAACTGGACTCGGTTTTGCTGCGATTTGGAAAGCGATCGATGTATCCGGCTGCCCGCTACAAACTCTCACTTCACGTCAGGGAAGCATTTTTAGTCCAAACTATCCACACTTTCTGCTTAACAATCTCAATTGCGGATATGTCATACAAGCTCCAGCTGGACGTCGTGTGTGGTTAGAATTCAATGCATTCGATTTGGTTTCTGATGCAATGTTGGAAATGGACATTGGCAATGGTCTATTTAGGCCATTTCGCATTCAAGAACATCTCAATGAGGGAATATTTGTCAGTATAAGAGAACAATTGCGTGTGCAATTTCGGACGGGGCAACATCCAAGAGGAAAGGGATTTCAAGCGGCTTATCATACGGGTAAGTAATTATGTAAATTGTGTATACAAGGCTTCAAAACTTAATTGGATTAGAAACTTTCCAAAATTTAACTGGATGAAGTAATTTAAATGCTTTGTTTTGTTGTGCGAATGCCTTTCGATATTGGCATTCATTCTCTCTTAATCCCACATCGCCTGCATATTTAGATTCAGTACTGATAGGTGTTTTTGGACTGATGTCAAAAATTTAAGTGGGCGATATACACTATGGTACATAACTATAACTTCACCTACGGTTCAACAGATTTTTAAATAAAATTTTTAATCATACAAACTTTTTTGATTAAAAATAAGCAAATTTAACTAAAAATTTTTTTAGAAGAATTTGCGTTAAAATTTAATATTTGTTTTTTATTGGCGTATAGCTATAGCCGCATTGTGAACTTTTTTAGTTTGCATAAAGTTTTGGTCAATCACGGATCATTTCTCTATTCATTCATTTATTTAAATGCCACATGATGCCTATGTGTTTAAATAACAAGAAAAAAGTTACTGATTTTAGAAGAGCCGGTCTCAGTAATTGTGAGCTTACTAAAAAACTTAACAGATCTGATAGACAAATTCGAAATTATTTCAAGACACAATGTAATTATGGGAAAAATTAAAAAGAAGGAAAATCAAAGCTTTCCGAACGAGATAAGACTCCGAAGTGGACACCTACATTAATAGTGAATACCAAGCAGCGGCGGTCCGAAAAGGTTTTTTTACAGGATACTTTCCAGTTTACCACTTGTAGGAGCTTATTTTTCGACAGTAGCGTAACGTCTAACACCTCCTTCCAGCCCCTGAACCCACCTGAACCTAGGACATTCTAATCTTATCTACCGTGCCTGTATTATCCATCGACGTTTGTTCATGTCGGTACAGTTCCATTATCATCACCGGCAAAGCATAGATTTTTCACAATTCATGCGTGTCCTTTTGTGGAAACAATATTTATTCTGTAGATCTTAAAATGTACCTAAAATATTTTCTTCTTCAATAAAATATATCTATTTTCTCAATCAAATACAATTCAATCGATTAATTCAGTAAATTAACCTCTTTTAACATTAGTTTTTCATATAATTTGTATGTGTTTTTTTTGGTTTACATTTCAGTCGGACAACTGGAGCGCCGAGAACGTGTCATCAGTTTGAGTGATAATGCCACGGGTTACCTATTTCAATTGAACTATCCGCACGACATGCCAGAGAATGTGGATTTCACGCAACATCTAGTAGCGCCCTTCGGCGATAATATACTGCTGGAATTGCATGGCGTTGAATTCAGTGAAAATGGTTGTCCGGATAATAATATACTAGAGGTAAACTCATACAATAATCAAACTCAATTGTGCGTGTTAATTGTAAATTTAATCAAAAAAAAAAAGAACAGAAAAGAAAAATTAGTTACAATGTTATGAATGTACGTCTAAGTTGTTGCCAACTGCTGGTGCTATCTGTCATATGAATGCGTGATTGTGCTCGAGAGAGTTACAACAAGTGCAAAATGCAGTGGTAATATGTAGTAGGTACATTAGTTATAGCTCATTTATTCAGCAACTTGTCACACACACAAGATTTTGTATGCAGCTTGGGATGCAAATGCAAAGTAACTCTGTTTTCTCCTTCATAAATGTTATGAATATAGTCCATGCATTGAATGTTACTTACTTTATTTTTTCTCTGTCTTTCTTTATTAATTTTCGCTTTCTTTCTCTTTCTCTCCTTTTAGATCTACGATAACTATGCAGACAGCAATGGAACTAAATGGCAACTATGCAAATTCCAAAATGCTGCTGACCTTCGGACCGGTGGAACACTCATTGATGGTGGTAATAAATTTGGCAGTACCGAGCTTAATCCATATAGCTACCAACAACACCAGCAACAGCAACAACAACATCAACGCTATCAACAGCCGTCATCGTCGTCGTCCTTATACAATAGGCTGAGTTTCTCGTCCGCAACGACGTTGTCGGCCGCTTTATCAAGTGGTGCTGGTGGTGGTGGTCGTCTTCATCAGCAATTCGTAGCTCCGCCTGTGTACATAACATCGTACTTAAATACATTGCATATCCGCCAGCGAACAACTGCTAAATCTGATGCCAATTTAAATGCAACCATACGAATACAGTGGGGTAAGTAGAACACAATGTATCAGTGGATGTGTGTATGTGCGTTTGTTTGCACTATACATGCAAGCGTCTAGCATACCCATGATGCAGTTCTCCCAGATCCTTTTGTATATTTGCCAATTGTTGCTATGTAGTTGCTTGCCGTCAGTTGTTTGTTTGTATAGTCATAGGCAACTCTTAATGAATTAATTATTACATTTCATAATGCTTCTGACGCGTCGTCGTCTTCAGCGTTTGTCCATTATTAAACAACATGCTACATTCATGCAGAACTGACTGGCTGTAGCTGTAGATGAAAAGAGTCTTAATTGAAATTGAAAAATTGTTGCTCTTAATTGAATGCGCTTTCTGCTGATGATGGCAGGGAAATAGGATTTAGCAAAATCATAGCATATTTTTAATTAGATGCCAAATGTTTACAATGCATAGGTAAAAGATATGCTATGATTCCCTACGGGGAATTGGGGTAATTTTCCCCAAGCGATATGTCCCGTGACTGGTTCAAAGCAACCGTCGCCAAACTGATTCAAAGATGATACAGAGAGGGACAATTCTTTCACCATAAATTTAAAAAAAATGACAACACCACCGATTTGTGGGTTTGAACCCGTACTTGTGTACGCATTGAATATTCATCTGAGACACACACCGACTTGTTGGCGGCGCGGCATAGTACTCGAAATTTTTATTCGTAGAATTTCACTCTGTGTTAGCAAGACAACTTTTTTTGTAATAACACAGAGTGTTTTTTTTTCGATTTTCTCACTGCGTCACTCTGTTCTTTGTCTTATTTGAAACTCCCACTATGCATCTCGTGACAAGCATTGTTTTCCGGGATATGTTGTCGATTTATCGTCCAACTCTGTTTCGGAGGTCCATTTAATCTCTCTTGAAAGTAAACGCTTTTGAAACAATCCTATACATGGTGAAATGATGTATACGATGATAGCAAGATTACAACAATTTCACCTTGGCAAAACAACACATCTTTGTTGTTGCGCCAAATACCATAAAATGTTAAAATCAACCTTACAACTAAACAACAACAACACATCTTTATTGTTGCGGTCATAATGACGACATGCAGAAAATGTCAAAATGAAGAAAAAACGTAAACAAAAAATCAAAAGTAAACAATGATTTTGACAGCTTGTGGTATTGACTACGAAGAAAGAAGAAGAAAGAGTTGCTGGTAACTTCCCCTGGGATAAATTCAAAGAGAAAAGTATTGAAAAATAGAAAGTTACTATCAGCACAGTATATACTAGGGTTGGCTGCCAGCGTCCGTTCAGCGGTAGCGCAAGTTTGGCAATAATAACACAAATTCTGTGTGGCTTCATAGTAATACCTAATCTCTCCCAGTGCTGCCTGGTAATTCTGATTCATAGCTGATATGTTTCTTTCAAATCGCAAGGGAAGAATCAAATTATTTTAGTTAAGGTCTGTGCCTACCTATCAGTTCAGGAAATAGCTGTTAACCAAACTTTCCATAGAGGATCTTACCATATATTGTAACATAACGGTTTTGTCATATTCGTTTAAAATAAATTTTTATTAGCTAGAGAATATCTATAAAAATGATCCTTGAGTGCAAAAGGTCATACCTTCATTTTAATTTTGAATCAAAAAAATTTCGAATTAATGAAGCTTGTATATAAAAAAGAAACGAAAACACAATCCTTTACATGCATAGCTACATTCTACATAAAATAATTTATGTTCAACATCTGCTCTGCAAGTAGTAATAACTAACAATGTTTGTAAATGAATGAATGGAGAAACACTTCACAATTTCCGTTGTATCCTTCCGCATATTTCCGCCCCACCAAAATGTTTGTATGTAGTTATGTATATGCTTACCTACTCTCAGTGAGTGTTCTCCCAACTCTACCCAACATTGCAACATTTGGCCATGTCTCGTACAGAGAGTTTTATATGCAATAATATTCATGACATCATCATATTTGAATATTTTAATGTTTCAGATAATAATTACAAAATGAAATTAGCATCTGGGGATAAAACGGTCGAATCCTGCCAACCGAATCCTTGTCAGTTCAACGGTAAATGTGTTGTGAACAATGGCACAAACTATTGTCAGTGCCAAGGACATTATACCGGAAGGTAAGTCATTGTTTGCAGGAGATGTAAACATATGCATGTATGTGTGTTTGTGTATGTGTGTAAAGAATTTTGAAGTACGATAATAATGAAATATGAAAAGGCAAAAGTTGTAGAGCTTAAAGCGAAAATTTTTGAGGAGTCTTTGAGTATGAGTGTAAGGATTTTCATCTGATGAATGTAAATGAAGTGAATACATCATCGAATATATTGAACAAACCTGAATTTACAGACAAAAATAGTTGTAAGCAATCAATTTAAAATGATTAAACATATTCAAAAATATTTAATGACTATTTTACAAAATTCACAGGCATATTAAAAAGTAGTTATAATTAATCAAAAGATATTCAAATCAAATTAATTCAATTGAAGGTAATTAATGCTTTCTCATTTACAAAAACTACTAGCTCAGTAGTATCAAAGATTATCAGAAGTCAACGAAAAGCTTCACGAAATAATCAGAACTTAAGAACTGAGTACTTAATATGCAATGAATGAATTTAGTTAGGAATAATCAGAAGTAATCGGTGGTAATTAAATTAAAAAATAAACAAATTTAATGTTAACAAGTTTTTTATTAGTATGATTTTTGATTGATCCAAAAAGTACTCACAAATTTAAAGTCTAATTCAATAACAGATTAAGTAATCCAAAAGTAATCGAAAGATATCAATAATTACATTGTGAATACTTTTCTGATTATTTGAAGAGTAGAACAGAAAAATTATAGAAATTCAAATATTTCAAAAGTTATCAAATATTATTAATCACTGTATTTCAATAACTTTTGTAATTGCAAAGAGTAATCCAATAGTCTTTGAAGTATGTAATCCATATCTAATCAGAAATGTTCAGTCATATTATTTTAAATACTTTTCTAATTACCTAAAGTAGTTGAGAGACTAGTATTTCAAGGGATCCAAAAGTAATCAAGTGCAATTAATTAATACTTTGGTAATACCTTTCTGATTATATGCAATTAAAAAAAAAAAAATTCAAATGAAATGAAGTAATAAAAAAAACTGATTATCAAAAAATAATCTTAATTGTGAATACACTTTTAAACTATTTACTTTTTTTTTTGTGTTAACCAAAAATTAATGATTCCTTTATTAATTTATTAATATTCATCGATTACTTACTTTATTAATAATTCATTAAGTTTAAGTAATACAAAAGTAATCAGAAGATTTTAAGTATTTTATATGTTTCTAAGTAATACAAATATTTCTTACTTGTTTTTAATGTAATTTATATTTTCCCTATTTTTTGTAGATTTTGCGGTTTAAATCTATGCGAATTAGAACCCTGCATTTTTGGCAAATGTGAATTGACTGCAACTAGCTTCAAAGTAAATATCATAAATATAATTTTAATTTTTTATCCTTAAAGTCATTCAAAAGTCAAGAGTGTCATTTATCTAAACAATTTCATTATTTATGATTTTTATTCAAAAAACAAAAAAAAATATCTACAACAACAACAAATAGTGTCAATGTCAGCCGGGGTATATGGGTACAACATGTGAGCAGAAACAACGTCCCTGCGCTGATAATCCATGTGAAGGACGTGGCATTTGTTTTGAAAAGAATGGTGGCTTCTTCTGTCGGTATGTTTTAGTTAACCTGCACAATATATATAAACCAATACATATACACACAAACATACATACTTGAACATACATGAACACATAATCGAAAAATGTTGTACAAAAATAATAAACACATACACTCATGTTCAATGTATATCTACGTACATATATACCAAAATGTTTGTGAGACTCGGTATTTGTGT
The DNA here is from genome assembly GCA_963691655.1 of Toxonevra muliebris. Lineage (NCBI taxonomy): Eukaryota > Metazoa > Arthropoda > Insecta > Diptera > Pallopteridae > Toxonevra > Toxonevra muliebris. Next base: position 116,787,697 of record OY829326.1, on the reverse strand, counting down.
ATGTATGTGTGTGTGTGAATAATGTATTTATGTATAATTCATCTTAATCTATAAATTTAGCTGTCATGCCTGGTGGGAAGGACACAGATGTGAGCGTCGCATGTTGCATATTCCTTATAAGCCTCTTTCCGAACGTATGCTGCAGGAGCCATTTTGGTTAGGCTTAATAACGGTATTTGTTGTATTGGCTGTAATCGGTCTAGTTTGGTGTGCCAAACGTCATTTCCCAGAGAAAATCGAAAAACTTTTAGCCGAAGAGGCAGACCGAAATAGACGTAAGTTAACTTTGCATTTTAAAATTTGTGTTTTCTTCCTTTTGTTTTTTTTTTTTTTTTTTGGGTTCCGTTTTTTTCCTCTTCTCATTATTTGATTTATTATGGCATCATTATCCTCTAAGGAACAAGCTTAATTACAATAAAAGAAGCTTAATTAATTTAAGAAGCTTAAACTCGAATGGCATAAGTTTAGCACATACATACATATGTACATATTTATGTATATAATGCATAAGCATATAAGAGGTTTTTGTTTATTTAACTTAAAAACTAATGAATGAGCACTATGGAATTGTTTTGGAATCTATCTTGTAACCAAAACTTTAGTCTTAAGTTATGCGAAGGTATTTACCTTTGAAACTAAATTGGGTATTAGATATGTGGGTAGATATGAACATATAAATATAGTTAAAGTACTTATTCAGCTATAGTTCTAGGTGCAAACTCGGTATGTGCATACAAAATATATTTATACTCATAAATAAAATAACAGGAAGGAAAAGGTTTAGAATTTTGAAAAAAAATTTAAGTTGTGCATCAGGTTTTACTTTGGTGCGTGATATCCTCTTTGAGTATATGGAAAACCTTTTTCATCCTCTAAATAGACTTAAGCAATAGAAATGTGTTCTTCTTTTTATATTTTAAGTCCTGAGACATCTCATTTTAGCTACAAGAATAAGAAGCTCACGGCTCTAGAGCTTGCACATGTCTATTTTTCTTCCTGCTCAGAGTTTGACGCTATTCCTTAAAACAATTAAAACTGGGTTCCAAACCAATGTCAGATTTGTATCTCAATTTCATAGAGCATTTTTAGTGATCGATGGAGAGAAAATTACCTACTAATTGCGAAACTCGTATACCCAAATTGAAAGAATGAGAGTGCATTAATTTGCTTTTCTTAGTAAAAGTAACTAAATTAAATAGAATACAAGTGTAGGGTAAAAAATATATACTTTTTTACTTTATTTTTCAGCAACAAAAAAAAATTAAACCTTTGACGAGCTTATCTAAAAAAAGTACTGGATCAATTAGGTTTATTCGTGATTTGGCTCCTGTTAATAAATCCATTGCCTTGATACTTTCCATTCCACATTGATCATACACTGAATTCGTAGTCAATCGAACTTGCAAAGGCGTCTACTTAATCTAATAAGTTGACTAATTGTAATAAGGATTTCAACAACAAATAAGTATACTGAACAGTTTTGGTAGTCTCTTTCACGTAATTGACATATATTCTGGGGAAAAAGTATAAATTTAATGAAATTACTAGCAGATCCCAAGAGGAGTCTAGGGGGTAACCATTCCTCCATGTCATGAATCGAGCAAAAGCTTAAGAGACTAAAAAATTAATCTCCCACAGTGATTTGATCCCATACATCGACGAGACAAAATTAGAAAGAGTACTCTGATTTGGATTTAAATTTCATATGGTAAATTTTAGAGCGCTTAACTCAAATCTGAAAACTAAGTTTGAATATATGGGCGGTTTCTTCATGAAAATTATTTTATTTGCAGCCCTATCACTAATTCCGACGAAGCTCCCGTCGTAGCTACGAATTAACAATCCATATTCTTAATTCCCTCATGGACACGAAATTCTCCTGAAATTTCGAATTTCGGGAGTTTGGCATCACGAATTCCGAATTTAACGAAAATTTGACCGTTTTTTGTGATTATTTTGTACGAATTCTAAAGTGTGTCAAGAGCGGAGGAAAAATACAGATAAACAGGACCACAAAGTTTTAAAAATATTGTCTTAATTTTTGAAGCATTTATATAAATTGGTAAAATACCATCTGCCGGGGGATTTTTTTACGTGTATGCTATCAACGCCCGTTTTGCCAACTTTGGCCTCCCTTGTTTTTTCATTACTCATATCTACCTTTATTCACTTTGCACAAGGCTTCACTTCCAAAATATTCAAGCTCCGTTGCATTGCCTTCAACATCATTGATTCTGCCATTCCAACTCCCTATTTTTCCAACACCATGGTGATATCCCCCTCCGACAGAAATCGCAAAATACCCACATCGTGTTCTAAAACTATTAGTCTCTGCTTTCGATTTAGCCCAAGTTCATCCCCCACTACATTCAGTACGTACTTGAACGCATCTTTGTTGATCCTGAAATTCTTCACAAACCTAAGAGAAAGAATTAACTGATATTTGTGCTGGTACATATTGGGAGGCTTGCAAGTGTTAATCTTAACAGCTTGCGTTCAATTTTTAAGCATCTGCTTCGACACTCCTTCTCTTTCGCTACTAAAACTACCGCTGCTGCCATGGAATCCATTTTATTTTATAGCTTATTGCCCGAAAAACACTTCTTTTTGATAAGTTTTTATATTGTCTTAAAGTTGTTAATATTTTTTCTTTTCACTGTTGACACAAAAAAGCTGAGTTTTTCATTCAAAGTTTTTTCTGATAGTTGGCAACGCCATCTTCGAATTCGTCAAAATTAGGATACCCATTTCTTCCGTATTCATGACGTGGATTCATTTCCCGACGGGAGCTCCAACGGGATTAGTGATAGAATTGTTAGTTAAGTTGATATTGGACTTTTCAGAAAGTTAAACAATTTTTATAGGAATCCTTTAATGTTGGATTAAAAATGACATTAACGAATGTAACTTTTGACCTTTCACACTTTTATTCATTTTTCAGCATGATTACATAGTTTTAGGATTAACAAAAAAAGGTTAATTCCAATTTTTGTCGGAATTTTTTTTTCTGAGAGCGGAGCATAGGATTCCGATAAAGAAAGCTGCTTACTAAAATTAAAAAAAATGTTTCTCTAAATAATGAATTATGAGAAAAAGAAACCTATATTATTATTATGGAGGACAACTATCTTCTCTATTTTGATTTATTCGATGTAAAATAGGGGGGCACTATAACACCACCATGTAGAGTTCTCTTCCCAAGCACAAATTTCAAGATAGTTATACCATTAATGAAGTTTTTCAGCTAACTTGCAAGCTCAGTGTTTTTTCATAGTTAACGACGAGGACGGATTAATCGTCCCTATTTTATACAGAAATTAGAAATTTATAATATGCTTTAATAAAATTATAGGTGCATAATACAGTTTTAATTCATAAAGTCTATTAGAGTAATGTTTAAATTTTTTAAAAATATTTTTCCTTCTCTCTCTTACACATAATTTTGCCATAAAATTTTTTTATAATTATTATTTAAGTACTTTTAAAATGCAATCGAAAATGTTGTACGATTTTTTGTCTAACTATAATAATTTTTTTTGTTTTTTGTTTTTTTTTGTTTTGGGTATGAACTCTATTTTTGTCTCTTTTTCTCTCTCTTTATATATGTTTTTCTCTCTCTCTTTCTTTTTTAAATGTATTTAAATAACAGCACCAGGTTCTATACATGGACATCATCATCACACATCCCTACGAGAGCAATTGCAATTTACCACTGCCATACCACAGACAACCGGCAATATCGCCCCAGGCGCGCAGCGTTCCATATTCAACAGATTGGGTATAAGAAAACCATCTCTTTTGAGCCTCAGCAGCCCCAATCCAATAACTGGAGGGGGAGGGGCAGCAGCGCGTACATTTTCACTTGACGATCTGTTACGACCACCTCCCCGACGTAAGATAGGCTAAATTGAAAACTAATAAAAAAAATTCACAAATTAAAAAAAAGAAAGAAAATCAATTATTGCAAATGCGAATCACTTCAAGTTTTTCTCTATCTACCTGTCTTTCTTTCTATATATATATATATACTTTCTATATATTCACATATAGTATATACATAATTGGATGATAACTCTATTGTTTTGAAATTCTTCTTTTTCCTCTTTCTCATTGTGTCTATCACAATAATCTACCTATTCTAAAACATACTCTTATATTCACCCACTCCCAGTGTTTTTTAAATCCAACTAACTTTTTGTATGTCCCTATTTATTGAAAACCAAAATGAAAATCCCTTACAAGGTCGTTTCCATGAACAACATCCTCCCTGTAATATAGTATAATCCAAAAAAAAAAAAATAATATTCAAATTCTCTAAATGTTGTCATCTAATTAAAGTCTTTCTATTGTTACTTTTACATACATACATGCAGTAGAATATGGTTTACGTCCACTTGTTGTAGTAATTGCTCTATTTACAGCATAAGCTCGTGCGTCTACACCTAAATCGCATCACCTAACAACCGCCACTAACACTAAAACCACCACTCACACACCTCTACACACACTAACATATTCCGACATACTTAGAAATATTGCCAAAACTAAACTATGGAAAGAAATCCATATTTTGCTTTTGTTTCAAGCTCCTATGCCCTTGGCAAGCATAACACTAAAACAATTACAGTAAACACTCAGTACACAGTATCTACTAACTGTTTTGTTTTTTGATAGAATCATAACAATAAAGCACTTAAAAAGAACCTGCTTTTTAAAATTCCTACCTTATCACAAAAACGAAAAAAAAATGCATATCTAAATTTTTTTTTAAATTGCACAACTTTCCAAGGCTTTTGCTTTCACCTGCTTACAATTAAAACAAAAAAAATGTATCACACATTTATTTATATTCGTATATATTTCCTATTTTGATATTATTCTATTTTAATCTGCTTGAAAATTGAAGAAAAAAGAATAATCAAATTATATTGGAGATATCAGTAAAAATACCTGAATTACGATAATGCAAAAAATAAAATTAGATTAGACCTTCAACTGTTTTTCGGTAATTAACGATCACATACGTGAGTTTCAAGTTTAAAATTTTTCAGAAATTTGATAATCAGCCAAATTACCACAATCAATCTCTGTAGCAAACATTAATTTTAATGGGTGCAGTATAATATATTTGTTGTTAGATGGTTTGGCTTAACTGATCGTCGGTTGGACGTGCCTGAGATAACCTATTCACTTAGTAATACTTGTTCCGCTGATTAGTTTTTATTTAAAAAATTCACTAGTTTCAGATTAGCACAACTATGGAAATATGTAGTTCTAAATCAATTCAGTGAGACATTGAAATAAATTCCAACTTCCAGCACTTCCTAGTCTAAAATAAAGCATATTTTTGAACATATACCAACACGAAAACATATTTGAAGCTATTAAGAACGTATTAATTATCAAAAATCTAAGTAAAGTTTGATGAAATGTATATAAGGTAAGAAATTAGTTTTTGTTCATGATGTACATAGTTTAAGGACCAATTCTATAGTGATTGTTCGAAATTGTCAAATTTTTGAAATAAATTTTCATAGTTCGAAATTAATTTCAATTTAACTTAAATTTAAAAACCCAATATTTGAAAGAAGCACATGCAACTCTGCGTTGAACAAAATATAAACAGCTGATTATGAATTTTTAAAAAGAATTTTTTTGGCTAAATCGAGGAGAAAGATAGATTTCTTCTGCATCTACTTAAAGTTTTTTGTTAATACTGTTTGAAGCTCAATACAAAAACATTTGACGCGACAAAATCCAATTTAAATTTAGGGGAAAAACTCCAAAAGCGGTATATTCTTGAGAAAAATATTTGTTACATCAATCGGGTAACTCGAAATCTAAAATAGAGATTTGGTGGAATTTTATTGAAGATGCATATGAAAATGATGTTAGTGGGAGAATATAAATAAAGTTGTTATTATATAGGTAGGCCTCACTTTTTTTAATATTACAGAAAACATACAGAGATAAAGTCCATATATATGCAGAGCAGAGATATGTGTTGATTGGAAGAGAAAGATAAGTTCATAGGAGGAGGAAAGATCATAACATTCAGGAAAAATATTTGCAGGGAATCTGTTCCATAATCGCGCGGTACTACAGAGGAAAGAACTACCTCTGTAATGCGTGGTGCGTTGTTAACCCGTGCCCCCGTGGAATGCGTGAGTTCCAATAGCGGTTCTTGTAGCTCTACAGAACACTCGATCTGATGGCATCAAATCGCGCATTCCCACCATGAAAATAGCGGTAGAATAGAGTCACTCAAGCCACGTTTCTACGATGTTCCAAGGATTGAATATAGCTGGAAACCCTACTGTCTCCTATTAACTTGATCGCTCGACGTTGAATACAGCCCAGGAGTTCCAGTTGGGTTCGTGAAGCTCCTGTCCCTAGATGAGAATTACACTCAATTTTGGAATTGATATAGGTGGTGTAGATTATGCGGATATCAGTCGATGTCGAAGTACTTCTTACACCGCTTTAGAAATCCAAAGCACTTGGCTGCTTCTTTCGCCACGTCAAAAATATGATTATTCCAACGAACGTCAAAATGCCCAGAACATCAAGAATCACTGACTTCGCAATTACTACCCCACCCATGACAAAGGGGTTGGAAAACTCATTTGTAAGATAAGAGACGACTTTGGATCTTACGCGCGTTAAATTTAATTCTGTTCGTAAAACCCCACTCGGAGATCATTATTGAGTGAGTCATTCATAGTATGCCTTTTTTCCCAATCTCCAAAGAGTTAGGGCGTTTTGTACAGGTATATGAATGACAAATGGTGCTGTCGTCCGCAAACGAGTAGATAGAGTTATTTGTCAATGACAGATGATCATTGATGAAGATAAAGAAACGGCAAGGAGAGAGGAATGAACCCTGCGGCACTCCAGCATTGATGATACGATACTCAGAAGTAACACCATCTATTACAACACAGATAGAGCGGTCACTTAGAAAACTCATGATCCATCGAGTGAAGTTATTACCGACCCCAATGACACCAATGCTTGATGTCATACTCGGTCAAACGCCTTGGAAATTTTCCAGAGCAACCGTTTTGCTCTCACCTAAGCCATGCACATTATGGTTACAGTTCTCGGTGAGGACCGCCTTGAGATCACCCGTTGAGCGTTTTCAATGGAAACCTATTAGCGATCAGTAAGCAATTCCTTTTGCTCTAGATATTTAATGTTTATTACGCTTTCCACTAGCTTGGATAGCGTTAAACATATTACGATCGGGCGGTAATTCGCAGGGTTCATAGTCTGGCTCTTCTTAGGAATGGGTTGGACATCAACAACTTTCCAACAAGACGGGAACACACCACTAGCGTGTGAAAAGTTGAAAAGATTGCGTGTTTACGTAACTGTACTGTATTGGCATTCTTGTTAGATTGCTAGTTCTTGAAAGCAACCTCTTTGGACCTGACTGCTGATCTGATTTTGCAACACTGATAGCAATTATGTCTTTTGGCTTAACAAGGCATCGTAAAATTACGCCGTAAAGACGCAGGATTTTGAGTTTTATACCAAAAAGGCGAAATCTCACAAACTTACCTCAATGTCGCCCAATCGAAGATTTTTTTGGAAACTTAAGCCAACCATTCAAAAAGAAATTAGTGCATGCATTCCTGAAATAGACAAAAATGCTGTCCAACGGTCCTTCAGAGTTATCCCAAAAAAGCTGCGCCGTATGGCTGATCAAGGACCTTTCTACATCATACATTAGTTTTTTATTGATCTTCTGTAGCTTACAAATATTTTTGTTATAAACTTTCTTCATACCACTTTAAGAAGATAATGGCAAAGATTTTTCATTTCTAGTGATGAATCTAATGAAACAATTTTTTCATCAGACATACATTTTTAACTGGGCAAACCATGAATATCGGTTTGACGAACATTGGGAGATTTTCTAAAATTTTTAGGGCGTCCCTGACTTTTTCTTAATGCAGGGAAAACATTTTTATTTTGCGAAAACCGACTTTGAGAGTGAAAAAGCGCAAAACTATTGCGTTCAAAATGAATTCTATCAGGTATAGTTAATTCATAAGGTCTTTGTTTTTATTTCAAGAAAGCTTTTATTTTTTTCAGTAATGACTAAGGGAGCGGATGTAGATCAGGCTTATCTATTTATTGCATTTCATCAAACTTTGTAGATGTTTTAACTAAACGTTAATTTGAATTGTTATTTTTCTGTAGTTAAAATAATTTTAAAAAATTTGGAAACCAACATAGTAGGATTTGAATATCCGAATATATAAAACGTAAAAGGAAATTGAGGCCAACTACTTTATAAAATTTTCTCCTCTTAGAACTCGATCCGAAATTGACAAAAATCTGTACAGAAAAGCGTATATTAAATGGTTTTAGAATGGCTTTACTACATGCGCTAACTAAATATTCTTTAATTCATCACTAATTACTGCCTAGCAAATTAATAAATTGATGTGTAAATAATCTGTAGTCTACTTAAAAACTTCGTCGTGAAATATTAAATAATTTTAAAATAATAATAATACAACAATTTTTTTCCAAGATCTTTTGTGGCTGCTGGTGGGCGAATCTTAACTTTTAATCACAATTTAATTGTTTCTATGTTTATTAAATGTTTCAATTACTTTTTCTTTATAATTTGGCATAAAAAAAAAATAACAATAAGATAAAAATAATAAAGTAACTAATATGTAGTTAAATTTATGTTGCATTATAAACTAATTTTCTTCTAATTATTTGTAGTTTTCTACTTTCGAAATATTTAAACAAAAAGTATATACCTAATTTCTTTGTAGCACTCTTCAATTATGTTATAATTTCGCACATTATTTTTAAAATGCTTCACATTCTCTACTAAGTCCAATATCAAATCAAAAAACTCTTGAAAAATTTGCATTTATCACACCATTTTGTTTTTCAATGTGTTTTTCTATGTGTTTCTTAAACTATAATATTAAATAAAAGTAAAAGAAAAAGTAGTTTTGAAATGCCTACGTCAAGAAGCATATTTCTAATACCACAAAAACAATATTCTATTCTATTTGAATCGCACACGTAGGCTCACCATCGCCACGTAAGAAACGCAACAATTCAACTCCGGTAAAGAAAAATGCTGCCGAAAAGAAACAAATTCTCCAGCAATTGGTATCACCCGCTGCCAATCCGGAGAAGCCCAAGGTGACTCTAGGCGAATTGATTACAATGACCGAGAATCGTTTGCGTGTGTCCAACGTTGAGTCGGAGAGTGATCTCAAGGAGACAACATTCTCTGAGAATTCCGGTTCATTGACTTCAGCAACCGTTGCACGCACAATTGCCGATCCCAAACTAGAGAAGAAGGTGACATTTGCGCGTTTACTGAACAAAGTGTCGGCAGAGATGAGCTCCGGTTCGGATGTCGATATTGGGCAAATGGCGGTAAGTGTGATTTGTGAAATTTGCTGCTTTCAATTGGTTTCACTAATACTAAAAGTTGGGTTATGATTCTCAGGCAAAAAAATCGAGATTTTTGCGTACACGTGTGGATGTGGAAGAAACGGAAGCTTTTCTATAAAAATATTAATATTAATTAAATATTTTAGGTATACAGAAAACATGTCGATATTAGTAAAATCTGTTGTTGAGTTTCATTTGCACTTACACTCATACCAAAATTTCATGCTTCTTACACTCAATACAAATACATACGCATACACAACTCTGAAAGCGCACACATCTCGAGTGTTCTTGTCTGAGAATCACCAGTTCTTTAGTCCCACAACCAAACAAAAATATCAAAAAATACTAAATTAGTTGGCTTTGTAAATTATTAATACATAAGTAGAAAAAGAAACTAAACGCTTACATACATATAAATATTTAGATTTATTCCTTACTTTCAATCCAACTGTGTTTTATTTCTTCCTACCTCGCCTTCGCAATGATCATTATACCCACCACCAACAACACCACCACCTCTCAATCACCATTACCTTTCTCCCCTTGACACTTTGACAACTGTTGTTGTTGTTGACAGGTCACACGAAATTCCAGCGCTCTCAGCCTACCAACCGATATACAGTTTCATGGTGCTAGCTCAATGCCTCCATCACCGTGCACAAACGATATACGTTCACCACATAGCACCTCATCGAATCAAGGTAGTGATTCATTGTCCAGTTCCGATCTGGCACTGACCGATTTCGGTTTGCGTTCAATGCAAACCAGTGGTAGTGATATCGCTAGTTGCACCAATCGTCACCACTTAATGGGTAGTGGCATTCCATTGGGCATGACTACACGATGTCGCCTAGGTTCGGCAGCGCGTCCAAAGGTCTCAAGTGCCGACTCGATATTGGCAATGTTTCGTAACTTTGCCTCGACTGCAACGCCAACCACAACTGTCGTCGCCTCCACTGTCGCAAATAATTCTATGCTATCGAGTGCATCGGTATTTGTATCACCATCAACAACACCGACAGCATCAAGCCCTCAAGATGATGCACCCGGCGATGATGAATCATCAACATCATCAATGCATACACCGGTCAGTTTTTCCAGTGGTGCACCCGATTCACCAGTATTCTATCGCCAGACAACTATTGAGGTACCTGTACTGGATGCTTTAAATGCGCACAAATCATCATCACAATCGTCATCAACATCATCGGGTTCGGCCAATTTGTTGCACCCACCGACCATTTTGCTTGAAATACCAAGTAATGGCATTAATAATAAATGCTTATCACCGATACGAGAAATGCCGACACCAATACCATCGCCTGCCCTCACTCCAATAATGCCACGACCACAAAGATCGAACAGTCCAATATTCCAGGAAGACCCACTTTCAGGTGGTGATTTCAGTGATGATGATGACAAGAGCATTCGTAGTGATTGCAGTGATGGACAGCTATCGGTGAGTATAGAATAATTATTATTTTCCAATAAAACATTTAAATACTTATAAAAATATAGAAGCTACTCTACCGTGAGTACATCCACATTCGATTAGAAAATTAGAAATTCAGCGCCAATAAATTCATTAAAATTCGATCGATTCATTGCTGCTACAGAGTTGTACGCTTCTTTTTTTTTGGATTACAATGTGAAAATCATTAAATTAAATCAGAATCAGAAAATCACATTAATGGGAAAAGAAACCTCTTACATCTACATATAATAAACTCTTTCCATTTAGATCGATTCAGATGGCGGTATAGTTATAGAGTTCGACAGAAAACGTCACAAATGGTTCAGTTAAAAGGCAATGAATTTTTAATTATTTTCGATCTATCTTTCAAATATTAAATTAAGCTTTTATTGCTAACTAGCATTTATAGATTAGATCTAATGCTACTGGATTGGTCAAAAAGTTTATTGGAAGAATTATGTTTGGACGAGGGTTAACAGTTTTTTGTACACATTCAAGATATGATTAGCAACAGCATTGGGTCTGACTTCTCTAAACTTTTCAAAATGATTGAAAGATTACTTCGATTATACAAACTATAATCTTATGACAATTTCCTCATCTAGTAGAAAGAGCTGCTATTATTTTTAAGACATACGAAAGAGGATCTCGTTCTGATATCCAATACAGCGTTCTATTACTGTTGTTGTCCAGAAGGTTATGAGGCGTTTACATTCAGAGAATATCTCGTTTATGTTTAACATTTCCTTGTTTATGTTTTATTTAACAATTGATTATTTACTCTTTTTTTCTCTGAAATATGTTGAAAAATAATTCAAATTAAAGATAAGAATACTTATAAATGCTAGAATATTATAAGGGCCAGCTAGCCATAAGTGGAAAATAAGCTAGTTATAATAAACTAATAAATTTTTGCAGGAGCGACATGACAAGCTACCTTTAGACATACCCATTTTTCCTGTTGCCTCTGAAATCTTCGATTTTGTGTTCCTATGCAGACAACAGCACGTCCCGCGCGTCAGGCGACCACATTGTACACCGCCTTCTGTCCCTTCTGCGTTACTCTGCAAATACATACTAAAATTAGCTTTTGTTATTTACTATAACAACGATATACTTAATTTTTGCCAGCTTTTATACTTTTTTTGAAATCAATTTATTTAAATATTTTGTTTCATACAAATATACAACAATAATAAATATTTCCATATTAGTATTTGTCAAATTTTCTACGTTTTCCTTCGCGTTTTCGTGAGCCATTCACAATAGATGTGGAAAACAGATAGTTTGCAGAGTTTTTTTTTTCTATTTGAGGAAATAATCAACTTGATTAAATAAATATCTCGCAATTGAGAGGATTAGGTTATAAATCTCGAGATTTTCAACGTAATTAACGAGTTAATCACTTCGAATGAGATAATCTCTTTACATTTAATCAGATATTGATAAGTCTGGTTGCTGCCTGGCTGTGTTGTTTTCTGTCCAGATTTAATTTAATATATATTTCAGTGGCTCATATTTCAGTAATACGCTTTGGATTATACTCAGTGGTATTTAGTCTCAGGATCTGTACATTCAACAGTACTAGTCTCATATTTCAGTTTCTTTTAATGCCAACATTTTTTAATTGGTTCTTCTACTCTCCTTCCTTCAGTATAGTAACGACTTTGTATGTAGATCCAATAATTATGGATCCATTGTTTTTTTAATATCAAGGCTTTACAAATTTTGAAACTGAAACTTAAACTTTTTTGCCAATCCAGAACTAGTTTATAATTGTGCATAAATACTTAGCATATTGAGAAAATCTTATTTTTTTTTCTAACTTTCTAACTTGTAAACTATTGTTTTCTAAACATTTCTCATCCCCTTTAAGGAGAAACTTATATTGAGTTTGCAAAAGGAAAAATATCGTATTATTGATTCTGATGTGGAGACAACACACACTGATACAACAACAACTTCCATGGCTAATATCAATAAATCGCAGCAGTCATTCAATAAATCAGTACCATTACTGCGTATTTCACCTGCATCAACCACCACATCTTCACCATCCACGAATAATAATCAACTAGCGCTACCAACACCAATGATAACAATTGATGTAGAGCCACCAACACCGGAGGAGAGAACTCCACGGCCACGTGATTTGATTATACCAACATTGACAGTGGAACAACCGAGTCCAACAAAGAATCGACATCCATTGATTATATTTCCGGGATCGCCACCACCGCAACGAGCCAGCATAGGTGAAACCAGTTTTATGTTTCCAAATAAACAACAACAAAAGAGGTATACAAGTAGAGACGCACCAATTTGTGTTTATGGAATTCTATTACCAAAAAAAAAAATAAAAAAATTTGTAGTATTGCAATACATATCTACATGCATTCTAACTACCTCACCAAAACCAAAATTCTTAGTTTACATTTGATTTTCGAAGTAGTTGTGCTTGATTTATAGAACATGGAGATGACTCACAATCATCTCTTTCTTCATCTAAATGTTTCACATTTGTGTATCCTTTTTGTTTGAACTTTGAACTGAAATATGTTTGCTTATTTTTGAATATTTTAGACCTATATGTATGTGATTTCACTAAATTATGTAACTATCTCGTGTTGATGTTTTCAATTGCCACAAATACCTTTGAAAAACTCATTGATTAATTTGGCTCGATTTTGATTTCAGGCTCCTAAAGCAATTCGAGAAGCCAAATTCATTGGACTTTCCCTTTGCTCCGCCGATGATAACAATAACATCGAATATGAGCGAACTGGAGTCGGATGATACTGAACCACTATCGCCGGCTACTAAAACTGGAACGGTTGGAGGTCTGGTGCCGCCCAATCCAGTGGGTATGTGCTACCTCAGTCCGTTCACAATGTGTAGTCGTGCCGATCGCACAATATCCGAAAGTAATCTGAGCTCATCAGGCTACTCGAGCATGGCAAGTCCGGGACCAAGCCGTTGTGGCTCCAGTAACCCACTGTGTCCTAATGAAATGGATGAACCTGGCAGCGGACATTCAGGTGCAGGACTCTCACTACATGTAAATCTAATGAATCGTCGCCGAAGTTCAGCGTTACCTAGTTGCAAAGAGAATATATCGAATGGTAAGGGCTCCGGTACGGAAAGTGGAGCTAGCGGTAGTAATACAGATCAATTACACCATGGTATTCATAATCGTCATCGTTCCGATTCAGAGACATTCTCCGATGATATCTTACTCGAATCGAATGACGAAGGTATTGGTACAGATCATGTTGATGAGAAATTAGACGATGCGAATCGCTTAGGTAATAACCGCTTCAAAGAGCTCGACGTATTCACAGAGGAGCATGTGCTGATTGAGGTGGAAGAACCACCGCTGCTGCCAATAATTAATACCACCACCAACACTACCACTACAAATATGAGTGGAACAAACCAAAACCAAATGGCACAACTGCAACTGCCATCTATTGTGATACAGATTGATGGAAATGAAAAGGGTATCTCGCCGGTATCATCACGTTCGGAGAGTCCGCTCAGTGAACGTGCTGGTATTGGAAGATTTTCGCCACATTTTTATGGTCGCAAAGATCAACTGCCATTCACCGACTCTGATGGTCTGTATGATTTTCCATCGTCTGATGGTAAGGGTACATCCGCACACTCCTACACGCATCAACGTCGTAGTAGCAGTAAAAAACGTGAACGCAAATCATCGAAGTGTTCAGCAACTCAATCGCCAACGAAACAACAGCTCGATGTACCGTCGAAGGAGTCGCTGAACACATCCACATCCCCAAGCAGTAGTATACATGTATGCAACAAGCATTGCCATTCACATCACCATCCATGCCCTGCCGCCACCACGACTACACGCAAGAGTCCAAAGCGAAGACTTAATAATAGACTTCCGGTTGCAAGTAGCTCTTCTTCTTCGGAAAGTTTAGTTTCAGCAAAGGAGCTAACAATGCGACAATTACCAAGACGTAAGAATGCATTTGAGATCCAGTGAATAATTGATTGATTGAATTTTGTATCCAACTCTTTTCAACAGGTCTTAATTCGCCCAATCGTGAGAAACGTCCACGCAAACAAGAAAGCCTCAGTGAAGATGAAGTCGCTGATGTAAGTCCCAATGAACTTCAATGTTAAAGATAATTTTATTATTTCTTTTTTATTTCTTTACCAAAACAGAATCTTCTGCGTCGCATATCACCGAGTATAGTAAAAGAAGACGAATCTACAAAGCCGAAATGTAAAATCAATCGACTACGAGCAATCGGAAATCAAATTAGGTGTGTATGGATACGAAAAAAGCTTTGTAATTCACCATTCGGGTTTGACAAAATTTTGCTGGGTCCTACAGTCCATTCGTATAACTTGCACAACATGAATGAATGAAAAAAGCGTTCGGACTAGGCCCTCGAATTTTAATGTTTTCTAAAGTGATTTTATTGGAGATTCCCTGTTTATGGCAGCTATTAATTGATTCAAAAATAAATCCGTATCTAAAAGAGACCTTCTTTTTAACTTGAAAAAAGAAGATTTGACATTAAAAAATGAATAGAATTTGTGAAAATTTTCTTTATTTTTTACGATCTTCCTCATGAAGAGTACTAAAATATAAGGGGAAAGATAAATTTTGAGAAATTATAATCGTTTCGGAGCTAAAAGAAATTTGAATTTGAAAAATTGTTCTACAGTTAAAAGTGTTTTTTTTTTTTATTTTATTGTAAACATTTAAAAATGAAAAACGTCAAACTATATATGCGTCTTGCATAGTCTTTTAAATTAAAGAAAGCTCCAAGATGGGGCTCCGAAATCGGGTTCCGATGGATTTAAATTTTCAAATAACTTCAAACCATATCTGAAAATTACAAATAAAAATTAGATGCTTTGAAAGCGATGCGAATTTGTACCAATTAACTCGGAACTAGTTTTATTTGCCTATTAAATATACTTATCTTTTCTTTAACAGTTTTTAAAAATTTTTCATCTCTAATTATATTTTTGGAGTAGTTTTGTTTGAGGTTCTCTAAATAGCGGCTTAGCTGTGAGAAGAGTTGGTTGTATTTTTTTTTTTTTTTTTTTTGTCAGTTAGCAGAAATTATTTTGAAATATCTTGAGGTCTATTATTTTTGGTCTATTACATAAATAACCCCCTCTCTTTTCTTCAAAGATTTTTACGACGCCTAAAGAAATCTATAAAGACTCGTGAACGTTTGGCCTCACCGTCAGATAGCTGCCCGGAAGAGAACACTGACGACATGGACTCGCCACAAGCGACCTCACCATTGCTGCAACCACAATCGCCAAATAAAACACGCATAGCGTTGTGTAGACAAAAACGTTTGCCAAGCGGCACGTACGGCATTACAGCGGCGGCATTAAATTCAAGCAATTGGAAGGGCATGGATCGTAGTTTGATTGGAGATGACTTAAATAGTGATTAAATACTACAGTTAAGTATAAATATAGATATACATTAATATAATAAGTATGATTTAATAAGATATCCATAATAAATGATTTGGTCTTAATGAAAAAAGAAATGAATACAATAAACGAGTATGTAAATAGGAAAAATGCTAAAATTTAAGTTAATCTAAAAACCAAAGAAAATCCAAAAAAAAACCAAAACAGAAAAACGGAATTGATTTTACTACTTATATTATGTATTGCACACAAATATGCATATATACACAAAACCAACAACTAGCACTGGCAGTAGATAACCATACTAAATGTATATAGATACATATGTATGTAACTTGGTGTACATACTAATGCTTGTTTGTTTTTTTAAATCATTGTTCGTGTTGTTTGTTTTTTTTTCGTTCATAAGCTAATACCAAATTAAAAGGATATAACAATTAAGTCACTACAATTGCATACAAAACATACATAAATAAATAAGTACATCATCATCATCATCATCATACGGAAATGTGCTCAACAATTTGCGCTGTGTTAATTTCATTTTATGGAGAATCAAAAGGAAAATAAAAATAAAATTAAAAATTAAAACAATTTATAGTAGAGGTTCTTTCGAGAATTCAACAACCGTTCCATATACTGTAGTAGTTTATAATAAAATAAACGGTTAGATGTGGGTACTTCACTCTAGTAAATCTTCCTTTAACTACATATTTAAATCGTGGCAGAATAATAAGGTTAACCAGCTTTACAAAAAAAAAAAAATTATATTGGTTCCAAAGAGTTTATATATTTCCATGCCTCATACTTTTGAGAATCATATGTACTTATAAAATAAGAATCACAAAATTCTTAATGGTTTGCCACGTTAATCCACTATAAACTTAATAGCGATGGGTGTATATCCTTCTACATATAATATAATTATATTATTTAACAGTCTCTTAAATCAAAGCAATTTGATTATCCTTTATATTCAATTTTTTTCAATGTACCTATGAAGTTTATTACGCTTTAGTCGATTGGAATATTATTTTTCCGGCCTTTTCAAGTATAATCTTGCTTTAAATTAATATTGGCCTCAAGTTGCTGTCATTCAGATTTGCAGACTGCGATCAAATAGGTATGAAAAAAATATAACCAATTCATCTTCTATATTTAACTTATAAATTTATTAATATTTGCATAAACCAATAAAAGAAAATATATAATTCGAGTACTAACTTATGGTCTCTTTCTTTGGAATCGCAATGCTTCGCCTATCAAGTAAATGGGAAGAAACAAAAATAAAATGAAGAACATGAAGAACCCATTTTTTCTTTTTTTTTATACTTCCAAATCATTCTTAAATGAGCGAACCATTTTTTTTTTTTTTTTTTTTGGCAGGGGGAATAGGATTCAAGTGTCTGCCCGTCCAAAAAGGCGTAGTATCTCACAAACATGCGAAAAAGGGGAACTTTTATATTACTGGGCCTATAAATTTATTCGTTTTTATAGGTTACAGTTTTTACAGGGTTAGGTTACAATTTTTTTTTCCAAAATACAGTTTTTTTATTTGTTACAGTTTTTGCTAAAAAAAAAAAATATGGCAACACTGATCGTAGGCCAAAAATAGAAATAGTAGATGACTGCGGCAATTGTTGCAGCCAATTTGTTTGTCTTCATAAGAATACATGCGATCTAAGGGTTAAAAGTTGTCGCAATGTTGTTGCCGCATCCATTGTGTTCGATGCATAAGTCTTGTAGTTATGTTCCGATAGTATCCAATCCAATAAAAACAACAACAAAAGTAATCGGGTATTAGGAAAAACGATCAGATTTATTAAATTTCATGAAAACTAATAAAGCTTAAACCAATGCAAGGGAAGACGATTACACAGTGCCACAGAAAATGAAAAAAAATAAAATGCACGAACTCGAATATACTTTTCTTCATAATTCGGGCACGCCGAATACGATGGCGTTTTCAATTTTTTCTCTATACATCACAATTTTTCGAAAAACGGAATCATCGATGCATTAGCGAAATTTGCGCTTTGAATTAGTACCAGATCTGCCTTATTCTCCTTTCCCAAATGTGAAAAAAATTCCAGACTAAGGATTAATTTTCATCAAATGTAGAGGTAGGTCGTCGAAACCCAAAACTATTTTGTAGATTTGCAGAAATCTTACTCTTTGAGGAAGCTTAAAAAATTTGGAAAATTGTTGGGGAACTTTGCTGAGAAATAAAGAAAAAATGTATATAAAAAAAAAAAATATTTTATTCACAAAGTAGCTGACTCCACCCTCGAACGCTCGCGCTTTTTTACTTCATATTCCATTTAACCCTTACCTTCCTTTATGGCGTACGTCAAACAATTTAATTTTTCTCTTCATTTTATATAAGTTTACTAGAAAATATTCAATATTAATGCATTTTACCTAAAATACGGGTGATTTCATTTCACGTGAGCCCATTTTTAAAATCGATTGAGCTCAAATGTGCACAAAGCTTAGTCCTATTGGGTGAGATCGGTCGAAAACTTACCGAGTTGGAAAGGGTAGAAATTTGACATTATATCTAGAAAATTTTGTCCTTCGCGTTTTTAATCTTTTGAAAAAATAAAAATTAAAAAATCCAAAATTTGACCGTTTTTTTTTTCAAAATCAAAAATAGTTTTGACTTTTATTTTCAAAAAGGAACGTTTTTTGTGTTTTTCTTCTTTTTTTTGTCAAAAGAAAGCTCTATTATTTTCCTTTGAGAAATTTTAGGTCCAAAAGTGGGGTGAGGCTTTTTTATGTATCAAAATGAACGTCGAGTAACTCGAAACACACCCGCTAGCTCTCGCTAGTGGTCCTGTTCTCATGATTGTCTCTCATGAATGTATTTAGTTACAAACGAGATGAATGCCCCAGTAATCGTTATTGCTATTGGTAAACATTTTGTTGATAACCAGAGCAGATAAAAATATATTTTATTTGTAATTAGCATTGATTTTTTGATTTTTAAAGTTTGTAGATCTTTCTGTCTTTTTATTTCGTATATCAAACACATACTGAAATTATAAAATTTAAATTTTAAATTCGAAAATCAAACTTTACTAAATCAGGGGCTCACGTGATATGAAATCAGAAACCACAAAAAAAAAATAATAAATTAAAAAATTGGATTTAACCGATTTAAAGTTCGCATTTGAGTTCGGTTTAAAAAATGTAAATTTATATGCCCATATGCTTTTTAAGCCTTATACTGTTTTATTTCATTGGGCTGAATGGTTCAAAGAAGAAATGTTTGAGCGATATGAAGTTGCCAGTGTAAATAAACAATTAATAAGCTATAAATACCAGATACAGCTGTATGAAAATATTAATTACTGATATTCTGCACAGTGACATAGAATATGTTCTGCTCATCAACGTTTTCAATATCTTATTTCATTTTACATATACCCAGAATAGTTGGATGTCTAAGATTTATTAAATAATTCCCATTCTAACGCATTGCCAATCTAACCGTATGATCTCGAAATACATACATAGTTTTATGGTCCAAAAATTATAAATAAAAATATTTCCAATTGTTGATGTTTTCATAAATAGTAAAAAAAAAAATGTTTGATTGTAACTCAAAACGTAATATTTCATTATTTTAGGCCAGAAGTGATGAACTTTTACGTCTCCTTAATAAAAAAGCAATATCTTAAAACTAAAATACGTGCATATAATACTCTAAATGTTAGCGTTTTTTCTATGTGTGTGTACTAAGTAAAAAATAGAAACAAAAAAACAAAAAAAATTCAAAGAAAAGCACAATATATTTAAGTACATAGATAATTATGAATAATTATTTAAATAATGATATTTAAATTAATTAAAACAACAACTAAAAGCTTGATAAACCCATCGAATAAAAAATTTATTTATGTGTATGTCATTGCAAAAGAACCTAAATAGATAATTTGCATTAAATATTTCATAAATTCGACATGGTCTGCATGATGAATCTTAAAAATAAAGGAAAGGTTAAAAATAAAAAATCACTTCATGCAAAGTAACAAAATATTTAAAAATAAAAATCCAAAGTTAGGCAAAATATTTTAAAAACGGCTTGTATTGAGACTGATTTTGTAATTACAAAAAGTATATAAAAAAAAAACAACATTTAAAATTAATTAGTAAATAAAACGAAATAAAAAATTAGAATTAATTAATTAAAAAATTTTGAGCTAAAATTTACAAAAGAAAAAACATTAAAAATAAAAATTCCGTAGTAAATTTACGATAAATCAAAATATGATTATAAAAAAAAAAAACAAACAAAAAAAATTTGTTGTATTTTGCACAACAAAATCTTTAAGTAAATAAGAATAAGTGTTGCATACACGCCCACACCCTGACACACATACGTTCCAACTAAAACTTCTACCTACCTGTATTTATCTATGCACACATACATATGTACATACATGCAAACACACTCACACACATTTAACATTTACACACTGAACAATTGAAATGGGTCTATTATTGTATCCTCCGCCATGGAACAGCAAGTGTATGTATAGATTGGATTGTAAATTGATGTTTGATTTTGTACTCAAATCAAACTTCAAACTTATTTCTGACATTTAAGATCACAAAAATCACCAGTATCAAACAATGGTGTGCTTGGCGCTACCTCGTTTAGTAGATTACCAATTACTTAAAGCGTTCGGTAAATTTAGTAATGCTGGCTTAAATTCGTTCGTTTCACAAATTTTTCGTTCTCACGTTCCTCCAAGGAGTTAATAGAACTGGAAACCTACTGTCTCCTATTAGGGCCCAATTGCGTATGTGTGACTGAAGTCGATCAGACCGACAAATTTTCATTTTGGTATTGTGTAAGTTAATCGACTGAGAATAGGATTGTTGTGACTTATCTGTTTGACAGCTAACTGTTATGAATGTTAAGATGTAAACGATTTTTTACATTTGTATTGTTTTTTATGTTGTGAAAATATTTAATAATTTTTAAAAATAAGAAAAATGAGCTCCATCGAACTACGGTTCATGAATGATGAATCATCGGGCGAGGAAGCCCAAGTAGAAATGACGAGAATCCGCCGAAGATTGAATTGATTGAGTTAAAAATGTTCATGAACAATTTTCGTTTGTCCAATGAAGCATTCATTGATTCATTAAGCTCACCAATTTTTCGAGTTGCGTTTTGTTGCTGACGATTGAAAATTATAATAAATTTATTAAAAGAAGTTTGCAAATAAAAATGTATAAATTTAATAAGTAAATACTTATTTTTTTTTTTTAACTTTAACGAAATTTCAAACGGCTGGCAGTCCACAGCTTCTGATCGATTAAATCGACATTAACAATAGACAAAGTAAAATTAGTCGATGGTTGATCAACAGTAATAAATCGCCTTGAACACAATTGCGTCAGACGACGGGAAACTATCTAAACTATCTGATGGATAGTGAACAGCTGACCCATGGTCGTCGGAAAATCCTTTCGAGTAAACACAATTGAATGTATCGGAAAATGAATATCAGAATTGGCATACTAGTGTGAATAATAAAAATTGTTAATATCATGAATTCGAACAAGAATAAACTAACAATCAGCTGATCAGATATGCAATCCTGTGTCGTCGCTACGATGGATAACATTCAAATTAAATCCAAGTCAAAGAAAACTCGTCTGTAAGAAACCCGCCCGTACAGTGATTTGATCCTATACAACGACGAGACAAAATTAGATAGAGCGCTCTGATTTCGATGAAATTTCGCGTGCACTGAAATTGTGACCCAAAATTTAAGTGCACTCGAAATTTAATAAAATAACACTGCCCTGCATGAGTTTCGCGAATAAGATGATTCCTAGTGTTTCCGAATGATTTTTTTATGCTGAGCGCGAATCTGTGGTCAAAAACTTCCCGTCACGTTTTCGAGAAAAAAGGAGTTGAAACCCCTGAAAACTGCGTTTTTGACCATTTTTGAAAAATTGTGGAGCTGAACCCTGTCGGGCTACAAACTTTGCTAATATCAGAAAAAACTGAACCATGCCCTTTCAAATGAGCTCAAAGCCATTCGAATGCGCCCTTAGAGCAGGGGGTGAGCTTTTGTCTAGGGGTGCACGAAAAAAATGTTCAAAAAGTTAAATAATTTGTGTTGGAATCCCTCAATATTGTAATAAAAGTAATTTTATTTTTAATTCAACGTTTGACTTTTTACACTTTTAGTCATTTTTCAGCATGATTGCATACTTTTAGGGTTAACAAAATAATTTTAATTTCAATTTTAGTCGAAAAAATCATATATAGACTATTTTCAAATTGAATTATTTCCTGAGAACGGAAGATAGCGGAGGATGTTTCTGCATCTTCCGATAAAGAAAGAATTGAGAAAAAATTCAGGAACATATTTTCTAGATTTTCTGTCCCAAAATTTGACAATTTCAAAAGTACTCAATGTTAGAAACAATGCAGAATTTTTTAGCTTTTCATATTTTTATGAAAATTTTGTTGAATTTGAGTTGCTCTTGCACCTACACTAATTATTTTTTCGCCAAGATTTTTTTGGATTTTCTTAGTTCGGGTGTTATTTTGACATCAATTGTTTGATTTTGACATTATGAATTTTTTGATTTTTTTTTATGGGACGAATCACTGTGCCTCGACTCAATTCAGTGCCATTTCAATACGTTTTAATTTTAACTGCGGGTATGCGTCTGATAGTTTCCTCCAGTCGTCCTACTCAATTTTGTTCAAAGCAGATAGTCGATCGAGATAAGCAAAAATCCCTTAGCTTTATAGCTCTGTGTTGTATACGGTCCAGGGATTGCAGATGATTTCGAGAAGCTCCTTGCTATTGATGCGTGTAAAGTTATATTTTGGGACGGCTATATATAAGTGATCATGAATTTATGTGCATGTACATATCTTTATCCATAGCCAGAGTATTAATGGGAGCTTTGAAATTTTCAAAGATAATTTTGTGAGATAACATTCCGTGCATTAAATTCAACTCTAATTGGAAGACCCGACTCTGAGATTTCTTGCAGATCATTATGGATCGAGTTATAGTGGACAAGTTAAAGCATTTTGAATGAATGACAAATAGTACTAACATCCAAAATCGAGTATGCATATCAGCGGAAATAATTCGACTTTCCGAGGCAATACCCTGTATAAGAGGACAAATAAAATAGCTGCTTAGAAAACTCGTAGTTTATCGAGGGAAGTTATGGCCGCTGGGTTGTTTTACTTAAAAGCCAATCTACTGTTAAATTCAATTCGTAGAGAAGGAGAGGAGAAAGGGGAGAGCAGAGCAACAAAACCACCGCTATTTTCTAAGACGGTTAGATACTAAGGTTGAGAAATTTTCGTCATTGCTAGTATTTAGGTATAACTGATGGTTGAGACTCATATCCAATTAGGTACAGATTTGAGAGTAGGAAATTCATTGCAAATCATGAACCAATCTACTTTCTTAACCCTTTAAGTACAGAATTCGGATCTTTGAACATTTACTGTTGCTTATATGTATCAGTTGTCCCAAAAGGATGAAGGAAGCAAGTTTTCAACAACACAGATTATTTAAACCATTGTAGCAAGCAAGTACCTTCGCCATGCAGGTACCTCTCTACTATGTTTTAACCCTGTTATCGCCGTTTACTATCCAAGAAAGAATTTATAATTTTGGTGATTTTAGATTTTCTTGGTACATGATACTCAAAATGGCTTGTTTTCAATGAAATCAATAGCAGATGCTTTCCTTACAAATGTATTAAAGTTTTAGTTTAAATTTCACTAAATTTCTAGCTTCAGGTTAAGGTTCGGACTTCACAGATAACTAGATCCTATTCTTTACGATTTCTAACTAGAAGTCTTAAATTATGAAACTACTACTTTTGACTACTACTACCACAATGCTGGCACAACCTTCTATTGAGCGCCTAGGCCGAGCGGTTTTTGCATTCATTCATGCTGTGAAAGCTATATTTGTACACGAATAGATTTCTGATTTTTTCGTGCCAATATTAAATCCTTTAGTACAAAAAAAGAGACGACCCTTTTTTGATTTTTTTTTTTTTTTTTTGGCTCCAGTTCAGGTATATAACAAAATCACAATTTTTTTTTTTTTTTTGTTTATTGGCAGGAAATGAAAAAACTTGTAGATTTTAAGCCCTGAGATTATTATAACTACTAATGTTAAGGCAAAATTTTGTTTCAACAATATGTCATTTTGGGGTTCTATTATTAAAATATATAGATTTTTACACGAGGTCCAGGCGTAATTCTTAATTAAGTTCGGTAATCTTATTACGGAATATTATTCTAAAACATTTTACCACAAAATGGCCCATAAAGACTATTTAATTGAATATGTCGATGTTATGAAACTCATCCTTGATGGGATTCAATAATGGACCCAGGATTTCGAAAAGATGAAATTCTACAGTGAAGCAATTGTTGAGATAGTATTTTACTACTATTATAATTCTGTGATAAAATTTTCAAAAATATAAAATGAGATAAATATAAAAAAAAAAAACGGGTAATACTTAAAAACATAATTACATACGGCACACATACTTCATTACATCACAATCTGTCATTATTAAAAATTACAGAATAAATGAGAATATGCTTTTATGGTATAACTATTTACAGCAGACACAACAACAAATCTAATTCTTAGATGAAAAATAAGAGTTAAAATTTACAGTATGCAAAAAAAAAGAATCTACTTATATTTGCATCAGAGTAGCAACTGATATCTATAGTAAAAATAAATAAAAAACTAACTTACAAAAATTAATTCAACTAACTAAAAATAATAAAACCAAACATTTTAATCATAAGCAATAATATTATATACCTACTGAAAAAACAAAAAAAAAAAACAAATAGTAGTTCAAATTCTAAAAAAAATGAGAAAACAATCCAAACATGAAAAGATTACTACTAAAATTAATAGAATCCAAAAAGGAGAAAAATTCTAAAGCACTCACTACCATCACAAATCCTCGTACCATCACAACCTCAAAGCACACCCAGAAAAACCAAACAAAAACCTCATCCATGATCACCAACACCTCCACTTCACACACACACAATCTAGTATTTTACTCTAGTTTAATGATAATGATGATATTAGAAAATGATTATGCTGATTTAGCCGGTAATTTTAGCAATTTTTAAATTCTTATTGTTAATAAAATATTATTAGGTTAATTATGCAAAAGATTTAAATATTAAAAAATTAAAAAAAAAACAAAAAAACTATTTTTACTAATGCACTTTCAAACACACACAAAACTAAAATTTAAAATTAAAAAAAAAAAACAAAAAAATAAATAAAATTGTAAAGAATTCACAATCACTCAAAAAAAAAACAAAAATCAATTACTGATTAAAAATAATAAAAACTAAAGTTAAATACTTTTTTTAATTATTATTTTTCTCTTGAAATAAAAAACAAAAACAGCGAAAAAATCTAAAAAAAAAAAATAAATAAAACTAAAATTCAAATTAAAATTAAAACAAATCTACAAAATTGCGTTCATTAAAAAGAAAAGAAATCCAAAACGAATTGTTGTATTTTGCAAAAACTTATTTTTCACATATATTTTAGCTTTTTGTTAAACCGAAAACATGATAAACAACTATGAATAATTTAATGTAATTTAAAATGGAAAATAAATCACATGTTTATTGAAGATACAATTGAAAATATACATCGACTTTTTCTTTTATATTTTTATTGCAAGGGTTTAAGTAAAAATAAAAATTTCAGTTATAATCTTGTCTAGATCTCTTTGTTGTCAGCATATACTGTTTGGTAGTGGAATAGTTGATGTTTTTTTTGGAAGAATTAAAATTCTGTATACGCCGGAAATTACTACTTTTGAGGCTAAGGGCGATGTTACACGATCAATGTTTTGCTGTCAAACAATGCAATTGTTGTTTCTTTGAAAAATGAACGCTGAGCAAAAGAGAGGATGAACACATTTTACTTTAAATTTTTTTGCTGACGGAGAAAGCCTACATCACTTCAAATAAAATGGGGCTACCGAAGATACACTGTTGTATTTTACTAGAAAATACTAATATTTTATGGAAAATATTACAGTTTTTACTAACTTATAAATACATTTTTTTTCTTTGCCATCCTTTGGCTTTTGTTTGTTTGTGAAAATGAGTGCTGTTTAAAAAATTACTTAATAATTTTTATAAAAACATGGTAATTCAATGGCCAAGTAACAAAATGGCGAAGCTTATTTTAATAGTTCGCAAATTTTAAAGATTATTTTTCTGCGTTTTTCATATATTAATAGATTTTTTGATGTGTAAACATTTTAGCTCACGGTATGGGCAAAATTTCAAATGTGTAAAATGTAACAATAACTGTATCGTAAGATGTAAGATAACTGTAACGTCCAGTTCCCTTCTCGCTCGCACTACTGCGCGGCATGACTGTGCTACTCTAAACAACAAAGAGAGAGAGAAGAGAAGAAGAGAGGGAGAAATTAAAATACGAGCGGAGTTTGTTTGTTTATGTTTCGATCAATTTACTCACACATATATGTACATACGAAATCAAAATGTGTGCGTACATTTATTCGTGGCAGAATTATTTGTTGGTGTTAAAAGTATGGAGATCGATTGCTGTACAAGCAGAGAAGTCGCCGTAGCAAACACAGGCGTTTGATAGGTTTTGCATTCGGTTAGTTAGATTGGATTAAAATTAAATATTTTTTTAAATCCCAATATGCATTGAAAATTTATTTCTTCAATGTTGGAGAAAAGCTTAGTTCTCAAATTGATTTCCAATGTATTTCTCAATTTAAGTTCAAACATTTTTGCTCCTTGTTGACTTTCTACTTGACATCAAGTTGAGAATCAACATTTTTTTCAATGTTTGAGAAATATTATAATTCTCAATTAGATATCAAACACTGTCCTCCACTTGAAACCAAACATTTTTTCCAACGCTTGATATCAACTTGAATACGATTTGAGTTAAATTTGAGATATTATTTACAATATTTTATAAGTATACTCGTATGGCAATACTGTTGATTTCTCACAGATTCTCACAGAAATTTAATTTGTGGAAAACATTTTCTGTAAATTCAATTCAATTTTGAAAAATAAATATAAAAAAATAAGTGAAAGTGAAAAAAATTCGAAATAAAAGTGAGGTGAAAATTAATTAAAGGGAAATATATGCTTTACATAATGTATATTTTGTACATAATTATAATTCAATTTGGGGGATGCGAAAGAGCAAAAAAGTGAAAAGTGAGGTTTGACAGGTTGGAGAAATTCCTTTGATATCAAGTTGGGAATCATAAATTTTTCAATTTGATAACTAAGAAAATCACCATATAAAAAATATGCCTTTTAAGTTAAGAAGACTATAATAGGACCATTGAGGTGCATTTGAGAATTAACGTTGGAGATTTGAGAAGGTATTTGACCTCAAATCTACCTCAAGTTGATATCAAACAATAATGTATATTGGGATATAAAAACAATACCTACAAAATGATAAGTAATAAGTAATCTAGGTTTCAATAAATGTGTAAACAAAATGTAGTGATAATGATAGCAAACCACGGCATTATAAAAATTTTGCTTTATACATTAACCTTAGAAAGGCAACACTTTTTTTATCTATGTAAATAGCAAAATTGTTAAACAGAAAAAATCAAATTTATTTATTATAAAATCACTTATTTACTTCAATAAAAATACATTGTTTCTTTCTTTGCGGTACTTTAAAAAAGTAGTGGGGTGACTGGTCACCCTTGGTTGCCTTTCTAAGGTTAAATGCGGAAAGAACTTATTGTCGCCTGAGAATTGATTTATGTGTGTATAAATTTATATACCTATACGCGAAATCAATTCTCAGGCGACGTTATATACAATTTTCACATATAATAAAATTTCAAATCGACAGGAAGAAAAACTTAAAGCGCGGAAAAAAAGATGCAATTACAGCTGCGTATATGCGAACATATCGCGCCCGATGCATTGAGTAAAAGAAAAATAATGCAACTACGATTTGGTGCAATTGCAAAATATTTTTGCTATCACAACAACAAATATATGCGATATGGAATAAAAATTTGCATTTGCAATGAGGCAACACCATTGGCAATTTATAGTGAATTGGGCAATTATATATAAAAGATAATGATATCTAATAAATTTTTAAGTTTATAAAAGAATTCTTTTAATTTGAATTATTTACCTAGCATTTACATTATACATAAAATCCCTATATATGGCTATACATATGTGAGCTTATGTATATGGCATTCAGTTGGCTTAATTGTTTACACATCAAATATCTTGCGTGCCTTGCACACATCCATTGTTTTTTGTATAATTTGTTGCTATTTCCACCAACATTATCTCATATTGTCATTATAATTATTTTCCATCCATTTCCATTCCAATTGTTGAATTTTCATTCACTCTAAAATACAATTAAATACTTTTATGCTGGAAAAACATAGTTGGGGATTAAAGTAGTAAAAAAACATACAGCAAAAAATTAATGGTGTAACAGAGCATCAAACACAACGGTGACAAGAGAGTAAAAACAGAAAACATTGACAGCAAAACATTGACCGTGTAACATCAGCCTAAGGAAAAGATAGGAGAGTTGTGCCGAAAGTTCAAAGATAAAATAAGAATTGGTGTAATGATTAAGGTTCCATGTTCAAATTCTTCCGATTTTTCCAGTTCCCCTCAAAAGTTTTAAGAAGTTTAAGAGACAGCATCAGCAGAAAAGAACAACGGTTTGCTGCGCTGCAAGGCTGTCATAAGTCGAAAAATTCAATATTTCAGTAAATCGCATATAGAGATGTCAGTGAACACAATAACCAAGGTGAATTTATACCGGGTGAAGTTACCAGCAACTCGTTCTTCTTCTTTCTTCGTGATAGGCTGTCAAAATCATTGTTTACTTCTCATGGTTAGTTTAATTTTTTCTCCATTTTGACATTCTCTGCATGGCGGAATTCATATTGATTGAAGCGCTCACCGACACCTTTGGAAACACTATACAGATATCTGCTGGTGGCTGAAGGTCGCTAAAGAAGGCCATAATGAGAATGATAGGGATGAATTGCAGAAGATGAAATTGAAGAGGATAGCTTTTTGCTATATAGCAGCGATGCAGAAAACGATGGAGAGAAAGAAGATAATTTCTAATTCTAATTTCAATGATTTTTGAATTCCGAACACAAAAAAAAATAAAAATTGATTGAATGGGGCCTGATTTAGAAAAATGGCATCTAGAATAATTTTTCTAAAACACACACACTCTCATGTACTAGACTTTGAAATAACGAACTGTTATGCAGATTAGTAGTAATGAGAAAAACACAACAACAAATAAGTATACAAAACGGTAGTGGTAGTTTTCTTTCAATATCTCTATTCAGTGAAGATATTTAGAATCAAATCTGGAATTCTTGGTTATGATTTCAAACATTAGTAGCTTATATAGGATATTGAAAGATTAGGAACTATCACTAAGATCACTGATGAGGAGTTGTGGCGGATTCCGAAACGGCTGTCTGATTTGCCCGTTTCTTTATACACTGTTGTTGTGATGACTACACATATACGTTATTTAAGCCTGTTACACATTATTTAAATGATGCACATACATGCAACAGTAGTCAAGACTTTGAAAAATTAACAGCTAGAATTAATTTTCATAGTTTACAAAAATATACTAAAAATGTATTAATTTGTATCGAACAAAAGAAAGTGTTAGACTCTACTCTTTCCTTCACAAGATCTCTGAGTAAAACTGAGTCAAAAACCACCAAGGAAAAAAAATTGCCACACGTCGTTTGGAACCGGTGTTAAACTGTAGGTCCAATCATGTGGTATAACAATGGCCCGTTTTTCCTTAATTATGTCCTTGGACAGCAGTTGCTGTCTTTTTTTGCAGCATCCTAGAAGTATGCACAAGTTTTTTCGTTGCAATTTAATACATCACATTCAATTTTATGGTTGTGCTGTTGCGGCTCAGGTAGAATTTTAAAATTCTGAAAACGGTTCTGCGGCTCAATTTTTTTATTTTTCAGATCGGTGTAATTTCGAAATTATATAAAAAAATACGATATATAGAGACTTGAAATTAATGGTGCACCGACTACGATTATCATTAATCGTAACCGCAGGTTAATAGCCATTTTGCGATTAATCGTAACCGGCGATTATTACGGTAATCGTACAATGCGGTTATTGGAAAAATTTTTGTTTGTACTACTACAAAGATCTGAGGTTTCTTTTGACAAAAAAAAACCTTGCTTTTTGAAAAAATTTCAAAACTAATTTTGATTTAAGAAAAAAAAAGTAAATTTTTGGTGATGTTAATTTTATTTTTCTGTTGTCAAACGATTAAACAAAAATCAGTCGAAAACGCGTTGGACAAAATTTTCTAAATGCAATAGGTGATTAGTTACATGGATTTAAAACAGGGGCTGTTTGACCAAAATGTCGAAACTCAACCCCCTCCAACTCGGCGAGTTTTTGCCTGATCTCGTTCAAATTTGGTGTGGTAACTACTACCCAATAAGACTTAATATTAACGAAGTTATAGCACATAGTCGAGAGCGCCTGTTGTTACAAATTAATCTGCTGTTAAAACTTTAAAAGGGTTTTTCTCGAAACAAGGTTTTTTTGATCGGCCTAGGTGTGTGAAAGAATATTATCGAACCGAAGAATTAGTAGAAGAATTTTTTATTTTCAACCATTATATCCCAATTTTCAACAAAACACAACACGATTTTTGAAAATTTCTTTTTAGAAGTCATCCATTTTCTAAATTTTTATTAAATGTTCTATAGCACTAGCGGGTGTTTTTTAAGAGTAAAAAAATTGCTTTTCTGGAAATCATCTTATTCGATAGTATGCACGTCCGAAAATATTCTATTTCAGGTTGAAATTCACAGTACTTTTGCAGCTACGGCCCCTCTGACAAACCTCTCGCCCACGAGCCAAGTCAGCGATTAAGAGTAATAATTGACAGGCTGAGAGGAAAAGCGGGCTAAAAGTTATATAAGAGCAAAAGTGAAATAATTTAGAGTGTCAGTGCTAGAATGACAGAAGTAATACTGTTAAGAGTGAAAATGAAACGTCTTAAAAGTAAGAGCAAAAATGGTATAACAATTCTTTCAGAGCAAGAACAGCATAGTTTTTTATTCCGTTTTCGCTCTGAACATATTTCGTTTCACTTTTGCTCTGAACATATTTCGTTTTGCTTTTGCTCTTAAGTAAAATTATTCCATTTTTTTCTGAACGTAGAAGTTAAACCACTTTTCCTCTCAGCCTCTCAAATGAGGTCGATTCGGTTTTATATCACTTTCGAATGATAAATGACAGGCTGAGAGGAAAAGCGGGCTAAAATTTATATAAGAGCAAAAAAGAAATAATTTACTGTCAGTGCAAGAATGGCATAAGTAATACTGTTTAGAGTGAAAATGAAACGTCTTAAAAGTAAGAGCAAAAATGGTATAACAATTCTTTCAGAGATAGTAGTTTTTTATTCAGTTTTCGCTCTGAACATATTTCGTTTCGCTTTTGCTCTTAAGTAAAATTATTCCACTTTTTTCTAAACGTAGAAATTATACCACTTTTCCTCTCAGCTTCTCAATTACAGTAGAAACTCGGTTCTTGCACATCTCGATATTTGCGACACAAGAATTTTTTTCATTGTCTACTCAGTACTTGCGACATTCGCAAATTTTTACCTATATACTTACGGCATTTCGGTCTTGTCTTTGAATACTGCTCATTTTTGCTTTGTATTAGACAGACTAAAGTTTATGGGATTACCGTCGAAATGTATTGATTTGAATCCGTTTTGAGCTGACTTTTGCATGGTGCGGTCTCATAATGGCAAAGAAAAAGAGATCGAAAATTTCTTTTATTACACATGAAATACTCACTTGAAACTTGTGATGCAAATGAATTGGATCAAAATATTAAACACAGTAAACTTATATTCTAAACAGGCGTACAAACTTATATAAGCCCCTTTTAATTTGTATGGAAAACAAAAACTCGGTACTTGCCACAACCTCGAAACTTGTACCGAACCCGGTTTTCATTACGTGCAAAAATTTAGTTTCTACAGTAATTAGGTGTACAACTAGCTGATTTGAATTTAAAACTATAAAAATCTAGACCATATGCTATTTGTGTTTAATATTTACCTATTTTACCTGCTCATTTTCGCTCTACTAATGCCTGTTTTTCTTAGCATTTACCTATGAAGTGGTCAAGCTTATATGACATAGCAACATAAAAAAACAAATACTTTATTAATTTGTACGTAAATATTGTTTATTATATCTATTAGCTGCTCATTTCATTTGATATATAACTACATACAGTAAGTAGAACAATACTTCAATATTTTAAAAATAAATATATTAAGTATGATTTTGTTAAACAATTTTTTTTTTTAAGGCCACGTATTTGCTTATCAAGTGCACTTTAAAGCTAACAATGTTGACATTAAATTAATCAATTATATATTAATAATAAAACTAAAATTAAATTAAAAGCATTAAACGGAAGCAATTGGGTTTTACAATTAGTTTAAGACATTCGAGAAGTTAAAAGGAAAAGTATATATATTTTTATATTGCATACTTTTTCATAACATTTTTTTTATAATAAATAAATTTTGAATTTGTATAAGATTAGCATGTATATAAGTGTAGGCATTATTTTGAAATTTACATTAGTACGAAATTGAAATATTTATGAAGTTTTTAACGAATTTCAGTCCAGAACATTGAACTACAAGTGAATTTCCGAATACTCCTATACTACTACCACTAAGTAAATCGATCGACTATGCTAAAATCAGACCATATTTTTTAATTGTTAACTTAATGCTAAGTTAACGTTAATTATAAATTGTCAATTTCATGAAAAAGGCACGTAATATTATTGCATATTATTTAATAATCCTATTGTACAATTAAAACAATATTAGCTGCGAAGAAATGAGATGATGTGTTTAATAAATTAATATGTAAAATCATTAAAACTATTTATTTAATAAATACTTCACATAACACGGAAGTACGCGTAGCTAAGTAGGGTGAATGATAAGTAATCCATAATATATAATATTCTTTACTTCTTTTTTGATTTTGAAATTGAAATTTTCAAATATTTTTATACCAATTCATTCTGTTGGTGATTGGTACTGTTATTGGTATCTTCTTAATACGTTAAAATCTCATTTTATTTACAATACAGCAAGGGTCTTCAACATTCTCGGTTAGAATGCAGTGTAGCGGGGTAACTGGCTAAAAAAGTATGAATAATTTTAACCTCCATGGAAAATTTTTAATATAATTTTCAAACCGTTAACACTGACTCAGCTCTAATATATTTTCGTTGTTGTTGTTGTGTTCAACACCTTTTCCTTTTTTAACTCATTCTATGTTGTTGCATTGCTGAAAGTTCTTTTTGCGTAACATAACCCGATATGGGTATAATTTCATCATTGACTATGTGAGTAGGTGATATTGCTGATGATGATTGTGCCGCTTTGCTGGGCGAGTTAAATGTTCTTGGTAATTGATGTTTTCCCATCAATTCCTTTAACGATGTATAGCCGTCGAGGGGTGGATGGGTCGCTGCTGGTATAGTTGTAGTCTAAAAATGGAATGAATTTTCGATTAAAGCTTTCAAAATTCTCAATCACACAGTTTCATTTATGTTTATATAGATAAATACCTTGGACAGGCAAATTGGTGCTACATAACCACTGCTGGATACGGCGCCAAAAGGTGTTGTCGTCGTCGCCCTCGGATCTTGTTGCCAAGCATTAAACATTTGACTTTTATTTGGTTTTATATAACCGTTCTCAGCTGGTATTATCGACGATGGCATCGGCTCACTAGGATAAACATATCCATTGTTATCTTGTTGTCTATCAATATTCGTTGGCATGTCAGTGGTTGATAGTTTTTGTTGTTGGTTAGTATTAGTTGGTTTAAGTCGCTCCATAACCATATAGGCATCATTGGCAGGAGGATTAAATTCAGGTTTCATCGGAAGCACATCATGGTCAATGAAATCCGCGGAACGATCTGAACCCACATAACCGAAGCTTTTATCCAGCGGAATCGTTGTGACACCGCCAACACCTCCGTTAGCAACACGACTGCCAACACCACTATCGATGATACCCAAACTGGCCTTTATGCCAGCGTTTCTTGCTCCACCAGCTCCTGCCGGTCTTCCTCCTCCCCTCAAGAAATAAGCTCTTGAATCATTGGTGTAAACCGCTGATAGTAAACGACGATTTTCGAAATCTGTATATATCGATTCGTTTTTACTATCCCCAACAATGTGATGATTTAGAAATTCACTATCCTTTTCTATACTGCTATTATCAATGCCACCACAAATATTCCCCTTAAATTGATAATCATCAAGCCCCGCTGGTAGTGCTATATTTATGGTAGCCATTTTGATGTATTTCTTGCGCAGCTGAAAGAACATCACTACCACCAGACCCGCCAACATCGCTACAAGGGGATAGATCAAAACTTGCGCATTTTGATTCCTCGCACATCCATAGTTTGGTCCCTTTTCCCATGCCGATTTATATTGCACATATCTGTTCATATTACGATAGCGGGTAATATTTTTCAGCTGTTCATATTCTGGTGCCGCTGTGCCGCTACATTTTAAATCATCATTGTCAGTATAGAACTTGTCATCTGGATCATCATCGGTACTATTGACACTAGAAATATGCGAATCGTTTTCATGGTTGCGCTCCACTACATTCACAGCTCGCACTTGCACTGTGGTTTTAACCTTTGAATCAGCGCATGTCGGATTTGCCATTACGCAAGATGTTGATCCGATGACGCCTGAGATGCGTTTTCTTATAATTTCATCATTGCGCGAAACTATTACGGCCACTTCATAGAAATCAACATGACCCGACGGTACGTCCGGTTTGGACCATTTCATTGTCAGCGTACTGCTGGTGGAGTCATTCTCAGCCATGGAGCGTGGATTTGAAGGAACTGCAAAATTATTTGTAAAATTTTATAGTTTATAAATTATGAATTCAATTTTTAGGAAACTACATTAAAGCAGGTTGTCAAAATAAATTTTTCTCAATTCGTTCATTTTATTCATAGCTCAATCCATATTGACCGCTGGCTTTAATTTTCTAGTCAGAGAGAAAGAGAAGGCCAAAATGGACATTTCCTAGATGCTCAACGACATTTTGACGTTCTTTCTCATTCTTCTTTCTTCTCTCATTTCTAACATGGCGACATGCATACATCGAAACAAAAGACGATGTAAAAATCGTTCGGTGAATAAAAATCTGCTTTAAGGTACGAAATCTCCCCATTCCTATCCGCCGCTAAATATTTTAAAAAGGAAAATCTTGTGTTTTTGAGCTTTGACTTCCTGGAGCATTTATTCTTAAAAATTTACTCAGAGAACCAATAAATGATGTCGGTATCCGTACAAATTTGTTAACATGACAAGTTGTTGGGCGAATGAACGTTGATGATCATATTTCTTTCGAATAGTTCGTGGGAATAAAATCAGCAAGCTTGTGCAAACTTACCAGAATCGTTATACTTACACGTTCATGAGAAGAACGAGAAATGAAGAAAAAGTGAGGAATAAATATACAGGCAAAGTTCAATATTTGCAACCTATTGGAAGTCAGGGTGATTCTAAGTCCCAAAACACACGTAGCATTTTTGATGCTGCAACTACCGGCAGTTTTCTTTCGAACCTACTACTAAATATGTTGTTCGGCCGCACACTGCAATTCATCAGAATCTCGGCATGCACTTTTTTGACGTTGAATCGTCTCTTTATTTAAATCAATTCACAAATAAATTTTATTTTAATGTTATTTAACATTTGTCGCTTTTTGCTACAACGTTGATTGTTCAAAATTAGAATAAGAATAAAGCAAATCAGCAAATAATAATAAAACATATGAAAGGGCAAGAAGAGAACAGTCAAAGAGGCTGTTCACACGGGCGCACGCATGAACATCATGGGTAGGACGATCGTGCTCACATGAGTGCAAGCATGGCGGACTTTTTCTAATCAAACAGGAACGGTGGAATTGGAATTTTGTCACTTTTTCATGTACTCATATGCTCGCAAAAAATGCAAAACAAATATTAATTATGTGCTTTAAATATGTATTTAAAATTAAAACCACAATCACCGACAAGGGGATGTCTCTATGAAATCAAAGCGTTGTGTTGACAGGGAAAGGAATTCAAATTTGGTTAGGGCATAAATGCCAGGAAAAATATTTCCAGTAAGCTTATTTATAAACAAATGCTATGACGGAGAAAATAATTATGTCAGTAAAGAATTGTCATATTTATTTATATATTTATATATAACTTCAAATAACGAAATTGACATGAACTTAAGTCATGACTTTGAAAATTAACCTCTAGATTTAATTTTCATAGTCTCCTAAAAAACTATCATGAACTGATCGAATGGGGACCGTTCAGAAAAAATGACACCTAGAATCATTTTCTCACAAACACACACACTCTCCCATGTACTAGACTTTCAAATAACGAACTGTTATGCAGACTAGCTACAATGGGGAAAAAACAACAACATAAGTGTATAGAACGGTAGTGGTAGTTTCTTTCAATATCTCTATTCAGTGAAGATATTTGGAATCAAATCCGTAATTCTGGGTTATGATTTCAAATATTAGTAGCTTATATGGGATATTGAAAGATTAAGAACTATCACTAAGATCACTGATGAGGAATTGTGGCGGATTCCGAAACGGCCGTCTGATTTGCCCGTCTCTATATACATTGTTGTTGTGATGACTACATTTGTTCATTAAGCCTGTTTATATATAACTTCAAATAACGAAATTGACATGAACTTAAGTCATGACTTTGAAAATTAACCTCTAGATTTAATTTTCATTATTATTATTATTATTATTTGAAGGAAGGACGACTCGAAAGTCAGGCACTGCGACCTATAAGATCTTTTGTACCAAAGCCCCAAGAAAGAAAGAAAGAAAGAAGGAAAGAAAGGAAAGGAAAGGAGAAAGAAAGATAGATAAGAAACATACCCAAGCCGAGAATCGAACTCGGGTCTCCAGAAACAAGAGTCTGGCACTCTTCCACTAGACCACAGTGGCAATGGTAGGACCTGCAGTTTAACGCCGATTCCGAACGGCTATGTGGCAATTTTTTATCAGCTCGTTGGTTTTGCCATTACCAACCAAGGTGTGTACTTGTACACATTCTTATAATTCTCATCCACTTCATAACGATAGTGAATATAAGAAGTTTATGAGAATTAACCACCAGACCAAGACGGGAATCGAACCCGCAACCTTCTGGATGAAAGTCTAGTGCACTATCCACTAGATTATCGAGGTCGTCTTTAATTTTCATAGTCTCCTAAAAAACTATCATGAATTGTCATATTGTCTTAATAATATCGTGCATTTCTGCACAACATCTATCATGAAAACAACGGTAGAATTATAGTAACGCAGACGAAGTTTCTATGATGCTCCTATTGAACTATTGAATATGTCCAACTGCTCCAGGTGCGTTAGTAAAGCTATTGCTCATAGACGTGAATTAAACTCTATTTTAGGATGTATATAGATTGTGCAGATCATGTGGAAATCAGTCGTAGTGAAATATTTGTTATACCGCCGTAGAAAGCCGAAGTACATGACTGCTTTTTTCCACACTCCAAATTTGGGATTATTCTAACGACTGCCACTTTCGATGGAAATTCCCAAAACATCGAGAGCCGCTGATTTGCTAATATCCCCCCCCCCCCCTCCCACGTATAACTAGGAGGTTAACCTGGTATTGGGAAGCTCATTTGAGAAATAAAAAGCAAAATTGCGGTGTAAGGGCGTTAAACTGAACATTATTTGGGGAACCCCACCCGGAGATTAATTTCGAGTCTTTTTTGACTCCATCTCCGTCTCCACAGAGTACGGCCATTAACTTTAAAACTAAACGTTGTCCTTTTGAAATATCCACAGCAATCGCGTTGCTCTCAACAAAGCATTGGACCTTATTGATACAGATTTTAGTGTGGACCACCCAGAAATCGGGCGTAGAGCGATTTCGACGGAAACCGTATTGGCGATTATTAAGCAATTCGATTTATTCTAGATAATTGAACCAAGAGAAACTATACTACACTTTCCATGGCCTTGAATAATCATAGAAATAAAAATAAACTCTAATCCAATTTCTATGTAAGTAACTTACTTCCGATTAGTGTCACAAAATCTATATCATTGCTAGGTTGTGACTCCTTTACTGTATATGCAATGATATAAACTTTATAATTGGTGAAACTGCTTAAATTTTCCAATTTATAATTCTTTGTATTGTTAATATTGCAGGGATCGTTCAGCGTACCATCGGTGCAATTGATGGCTAGACGTTCATCATTTAGTCTAAAATAAAGAATTTAAATTTGATGTAAAATTTTTAAATAAGTTTATTCCCACACATACTTACACAACAATATAATGACGCAAAATACCATTTAGCTCTGTTGGTGGCAACCATGATATCCATGCTGAGTTAGTTGTGATGTTATGCAATTTTAAGGCGCGTGGTCTCATAGGAGCTAAAGAGACAAACGAAAAATATTAATTAAATTAAAAAACTCTATTTCGAATACACCATATATGACCATGACCAACCTTCCTCTTCTGTTTCAATATATTTCACATCACTGGCTTTGCCTTGTTTTAATTTCGAAAACATATACATTTCAATTTTATATGTTGAATGTGGTTTAAGTTCTTTTAGTAAATGTTTATTTGCACTCTTTTCAATTATGATTGTAAAATTTTGATTATCCACACATTGCCCGTTTGTAGCGTTATCCACTCTGCAATAGCTGAGTTTATAACCCTCCAAAAGCGATAAGCATATACGATCGATGCTCCATTGTACCCTGATGACACCGCCCGGTAATGCTGTTATATCGGGTTCCATTTTTATTAAATCACTCAAAACATCCGCAGTGCACATGATCCAATGCATGCCAGAGCTGAAGTTGTCATCATAATTAGCAGACACTGCAAAATTCAGTGCAGTTTCTTGTTCTTGTGGTTCGGTGGAATATTTCATTTCACGTTTATTTATGCGTTTGAATCGTATTGTATCCTATAGGTAATAAAAATAACAAATAATTAACTAAATGCATAAGTATATCAAACTGAACACGTACCTTGCATTCATTTAGTGTTCCCGGTTTCGAACGACACCAAAATACTGTGTAATCCATTAGATTTGTTTGGTTTGAGGGCGCTGTCCATGACAATGTGTATGTCCTATTTGAACCATGATAGTTATTTCTTATCCATTTCGGAGATCTTTCCTTGCGGTATTTATTTGGCATAGCCGGTACTACAATCTGACTACTTTCGACTGATTCGCCTAAATCGTTGCGACTGCTAATGGTAAATTCATAACGATGATTTTTATTCCATTCGAATATTGCTGGTATACTTGTATGATTAATACGAATGGGCGAAGAATTTCTATAAATTGAATTTCGTTAATAAATCTATTAAATTATTAATATACTATGGAAATTTTTTTGCATTTACATTGTGATACCATCGAGTTTCACTTCCTTTACAAGATAATGAAAGTCTGGACCATTATAACGATACACAGGCAGTTCATGCCAATATAAACGTACATGATCCGATGGATCAATATAGAAGCTGCCAACATCGGTGCGTGGCGAGTGCTGAGGGACGCGTGGTTTTGTACGAAAAGTACTTTCATATGCTTCGCTCCACATAGTATCGTCGTTGTATGCTGTTTTTACCTTTAAACGCATTCGCACAGTGTAATCATAATAGGCATACTCAAGATTTCTTAGCATAACTTTGTACTTTTCATGCTTACTGCTATTTTCATAATTGGAAATGTTAATCCAATCGAAATGCTTGGGACGCAAGCGTATTTCATACTGCAATCCTTTGCGTTTATAATAGCTATACATAACTAAATGCCACGAAAGCCCAACGCTATCGGTGGTGATATTTGTAAAACTGAATTCAGGACGAGCAGGTATTACTAAAATTAACAAAAACAATCATTTATATCTTCATTACAGTGCTTGTGACTTGTGTGAGTGTGTGTGTGTGTGTGTTGTGTATACCCACCACTTTCATATTGATTTATCCAGAAATGTTGAATATTCTTTCCAAGCGAATTCGTGCCAATCAACGTGAAATTAAAAAACTCATACGATTTACGATAATTTGCTTTGGTTGTTGTTAAATTACAAATTCTCTGTTGTTCTTCCACGTCCAGATCACATGGTTGTTTAAAGTTCTGCGAAAAAATTGTACGATAAACACGCGTTCCGTTTTTACTTTTATATTGTTCTTTGCCTAACTATTACGTAGGAGTGCAAATGGGTGCGAGTGTGTGTGAGGGAAAAAGTGCACCCGGATATTTTTACGTGCAATTGTGCATTTTTATATATATATATTTTTTTTTTTTTTTTTTTTTTTTTGCGTGCAGTTATTAGTAGCGGTTTTTAGTGCATGCCCGATTAATTTATTTAGTAAGTGAGAGTGGTGAGGTAAAGGTGGTGCATTGAATGTTAAATAAGTTGTGGTAGTAGTAAAAACAGTAGCACCAATTTGTTTGGTTGATATTAGTTACGAGGTTAAGTGATAATAAGAAGAAACATGCAAAATTAAAGAATAAAAATAAATTTTTAATATTAGTAGAAAATTTTAAATGTTAGTAAAGAGTTATAAATTATTGGCTAAATTTATAAAATTAAAATAGAATTAAACCTAAACCATCCCAAGCAACCTAACTTCTCAAGAAGCCGTTTCTTTATAAAGATATTCTCTACGTGAAGAATCCCTTGGTTCCTTTAAATAATTGTTGATTCATAAGCAACGATTAAAACGACATGGTATGATAAGGTTTTCATCGTCATTTACAGATTATTAAAGGAATGTCTGGGAATTGGACTACGTGAAAAGTATGGAATATTGTCCCTAGCCTTGCTAACTTGCAATACTTTGCTATGATCTAATACCCAAAACAGATCAACCCTAAATCCCTAAGATACATTGTTAAGACAAATGCAACATTCATATCTGTGGCAATAAGACAAAGTCGCTTAAATCGACAAAGCGAAAATTGAGTTATACTGTTCTTAATATTCTCATTTATAGAAACTACTTTTCTGTATTATTATCATTTTAAAGGAAGGCTAAGAAACCATGTTGCATCATTTTTTATAATCGCTTATGCCTTGGTGACCTAAGAAGCGTTCTACATAAAATTGAGATAACCTGCAGTGGGTTCTTAAATTATTAGGGGCAGTGTAAAAAAATGCATTATTCATAATGGAAAGAAAAAGAAATAACAAAAAAAATTTTCTTATTATTTATTTGTTGAATTGTTTTAGTAAGAAAACAAAAAAAAAAGGCTTATGTAAGTATGTAGTTATATATAGTTGTATATTTAAGCTTGAAAAAAATAAAAAAGTGACCATACATCGAAATTCCTAATATGTTTTTGCTGATGAAACCATTTGCTCTTCTTTGACGACTTCTTTCTCAGTGAACTTCCAAAGATTTTCAATAGGGTTCAGTTCTTGTTAATTCTCTGTTTGAAATACACTACACTGTAATTTGGCAAAAACTAAGATATTGAGTATAGCGCACCTATTTTTATTTTTTTTTTATCATTGTCGGAGTATTCAGTAGTATAAGCAACTTGCAGATAAGTAGTTTAGGCTACAAGCTGATCTATTTTGCAGATAAATTTTTTTTTTTAAATTAAGGACAAAAGGTACGTTTATTAAGATTTTTGTAAAGATAAATCCACTTAGTTAGTTGCTAAATATGATCCTTACTTACAATTTTACAAAATGTCAAATGAGTAATTTGTGCTAAGTACAGCTTTAAAATCTAAACTGTAGATAACCCTCTTCTGCCCTAATACTATAAATTGTATTAGTAAATATAAATGTAATACATTCAAACTCTTGTTTGAAATTAAAATAAAAAGTCTCTAGCTTAATTTCAACCACTTCCAGATATTATGGATTTCTGTTTGAGAACTAAAAACAAATTATGTTTTTTGTTATGATCATCACTATACCTATATATTTTTATAGATTCAATATATTGATAAATAAATAACGGATAACGTGCATACGTAGCTATGTCTACAAAGGGTGCAATACATTTATACATGACTAAATATAAATAAATAGATAAACGATAAGAAAACCATAAATCCCAATTAAGTATTTAATGTGAATGTATACGCACATTCATACATATGTATGTATGTGTTTTATATGTTACAGATAACTTAAATTTTTTCATATCGTACCTGATCGTGAGCTGTATACGATAATTCATATTGCACTTCAATTTCATTTTGGGGTGCGGTAAAATTGCATATCATATAAGAGTAGTCGTAACCGCGACATTTGAAATCATTAACATCAGTAGGTTTGGTACCTTCAAACAAAATGAAAAAAAACTGAATATTAATATGTAATAAATAAAATAGAAAGTGTGGT
The DNA here is from genome assembly GCA_963691655.1 of Toxonevra muliebris. Taxonomy (NCBI): domain Eukaryota; kingdom Metazoa; phylum Arthropoda; class Insecta; order Diptera; family Pallopteridae; genus Toxonevra; species Toxonevra muliebris. The sequence goes on along the minus strand of OY829326.1, from coordinate 116,744,708 downwards.
GGGTGTATATCTACTTTATATTTTAAGTTTCTTATGATTGTTTTGAAATATTTGATTAAATAAGAGATACTTATTTTAAAGACTAAAATATTCACATAAAGCATCTACTAAAAGAGCAATTAAAATAATTACCGACTAAAACGCGTGCGATTGCAATGCCCCCTTGCTGTTCAAATTGACAATAGTACTCACGATCCTGTTTGGTTGCATTGCGTATCATGTAAACAATTGCAGTCTCATCGACAATCTGGAATAATAAGATTAGAAATAAACAGATGAAAGCAAATAGGAACGAAACAAATTAACAATGATTTGCCACACATACTGTGAGAAAATATTTCAGTTGATTTATGAAAATCACTGAAAATTAATATTTTTAACTAATAAAAAAATAGATTTGAGCATTCATTCTAAAACCAAATCTCTAGAATAGAATAAAATTAAACTTACTGCAATATCTCTGCTTGGCACTCGTCTTTTTGTATCCGCCTCAACGAAGTACAAGGAGGAGCTATTTTTGCCTTTAAATTTTTCTGGATTCATACGACATTCTATATCAACACTGCCACCAACTTCAATTTGAGCACGAATCGGTGATACTTCTAAAAATTATTAACATATATAATACATAATAAATTATAGTTAGTTTTACAACAGTACATCGTCGTCTTTATACCTAAGGTTGCTTAAAAAAAAGCGAAAGATTTTAAATCAATTAGTCTGACTTCATTCGTACTGAAAACATTTGAAAAACAACTAGACAACTATTTGCAATTCTGGCTTGTCCTATAGCGGTTCTCAATGTTCTTATGCACCTGCTTCCAATATATCTCTTTATCTAGCAATCGGCAACCATGAGCGCATGGTCCATTTGCCTTCCTGGAAGGAATAAAGCGATGGCATGATAATAAATAACTTAGATACCACAGTATTCGCATGGGTCTAAGATCGACTGTGGCATTGACAAAATTTTCTCAGAGACCCTAACTCAGCTAGTGCATTCCAGACGGAAATATTATTTGCAGTTAGGGTGTCCAGTATAATGCTTTAAGCAGATTATACGTTTAAAACAAATATCGCTATCCTATAGAAAACCAGACTGCAATCTGGATTCGACATCACTACCTCTTTTCGAGTAAAACAATGCAGGGAGAGCCTTGCGGACCAAGCTTGACTGTACAACGTTACTCTAATATGGGTTCTCGAACATCGAAACACAGAGGGCAAAGAAAACGCAGACGAATTAGTGCGAAAGGAATCTACCTTGCATGAAACTCAGACTGAATTAGTAGAGTTGGAGCGGTATCTCCAAAAACGAAATCCGTTTAGAGTTGTTTTAAAATTCAAAACAAATTTTATGGCGATTTAGCAAAACATTTCATAAGTATGACGAACGAAAATGCTATTTGTGGTCTTCTTCCTTAATATTCATAAAAGTAATTTAAAACAATTTGTTGTGCTGAATTGTTTTGTTAAAATGTGACAGCTGATTGATTGGCAAATCAGTGTTGCCTATGCACGACCGTATGCAATAGAATTTTAGTGTTGCAAATTTCACACTGTCGTGCAAATGCAAATATATGAATTTTGTAAATTTTGGCTTTGGTTATATTAGGAGTATGCTCGGCGAACACCATGGAATTGTTGTTGCACCGAACATAAAGAGAGAATCTTCACTCACACCGAACACGATATGCTCGGTGTATTGCACACCGAGCGCGCCGAGTATTCAGGGTGGCAATGAGTTATTTTACAAAATAGTATTATTACATACAAAATATTACTAAACAGAGGAGTGCGTTTCAATAAAAAGCAACTCAGCAACGAGCTGAATGTAACCACCTTGACCGAGCACGGGAGAAAATGTTTTGTGTTCGTCGAACACCGAGCACTAATATAACCTGGCACTAATTGGGAACAGCCCCATTGTTACTTAAGAAATAAAACACGAAATGATACGATCCTGCGCCATGTCACAACTCTAGCCACCTTGTGTTGCAGATAGAAACAAAACAAAACTAGCTAAAACAAAAAAACTAGAAAAATAGCAATCAAAGTGAATTAATACAACTCTCTCTAAATGACGAGTAATCTGTAGGTTTTATTAAATAATTCAATGATGAAATATGCTGATATATTTCAACCTATTCCAGAAGAAATTTAATACAGTCTGTGAGTCTTAGAATCACAACTGCCATTGAAGAGCTGGTGACATTGGAGCAGAACAAACGTAGAAGCGCACAGTATTGGGTCAGTCCGTACCTGTAGAAGAGGAACTGTCGGCTTTGTGTATCTTCCATTTCTGCAATTGTTTGATTAAAATAGTTAATAATCTCAAAACCAGTTTGAATTTTTTATGCTCTAATAGCTGTTTACTTCAAGAAATAATGAATTTGTATTTTTTGTTTTAAGAAAAATCAGTATTGCCTTTGATTTTTGAGAATATGTATAAAAGATAACATTTTCAGTGTTTATAGAAAGGTACAAAGATCTATTACAATATTAAGTACAACTGGAAACTTGATTTAACATAAATTTTACAAGGAAAATTTTCGTGACTTTAAGAAAACTTAACACATGGAATTTTGCCATTTTTTAACAGCTGGAAATTCAGCTTTAGAATGAACCAGGGCGAAAACCTTAATAAAACCATACTTCAGTAATCTGGGAGAACTTTCTGAAATCTGCATGAAGGAATTAACAAACTTCACAAACCTATCGGGATTGATATAATCTCTATGTAAAGCCCAAAAACTACCTACACCAACAATCAACTGAGGGTGTGAGATAAAATGGCGCACAAGCGCTAATTGGGTTCGTGAGATGAACCCTCACTTTAACCAACCAATCAACAAGCGAAGAGAGAAAATATGTAACAGGTTTTTTTTTATTGTTTCAATCATATAAAAAGAAAAAATTCTCAACGTAGAGTAGACAAACTCACTCGATGTGAAAAATTATAATTTGAGTTTTCGTTTTTAATTTTTTTGTTATAAAATTCCATTACAGCCAGTATCCTTCAATTTTAAGCTACCAATTAGATGATGAATAAAAAAGCCTGTGTGCCCGAAACTCTTAATCGCATTAAAATAATATAAATAGAATATACCTATAATTCATTAGCATTTTTTATAACTAAAGAAGTGCTCGACTTGAAGTGTGATTGATTAGCTTTAATATGATAATATCATAATAACGTAATTGAAAAAACTCGTCAACCATCACGCATTACTAAGCTAATAATAAGTTAAATAAGGCAAAAAAATTTAAGCAAGAAACTTTTATATACCGACATACATAAGTACATATGCAAATACTTATATATGTATGTATAAGTCCGCGTAGGTAGATATACACTTATTAATATTAGAAATATTATGTAGTATATATTTAAATTAAGGTGCGAACTTACCACCTGGCGAATTGAGCAAAAAATGGGACGCGTGCACCATCGAGCTGTACATTAGAAGGATACATTGTATATATATGACGAAAGAGCTGAAACAAAATGTAAGAAAAATAAAAATAATTAAAATAAATAAAGTCAACAATAAACAAAAATGAATTGCTAAAATATACAACAAAGATTTTTCTTGTTATTATGATGTGAAATGTTTTGAAAAATAATAACAAAAAACATTTGCTCAGACTTTAACACTTCAAGTTTTACACAAAGATAGCGATAAATATAAAAAAAAACATATTTTTACACTTCATTTCCTTTAATGGCAAACTATTATTGAAGATTACAATTTTTACTGTATGCGCGATCACGATCAGGTAACAATTCGGACCTGAAATAAATGGCATACTCTGGAGAAAGTACTCTGTAGAGAATTCTGTGAGGTCAATATAAACAATGCAAGGAATAAGAATGTGAAAATGTATAAAAATAGACAGCACAATAATGCAGACTAGTGAAAGCAATAGATAAATTAAAAAAAAAAATTATCTCTACATACATTCCCAATTCTTTTTCTTTTTGATTATTTCGCGAAAAAGTAATTGATATTATCGTGTATGAAAGTACAGTTCGTATGCATGTATACCTAGAATTTGTAGTAACGTTTTGTCTTGTACATATTTTAATTAAACGCTTACAATCAATACCATTTACAAGTTTGAAATATTAATACAGTAGACTCGCGATATGGTGAGCTATTACAATTCAAGCGAATGGAATACCACAGAGCCATTAAGACTTGGTAAACAAATAAAAATTTGAACAGTTCAAACAAATTTTGAAGAAATAAATAATTTCGAACTCGTTTCATCACTGGAACTCAAATAGATCAGAAGCTTTGAGTTATAACTTTGCTGAAAGAGAGTTATTCTAGTAAATTTTACCTTAGGAAAATTAGAGGCTTCAGTGGCCAAAATTGTGAAAGCTTGTCGAAAGCTATGGGAAAACTTTTTGCAAATAAACCAAAGAAATGAGTCAAAGGAGGCTTTTTTGGACACAGCTGCACAGCTTGAATTTGTTTTTTTCTAATTCCATTTCATTTCTAGGTTATCTTCAGCGATGAATGCCACTGGAAGCAATAACGAAGCTAACTAAATTTGTCTATACGAGAAAGGGAGAGAGATTCGCAGACGGTTACATTATTCCTACCGTTAAACACTCCCCCGCAGTAATGAATTGGAGCTGCATTATAGCTCTGATCTAGTGGCATATCCATGGAAATCTTAATAATTCGTTTTTGATCAGGTTTTTTATGTTTTTGATATTATGGTCTGGTTTTTAGTCTTATTTTGGTTCTGAATTTTGGTTTGAATTTCATCTGGGTATTAGTTTAAATTTTTTGGACATGATTTGTTCTGCATTTTGATCTAATTCTTGGGTTCGGTTTAGCCCGAATTTAGTTGGAGTTTTGGTCTTAAGTTTGGTTTGATTTTTGGTCGCCGCACCAATTTGGTGATTACATTTGAGCCGTTGCGTGCAAAAGTGGAGTAAGTCAGTTTTTTTTTTATTATTTGGATTTTCGCCTTCAGGCAATAATTTATTTTAATATTAAAATGAATTAACCCTTTACTGCCTATAGTCTCATACATGACAGGTATTTTGTATTTAATGATTACTCTTAGATGAAAAAATAATTTCTTCTTTTTTAAGCACAATGATTTTAAAAGGGTTAATTCGTATAGTTAAATTATGGCAACAGTTTATAATAACCTTTGGTTATTATAAATAAAAAATAAAAAAAATTCTGAACTAAGTAAAAGTTAATTTGCAAAATTAAAATATATAAAAAATCATATTGAAATTTTTGTCAATATACGCAAATGAAACTAATTTTTTATTAAAAAATGGCAATTAAATTAAATCTTGACTGGCAATGATAAATTTCCAAGAGTAAAAATTGCCTTAGAAAGCTTTTCACTTCGCCGTTTGGACTCGGCATAAAACTGTGGGTATCTTCTATTCGTGTACAAATATAGCCCGGAAAAGCTCGGCCTAGGCTTTCCATGCCCCAATAGTTGTAGTAGTATTAGTTGTTCGATTCGAATTTAATCTGAATTTGATTTAGATTTTGGTTAGAATTTTTGTCTAAATTTGGGGGTGAGCTTTGACAAGAATTTTTAAGTGTGGATTTGGTTTTAGTTATTTATCTGATATCCCATAATTAAGCATCTATCGGTTAAATCCAGTATATTTTGTCAAAGTTCTTTCCAGAAATTAACGTGATGGAAAAAGGTTTATGGGTCTCAATTAAATGCCTTATAGCATCCCAAAAAAGAACATGCAATATTGTAGTCTTTGTAATACAACAACGGTCACAACATGATCAATTCTATGGTCTGGAAAATTTGGGATAGATTCCCAAGGTATGTGAACGAAGAAACACTATAGTAGTAATATCGAGCGAAAATATTACTGATGTTTGGGAGAATTACGTCGGATTTAAGACAAGGATTGAGGTAATAAAGGAAGTATTAAGTGCAAAAGGTGGCCAAACTAAATAAATATTAGATACAAGTTATATCATCATATATTTTTCGTAGTTTATGCAATTTTTTTGTTTTTACATTAACTCATCTCCAGTCCCTTACACAACTCCGTAGTCAAAAAATAAAAAAAACCTTTATTTGCTGGATTGCATGATATTAATTAAAAAAAAAAAATGTATTGCATTCATCTCTATGAAACTTATCACTTGTCTTTTACAACATAAATAATATAATTTGTAATCGCAAAAAAACAACAGTGTTAAAAAATTTAGTGAAGTATAAATACCTGGGAAGTGATACTAATTTTCTTGTAGGTCTTATCGAGTAAAACAAGAATCTGTATTTGAAATTTTCCAAACATCCCCAAAATCTTGATTTTACACAGATTCCACAAATCTTTTTAAATAAAATATATAACGTTCAAAAGGTCTAAGTTTTTTCTAAAACCGGTAAGAAACTGAAAATCTGTTCATAATCAACTAATTTACAGGCTTATAAGTGCGCAAAGATACGCAAGCCCGATTTTTTAACGGTAAATCAAGTTTTTGAGGGGGTTTGGAAAATTTTACATACAGACTCTTGTTTTACTCGATAAGGCGTACACGTATCACTTCGCAGGTATTTTTTACTGCCGCACTGTGTAATCGCTTTGTACTTTGTTGAACAACAAATTAAAAGAAATAGTTATACACAACTACAATTGGAATAATATGTGAATCTCTCCCGAAGCAAAGAAAGCTATTGCTATAAATTGTTTGGAATATTTTTTACTCGGCTATCCGCATATTTTGGAATATTCAAGAGACCAGGTCTTGGTTTCAAATGCAAACCAATTATTTATTTGTGATAGACTAGAGATTTAGTCACTGAATTTCATCCTCTCCAAATTTTAATGCTATAGTTTTTACTACAACTAAACGTTTGCACTTAAATGGTAGTGGCTCACAAAATATTTTATTCAGGTACCAATTTAAAAGAACAACATAATCAATGTTATCAAATAAACAACGCAAATATATGCATATATAAAACGCGAGGAAATGAGTAAGGAAAATAATCCATTTTGTTTATGAGCTCATACAAAAATTTTTAGTAAAACGTTGATTAAATGAATAGTAATTGCGAATAGCTAATGGCGCACAATAATAATTCAACCATTGATAAAATGAAATAAATTATAAATACTCGCATTACACTGTGCAACAATTTTAGGGTCATGGAATCTAACGGAGAAGCGACCAGCACAGGTCGATAGTACTGGTCTAGAGTAACAAAACCCTAAAAGGGTTTCAAAAAGTAACCTCGTTTTTAAATGTTATAGTCTTTCAAAGTTGTGCTGTTTTAGTGTATTTTTTTTAATTCTATGTTCTGTTTATAATAAAAAAAAACAATTTGAAAATCCAAACTTCATTAAAATCTATACGTTTTTGTTAATAGTATTACTGGTTATTTTATACAAATGTCATGTAATGGATAGTTTAAACTTCTTAATATGGAAAACTAGTACAATGTTAAAATTGTTGATCATATTTTTTAATATTTCGCTGAAGAAAGTAGTAAGAAATATCAAATATCATTCGAGTAATGATTTTTAAAAAATAAGCTGTAAGAGGCAAACTTTGATTGCCTATATCTTTTGAAACCGAGCTAACTTTGCAAAATTCTTTTAGGTTTTGTTACTCTAGACTAGTATTATCGACCTTTGTTGACCGATTCTCCGTGAGAAAAATGTGTTGCACAGTGTTATTTACTGATAGGCATACATGTGTATATATGTATGCATGCTTGTAAACATTGGTATCTATGGGTATCAATTGATAGCTTTATACTTCGACCACAATTCTAGGAATTGTATAAAAATTGCAATAAAAGTTCCCTAACTACTTAATATTTTATTCGGTCACTTAAAAATTGTCGAAATTCCATAGAAATCATTAAGTTTTCTTATTTTCGAACTTATATTGTATTTAAAATTAATTTTATTATGTCCAAAAATGAGAAACAAAAACATGTATAACCAAAAAAGTTCATTATCACCAAATGTGTCAACTTTTATTAAAATTAAATATTTTAACAAATTTCTTGGAAACACACAGCAAAAACGAAATAAATAATGAGAAAAAATCTTTGGACATATTATACAAATATGTACGAATGCTAATTTGTAAAGGTTTGCGATAATAATCAGAAATCTTTTAATTGTAAATCTTAAATTTTATGTATTTTGAAACAAACGCAGATCAAATGAAACGCAGATATGCGCTGCAAGCAAACGTTTTAACAACTAGGACAGGGGCACGCGCACGGGTGGGCACATGAGGTCGTCATAGTATTTTTTTTTTTGTTTTTTGAGAAAATCAAAAAATTTCAAAAGTGAATTCCAAGAAAAAAGAAAACAATTTAAAAATAACAGCAACAACAACAGCAAAACATTTGCCGCACAAACAAGTTTTCACATACACACACACACACACACACATGTACCTCATGTGTACCCCGCCGTATCTGCTATAAAAACTAGAAGTGCACAATAACAACAACAATAACATAAATTATAATTTGAAATGAAATGAAATTCGTCAACATCAATCAAATCAACAATAAACAGAGGTAACGAGGCGAATACTAAGACGAAGAAGTAATAGAAAACACAAACGATATAAAAATAAGAAAAAAAAAGAACTATTAAAAATATATAAAAAATAAAAAAATATTGTTCAAAATACAGCAACAATAAATAACACGAAAATATGTGAGGCAACAACGAAATGCGCTCCATTTACGCATTTACGCACTCTTAATAAACTCACCTCATTGTTGCTACTAACAATCACGATTAGATAAGGTTGGAGTAGTAGGAGGAGGCGGAAGTTATTATTGTGCACTATTATAGTACACCCCCTCTATCAATTCAGTAGATTTAAATAAATAAATACTTTATGAACGGAAGCGTAACCAGCAATAAATTTTTTTTTCACTAGCCGCACACGCATCACTACAGCATGAATATAAATTCCTGCGTTGCCGAAAATGCAAAAGCCAACATTTTCATTTCCATTTTCTTTTTTGTTTACAAAATTATCAATTACGCCACCACCAAAAATATTCTAGCACAAATTTTCTTAACAATTGTATCGATTTCTTTAAACGAAAAATAGTGTAATACTAGTTTCTTTTTTAAATTAATTATAATGCACAAACATCAAAAATTTATTTTTGAAAAAAATTTTTGGGAGCAATTTTTCCTTTTCAAGTTATAAACCGATCAAACGCTGAAGAGAAATAAGGAAAAAAGAACGTCACGCATACTTGAGAGAAGAAATGGCGACTACAGTGAATATACATACATGGTTGCAATTAAGAGTACTAAAACTGTAAATGGAAATACATCTGCCAACTTTTTGGCAATAATTTATGACTTGTCAAAAAAAAAAAATCATATGAAGCTAACTTCTGACTTAACTTATCTGTGATATGTCATGCATGACTTCCTTTACTTCTAACCCGTTTTTATAGTTTCGTTGTCATAAACACAGTCATAAAATGACGATTATCCGAAGAAAAGTTTTTTGTAATTTGAAAAAGTACTAAATTTTCAACCGTGCAACTGTTGCAGTCAATAAATCTCTCAATAGAAACAACGCCTCTAGCGGTATTTGCAGTTGAACCAAGTACTAAATTTTTGTACAACTAAAACCATTTTTTAATTTAAATTTGATATGAGGATGTGGATTTCTCTCACGTATTTGACTAATTTGTAGAATTTTGAGTATATTTCAAGCCGAAATCATATATATCCGCTACTCAGGTTAACACAAATTCCCTACTAGCTTGAAATTTTCAGGATTATAAATATTCATAGATTTAATATAACTCATGAAGTAAAATAAATAATAGCAATTTCTTTGCATATGCATTATGTTTAAATATCAGAACAGTTAAATAAAAAAGAATTTTTATTTTTGAATATCATAATTCGAGAAATTCCTTTCTGTTTAAAGATAAATATTCTTGGGAACTTGCACATGTTCCCAAGAAAATATGCTAATTTTAAGATGTATAAAAATTATTAGAAACGTTGGAAATTTTGTTGTTGCTGATTAAACATCATTTGTTGTTGTTGTTGTTGCTGCTGCTGTTGTTGTTGTTGCTGCTGCTGATGGTTGAAATCTTGTTGAACTTGTTGCTGCTGTTGTCCACCACCACCTCCAGGTCCCGAAAGTCGAACACGTTTTGAGTTTGGCTCTTGATGCTGTTGTTGTTGCTGCTGCTGTTGTTGTTGTTGCTGCTGCTGTTGCTGTTGTTGTTGTTGACGTTTATTATCAGACTTATCCTCTTGATCGTCATCAGTAAGAAATTCCCGCTTCGGATACGGAATGGCATAACCAGAGAAAACATCTTCTGTCGGTAGTGGCTCCTCTTGAAAATATGGATCTTGCATCGCCTGTTCAGATGTAATACGTTTATTCGGGTCCATAAGTAACAATTTCTGTAGAAGATGAAATGCCTTGCTATCGGGTTTAATCTTATGACGTTCCATGTATTTAGCCAACGAACAAGTCGAATAAGTGGAACGCTTGAAATCCTTTGTTAATGTGTGATGCTCTGGCATTTTTTTTATATCCTCCCAATCTTTATCTTGCGGAAATCCCATCACATTGAAGATACGATCAAGTTGATCATGATGATAGGGGTTGCTAGTCTTTATGTCTTCCTGTCGACAATGAAAGATTGGCTCTGACGTTAGCAGCTCAGCAAAAATGCATCCAATCGCCCAAATATCAATAGCTTTCGTATAATGCCGTGCACCCAGTAAAAGTTCCGGTGCTCGATACCAAAATGTCACAACTACCGGATCCAGATCGGCCAACGGCTTCAGCGGTGCATTGAAAAGACGGGCAAAGCCCATGTCCGCGATTTTAACGCGACCGCGCTCATTCCCATCACCCATAACTAGAATATTTGCTGGTTTTAAGTCACGATGCAGCACCCAGTTACTATGCAAATAATGAATGCCATCCAAAATCTGATATAGCAGGCTTTTCACCATGCCTCGCGGTACTATTACCGGCTTCTTAGCTGCCTTCGCTGCACGATGAAATTTGATAATATGCCACAAGTCATGCTCTGCATAATCAATTAGCAAAAACACTTTACGATCATTGTGCGACAGGAAGACGCGAATGAGTGTAATTACATTTTGATGTTTCAATTCACGTAGCAATGCAATTTCACGGCAAGCCGACATTGACAGTCCGGTTCCATCAATTTGCTTGAGAGCGTACTCCTTACCATCACTTGTCTCTTTCCACTTTGCTTTGTAGACGTGTCCATAAGTCCCACGACCCACTTTGCAACCTTCATAGTTAAACAAGTCCTCGACTTTTGTTCGTTCCATTTGAGTTTTCATTTTAAAATCGTAATCCATTGTTTAATTCTATTTAATACTTTTTGCAATATTTTTGTTTAACTAAAATAAATATGTAAATAAATAAGTTTTAGTTGCCAGCTGATTGTGCGGCGCGAATAGATTTGACTTGCCAGCTACATACAATTTTTCTGCCAGAAGAATCGTTGGCAACGCTGACATTCAAATGTACTAAAATATTTCTTAATACAGTGAACACTCGGAATTCTTAATACGTTGGCGGACGTAAATGCTATAACATCCATTTTCATGGTGTCACAATATGACGTGAATGCTATAGCATTCACATCTATAATTCAAATTTTAATAAAATTTGATATTGATAGAAATTGGGAAACACGTGTATAATCAATACAAAAAAAATAACGAACAATCAAAAAATATTACTATTATTTTAAGAGAGCCGCTATGTGACTCTTTTTGCATCTCGATACAGTTTTTAGTGTCCGTGAACGTGTTAACCCATTAAGGACGTGACTGCCGCAATTTCAAAGCTTATTTAAGTGGCTCCGTTAACTGTGAAAACGAACTTAAAAAATTGGAGCCATATCATTTTTTATGCAAAATTTCGAACTTTCGAAATCTGCAGTCAAAATAATAAAAAAAGATTAAATTAAAAAGGTTATGCTTATTCATCAAACAACATGATTTTTGGATTAAAAATTTTTTTTCTTAAATTATTTTCGGGATGAAATCATAAGAATATCAAAAGAAATACCTCTGTTTGATAAAATTAAATTTTATGATTCATTTTAAGAAGTTTTTGCTCTATACATTTTTTTTCTAAAGCCCAGAATTTTCAAATTAAAGTATCTGTAATTTGAAACATTGCTCTGCAGTTGTTTTCATTTGCTTTTATATTATTTACGGGATATAGAAAAAAATGTATAGAACAAAAACTTCTTAAAATGAATCATAAATATGCTATAGTTTTTTGAAAAAGTTTTGATATTTTTTAAAGTTTCTTAATTTTTAAAAATTAAAAAATACGTTCGAAAATTCTGAAAAAATTTTAAGAAGTGTTTGTTCTACAAAATTTTTTTCTAAAGTTCACCGGTCTTATGTAAAAAATTCCTGAAAGTTTTGAAGCGACTTTTCGCGGTCAAGCCGCCATTTTGCATATTTACACTTAAACATTTTGAAGTTGAGGATGCATGGACGCCGGAATTTTATCAAATAGAGGTATTTTTTGATGATTTCATTCGGAAAATAATATTAGAGAACAAATTTTTAATCGAAAAATCATGTTTTTTGATGAATAAGTGAGCATAACTTTTTTAATTTTATTTTATTTTTTATTTTGACTGCAGATTTCGAAAGTTCATAAAATTTTGCATAAAAATTTTTAAATTCGTTTTCATAGTTAACGGAGCCACTTAAATAAGCTTTGAAATTGCGGCCGTCCCGTCCTTAATGGGTTAAGTAAATTGTTTCGAATTCTTAAGATTTTTGAACGGTTTTTCAAAAAAACTTTTTTTTCAAGAAAATTACCTTTTTATTACAATGCTTCATAGCCGTTTCGTTTATTAATCAACATTTTTAAGCTTCATAGTCGTTATGGGCGTAAAATATTTTAGAAATACAGTACCCGCTCGCTTATGTGAACTAATTCAGACAAGCATGGTTCACATAACTGAATTGTTCATATATCCTAATATGTAAATATGTATATATGGGGTATTCTTTCTCAAATCAACCACCCCTCTGCGCTTTTTATTTTTGAAGATAAAAATATCGTCTAAGCCCCTCCAAATCAGGGATGCCAAGTTTTCAAACCAAAACATGAATATACCAAGAATCATTAGCACATTTTCGATAGCCAATGATGTTTTGTAATTTTGTATTAAATTAGCTTTTGACAGCGAAGTAATAACATATCTTGCGTGCATCTAATATTCTGCTGGCAGCATTTCAAAACCTGTTTAAGGTGCATAGAGCATCTGCGCACCTTAGAAGAAACGCCACTGAAAGTAACCTCCCAGAGGTCTTCATATAGGGCGCTCTTGTTTAGTTGCATCTATGTACCGCTAGATTAAATCACACCTAGTTACTTCTTTTTTGAAATACAACTATACAAGAAGTGCCATCTTAGTAAATAAGTTAGTCGGTAAGAATATTTTTATTTTATCTGATGGCCAAGTAGTTTTGGAGGTTAAATAAGTTATTTAAACAGCATCAGGGACTGTCTAACCTGTCGCAAATCTCTCGCCATTACAGGCAAGCACTTTTGCTGGGTTTTCTGTCACAAAGATATTCTGGCGCGTTGCAAGGCTGATAAGCTAGCAAAAAAAAAACACAGAAACAATACTCTTGGTATGCTACTAGCTTCCTGTAAATTATTGATTCTTGACATAATCAATCTCTTTAGAAAAATATCATGTAAGTATAATAAAAGGTGTGCAAATTGTGTCTTCTGAAGAAGGTTTTATCTATTTATCAAAATCTTCTTTAGAAGTTACAGAAGAGCTAAATTTTAACCTACAAACGTAGCACAGTTTTTTGACCTCAAAATACACAAATCTAGACTAACAAACTCAAAAAAAATTTCATATGTCACTGATGTATTTGGCATTCATCTAAACACGTTTGCAAACTTCACAATCTATTTCGTCATTCAATCAGCACTAGGTGTGATAATCTCGCAGTCTAGTGATATTTTATTACTGTTTAGTTCAATTTAAATACATATTTGCATAAAAAACAACGTCGTAATGAAAAGCAAATATAATATAGAATTTTCTCAAAAGGATTTATTAGAAAGTTATTACTTTAAATAAAATCTGCTGACAGTAGCGAATCAAGGGAAAATGTTATAGAAAGCTTAAAACAACAAATGATCTAGTTTTATATATCTTAACAAAAGAAAAAAAGTCTCGATTGTAACCAACAACAAATTCGCTCTTAGTTTACTTAAATTTATAACAAATTATGAGATATCGTACTTATTTAAATAAGCTATAAAGCAACAGAAGCAAATGTTTTTAAATACCTTGGCATGCGTTTTCTACATTGCAAAAGGTATCGAATTCCATGAGCAGATGGAGAGTTGAGTGTTAAGTTAAGCAAAACTATTCGAAAAAAATAACAAAATTTAAATGCAATATGGCCAAAAGTGAAAGTGGGATTACCGTCACCATTGAAGAGGCGTTAGTGAAAACACGTATGTTAATTCTTCCGATAATGATTCTATACGAGTTTTATATGGGAACCCTGTTTACTTTTTTTTCAGATTTCGGCAAATTTAATTATCTCATCATCATATTTTCGGGAATTGTAATCAATAATGTGGTTCTGGAATCTGTTGGCATCAGTTTTGTTCTACCGATTTTAGAATGTGACTTGAACTTAACATATCAACAGCAGGGTGTGCTGGGCGCGGTTGGCTTTACTGGCATTATAGTGAGTTCGCATCTTTGGGGATTTTTGGCTGATACAACCGGACGTAAACGAATAATGCGTCCAGCATTAATTCTGGGATACATGATAACAATTGTGTCAAGTTTTTCACCGAACTTCATTACGTTTGCAGTATTCCGATTTTTAAATGGGATTTTGTAAGTATTTGAAGTGAAAGTAACTGATTGAAAATGCATAAATAACTCAGTGATACAAGCGTTTTGAGATCAATTCTAATGGAGATTATGATCATGCACTGTTTTTCTTCGGATCAGGTCGAAGTTTTCCAAGAAACAATCTCTTAAGATTTTCGAACTATCATCGAGTTTCCTTAAATGTTATGCATTTAAAAAACAAATAAATGTAGGTTTTTGTGAAAAAATCGACTTCGGTCACACTCCAAATAGGGAGTTTACAAGATCCAGCATATCTCACAACCCGACTCACGAACATCGATGTTCGATCGTGTAAACGCAAAGACGAACTGCCGAACCACATTCCGCCGTGCAATTATAAATTTTTGAAATTGGTTGTCGAGCGTGGTGCGACAACATTCTCGCTCGAGTCAGCTTCCCTTATAAAATCAATTTAAATTAATAAATTCAAAATTTTCCAATATGAAAATATTCAGGACTTTCCCCTAAATATTTCCGCATGGAAAAAACTGAAAACAAAATTCCATCTCCTAACGGATATTATTCAATGCTTAGTTTTATTTTACTGTGGAACTGTCACAAAACTCAATATAGTAAAACTTACTATTTATTCATATGATTTTCAGATTGTCTGCAGGCTCGGCTACAATTTTTGCTTATCTCGGTGAATTTCACTGTCAACAATATAGAAATCGTGCAATATTATTTGCCGCCTTCATAAGTGCTTTTGCAACTATATTTTTACCAATGGTTGCATATATATTCATCAACCAAGATTGGCAATTTTATGTACCATACCTCGATATCATTGTCAAGCCTTGGCGTTCTTTTACACTGGCAATTGGTTTACCTGGATTCATATGTGGTATTTCATTATTCTTTTTGCCAGAAAGTCCAAAATATCTACTGACAGCATGTAGAGCAGATGAAGCAATTGAAGTGCTGAAGTATATCCATCATAAAAATACCAATGGCAAACAAAAATTTGAAAACTTAAAGTTTGATGTAAGTTAAACCAGCAGATATATCGTACTTACAGTGTAAACATTGTTTCTCACCATATAATTATAAATTATTTTTATAGGTAAGCTCATTGCTGCCAGATTCAAATACACCACTTTCACCTGCGAAAAAAATTGATAAAAATAAAAATGTAGTTAGAGCAATTTTTCAATTGATGTGGCATCAGACTGCTCCACTTTTCCAGCGTCAGCATATACGGAAAACGCTTTTGGCTAGTCTCATACAGTTTATCATATTCTTTACGGCTCACGGTGTATACATGTGGTTCCCTTACATTCTAAATAGTGCAATGCAATATACTCAACGCCATTCAGAGCCTCGGTGTCTTTGTGATATGTTAAAATTTACTCAATCTGCAAATTTCACACTTTTAGAGAATGGAGTAAGCAAACAGAAAAACGTGCGATTATAATATTTAATTCTGACTTTAATTTGTATAGCCCAATGCATGTGTAACACATCTAGAAATTTCTACGTATTATCACACCATCATGTTGGAACTTATTTACGTTGCCCTATTGATTATGGTCATCTATTCAGTTGGAAAATTTGGACGTAAACCAATTTTATGTAAGTAAATAATGTGATAAACGGTCATAAGCATAAAGCACAAGAGATGAATGTAATTCAGAGAGTCGGCGTCGACGTCCCTGCTTATTTGTATGTGACCAAACCCCATATCTTCATATAAAGAAACGCCGATCCCGACAATGGCTCTCTCAGTTTCCGCTCGTGTGCTCTCGCGACATGAGATTATCATTTGAAATGCAATTTGCTTTTTATCTTTATACAGTCTCAATACTTCTCGTCTGTGGTGTATGTGGAATTTTGGGCCTAGTCATTAAAATTCCATTGGTTGCTATTTACTTCTTTGTCGTGCTACTCTGTTGTGGACTGGGTACGACTGTAGTAAATGCCATTGTGGTGGATATATATCCAACAAATTTGAGGTAACATGTCGCTTATATTTAATTTAAAGTGTTCCACGAAATTTAAAACAATGCTATTTTGAGCGGGCAGCCTATGGTGAATCGAACACTCACTGAATATTTAGTGAACCTATTGCTAATAATTGAACGAAAATATTTTTATTTTAAACGTAGTTATTTATATTTTTCATATATAGAGCTATGGCAGTTTGTATATCGCTAATGTTGGGACGCATCGGTAGTGTCACTGGAAGCAATGTCCTTGGAACGCTTATCGGTACCAATTGTGAAGCAGCACTCTATACCTCAACGTGTTCATTAATTGTTGCTGGCTTCATGGGTTTTCTTTTGCCTAAATCTAACGATGAGGAGCAGAAAGTAAACGATCCAAAAATTTGATCAAACACATTTTAAATTTTTTTATATTTTAACTAAAGAGGTCAGCATTCACTTTATTTTATTTATATATACTGTGTAGATATAAATAGTAACTACTAAGATTCTAAAAACTTGAATGCATTTTTAATTTTCGTATGAATAATTGAGGCATGCCCCGAAATCTGTTTTTCAAAAAAGAAGGTTCTGAAAGTGGATTCCGATAGAAGTCCGAAAATGGAGCCGATACACGTAAAGCTCGGCGATTGAAGTTTACACCCAATTTTTGTTTTACGCGGGCGCTTAAAGTTTCAGTTCAATCAACCATAAGACAACTTGTTAGGTTTGCATTTGTTGGACAATTTCCTCGAATGTATTAACCCAATAACTTCCTCTCTTATGGATCCTTTTGCCCTTTTTGAAAGGAATCACCCTTTTGACCCATTACGAAGGTAGATGGAGGGTTAATATGTTCTAGAAATATGTTGCTCATAAAATTTTACTATAGGTCACTGAATAACAAAAATCAGTAAACTTGGTTTTAGTAGAAATATGTAAACCCAATTTTAAACATATTTCAAATTTTCACTTCTGATACGCAGTGAACCAATGTGTTTTTAAAGGTATTTTTTAAACTAAAAATATTTTTTACATCGCAAAATAAATGTTATTAAGTTAATTAAACTAAGCACTTATATTTAAATGGCGCTTTAAGCCATTCGCTTTCTTGTTTTTTTCAACATAAGACATTTTTGTAATTTAGGTATATTTCTACTAAAACTTTTTGTTGTTCTATAATCCGTAGTAAAATTTTATGGGCAACATATTTCTAGAGTTTATTAACCGTTTATCAACCCCCGTAATGGACTAAAAAGGTGATTTCTTCCGAAAAGAGCAAAAAAAAAACCCATAAAACCCGTAAGTTCTATTATAAACTGTTTAACACACAAACAATCTCAGATGCAAAATTAACAAGTTTTTTTATGGCTTATTATACTTAAATGGTTAGAAATGGGAAACTTTAGGCCCACATAACATAAAAACTAGATGTAAACTTTTAAAACGCCGAGTCCCGTATATTTTTTTCTGGAGTTCTATCTATTATTTTTGTAAAAAAATGATTTTTGCCGAACAGTGTAATCGATACTTACGTTCCTCTCATTTCAAATAGAAACAGTCATTTCATAGCGCCCAGTAGCGTATCCAGAGGAATAAATAATAATAATTTAATATAAATATTAAAATGAATTAATTCTGATTAGCCGTCATACTGGGCGGGTGCCAATAGGATGCACCTTACAGTGCATTCAGACTATTTATTAAATACATTCAGACTACATTGAATTTACAATTTCAATGCCAGCTTATAAATGCCTTACTTTTAGAAAGCTTGATAATGGTCTAGTTTTTGGATTGAATTTTGTACTGAACTTTAGTCTGATATTGGTTTAACTTTTTCGTTTTCGCCCGTTTTTGATCTGAATTCTGGTTTGATTGTAAGTCAGAATTTTGTTTTATTTTAGTTTGCATTTTAATCTGAATTTGGTTTGAGTTTTAATCCATGTTTGGTCAAAATTTTGGTTTGCTTTCCAGCGTTTGCAGACCAGCGTTTGATCTGACTTCTGGTCGAAATTTAGGTTTGCTTTATTTTGTATTTGGCGCCTTTTTAACCTCAGTTTTAATCTAACTATTAGTTTGAGTTGTGGTTAATATTTTCGTCTGAATTGGCTTGATTTTGATACTATTTTGGTCTGAATTTCGGTCCGAAATCGGTCTGAATTTTGTTTTAAATTTGGTCTGAATTTGTCTGAAGTTTTGGTCTAGCTTTTTTTTAATTTAAGTTAAAATTTGTTGATGTAAATATTTATCAGATATTCCCACTAGTTTTTGGTCTGAATTTTGGGTTACTTTCGTTCGGTATTTGGTGTTCTTTTGGCCTAAAGTTTTGCCTAACTATTTGTCTGAGTTGTGGTCTAAATTTTTTTTTGAAATTTGGAATGAATTTTAAAACTGATTTTGGTTTTGATTCGGTCTGAATTTTGGGTTTTTAGTCTGAGTTTTGACCTGAATTTGATCTCCAAATCGTGGTCTGAACATTGTTTTTTTTTAACCGGTTATTGCCCGGTACCCGAAGCGTGTATCGTCGTTAATGCTTAAAATGTATTGGTTTTTGGTCCAATTAAGATATATTTACATCTTAAGTAATGTATTTCAGGCTTAAAGAACGTATTTAATTTTTTATAAAAATGAAGTTCTTGGTTATGTAGTTGTGAGATCGTAAACTCACCACCAGGCCGATATTAATAGTGATGTCGATGCTAAGATGCTAAGAGTGATATGAATATATATTTTAAAATTTCGTTTAAAGTACTATCCAAATCAACTGTTAATTTAATTTAATTTTTTTCAGGTTTTTATTCGACCAAAAATGACTCAAAAAGTAGGATGTATCAAAATTTTTTCTCAAAGAAAATTAAAATTTCCTACAAATCGTTTTCTCAAAATAGATCATTTAACAATATAAATCCATCGGAAAAGTCATAATCAAGATTTTGATCTTGATTGATTTTGGTCTCATTTTGATCTAGATTTTTGATCTGAATTTGGTTCTTTTCTTGGTTTGAACTTCGATCTGGAAAAAGTATTTGAAATTTGGTCGAAATTTTCGCCTAAATTTCCATCCGATTTTAGTTTGAATTTTGGTCTCAGTTTTGGTCTTAATTTTTGACCTGTATTTGATAAAATCTTTGCACAAGTTTTTGCTCTAAGTCTGGGGTTTGGTCAATAGTGAGTCTGATATTTATCTTTTAATTTAGTAAAATCAGCCCGCCTCATAAATTGTAATTAGGCACGATCTTTTCTAATCAACTTACAATTATGAAGGGGGAGAAAAAATACCAAACTATTCTTTCAATTTGCAAATTATAGACGTTAGCTATAAGAGTAAAATCAATATAAAAATCAACTTAAAGCTCCAATAGGGTTACCATTTCAGGTTTTATAGTAATACAAGATAATGGGCATACGTTACATAGGTCATACATTGTATTTGAATACAATAGCTGCGTTTTATTCGTCACTTGCTTCTAGTTATGTATAACTAGCAGCGATAACTGTATGGGAAAACAAAAACAAAGCAGAGATAACACGTATAATTATAGCTGTTATGTATACTTAACTAGTAGTTTAACTACATCAAATTCTATTGTGAACTGCCATAAGTGAAAGAAGAAAATATTCGAAATGTCTGCCGGTGAAAATATGTGAAAAATCATCGTTAAATATTCTTATAAAAAGTAAAAATTAAAAACAATGCCCGCGATTGACCGCAATGGCTGGGAGCAGTTGCTGAGCAGTTTCATTGTGAATTACAATATAATGAAGAAGAGAGTTAACAGCTTGGTTATTTTACATGTTAAACTAGCTGGCGAATAAAACGCAGCTAATGTTTTGACCACGTGGCTTCTAAGCCAAATATCATATATTTATGATATTTGCAAATGTCGTGCATATGCTTTTTTTTTAATCTAAATGGAGTCCAATTTGTTTGCTGTTTTAATTCATTTAAATATTTACACAAGAGGAACATTTAAAGATAGGCAAGTATTGTGAGATTTCGGTTAATTTATTAGAAAGTTTAAATGCAGCGCGCCCTAATAAAGATATCTGGCTAATGCTTGACATGCTCGTATTGTAACTTATCAAAAGAAATATTAAGACAAAGCGAGTAAAAATATAAAACGCAGTGTTAGTGTTGGTCTGTTTTGCTTACGAAATAATCTCCCAAATTAACTTATTTCTTGTCAAATTTTAGATATTAAGAACTGATACAGAAAGTTCTACAAATTGTTGGATACGTTTTTACCAATATTAAACTGCATTTCTATAGTTCTCAACAAATAATGTTTACGGGTTTTTGTGTTTTGGTAAATCTAAAAATCGCTCTATTAGGCAAAATCTTGGCACATTTAATGAGGTCGAAACTTTCGATACATAACAATTGACGCTTTCTCCTACGCACTTTTATTTCGTTTCTAGATATTTCTTCCCATACCTCAGCTATGAGCTCCTCTTCCGCGCACTCCATAAATTTTTATTTTTTTTATTTTATCGTTTCTCCATATTAATTAATTTGTAAGCAAAGCTAAATATAAATGTCAGAATAGATATCTCAGAGCAAATTCAATTCAATATTCATTTCAGTGAACGCATTCAGGGTTGGATTAGATTTTTGCTCGGTTTCGATGCGTTGAAACCACCTAGTTTAGTTAGGTTTGACATATTTTTATATGCCGAAATTGTGTATTAAGTACAATGCAGTTTCAACTGAAACCATGGAAATGATCCAACTACGCAATTTCGGTTCAGTGGCTACATGGTATTAGGCAGTCTTTTTTACCACCAATCACACGCCGCAAGATCCGGCGAAAATAGGGTAATTTTCTTCTACATTTGAAAACACAAAAAAATTTGCTGATTTTCTCCGCAGTGTGCGCTTTATCGCTGTGTAAAAACAACGATGCAATTTTTATTTTTTTTTTAAACTTATGGTGTAGTTATACCACTTAGCAGTTACCATCTGATCAATTTCAACGGGAATAACAGCGACCTGGTGAAATAAATCGATATTATCACTTCTTTTGGTGATTTTTGTTGTCTTGCTTTAATGAGTGGATGTCTTGCTGTTTGGTATCCAAATCGTAAACATAAAACTAAGCTTCATTACCACTTACGATTTTATTTGGAAATATTAGGCAAAACAAATAAGTAAAATCCATTGAGCAGATTTCTTCTTCAATTCTAGACGGATATTAGATTCAAGGATACTGCCATAGCATTCAGACCGATGGCATTTCTGCTGACCCTAGCCGAGAACCTACCTCGGGTCTAGAGAGACAAGAGTCTGGCACGCTGCCACTAGACCAAAGCGCATTATTTATATGGTATATGCATAATTGTATTAGCATGAACATGAGCATGCGTGAATTGTATTAGAAAAATTTCAACGTGCGTGAATATTTTTTTTAAATGCCAACATGCGTGAGTAGTATTTTCAAAGCCGTGATCATGAGTGAGTTAAAAAGTACCCACGGACCCATCTCTAGTAGACAATAATGAAGATGACTAGTTTCAAATCTTTTTTGGTTTTTGGAATTTACTCTATTAAAATCTAGCAGTTTAACCTTCTACACTATGTTTCATTTCAAGTTTTTGTTAGTGGCTGTTCAGACGGGCTCAAGCATGAAAGCCTGTCTGAAAGAGAGAAGTAAAAAGTAGTAAAAAAGAGTTAACAGTGTTGTCTATCTCGTTCTAACTACTTCTTATTCTACCTCTATCTTTTAGACAGGCTTTCACGCTTGCGGCCTTCTGAACCTCCACTTATGTGACAAAACTCCAACACTCGGGTGAAATGGGTTAATATTTGGATGTTATGGGGGAAAATCACTGTCATATCGTGTGAATGTTTAACGGAAGCTTTTATTCGCGGATTAAAGATAACGACATCACTCTCTCTGACTCTCTCTCTCTCTCACACACACTTGTTCTAAATAAAGATTTCTTGATACAAACAAATTTTAAATTATTTGTAACCAGCTTTTCCACAACAAAATTGTAAAAGTTTTTTTTGCTTCTGTTTAATTAAATTAAATTAGTTTGCTTTGGATTTATCGCAAAATGTATTATAATAATTTATACCTAACGTGAGAGGTAGAAGCTAACTGATGAAGTTTTTAAATACGTTTGAATGCATTACAGATGAACAAAATACACTTGATTCTCGATGGAGTGGGTTGAAATTTTCTCCTTTTAATGTGTTACAAAGTGTTTGTATTTTAAAATTAAATTTAACTGATTAACAAGACAATATGGCCAAAAGTGAAAGTGATGGTGAAACGGTTACCATCGAGGAAGCGTTAACGAAAACACGTAATTTTTTTAATTTAATAAAAGCCAATATTTGTAAATACTGATTTAGAAAAATTTATTAGATTTCGGAAAATTCAATTACATGATCATCATATTTTCGGGATTCGTAATCAATAATGTGGTTTTGGAATCGGTTGGGATTAGTTTTGCCTTGCCAGTCTTAGAATGCGATTTGGATTTAACATATCAGCAGCAGGGTGTACTGGGAGCGGTTGCTTTCGTTGGCATCATAGTAAGCTCACATCTTTGGGGTTTTTTAGCCGACACTATTGGACGGAAACGTATAATGCGTCCAGCATTAATTCTCTGCTACATTGTCACAATTGTGTCAAGCTTTTCACCAAATTTCCTTACATTTGCAGTGTTGAGATTCTTAAATGGATTTTTGTAAGTAAAAATAAAAAAAATAAAAATATATGGCTGCTCACACGGGCGCAAGCATGAACGCCTGTCTGAAAGAGAGAGGTAGAAAAAATAGGTAGTTAAAAAAGATGGGAGAGTTTCTATTTCTTTTTCACTACCTATTCTTTCTGCCTCTCTTTTTCAGACGGGCATTCATGCTTGCGCCCGTGTGAACAGCTACTAACGAAATCAGATTTTCTGAAGTGATATTTTCAGAGGTTTGGAGATATTTTGAAAATTTTTAATTTTATGAAATTTCTCACTTAACAGGTTCTGAATAATGTAACCTTTTTTAAAACATATTTTCATGCATATCACGATATTAGTTCTTGCATATACATGGTGACAAAAAATAAGTGTATACAACATATAACAACTAAACCATGAAGGTGATCGTCTAGGCAGGGGCAAGAAAAATACCGACATTACTCCAAGAAACTCATACAAAAAATCATACAAAAGCGGGTGCAACGTAGTTCAACGGTTTTCATGAGCAAGATTGCTCACGAGACTGACATCAATCGTGAAAAACCAGTTCACCTCATAGCATGAAAAGAATTTGTCAATGTCGGGACGCAGAAATGAGCTGGGAGAAATTTGTCTACACAGCCGAAAAGCTGTTTACTGTGGAACAGACGCACATCTGTCAAAACTACAGAAGTTAGTCAACAGAGGCTCCTGGACCATCATTCGTGACTCAACACCGCTAAAATTCGCAATCCGTCATGGCGTGGTACTTCCTTGGTCCCAACAGCACTTTGGCGGTAAAAAATGGACATTTCAGCACTACTTTGCGCCAACGCACAGACCAAAACGAAACAAGAATGGTGAGAAGCTCATTTTCCTGATTTTATTATATCCTAAAAATGGCCCCCATATTCACCGGATCTCAATTCAATGGATTATAGTGTATGGTACATTTTAGACAGGGTCTGTTCCAAACGTCATAAAAATTTGGACTCCCTGAAGCAATTATTGCGTCGAGAGTGGAAACGGATATCGGTAGAAGAGTAGTAGCCCATAGTCGAATATTTTGCCAAGCGTTGATCTCTTCGAAACTGGCTGAATATACTTTTACTCATGCAGTCTGTTTTTCATTTGGAATTATACATTTTTTTTTTTCAAAAATGTTGTATACACTTATTTTTTGTCACCCTGTACACATGTATGTTTATCTCCGAACACCGTGGTGATCTGAAGCAAAACATAGAATCGGAGTTTGTAATCTCATATTTCTATATTTTAGATTATCTGCCGGCTCAGCTACCATTTTTGCATATCTTGGAGAATTCCATTGTGCTCAATATAGAAATCGTGCGATATTATTCTCTGCTTTCATAAGCGCATTTTCAGCGATATTTTTCCCCGTAATTGCTTGGGTGTTCATCAATCAAAATTGGCAATTCTATGTGCCATACCTCGACATCGTCTTCAAGCCTTGGCGTTCTTTCATTCTGGCATGTGGTGTACCAGGATTTCTATGTGGTATTACATTATTTTTTTTGCCTGAAAGTCCAAAATATCTGCTTGCTGCAGGGAGAGCAGATGAAGCAATTGCAGTGCTTAAGTTAATCCATCATAAGAATACAACTGGAAAAAAAGAATTAAAGAATTTCGATTTTAATGTATGCGAAAATGCGAATATATATACTTTTTCCTCTTACCTTATAAAGCTATTATTTTCCGTAGGTGACTACATTACTGCCAGATTTGGATACACCTACTTCGCCCACAAGATGCATTGATAAGAACAAAAATCCGGTTAGTGCTATTTTTCAATTGATGTGGCATCAGACTGCTCCGCTCTTCATGCGTCAACATATTCGTAAGACATTTCTGGCCAGTCTTATACAATTCATCATATTTTTTACTGCTCACGGTGTCTACATGTGGTTTCCATACATTCTCAATAGTTCAATGCAATTCACTCAACGCTATGCAGAGCCAATGTGCCTCTGTGATATTATAAAATTTACACAATCTTCCAATTTTACACTTTTAGAGAATGGGGTAAGCAAGAACAAAAATCCGAATATGGATTCAAGTATTGTACCTATGTATATTTGGTTTTTCTATGTAGCCCGATACCTGCATAACACACTTGGAAATCTCTACATATTATCACACAATCATGTTGGAACTAATTTACGTTGGTTTGCTGATGATGGTCATCTATGCAATTGGAAAATTTGGCCGTAAACCAATTTTATGTATGTAAATCTTTGACATTGTTCAATGGCAATGGCATCCAAAATTTTGTTACTCTTTACAGTCATCATACTACTAGTCTGCGGTATATGTGGAATTTTAGGTCTGGTCATCAAAATTCCATTGATTGCAATTTACTTTTTTGTGATTCTACTCTGTTGCGGCTTGGGTACAACTGTAGTAAACGCCATAGTGGTTGATATATACCCTACAAAATTAAGGTAATTCTAAAAAATATGCATATCATTGTGGGTTTTGAGGTTACGCTCCTAACTACATACTCTAAACAAGTCGAAACATACTTTTCCAATCCTCCGAAATTCTTTGAATTTCATTTACTTTTGTATTAACTATGGTTTTACATCTTTCCTTGATGCTTGGACATATTTTCTTCTTCCTCATGTAATCTCGCTGCTGTCAGGAGTATGGACTATACTTACGATGACCATGTTTTCCGAAAAGAAGACGACAATTTCAAGCAGGTATTCTACCTTAGAATCCTGATTTTTTTCTTTGCATTTCTGACTCACAGCAGACATGTGAGCCACCTATAGCGTTTATTGTGGCGCCGCTTTGAAACTACTTCCTCACCGAGCTAAAATTAATGATAGACTCTACTAAACCCACCCCGTAGAGTTTAAGAACCCTAGCAAATTCTTCGGACTGACTGCCGAGTAATTGGACAAGTCATCGAGAAAATACCTTCCAAAAAAGTATATATTGTCCTTGCCAGGGCTGAGTATTCATAAAAAATTAGGTTATTGTTTCTGCAGTGATAGTAAAAGGAACGCTCATTTTCTTTTAACCTGTTAGTGCTGGTTAACCTGGCAGTGCTGGTACCATCCCTATTTAGAATTTCGCGAGACCTGTCTTCATTATATGAGAACCATACTGGAGGTGGTACAAAATGTTAATGACTTCCAACTCTGATTACCCAGTTGAAGACAATGCAGGTTCATACATGCTTCTATTGACGACCCCAGGGTAACTAAAACCGGTGCTCCTAAAGATTCGTCAAGAAAAGCTTCTGACTGGTTAATTCGCTAGCTTTCCCATTCCATTCATAGTTCCTATCTTCAGGAACCTAGATGAGACTGATGTCAGCATAATTTAGCTCGCTCAGTACCGCTCATCAATGATCTTAGTGATAGTTCTTAGTCTTTCAACATCCCATACATATAAACTACCAATATTTGAAATCTTAACCCAGAATTACAGATCTTGATTTCAAATATCTTCACTGAATAGAAATATTGAAGAGATTTTATTGCTACTTGTCTGTCGATAAAAATAGCGACGTTGTACCTATCTGTGATATGTTGCTCTATTATTCGACAAGCGTCTCTAATAGCCAGAGCTTCAGTCGGAAAAAACGATGCATCGTGAGGTAAACATGTAGATTGATTTATTTTCACCTGCGGTGAGTATACCTCTGCACTTACCCCAGGCAATTTTGGATCCATTTGTGAAAATAGGGATGTCATACTGTAAAAAACCTTGTCTTTCCATAAGTTTAGTAGTTAATATTATATTGAATAAAAGCAAGGCAGTCTACAGGCAGCAATGATGACATACCAAAACTTAAAACGATATTTTCTACCTAGCCCAGATGATTTAGAAAAAACTACAGTATGGTAAAACACTGTGCAACAATTTCACTGGTCATCGCTTAGAACAAGAGACTGTACTCATGGGATTCAAGAACAAGAATAATATAATCAATCCTCCGGATGAGTTTGTTCAGATTTTGCGTTTGAATTTTTCACTGGAATGGAATTTCAAAAACTGAACAAAACTATAATGCGTTGTTTTATATTTTTGAAATTTGATTTACAGGGGGTTTTCATGTTGCCTAACACGAATCTGTTATTAAAATTTTCAAAAAACAAAATGGCGGATCCAATGTGGCTTTTCTCTTTTTTTTCTAACATAAAATCTGTTATAAATAAAAACAAATACATTGAGCTCTTTTGAATGAAAACACATCAATTGAATGTTGGGTTTAATATTTCATTTTAAACAAATGAAAAATTAAATTAACATTTATATAAGAGGAAAAAATAAATTTGTTGAGCGTGCTCTCTTTGGTGCTAGTCGAAGTTCAACACCATCGCTCTTACTTGAATCATCATAAGAATCCACGTACTCATCGATCAACTCGTTTTTTCTTCTTCCGCACGCGAATCTTGGAGAAGAGATTTGGCTCCCACAGCAAATTCCAGCCAAAACAACGTCAGGTGTTTTTTTACCTCTGTATCTGTAAATAAAAATGGACAAATCAACCGCCATATTGGCTCCGGCATTTTCTTTTTGAAAATTTTAATAACAGATTCGTGTTCAGCAACACGAAAAACCCCTGTAACCAAAATTTCAAATATATAAAACAACGCATATTTTTGTTCTTCAACCCAACGAAATTTCATACCAACGAAAAATTCATACGGCCTTAATGAACAACCTCATCCAATCTGAACAAACTCATCTGGGAGTTTGACTCCACTACAATTGTACTTGAAACCCATGAAGACTGTTTCTTGTTACAAAATTATTGTTGCACTGTGATGTGACGTGGAATAGAGAAAAAAGGTTAACGTCCTTTCCAATGGTGCAATTTCCAAATTTTTTCATTTGTTGGTTGTTATGAATTCTTATAATTTGTGACCAAAAGTAACCTAACGAAAATTGTGTAATACAAAAGATAATTTTGAGAGGTTTTTCACAACGATACAGTCGACGGTAGCTTATTTCTAGAGCCAAAAATATTTTGATAATCTTCATAAAATAACCCAAGATCCATATACGAATAAAATCCGCTTCCTTCATTGGGACTCAAAGTTCATTAATTTTTGCTTATGTGGATTTGTCTATTTCAAAAAATTTTTGTTTTCCAAATTTCCTGCATGTCAAAACTCCTGACGGATTTACCTGGTTGCTATTGGTTGTAACCCTTTCATTAAACATGAAATAGAGTTGAAGCTGCGCGAATTATACAATGAATTACAAAGCTATTAGAGCGTATTACATTACATTGTTTATTGACTCTCAGATACAGTTGCGTGCAGCTAATTAGCAGCGATGTGGAAGAGAACCTGAAATTCGGATTTTTTTACTCAAAATCTTTGGTAATAGGCTAGTAATTGTCATCATTTAGGCGCAGTATTATTTCTCCCCCGCCATTTACAGCATTTCTAACACATTTTGACAAACTTCTTTTGGAAAATTTCCTACTACGAATATAGTTGTTCCTTTTCAGTTGCGCCCAGAATTTGTTTGCAAACCACTATCTGGTAGCACGTATCAAGTGTTTCGGATCGTTATCTTTTTGGAAAATTCATGTATTTGTCAATTTTATTGACAAACATCACGTTTTTAATATCGAAATATATAATGATCTACATGAATCTCAATTTTGTGAATTGGTCCAACGTAACGTAATTTTGTGGCGATATTTCTTCGCTAGGTTAGGTTAGGTTTGGAAGGCGTGTGCGAATATATATACCCGCACTTCCACTCGGAGGCTTAATTGTCCATTGTGATTGTCCTCATTTTATTGCCCGGAGGAGGCACGTCTCTAGCCACGGTTTCCGTCAGCAGTCCAGGTAATGTCTTTATTGAACCATTTAGTTCTCCGGATGAAAGTAAGAAGATCCGATAGTTCCACTTTCGTTATCTCTGTTAGACTATTGAAAAAGCCCGACCCCAAACATTGGTGTCTGCTCATCTGCAGCCTTGGACATTGACATAGAAAGTGAAGAATCGATTCTGTCTCTTCTTCATCATGACAACTTCTGCACAGTCCGCTCGTTGGAATACGCCACCGTTGAAGCTTTGGTGCAATAGCACAATGTCCAGTTATGACTCCTGTGAGCAGACGTACTGCAATTTGTTGTGCCCTAAGAGGACAATTGTCCTCTTCCTATCTAACCTTGGCCACAAGGTCCGTGAAACTATACAGTCATCTAGATTAGTCCAAACGTCGTTTGACACCGCGATGGTGTACTCGTCTATTTTCCTAAATAGTTCACACATCGGAGATTGTATAGAGGTATCCGCCTCGTTAATGTCCATTTCAGAGCCCCTTCTGGCCATTTCATCCGCTAACTCTAATCGCCGTTTAAAGTTCTGCTCCGAGACTAAAGGCCCACTCACAAACCCATATACTCGGAATCCAGCCTGCACGCTAACATACTTCTTTCCATGAATCGATGTACCGCAAAGTTCTTATTCGAAAGAGTTTTGAAGTTTTCAATTGGAAAATCATAACTTACCTGGTTCGTTTCCGAAAAACAATGCATGACAAAAAAGTCAAGCCTTAGCCTTTCACTTTCTTTTCCTTCATTCAGCACTTTGCACTCAGCAGTTCAACGCATTAATCCCAATCAGGTCCGGTCACTTAACCCATTTAACTAACATTACAGAATTAAACAATTAGATACATGCATGTCTCTTATAAGTAAAAATGGAAAGGGAAATTACTTTATTAAATGTATTTATTATTTATTCCTTTTGTTCGCAGAGCTATGGCGGTTTGTATATCGCTAATGATAGGACGCATCGGCAGCGTCACTGGCAGCAATGTCCTTGGAACGCTTATCGATACCAATTGTGAAGCGGCGCTTTACACCTCAACATGTTCGTTAATTATAGCTGGATTTTTGGGTTTTCTTTTGCCGAAATCAAATGACGAGGAAAAGAAACCACCAACATCAAAAAATGAAGCAATTTAATTCAAAGATACAATATTTATTTTTAAATTTTTTAAAAGAGATCATGCATTTTTGAAGCTGGAATTCAAATGTGTACTCGTATGTCCATAACCATATACATTGTTAGTATTATTATTAATATTAAACTTAAGTTAAGTAGTAAAATTATATCGCGAATGCTTATGTCTTTTCCATGTGGAGTTTTAAAATCTTCTATTTTTTCGTTTTTGGTTCTGCTAGTTTCCGCCTGCCTTAAAGTTGCCCACAATCAGTTATAATAATATTCTTTGTAGTTTTGCCAGATTGACTTCCAAGCGCCTCAATACTCTTTACCGTATCCAAGCCTTCGACCACTTTGCCAAACACTACATGTCGATTGTCCAGCCATGAAGTCTTCACCGTCGTTATAAAAAACTGAGAGCCATTTGTATTCGAGCCAGCATTCGCCATTGACAAAATACCAGGTTCAGTGTGCTTCAAATGGAAGTTCTCGTCGTCGAATTTATTGCCATAGATTGATTTGCCACCGGTGCCATTTTGATTGGTGAAGTCACCACCCTGGCACATAAAATTCGGGATGACACGATGAAATATGGAGCCTTTGTAGCCGAAACCTTTTTCCCCAGTGCAGAGTGCACGGAAATTCTCAGCTGTTTTTGGCACAACATCGGCGCGTAGCTGTAAAGAAACGGATGAAGAGAAGAATACATACAAACAAAGGCATTTTCAACGTTGTTCAATGTATGTTCATTCAATTCTTCAATTAATTAGAGCCCCTAGTGACACAAACTTAAACTAACATTTCAAGGTACATGTATTTATATAGTTCATTAATTACAGATACTAGATTTTTTCATTGGCTACTACACACAATAAAATTGTAATTGCTTTCCCCCGCCCAACTTTAATTTATTTAATTTCACCACAGTCTGCAATAACAATCTGTTTCATGGGGCTTCCAGCAGCACAGCCATACGACTCAATCGTTTTGACCACATCCATGCCCTGGATAACTTGCCCGAAAACCACATGTTGACCATCTAGCCAGGGCGTCTTCACTGTACAAATAAAGAACTGCGATCCGTTTGTGTTCGGACCAGCATTGGCCATCGATAATGTTCCGGGTGTTGTATGCTTCAACTTGAAGTTCTCATCTTTGAAGGTAGTGCCATAGATGGATTTGCCTCCGGTTCCATCGTGTTTGGTAAAATCACCACCCTGACACATAAAATTCGGTATGACTCGATGAAAAGTGCAACCCTTGTAACCGAAGCCCTTGTTGCCGGTACATAGCTGACGAAAATTCTCGGCCGTCTTGGGAACAACATCCTTACGCAGCTGTAAAATAGAAGGGTTTAAAAGTGCAGCAAGCTGAAATCTTGAGATTGGTTCGTTTCGCCAATTTCTTCAATGGTTAACTGATATGAAATGGAGAGCATGAATCCACTAAACTAATTCCCCTTAACTAAATATTACAAAAAGAACAATCCTCTTCTTATTCAGTTGTATGTGAACTCAACAATTTAGTTTTTTATTTATTTCAAGAGCAAATATCCATGTTAAGAAAAAGACATTACAACAACCAATACAAAAATAATAAAAACTAAGCGAAATTGCAATCAATGCCTTTCTTTTCATTAACTTCATTTCTTCATTCTCTTCAACAACAAAAAATCATTCGTCAAATTTCAATTTAAGTAAGTGCACCACAATCGGCGATGATGACCTTCTTCTTGGTCTTGCCAGAATCAGTGCCAAATCCTTCGATCTTCTTGACAATATCCATGCCCTCGACAACCTTGCCGAAGACTACATGCTTATTGTCCAACCATTCAGTTTTATCAGTGCATATAAAGAATTGTGAACCGTTGGTATTCGGACCGGCATTCGCCATTGACAATGTACCGGGACCGGTATGCTTCAATGTGAAATTTTCATCCTTGAAGTCGGGCCCATAAATCGATTTGCCACCGGTTCCATTATTTTTCGTAAAATCACCGCCTTGGCACATGAAACTCGGAATAACACGATGGAAACAGGAACCTTTATAGCCGAAACCTTTCTCGCCGGTGCAAAGTGCACGAAAATTTTCACTTGTCTTGGGCACAACATCAGAACGAAGCTGTAAATTTTTGGAGGAAAAGGAATGGAATTTAGAATTACGTATACTATATTTCTCATATAATAACAACAAGTGTAAATCAATACTGATTATTTGTATATCTGTGTGGTCATAACATGTACCAAGAATGTTTAGTGTCACGCCTACATATAATTTTGTGTAACCTATACCAAAAACTTTAGGCATTATTAAACATAAAACTATACAAATAAATATAATAAATCTACCATCGAAAATCCAGAAACCTATCTTAGTATATCAAACACAAGCGTGCCCGCTCCACCATCTATCACAAAAATATGCTAAGATTGAATGGTTATTCCTATTTGAAACTTAACTTGAAAGTATATAAGCTTTATAACAACAAAACAGACATGTGAATGGTATTATAATGGGAAAGAACGAAATTGGCAAAAGTTTTAAAGTAGAATAGATTTGGATGATCTTTTTAATGTTTAAATATTGCGTAGGACACGCAGCTCGAAGAGTTCGCTAAATTATACTGAGAAGTACGAAGACTACACAACTGATTCAAGTAATCCAATATTTTGATTCGATACCAGTTCAGCTGCAGAAACGTGTCATCCACTCTTGAGGACTTACTGGCTTTAATAAAAAAAAAAAAAAACTTGATAAAACTGAAACCTCTTACTTAATGAAGGGTACAAACGCTTTGAAATGAAGGAATATCTGTTATAACTCCATTTTATCTCAGTAATCGACCCCTTGGATATTAGATAGAATTCAAATTAACTAGCGAAAACAATCTTTACATATATCTATAAAAAAAAGAATACATTGCCATTCGTACACCATCACTACCTTCAATTGACAAAATAATTACACTACATACTCATCATCTCATTAGCCAGCTAAATAATAAAACACATGTCAAGTCACAGAAAAGAAAAAACTTTTAATTTGAATATTTTTCGTACATAATCATAGAAAAAAAATATAGAAAGGAATTTTATAGAATCAATGATTTACACTTTTAGCTTGGAAAATTTTTTTTGTTGAAATTTCATTAAATTTAAATGCAATAAACTGCTTAAATATTAGATTTTATAATCTTAGTTATTATATTTTGAATTGGTATTTTATATTTTGAAATTTTAATATTTTTTATTTTTTTTTTGTTTGATTTATTTTTAAATTTTTATTATTTTCTTCATTTTATAGTTATTATTATTTGTGTTGATTTTTTTGCTTGCTTTTTTTATATTTAGAGTGCACCAGAATCGGCAACAACAATCTTCTTAGATGTTTTGCCCGATTGTGAACCATAAGATTCGATGGTCTTAATGACATCCATTCCTTCGACAACCTGGCCGAAGACAACGTGCTTGTTATCCAACCATGCAGTCTTCACGGTGCATACGAAGAACTGTGAGCCGTTTGTATTCGGACCAGCATTGGCCATCGATAAGATACCAGGACCAGTATGCTTCAAGGTGAAGTTCTCATCAGCGAACTTATTGCCATAGATTGATTTACCGCCGGTGCCATTGTGATTTGTGAAGTCACCACCCTGGCACATGAAATTAGGAATGACACGATGGAAACAGGAACCTTTGTAGCCGAATCCTTTTTCACCAGTGCACAATGCGCGGAAGTTTTCAGCAGTTTTGGGCACAACATCGGAACGAAGCTGCAAATATATTTACATAGTGGGAGTTGATTGTAGATATTTGATTAATTTTCAGGATTTTGATTGAGTCTTGAGTTTTAAATTGCAAATTTTGAGTATTTCCTAATATAGATTTATTATTTTATATAAACATCATTATCCACACCAACAACACATTCACCACTATCACCGTTTTATTAGTAATTTTGATATATCTTGTTAAATTTTGCACAATGGGTAATGACAAAAATTTAGTATAACTCCTTCCAGGTAATATATTGCTAATTATGAAAAATACTAAAATTATAGATACGACTATAGTATTGGAAAAGAGACGACGATTGTTAGTTACATTTTTAGATTACTCTTATTTGTTAGATGAGTTTTTGTTCCTTTATTTGACCACCAAAATTCCATCTCGAGTAAAGATTGGAATAATGATTGGGGTCTTTTGCTCTTGTCACCTTCTTTTTTATAAATCAGCCAAGAGGTTTTTTTAATCTGGCGATTTTTGGCTAAACTATTCGCAAAGTACCGGATAGCGTTGCAAGAAGTTAAGACCTGCCAGAGTAACACATTAGCCATGATCAAAGCAAGTTTATAATCGTATGATAATTCAGAAAATTTGCAACTTATTCAACCCGTTAATTATTTTTGTGTTGTGGCTTACTTAAAACAATGCGTTGGATTGATTGCTGTTCCAATTTTTACGCCAACATTTTCGGTCTCTAATTTTAAGATTCAATTGTAATTTTGCAAACACCAAATGAAAAGTACCAATCCAGTTCTCATGTATGTAACTCTTACACAATTGGTTTTTACTTACTTTTCGATTGAGCTTTAGAATCAAAAGTACCCATAGTTTTCGTTTATTATAAAACACTAAAAAAAAATTTTACTATGAAAGTAACGGTAAACTGATTGTAAAAACAGAAGTCGAAACTGTTTGACCTGGCAGTAGTGAATCCTTATATTTCTAGCACTGACTTGATTCAACGTCACTGGTGCGGCAGTAAAGATTCGATATTTGTTAAAACGCACCATTTTTATTGGTTCCTTGACGTTTCCTTTAAGCGGAAATGACTGTATTCTTTATTTATTACAAGAATCATGATTAATTATACTTTTATTTGTCATCACCCTTAGTTAGTTAATATTTAAACGTCAATTTAAGTATACAAAACACATACGCATACATACACACAATACAGATATTTGACAGAAATATAAACAAAAACAGACAAGACTAGCATACAGTACAGAAATTGTCAGATTAAATAGGTAAGTAATTACGAATATAATTTATTTATATAGGTACAAAAAGGTCAATAAAAAAGCATTTGTGATAAGCGTCAAACTTTATTGAAAAATATTTCATATTCTCATTGTTCATTACAGCACGTCCTTTATCTTTTCTAATCCTAGTTTTATACAATATTAAAATTTTTGTCTATTAATCTAACTGGCCACAATCTACGACGAGAATCTTCTTGGACGTTTTACCCGATGAAGAGCCCATCAAATCAATCTTTTTCACCACATCCAGCCCTTCGGTCACTTGGCCAAACACCACATGACGATTATCCAGCCATGTAGTCTTCACGGTGCAAATAAAAAACTGTGAACCATTTGTCTCGGGGCCCGCATTCGCCATCGATAGGATACCAGCGCCAGTATGCTTCAAAACAAAATTTTCATCTTCGAATTTATTGCCATAGATTGATTTGCCACCGGTGCCATTGTGGTTGGTAAAATCACCACCCTGGCACATGAAATTTGGAATGACGCGATGAAAACATGAACCCTTGTAGCCAAAACCTTTTTCGCCAGTACAGAGGGCACGAAAATTCTCAGCTGTTTTGGGCACAACGTCCGTACGCAACTAAAATAATATACGAACGAGTTATGGAATGTTGATTTAAGGTAGTAGGTTTTGACGGAATTTATTTGAATTAATCTTGAGTTAGTTATATTGAAGTTTGTAACATTAGTTTTATCTTTTTTTTTAGTCATTCTAAATACCGAACATTAAAGATTTCTTTTTTATTAATTCTATTTATTTTTTTTTTTTGGAATTCTTTAATTTTTTGCACTGTATGTGAAAATGATCACATATGTATATACAAACACTAATACCAACAAAGATTTTACAGCAAATCACCTGAATCAAATACTTGTTTTTGGAATATGACATCAGAGAAATTCTTACGTAAGCTAAGCGGACTGGCTGCTTGCCCGCCTCTTCCCCACAGAGCAACCGCATTAAACATAGAGAACTAATTTTGGTTTTTTAAGAAAATAATTAATTATTTTTTCTACACTCATACACCAAAAATTGGCAATTAAAATGAAAATCTATTTCGTTAGAGTAGGAGGAAGCAGAAAAAAAAAGTAATATTAAAAAGTGTATCAAATGTAAAAAATAAGAATTAGCCTATTTCAACGCCCGCCACACCACCATCAATCAAGTACCAAACAATATGAAAACCAAGTGTTTAATTTTTCTTTGAGTAGAGACAACCACTTGAATTTTTAACGCATACACACACATGTATGTACCAGCATGTAAATAGCCAGTTAAACTTTGGATGATCGTAGGAGTAATCATTGAGCGCTCCAAAGCGAGCAATCGATTACTCCCTATTGCTCCAGAGCTCTTGCATTCTGTACTCCTTTTTAACATTGCATGTCCTAGGGCATGGAGTACTCGTTTTAGCCTCTACAAAAGGAGTAATAAAGGAGGACACGATTACGAGCATGAGATCACTTGCATCTCATAGAAAAACAAAACTCCAAAATAGTTCCTTACAAAATTCATGGCGCCATAGACTTATCATCATCATCTAAACCGCCAGTAAGCACGCAAGCACTTGTGTGTGCCTCAAATCCACAACATTTTTTTTTAATTATGATGTTATATTCATTTGTGTTCATTATTTTTTATTTTATTTTTTATTATTTACTATTATCGTTTTATAATTTTATTATTTTCTTGAGTTGCCTTTTTTCAGAATCGAACCTGTGGCCAAAAAATTTTTGAAAAATTCCAACTGAGCCACACAAGCAAATTTGTTGTCATTGAATTTTGTTTCTTTTACACTTGCAATGATTGTAGTACTAATTACTGATTTTTAACTCTGATTTAAAAAAATATGCGGGGCAGTTTTTACCCTACCTACCGTAAAGGGTTAACTGGGCAAGAGAGAGTAAGATATACAAATTTGAACTACTCAATCAGGCTGTCTTTGTTTATCATTAATTCTAAAAATAGACCATATAAAATTGTGTTAGTGAAATTCAAAAATTTTGTTACTGTATTGGAGTTGCTCGTTTATCCCTCCTTTTGGAGTAATGAAATCATTAATCGTTTGAGGAGTACTCACTGTTTGTGCAACTGGGTATATAGAAAAGCCTAAAAACTTTATTCCAAATACTTCTAAAGGTAGACGAATAAATAAAATTTCTTTGATCAAAGCTTTTCTTACACCTTTTAGCCTAAAGCAACCTTGATAAAAAGTTAGCATTTTAGTATTTGTGAGAGGAAATTTAATGGTAACACACGAATATTGAGAGCACTACCAAGTCACGGGTAGTTCAAGGTCAAGGTAGTTTCTCTACGGTACAAATATTTTTCTTAAAAAGGTAAGTGGAATTAATTTCTGATCCACCGAACTGAACAATTTTAAAGTAATTTCTCAGTGTCGCGAATAGATATAGCTCTAACAAAAACACTCTTGAGGTTTGCTAATTTTTTTTATTACCTTGTAACTCATGTAGACCTATCACGAGTCATTGACCTCGTAAAATATAATTACAATTACAGAAATAAATTATAGAATCTGCATATCGCTCATTTACTAAAAGACTGTCATAACTCAAAAAACGCGATTTTGCAGAAAACGCGTTTAAGTTTTCAATTGACTCCTACTTTGCAGAAAAAAGGAGAAATATTATAATTCTCACGCGCAGAGTATACAAGATATTAATATGAAATTTTTACATAATATGAAGCGTGACATAATGAATAATTCTGCATCATTAACTCAAAAATCGTATTTTTTGTAAATGAGCGATATGAACATTTTAAATTGGTTAACTGGAATCGAAAGTTCGCACATAGAAACAGCAATTGTAGCAGTTTTCTTGCTTAGACATACTGCCATAGAAATCTAAACAAAAAAGGTTGTTACATATATCGCATAGTAGGTGCATCTATTAATCTCTAATGCAGCGGTTCTCAACTGTTTTCATCCTACGCCGCATTTTTTGAATTCGTGCAAAGCCCGCGCCTTCCCCACAATTCACACAATATTTTTGTTTGCTTGTTTAATATTTATAAATTAAATCATACTCGCTTAGGAAAATATCTAGTTGCTGTCTAGTTCAGAGGAGGCTCTGGTTAGTCTGTGTTAAGGGGTTAGGTTCACTAAAAATTATAATAACTCAGTATTGATAGTTTTGGGAAATAAATCTAATTACTGTCAAAAAAAAATTATTTAATTAGGATAAACTAGATTAGTAAACTTATATAGCAGTTTAATAGTTTTTCGTGAATATAACTAAAATGCGCGTTTAATCGAGTCAATCATGCATTCTCTGAAGGGATTCTTAATGTCAAACCTTGTGTAAAATGCAGTCAAGAAACTCGCCAAAAGCTAAAGACTGTAGGAAAAGAAGGATACAAGAATGAATGTTAGTCGGAACAAAAATACTTAAATGCAGATGTTTTTCTATATAAAATTATTTTGAGTTTATAAATAAATTAAATTATCTTCAAGGCGGGTATAAATGCGTATTTAAAATTTATTAATTTAACGTTATGAACAACTTCAACATTTAAAATTTCTATAGTTAAATAAATTAATCTATCAATATTTTACCACAAAAATATACAAATAATAAATATTTTAACACAAAAAATGGTATTTCACATTTGATTTTATTTTTCGAATAAATAGTTTTGAACAAATTGTATTTTCGCTGTCAAAATCAGAAATGGAAAATGTGAAACTAAAAAGTGTATATTTTAACACATAATATGAAAGAAAAGAGAAATTATTTTATTAAATACTAAATATTATAATTACAATACATTACAGAGTATGCAAGTATTTGTTTATTGAAATGTCTCCGCGCCTCTCTTCAAATCTGTGTACGCCTCCCCAGGGGGGCGCTCCCCACCACTTGAGAACTGCTCTAATGACTCCAAAATATTAAATCATTTAGAAGAAATTTATAATACTTCACATAAGCAAAAGAATTTAATTGACTGAAATATTCATATTTTATTTAGTTAATTGTATGTTGGTTTTGATGACATTGATTTCCCTCATTTTACACCAAGGGTTCCTCAAGATAATTGCCTTGTGAATAAAATATACATATATGTGTAAATGTTTATCTACATACATTCATCAATGTATGAACTGTAATTAATTTCCAAACAGAGAATTGACAAATTGACAAGTTCAAGTACTTAGTATTGGAAAATTTTATTGATTTGCAAGTTAATGTTCATAAAGTGGAAAATAAATATTTAATGC
Organism: Toxonevra muliebris; assembly: GCA_963691655.1. Classification (NCBI taxonomy): domain Eukaryota; kingdom Metazoa; phylum Arthropoda; class Insecta; order Diptera; family Pallopteridae; genus Toxonevra; species Toxonevra muliebris. The sequence goes on along the minus strand of OY829326.1, from coordinate 116,704,914 downwards.
CAACAAACATTTCTCAGTTCTTTTTTCTTTATATAGTTTTACAGCGATTGTGTTCATCGAAATATGTGTAAATAAAAGTAGAGGAACAGATCAAATACCACCAATATAAAAAATTGGTTAAAAATTTAATAAAATCTAAATATCCAAATTTATTATCGATTGTCATTTAATTGTATGTGCATGTGTCATTTTTATAAATGTAATTATACACTACCACAAATTCAACAGCACAATAGGGCTACATATGTATGAGTATACGCAAATGTATTAGATTATATACCACATTCATTCATGTCATTTTACTCTCTCAATGTCACTACTCTACTAAACATTAATAAAATACTTATATACCAGATAGGTTTCTAAATAATACAACAAAAACAAAAAATGAGTCATTAACTTTACTGGTCTCTGTTTCTATTAACCTCTCTCCGCCTCCTAAATTCTATTCGCTCTCTCCACTGCCTCCATACATGTATTGCATGCGAGGGCGTGCATTTTGATATTGATTAAAAAGTAGAAACAAACAAAAATTAAAAACATATCTACTTTTCGATAGGTAGAGCGTAAAATCAGAAGGTCAATTTAAAATTGACGACAGGATTTCTATTTGCATGTCTGCTGTCATTGCTAAAAGTTAACATTATTGATCATAACATTGCGGTTGCAATTAAAATGTACATACTCATGGGAGCAACAATAAAAATAAACACAGCATTTGAAACAGAATAAAAATCCGTAAATGTGTCATTAATCATGTACTAAATATTTGCCTTGTTAAAAACAAAAGTATATTTGGAAAACTTAGTACAAAGTGCTATAGTTAATAATTATTTATTGAATTTATAGCACTAATAGAAAGCTTAGCAAAATGCATTTTTAAGAAGGTATGCCATGCAAAGCAGGTGAATGGGTAAACACTTGTTATAAATAGTTTGAAATATTTATTGTAATTTCTTTTATAAAAAACGAATTGGAATATCATGTCACACTCACTCGACCTAGAAATGAAGATGACATAAAATTAAATGGGGAATATATACAGAATGTCAACAGTAATATATCAACAGAAATTGAGTAAAAAGGCAAAGTATCACCTACACAAATTACAAATAAAATCCACAAAAAAAAATTACTATTCTATTTTTACGTTATTTGCACTTTTGAAAATTAGCGGGAATGAGAAAATGTTAAGTTGAGAAGAAATGAATGGCGATGGGAAGATTGATTGCATTGAGATAGGGAAAGGTGAGAAATAAATGAAGATGGGTAAGATAAAATTAAGGAAGTTGAGAAGAACTGAAGGAAGTTGGGAAGAAATGGAGTAAGTTGAGAAGAAATGGAGTAAGTTGAGAAGACATGGAGTAAGTTGAGAAGAAATGGAAGATCAGAAGAGATGGAGAGGTGTAAAGAAATGAAGTAGACTTGAAGGGAATAAAAAAATGGCGAAATAAGAGAAAAAATGAAAAATTAAGCTAGAAGATTATTTGAGATTAGAAAAGATGAAGTTAACCAATCATACTCTATTCTCAAACTCACACCTCCTATCTTTGAAAAATCATTGTTTAATTAAGGTCTAAAATTTATTAGAAACAATTTTCTCTATGACATGCAATCACTAAATAGTACAACTTAAATTAGCAATACAAATTAACACAAAAAAAAAAAAAAGAATGAGATGAAGAAAGGAGGCGGGGATGTTCTTTCAGAAAACGCTGATTAAGAATATAATATTAATCACGTACACAATTTGAGAAAGTAAAAAAAAAAGTTCCAGCTTCTTATCACAGTATAAGCAAATATATAAATAATAAAAAACAGATGCATTTATGTGCTTACATAACGCGAAAGTGTTAAAAAGAAAAGGAAAACAGTATATATACATTTTAATAAGCTCTGTTGATTAATAAAGTTAACAGACAAAAAAAGAAAAAAAAGATGATATACGAACCCCATCCGCAAATCAATATTTCTTGCATCACATGAGGAAGAACAAGGGCATAGGAGGTATCAGGGACATAAATGCTTTATCTATTCGGTCATATACATATACACATTATCATCATCAATGTGAATGTATATTTTACGTTTACAACTCATGCGCTCAAGGTCACATGGTCATTTCACCGATGCAGTCGAGAACACATACACATTAGAATGCACAGAAGTAACCTCGAAATTCAAATTGTTGTAATGAACTGACAAAATAAAAAAAGAGGTATGCACAATTATGCATTTAAAAAAATATATAAATAATGAAAAGATGAAGAAAACAGCATGCTTTACTTCTTTTCCCCCACCCTTATGAAAATCAAGATAACAAACACACACCTAATCTTTTAAAACAAGCATATATTGTGGAAATTTTCCACGAATATAGACGCTGCGCTCATTTGCTCTGCAATGTATCTCAAAAACGTTGACGCATACAAGGTGGAAATTAAAAAAAAATTCCAAAAACATTTTTTACTAAAATATTTTCAAAGAATGTATTAAGACGAATCAAAACTTTTTTAGTATTTCAATAAAAAAAAAACAACAAAAAGTTGCGTAGGCCATAAAATATTGTAAAGAGGTGCGACGCGCCACTTTTTGTTGCTGCTGTAGCCGACAGATTATATGCCGGTGACTGCGACGCTACAGAAACCCGAAGAAAAAATCGTGGCTGCGAACAGTGTTGCTAAACTGAAAGGGCAAAATTTACAATCTTAAATTGATTACAATTTATGAAAATGCAAGTAACGATAGTTGAAGGAGAAAAATGTGAACAATGAGTTCTTTCATTGTTGGAATATCATTAGTTTAAACGCAGTCTCGTTTGCTTCAATTTATTGTATGAATTAATCTATTGGTGTAACAAAAAAAAAACTGTGGCTTTACACCATATGAAAATATTTTTGAATAAAGCTTTTAGCCTTGATTTGAGTCACGTATTAATTCCAAAATTAACAGATCACGAATCTTTTAATAAATATAATGCATTGAATAATATTTAACATTTAAATGATATTGATTTTATATCTTTACTATGACCGATTAAAAATGTAACCCAATTTAATTCAATTGAACTATGTTCACACAAAATATTTAATTTTCTATTCGCACCATTTATGTTTACTATAATAGAAGTGTTTTGTTCTAAAAATAAAATGGCAACACTGTACACAAAAAAGTTGAAACAACAATATACATATTTCGATAAAATACCGAATACTTGGCGTCACACGATGGAGATGACGACGACCTTAGCCGATTGTATTCCTCAGCGTCGTCCGGCCACGAATTCACGCGTTGATAAATAACCAACACCAACAAATATACGCCCGGTGGTAATCACACCAACACATATACTGGGAATACATACTCACACATACACACTAAACATGCTAAAAAAAAACTTGTAAATTGCATTTTAAATCAATTTTTTTCCTACTTAAAAAATTAAAATTTCTAACCTAACCTAAAAAATAATTTATCTAGCCAAACATTTTTTTAGAAAGAATTCCTGCATATCTGTGAAAAATGCCCAATCACCACCAGCAGCGCACCTCACCAACAAACCACCACCACCTAACCTCTATTATACCTATCTTCTATCTTCTTAATTAGTAACAACAGCATGTCGCAAATTTTCACTTTTCAATCAAATGCAAAATGATGTGATTTTATTTCTTTATCTAATTTTCTAAAAATAACTAATTATATTCTTGTAACTTCACACTTACTTCCATCACAATGCGTCCCACAGGCTGACCATCAGCGGTCATGTCAAAGAATACACGAGGCAGACCCATATTTCCTTTGTTACTTTTGCTTGCAAAACTCCGAACACCGAGAATACTAAAATGCGACTGAATCAGGGAATTCAATTCGATTCTGCTTGAAGCTTGGTGGTGGAGAAAATTCGATTTCTTTGCTAAAATGGCGAATGACGGCGACTGCGCTGCTTGCCGGCAGCTGCGAACCAGTGTTGTACTCAAAAATGCCATTTTCTAGTTGGAGAAGATAAAACAAGTCAACACGAACAACGAATCAGAAACGGCCAGTGTGAACAATTGACTCAACAGTCGTTGAACAACTGAGAAAACATTCGAGCGAAGTATTGCAAGTGTTGCACGTGAGTTTTATGTTGTTTGAAGGAATTTATGTAATTTTTCCCTTTGTGATATTTTAGGTTAAGGATAGACCGGAAAACGTTGTCATCATGTTGCTAATTTCAATTTAAATTATTTATTCCTTAGGTACATAAACAAGTTTTGAATGTAATATTACGGCTTACAAAATATCTATATTCATATATGAGATTACATTTTTTCTGACATCTTCATATCTTCAATTTATTCATGCAACAATAACTTTTTATAGACAAAAGTTTCTAATTTGAATAGATAAATCGTTTTATCAGCTCAATACCCGAAGTTGCCACCTAATTACAATTTAATAAAATATTCAAATTTAAGTCTATCACTGATTCATGAGTTCCCTGTTGGAAAGGGCCACCGACGTTAGTAAAATTTGGAAGTTAAGTGACTTAGGGTCAGTTTTTCAGTGAAAGTTTAAACTAAGTTTGCTTAAACGTCGCTTAACTCTGATCTACGTTTAACTATAGAAGTAGTTTTTCAGTGAGAGTTTAATTTCAACTCAGCAATTGCTTTTTGTGTATGGCAACACCGAGAAATGCCGAAAATTATCGATATTTTTGATTATTTCTAACAGCTGAAAATTTTTTGGTGGGCAGAAAAAAATTTTAATCTAAAATTTCAAAATTAATCTCAAAGAACAAAATAAAAATTTTAGCTCCGCGGAGATTTCTCTCCTGCTAGAAGTTGTAGAGAAGCGCAAAATAATAGAGTGCAAGCAAACGGACAGGGCAAGTAAAGTCGAAAGCATGGCACACTTTTTTGCGCATGCTATGTCTCACCAATTTGTTCAATTCCCTATATGCGGGACAATAAGCTCCAGGGCGCTAAGCGCAGTAGACTTAGAAAAGACGAAATCGTTCATAAGAACCTTTCTCTCCAAATATATGAAAATGGTTCGGCCGCGATCTTATTGTTTGAAGTCTTCTTAAAACTTTAAGGTTTAAGATTTCGTACATTTCAGCATCACTCATGTCCTCATCACTAGAAAAAATCATCTTGTTTCTTTTTTTAGATTCACATACACTTTTAAACGAAGTTTAAACGTCCAATATTGGGCGTTTAAACTGAGTTTAAACTTTAATCAAAATTGACAGAAAAACCAGATGATGAGTTTAAACTTAGTTTAAACTAGGAACTGAGTTAAACTCACACTGAAAAACTGGCCCTTAGTGATGAAGTTTCTCAGTTGTTCATTTTTGTTTTACATGCCTTTCAAGATAGCATGTACAAAATACGGCGCAGTAAAATTAGATCGCGCGGGCTAAAGTGATATGATCGAAAGACTTTAGACCGCGATCGAAAAATTAAATTATAGGTATATAAGCTTGTAAATGCCACATGAACCTTGTAAACTATATAAACACGTAAACTTATTTTGTATACATTTTGGCACCCTCAAAACCTACAGAGTGTATTCATGAAACGAATATGCAAATTTGCGAATTTTCATGAGGACCACTATACATTTCAGCATTTACTAGTTTATAAGAATCCGCTTATTTAATATAACATTCATTCATTGTATTTTCCAATTCAAGTGTATTGAATTTTACTTGCAACAAATTTCAATATATATGAAATACATATATACAAAAATATACAATAGAAAGAAAACAAAAATTTCATTACTTACAGCAGACCACAATATGTTAGATACATGAAATGAAAAATGTATTCTGCTATGGGTAATATAAAATGTGAAAAATGTTTTCAATCAAAAACAACAACTTCATCCATTCATACATTTCGCTCGCAGTATCAGTTGTCTGCGGTTGAAGTTCGTTCATTCGGTCGGTTACCTAGAGCCCGTTGTCTACAAATTATTCCCCTAAATTGGTGAAAAGCGAAATGCGACCCCTTTGCAATCTAACCTCTTTGGTATGAGTTCCTCCTATTACAAGTATCTGGTTTATGAAAAGGCCAAAATGCAACCGTTTGGGTAATGCCAGTATTCGTTAAACTTTGTTATTTATCTATGAGAAACACTATTTTAAAAAAAGGAACGTCTGTCGAAAACCATCCTGAAATCAAAATTGAAGCACATAATTCAGCAATTTGGAAATTAGGGAATTTAAATTCCACTATTTGAAGTTTTATATAAATTATAAGCCAGGTTTACTCAGTTGCTTATCAGCTTTAAGTTTTCTCAGATCATCAAGATTAGATGGGTTGTCAAACTCAATGTACAATATGAAAAACGGCCTAAAATTGAACTGCACTGGCGATTACAAAAACCGCACCACTTGAAATGCTGCTGCAATTTCGGTAATATTTCCTAACTTAGCCCAAATTTCCCTTCCTTTGTAAAGGAGATTCCCTTGTTTGATGCCTTTATTCGAGTGTTGTTTTACTAATCCAGAAAAAAGGCAATTTATACCCGCTTGAAAGGACAAAAGGATCAAGAAAACTATGGACAATTACGAGAGAAAATGGCATAACCTGATTCAAAAGTGCAGGTACAATAAGGATTGAGCTAAAAAGATATTACAAGATGAATATCAATGTCGAAACCTTATGCAGAAACGAAAGTTCTGTCTGTATGGGAGACGATCAGCCAAAAAGTCGTCGGGCAAACTAAACTCAATTTTTGTATACGCATTTAATCTTTAGTACGTGCGTCGCTCAGATATAGGGCAATACAAGGGTAACTGTGTAGCGAAAATAGTCAAATTCCCACAAAGTCAAATGGCTTGAATGGATTTTCCCTACTATATCCGGGGTTCCTTATGCTATATTAAAAAGTCTGTGAACGCCCAAAAATATGGCTAAAATTTGATGGAGCAATTGCTGTAAACCAATTGTGGTGCGCTTTTGCTCATTTATGACGTTATTTTTCCGGACGACTTCTCCGGCGGCGGATGATATCGCGCCAAATTGGCAAGGTTTAGTTAATAATTAATGCCTAATGTCTGATAACTATAGAAATAGTGAAAAAGTTAGGTTTTTGATTCTTATTTGTTTGCAGATTCAAAATGTTTTCGATGATGTTAGAATTTACTGCCGGGAATGATCAGGTAGCTCGCGCGGTTTAAGTAAGATAAAGCACCTCTGTTATATAATGAAACGGAAAGTTGGTCAAAACATGCCAAAGAATAAAAAACCAATTGTTGGAGTTCTGAAAAAAGTTTGGTATTAAAAAAATAACGAATGATATCCTTAAAGTGCTTGTCGACTCTATGCCATTCAAGATAACGGCCATAAGAAAGAAGAGAGGGTTGAAGAGAGGGACACCATCAAACCAAACAATTTTTCTTATGACTCTATTATGAAACAAATTATTCTTAGTTTACATCTTCAAAAAATAATAAATGTTTTAATTAAAAAGTAATAAAATTTGTGTGTATGTATGATGTTTCTTTCGCAATTTTGTTCATTTTGTTCCCGAAAATACAAAAAAATTACATTCACTAAAACAAAATCAGGTTAAGGTCCCATTTTAAACGATTTTCTTGAAATTGGTGAGTGGTGCGGTTTTTATTGACCGCCAGTGTACTACTAAAATTATTGCACAAAAGACCGTTGAAGTTCTAGGTTAAGCTTTTAACATTCATTGATGTTGTGCACGCAATATTTGTACACGAAGGTAGAAACCTTGCAGCTTTAAACTGGATCTGAAAGATGAAGCGAAAGCTTTTACTCTCTGAGATTTGCCATAGCCAGCAAAGAGATGGCATTTGAAGGTATCGTGTAGAAAAACTATTATTTAATATTTTAATTATTTTCGATTGTGCTGAGTATTGAACCCAGAACCCCTACTATTTCAGGAATTTATAACGGAAGAAACGTATATTATTGCTTTATTATTATTTAGCTTAGAGAATAAAGGTCCACGTTTAGTTGATTCTTTCTTTTATAACCTTTTGGCTCTCAAGAAATTTAGTTTTATATTCACCCTACATCCATCATATTCAAACATATTTTTTTGTTGTTGCTTTATTTTGTAGCAACAGTTTCTGTTGCGATAGCTACTATTTGACTAAGATTAGCAACACTGTTACACTTACCTGTATAAAACATTTAGCTGTCTCTTTTGCACAGTGACAAAAGCATAATATTGTCTTGAAAGACTATTGCCGCTTTGTTCTTATTCACTGAATGCAGTTATTGCAAAATCGGAAAATTCAATAATATTTTTATTTTTGTGGAACGTAGTGAGGAAAAAAATTAAACAGCAATAAGTAAATTGCTAATATTAAAAGAAAATAACTTGTAAATATTTTACAAATTATTTTCAATTGTGCAAGGATAATAACGTTGAGATTGAAAATATAAAAGGTAAGAAATTAACAATAGTCAATATATGTAAGAGTGTTACTTTAGTAGCGATGTGGTGGGAAATGGAAGTGGATATGCTGTTACTTTAACCTTCGAGGCATAAGTAAAAGTTTGAAGGATAAAATAAGGTTTTTTCATTAATCAAAAGCATGAATGTTCCCATTCTTTCCTATTGTAGGCATTTGAAAATTTCTACATATTTGCTTTTGACTCATTTCAATTATTTGTATTAAAGCACCACCACTATTTAACACATTCACTGAAAATGCCATCTGGAGGCGGACCGGTTTATCAACCGACAACAGTATCGGTATCATATGAACCTAGATCGGGTGGTGCCAGTGGCGGTGGTCCGTTAGGATTACTCAGTGGTAATGCCTCATCAATCGGATTGGATTCATCATTGCGTGTTTTTCGTAAACCGCGACCACAGGTAAATTGTAGAGTAATAGAATAGCAACATACATACTAATTCAATTAAATGTAATTGCATCAGGTGGCATTATTATTGTTCGCGCTCATCTCACTTGCTGCTGGAGTCGCTATGCTGGCAAGTAGTCTCGCCGATTGGCTAGAAGCAAAAGAATTTGCCGAAGAGCGTGCTGCTGGTGAAGAAGACGTTAGTGCTTGTGCTGAATTGCCAATGGGCGTGCTGGTGGGCGGAATATTCATGACATTAATCGGTTTTATTTCAATGGGTACTATGACATGATGATGAATTGCTTCTGTTTTAATTTTATTTACGTTTATGTTATTAAATTTTAGCTATGTATTTGAAAGTCGCAGATTGGCGTCGCAATTGCATCTGCCCTTGTGCTTTCTTTGACAAGAAACAATCGCTAGCACGACAATTGCAATGCCAAGGCGGTGGTGGCTGTGGCCAGGGCATTATGGCCCTAAATCCATCCACAGACCCTCTTGTGTCGCACACACAATATGCACCCGTCTCCGAATTGCCATCATTACGTCCCGAAGATGAAGAACGAAGGAATTTGATGCCTGACAGCAAGGATTGGTAAGTAGATAAATACCAATAAATATATGTATGTGTAAATAAGGGATGTTATATTTTAAATCTCCAACCAAGAAATACAAAATGGTAACCACATGTCATCAATTATATTGCCACAGGATAGCACAGGTCAATGTAGTGCCCATCAAATGTACGTACATACGACAATCTTTTTTTGTGAACTGTAGATATTGTCCCAAAAATCTTTGGGACCAAAAACACATTTTGTTTGAAAATAATCATAGTTTTAAAATAAGTTCCTGAGATAGATATACTATTTCAGGAAAAAAAAACGGTGTTGACCAGTGTAATAAAAAGGTAGGGGCCTATGTTTAGTCTGTTGACTGTATGACAGTCGCAGCAAATAAAAATAACAAAATAACTGGAGAGGTGCGAGAATTCGATAAAAAAAAAGAAGAAAATGTTGTAAGAAAATTCCAAAAAATTTGCAATATTTTTCGTTAATGTATAGACAGTCTTAGCAAATAAACTAGAAAATTTTTTATAATTATTTGTCCTTACAGCTGTGCAAATTTTGTTAAAAAAAGAAGAAAATTTTGTAAACATAATTCCAAAAAATTTACAAAAATTTTCTCTGATTTTTCAAATGACTTTGACGTGCGCACGAAGCCTTATTATTTTAGCCTTCACTGTGAAGAAAGGTTTAGATTTTGACAAAATCTGCGTTGTCTATATTTGCCAGAAAAAAATACCTAGTTGTTTCCTATTTCATATAAACTTTTAAATTTCTTAATTTGATTTTCTGCGTTTGCTCGTGTCTTCCAAAAGTGGTGGAAAAGTACTTACGAGGCGTCAACCGTATAACGCTTGGTCTTTAAAGCAACCATGCAAAAAGCTTCAATACAAAAGTTACATGTTTTCAGTTCCGAGCGTAGTAAAACTTAATATTTCTTTCTAAATTACTGTATTTTTTTTTCCATAAATGATTGCCGTACTGCACGAGGATAAAAAATTTCACAGTAAAGGCTAAAATAAAAAGTTGCCCAAAGCCTGGAACAGAATGTGGAACGTGAAGTACGCAGCTGAAGCACAAAATGTAGCGCACCAAGGAATGAAGCGCGACCAAGAAAAATGTGAACAGAATGTGCACCTTTGAAGCTCATGTTTATTGTAGTTGGAAACACACACAATCATATTTTTTTTGCACATTTTTGCAATCAAAGTGCTTTAAATTGTAAACCAATTATTTTTTTTTACAAGTCCTATAAATAATTCAGTGGATTCTTTCACTTTTTTATTTTAACAATAAGTTGTTATCTTGAAGCGCGACAAAGTTGAAAAGTTCTTATTTGGCGCTTCATCTTTAGCTTCAGCGACAACATCACATTGTGTTTGATTACAATGAAAATGTATACATTTTACTTTTGCCAGATTGTTACTTCACGCTTCAGCTTCACATTCTGTTCCTCACTTTAGTGTATTGTTATGCAAACGATCACGATCACATCATGGGCACGAGCTGTTGTTGCTTAAATATAAAGTGAAAAATTGAGAGAGATAGCAAGAGAGTAAAATTTGATCGGCACGATCACCAAATGATTTGCAGTGTGGCCAACTTTTGGTTTTCTAAAAAAAGCGTTAAATTTTTTCCTTATAAAAGTGCGAGAAAACTCAATACATTTAAACTTTTTCACTAATACAGGCACACATCTGAGACTGAGACTAGTCAATGAAAATTCCTTCGATTTTTCCAACATATTTTTAATTGAAAAAACCCGGTTAGCGCTAAATCACTTTTTTCCCCGTTTTAATTTTAAAAAAGCATTAAAATCAGCGAGAAAGCGCTGAGTTGGCCACACTGATGATTTAGCTGTCGATGCCGAATCATGAGATCAAACCAGTGTTACCTTTGTGAAATTATTCAGAATAAATGTCTTTTAGTGCCAGGTTATATTAGTGCGTGGTGTTCGACGAACACAAAACATTTTTGCCCGTGCTCGGTCAAGGTGGTTACATTCAGTTCGTTGCAGAGTTGTTTTTTGTCAACATATACTCGTTTGTTTAATACTATTTTATATGTAATGATACTGTTTTATAAAATAACTTATTCCCACCCTGAATACTCGGCGTGCTCGGTGTACAATACACCGAGCTTATCGTGTTCGGTGTGAGAGTGAGTACAGACTCTCTCTCTGTGTTCGGTGCAACAACAATTTCATGGTGTTTTCCGAGCATACTCGCAATAAAACCACAGCCTTAGGAGCAAAATAGTAAACTTTTATTAAACATGTATGCAAAAAGAAAATAAAACTGCTCAATAGCAACACTCGTCATTCTTTACACTCTCGTTTACTCAAAATTTTGCAAAAAGATAACAAAAGCTAATTTTTCAGTATTTTCTCATCACTTTTTTGGCACCTACGTTAGCAAATTCTAGCGCTTCTAATCCAAAGTCAATATTGCCCATTTTTATTTATTTTATTGGACAAATTTTGCACAAATAAAAGGGACTACGAAGTTCAAATAAAATAGTAGCAAAAAAGTACTGTAACTATACAAAAATATATTATTGATCGGCGTTCAAATGACTGTCTGCATAACTTACTTGAGTTGAAAAATCAAAAAGAGAGCGTAAAAAGTGTCATGATCGGCGATCATTTGATCGTCTGCATAACACCGCCCTAATGCATACTCGTATTGAAAATATCAAAATACGACTAATTGAAGACATATTCAGCTATTTCTCCTGCACTTTCCTCAAAAGTTTGTGAAAATTCAGTCATGCATTCTTGTCAATATGTGATAGCGAAAGTTGCTGTCCTTGAAGCCGAAGCATGGCGAGAATAAGTATCTTTATACTCAAGCCACTTGTACATAATTAAATAATTTATTTATAAATCTTTACATTTTAATTATCCATCATGAAGTTATTTGGTCATAAAAACTCATATTTGTGTCTTTTCTTCATGCTATGTTGTTTATATCCTGCACATTCATACAAGTTGAATCTGACAAGAGTTCAACCAAAGTGGTATCAACACCAAAGCAAACTAAACAATAATTAGAAGATGTTCCTATATATTACACTGTGCAAAAACCAAAATCTAACATTCGATTCGAGTTGCTGAGCATTCCATCCATGGAGAAATCATCAGATTTTTTGCAAAAAAAAAAAAAAATGTATACTAAAAAATTGTGCTTTTCGATGTTGACAACTTTCACAACATCTATTTTTGAAGCAGCTCATGTGCATCGAATTTTCCAATTTTGAAAATGTAAGGCGGGAAAACTAGTGAGGAATGGAAGGCAGATTCGTGCTCTACTACGGAACCATTGAAATTTCTAATATGAGTGGTAAAAGTCTTATTTTGTTGCACGGTGTTATCAAGACCGAGCTTTTCGGAGCTTTTTTTTAATGATATTTAAAAGATATAAAGCATCAAAAATCGGCTGCCTCTTATTGACCAATATTGGAGAATTGAAGAAATGTCCGAATAACTACAAAAATTAGAAGCAAAGCAGTGTGCTAAATAAACCAAAAAGTTTACAACCGGTTCCTGTGGTGACCATGTCACCAGCCTTAGTCTGTGGAATACGTTACACCTTGTGTATATGGAATTCAAGATTAAAACGCGGAAAGCTCTTGAATTTAAAGGTGCATCTCCTAAGCTCATTTTTCTTGTGAAAATCTTGTATGATCGGGCAACATGCTGAATTATATATAAAAACCAATTCTGCTACGAGATGAAAACTGGTGTGCGACAGGAATGCATTCTAAACCTCATCAGATCAGTATATTCAATTCAAATGTGAAATCAATTATATAGTCTGAATGTGAAACGCGAAACGCTGCAGCACATAACCTAAAACCACTTCAGGTGTTAACCAATCGTTGTCTTACGAATATTTTAGCCAAAATTTTTGAATAAATTAGAGCGGAAGCAATTTATTGTGACCCTATACTCCTTACTGGAATGACATGCTGGAGCATTTTTAAAACTAGATGTAATCTATGGCGCAATTCCTTTTGTTTGGCCCTAGTGTGAGTGCGTCATTTCCAAAGAGCCATGGTGAGGAATGGCAGACAGTGCTGTCATCCGCAAACGAGTAATTAAAATTCAATATTGATGACAGAAGGCCATTGATAAATATAAGAAAAGGAGAGGGGGAGAGAACCGACTCATGCGGCAGTTCAGTGCTTATGGAATGATTGTCTGACGCATTTTAGAATATAAGCGAAAAATTGGTGCTTCGGTGTAATTCCATTGAAAACATATAATAGTGGGTGTATTTCTCTCTCATCTGTTTTGAAGTGAAATATACTAAGATAGATGTACTTTTGATTTCTAATTTGAATAGTTGAAAGAATGCATTCATCCTTAAAATAATTGGCAACTTTTTTTTAGGATTAAAGGATGAGAGGTTTCACGTACCAAAAATTACTACAGTGCTGATTTTCATGTTTTTTTTTTTTAAAGATTTCCCCATAAATTATTTTATAACAATTAAATTGAATTTTTTTTTGCAGCCTCAGTAGTGCTGAAGAATCTGATCGTATGCTCGAACCTGATCCGCGTATTGTTTTACGCCCAATGGGACGTGTTGAAGATGCTTAAGAAGAACCAGCAAAAGACAACAACAGCTAATTCTTCAAATAACAAGAAAAGAAAAATCTTAAAAATTTTACAAAACGTTTTAAGTGAATCAATCAATCCACTTAAAAAGATTTATTTTTATATTTTATATATTAATGAATCATTTTTTCATGTAACTTTAAATCGAATTTACACACATTTATGAAAAATTAAAACACACGTGTATGTGCGAATACATTCATAAAAAATAACATCATAATATTATTTCATAAATTCATGCAGTTTAAAAGGAAAATAATTTGAGTTATTTAAAAAAAAATTGAAAAACAAAATCATCCAAAAATCTCATTATTTATTTATAAAATTAAAATTGTCTGTAGTGTTTATATCAAGTAGATCCATCATAGAAAATGCATTTTTGTTCCCATTTTCATATTTTAAGAGCAACATGTAACTTGGTGTATTTAGTATCTTAATTTATTTGATATTGTATTGTATTTAAATTTAATTTATTTACATACTTGTTTATGTTTTGGACTTATTGTACTTTTTTATCTGTAATAAGAGTATCACAGCTTCGGGTTTATTTTCACGAAAAAAAAAAAAAAAACAGAAAATAACTTTGCAAATATTTTGTAAATGTTAATTTAATTCAAACTATTGTACTATTATAATAGTTTTTGATTTTTCACTAGAATTAAGACTCAATTATATATAAAAAAGAAATCACGCCAATATCTTATGCAGTTTGTTAAATGTGCACGTCCATTGAAAGAAAAACATAAAAAAAAAACAAAAAAAAAAACTGAAACTGAAAAGCAAAAATGTTAAATTAATCTCTAAATAACAAACAAAAAACTCACTTATTTCCATATCGATTAAGAAATATTTAAAGAATTTCTACACACACAAATTATATATTTAAAATTATTGCTGCATTCGAATTCAGAAACAAAACAAAAAATTAAATGATGCAAGTAATTTGCCAAATAACAAAACATACACACACACACAAGAAGAAAAAAGACCTTTGAAACATGTAATGTACAAGTTTATGTGAACACACCCTGTAACTCGATATTTTCATAAGACTGTTTGAAAAAATTTTGCTATCATTATTATAATTAGTTTTTGTTTTAATTTTATTTACTTAAAAATTTTTGATTGATTTTATTTAGTAATTTATTCAAAAAGAAAACGGAAAATTGACTGTCTCGAAATAATAATATATATAATTTGAAAATAAACATATTTTTATTTGTTTTTATTTTATTTTTCATTTAGGTCCAAATCCTTCATTAAAAGTAGTTGCATTTTTACATATATCGTAGCACTCGCAAAAAAATTGGCACAAACCTCAAAGACAGCCATTTTTCTACAAAACCCAAGTTTACAAAATTTACATATTTAGGCGGAAAGTGAGATGGTTTCTGAAGAAAGAAGTCCATTGCCAATTAATAGCACTGTTCAACAGCAAAAAATGAGCAGAGACGGGACAAGTGTACTTAGGGTAATGGGCGATCGTTAAGTCCGAATCCGTAGTCCGTTTTGCTCAAAAAAACAGAAAAATTTTAAATTCTGGCCTATTTTAAAACCAATATTTTCGCCACCAATCTTGAGTTGCGATAGTGCAAGTTAGTTTTTGGCTGCAGAATTATTATTATTATCAACCATGTTCTGAATTTCACTTTCGAGTGAAATTGAAATTGCAGCAAAATGAATTGCACTGTTTCGATTTCAATTTCACTCGAAAGTGAAATGCAGAACATGGCTGTGTAATTAGTAATGTTGGTTAAGTTTTTATTTCATTTACATTTTGTATTCCGTAACTTATTTACAAACTCTTCAGCAATGACATTACATCTGCCAACATTGAAGTTGCCAACTCTATTCTCTTTCGCACTTGAGAGCGAACTTCATAATACCGAAACTCTTTTACGCCCTCACGTACGATCCGCCCTGCTTTGTATAATTGGCCCACAAGAGTTAAATAATTGAAAACAAACAGTGGATATGAGTGTGCTAAATTCAAATTGGAATGCAGAATTTTCATATAACGCCAGGGTTTCGACAAATCTTAACCCAAAACTGTGATTAAGGCAGATTTTAGACATTTTCTGAAACAATCTTTTCATTAATTTTGCTAGAAGCTTTTCTCCTTTTCGTTCTTTATAATCATCACCTTAAAATGTAGAAATGCCAATTTTGGTAATTTGGATTTCTAAAATACTTACAGAATTAATTTTTTTTATTATTTTCGCTATAAACTGCTATTATCTACCTTTTGAATAGTTTTAAGAAAGTTCTTGTTTTGATTTGAAATTCAAAAACTAACCTCAAAATGTAAATTTTCGATTTTATGCTATTGTTTTCTTAATAAAATATTATCACTCACCGTTCAAATATTTTTGAGTTTATCCCGATACGATAATTTTTCGCTTAGATATATCAATTTGAAATTTAAGATTTAATTTATAGGTTATATCCGGTTTTCACTATGTCGTATTCAATGAAAGATAGAAAGAAAAAAGAATTTTCTATATCAAATTGCCAACATTTTGGCTAATTTAATTGAATTTGACATAGGGAAAATTTAAAGACATTAGAATTTTTTAATTAAAGAACGGATCAAAAACTGAGTTAGTTTGAGCCGAATAAAAAATATTATCAGCTTCTGTAAAAAAGAAATCTGTAGAGAATTGTTTTTAAATTATATAGAAAGTAGAAAGTTTTTTCCTTACTTATGGATTAAGATTTCCCAAAATCCTTTTGTGATAGATAAATTTTGTATCTCCTTCTCATTAAGAGTCATACGAGTTACTCTAGGAAGTCATTACTTTTTTATAGACTTTATTATAGACAGATTTATTGGCGGCCTTCTTTGACTTAAAGGGTGCCTTCAATAATTTGAATACACCCATGTTATGTATAGTATCTATGATACAGTCCAATAGATCAAGGAATCACCCACATATTTAAGTAGGTTAATAGAGGTGGTCCCCAAGATGCGGACCTGATTATCAGAAAAAACATTTTAATGTGGCTAAATATGGCCTGTTAGACTTAGAGTTGCTGCGTATTGATCAAGCTAAACCTACGGTCACAACAGCATTCTTAGCTCATTCTCCAAAGGACTTGTTGAACTTACAGACCAACAAGGGCTGAAAGTTAATCTCGTAAAATCTTTCAAGGTCTACTTTCCTATTAAGAACGACTGGAAAGGCTGCAAGTAGAATAATCTGAAATAACTCACTGAACTGACAGGTTCAAGATGGATTACATTATAAGGGCATATTTTGCAGATCCACTAGCGGATCCTAAGGAGCAAAGAGTTTTAAGGATAAAACCCCCTTTTGCCATAAATGTCTCATACATTGTGATAAGTGCTCATGGGCACATTATATTTCAATATCAAAGTTTGAAATGGCTATCCCCTAAAACTTAAATATTTTATTTAAAATAGGCTTTAAATGAACAACTATCACAAAGATCACGGACGAGGAACTGTAGCGGGTTCCGAAACGATTGTCTAATCTGTTATTTCTATAATTTTTTTAGTATTCTTCTGGCATTATTGTTTGCTTAAAGCCAATTAATTTTAAATAATTAATCTTAAATATGAACAGCCAAATTTATAAAAAATTAAAAAAAAAAACAATTTTTCAAAATAAAAATATTTTAGTTTGTGAACTATCTTCTACGTTGCAGTTGCAGTGTATTTTAAAACTTTTAATCTCCCAAAGGTCCTTTCGAAAAAATATTGAATAAATAAACGAAAATCCCAATAAGTTTTAAGAACAATTTTGCGTTTAAAATTGAGACAATCCTTTTTACTAATATGTTCTGATAACTTTACTTTCAGAGCTTTTTTATTTCAATTTCAATATTTCCGAGTTCGAAAAAATCATTGCTTCAAACAAACTATCAATGTTTGAACAAGACATTGATGATCTTGGATATGATTAATGTACAAAAACATTAATATTCCTATAATTTCTTATATTATTTTCCTGTTTTTCTATTTTAATTTTCCTCATTATCAATCATTCTAATCTATAAAATTATGTATGTACATATATAAATCGTTGTCAGTTCATAATTAGAATAATCTGCTATTAAATTTTGGATACTTCAAGCCTCATAGGAATAACTTGAATAGCTTAGTTCGAATAATGCTATCAGATTGATATATTTTGCATGTGGTTAAGTGGCTGGCCTTTTAAGATTTACATTCCCATTGTTGCCCTTCATTCCTTCCTTACTCCCTTCGTTCCTTCCTTAAACGTAAATGATTCCTAAAACCGCTCGTTCAATTCAATTTCTTCTATTTGTATTTAAATTTTTGAAAGTAAGTAGACAAACGTATTTAGAGAAACCAAATTGATAAATAAGTATATTTATGTATGTATGCAGCAAAAAGAAAAATGAAAAATAACGAATAGTAATATATTTTTAGCTAACACATATTCAATTTTAAAATAAAAAAATGTAAATTAAAAATTAATTCGCAATTCTTCAAAATAAAATAAATATACTTATATAATTTTAATGGATTTTGTTTTCAAGTGCATTTAGAATAAATAACTATATCAAGTCATGATCGCCAAATTATCGTAAGCGCCACTTTTTTTCGAAAATCGTTTTTTGATCGCAATTGAAACTTAAGCAGCAGACATATTTTTCCACAAAATTTTGTCTCTAGTGAATAATTGCAAAAACAAAAAATTAGATGAGGATTTTATCGTTTTACATGTACGCAGATTGCAGAGCAATCGAAAGCAACACTTTAAATACCACCAGCTTTATTGTAAAAAGGTTAAACACTTCTTTTCAGCCAAAGAAATATTTGTTAACAGTTTGGCTTACTTTTCTTTTAACGACGTCAACTGTCAGTAGCATTTCTAATAGTACAACCATAGTAAATTTTAGGTTATGAATTACAGTTTAGTCACTCGATGGAGGCAGATCACGCTCGCAAATAAAATGATTCAACTGTCGCAAATAAACTGATTCAACTGTATGCAATTGTTTAAACATTTCTGAATCTAAGTTTAGGGAGTTAAAAAAACTTTTGCGACGAAACGATAATTTCCGAGCGATATCATCAGGAATACCGAAGACGAAGGTGCTTTAGTAGTTATTAATATTCGCCATAGATTTTTATAAGGGAATTTTCATGTTAATAAAAATCAATTAAACTGCGCCTTGTCACAAATTTTTTTATCTAAATTCGAAAATCAATTTTTAACGGACACAGTGCTACACATTCACCTGGCTTCAGATAGAGGTTGCATGTTCAAAAGTCATGATCGATCCCGGATATTTTGTTATCGAAATACCGACATTTATTTCGATACTTTTTGGCTACAAGTATGAGCTCAAAGAATGTGATAAAAGTGAAAAGTTCGCTTTGTTCCTTCCAATGATAAATTTTCACTTCAAGACTACTATTAGTGCCTGGTTATATTGGTGCTCGGTGTTCGACGAACACAAAACATTTTCTCTCGTGCTCGGTCGATGTCGGTGGTTACATTCAGCTCGTTGCAGAGTTGCTTTTTGTCAAAATACACTCGTTTGCTTAATACTATTTTGTATGTAATGATACTGTTTTGTAAAATAACTCATTGCCACCCTGAATACTCGGCGTGCTCGGTGTACAATACACCGAGCATATCGTGTTCGGTGGGTGTGAGAGTGAGTAAAGTCTCTCTCTTTGTGTTCGGTGCAACAACAATTTCATGGTGTTCGCCGAGCATACTCGCATATATAACCACAGCCTTAAAAAGCATTCCCAATAAATTGAAAAGATGATGCAAGCCTGCAAAACTCAGTAGTAGTTTTGGGATAAAAACAAATCGAAAATTTGAAATGGCTATAAAGTAAGTGCTGATAAATTGGATCGGTGTAAGTTGAATAATTTTTGTTTTGCTAATAACTTCAGCTTGGTATTTTTTATAATTACTTTCATTTTTTGAAACGAGAACGAGACATACAGGGTAGGCCATTTAAAGTGGACCCATTAAAAAAATAATTTTTTTGTTATTCATTTGGATATTGGTTATTCATTTATTTTAGTTCAAGATTTGTTCCAGCTACTTTTTAGAAATTGATAACGCGCAAATGACTGCCTTTGGCCTTGACGTTCAAATGTGCTCTTTTTGTCGGCATTTTCCATCGTTTTGGCCCATGATTGGTCAATACGCTACCTATTTCTTGGCGGATGTTGGTCTTAAGTTCGTCTGCGGTCCTTGGCTTGTTGATATAAACCTTTGACTTCAAGTAGCCTCAGAAGAAAAAGTCCGGCGGTGTAAAATCTGGCGAACGCGGAGTCAAGTTGAAATCACAATTTGTTGGTATCCGGGGAACAATGGCTTCGAGCTGTGTGAGGTGAAGCGCAGTCTTGTTGAAACCAGAAGTGCTCCATATCATTTTCATGAACAATCGACTTCAAAACATTAAAATAACTTCTCTGACAGCGCTGTCAAAAGTTATAGAGTTGCGACATACTTCGACTTTAAATGGCCTACCCTGTATTTTCCCTTTCAAATGGTATGTAACACTTGTTTTTTTTTTATTTCAAATTAATCAGTAGTGAATGAAAAAGCAAAGTGTGCGGATATTTTCATTAAAAGCGTTAGTAAATGAAATAAGAAAACCACAAATTGTAACTTTTGTGCTGGTATTTTTATATAATTTATATAGGGATTTGTTTACTAATATTCTGTTTTAGTTCGGTAAATATATACCGCATTTTAGAAAGCGAATAAAGAAGAAAAAACTTTTCTGCTTGCAGATAAGTTAGGTCACTGATCCGTCCCCCGGTTTTTCCAACTGAAATTGGAACGTCCGTTTCTATTCATTCTGTTACCGCGGTTGAAATAAAATGTCTCCAACGCCGAACACGAAGGAAGAAGTGGGAGCAGTTTGAAAAGAGTACATGCACCTTTAACCTAAACTCGGAACTAACAAAGTACACACGGCGTAAATTCGGAAAAATTAACTATTACGTCAGGAGGGGTGTTATAAGGCCATATGCATTAACGCCATAATGGTCTTATTGCATTTTAATTGGGAAATAACGCCATATTTCCGATATGGCTTTATTACACTCTGAAACGGCAATAACGCTATTATGGCTCCTTACGTCACGCATATGCACAAGGGTAATGGATCCCAGAAGGAAAATGGAATGCATAGGAATGCACGTTGGAAAGCATAGCTCCTCTAGGCTATAACTTCCAGAATACACGCTTCTTAACACGGCGATGTCCCACGAAAAATAACGCATCCTACTTTGCAATACCTGAGAATGCAAAAAATAGTTTTTATTACAATTTTATGCAATAACTATAGTAAATGAATGAATCGATGTCGAAATCATACATTATTTCTTCGCTGCTAATATCATGTATCAAATCTTGGAATCCTCCATATTAGTAGAAAATTTATTAGGAAACTTGTAGGTACTGTTTTTTCTTCTGGAAAATAATTTTTCCACCAATATATTGCCTTTAGTCTGGGACCTTTTCTAAAAGAATTTTGCATTCATCAACATTCCCTGTAAAACAAAAGCATTGCAAAGTATTTAAGAAAAATAAATTGCATATATTATTCAGTGAATTCTATATAACTTTTCAGTGAATTCAAATAATTTTTCAAAATCTCAATTCACATTTTTTTTTAATTTTCTGATAATAATTTAATGTAGAAGACGTGTTGATTGTTCAACTTTCACAAAACGACTAAAGGTCCAATTATAATGAACGTAACGTAAAGTAACGTAACGTTGTCAAATGTCGTCGAAACGGGACGGAATGTAAGGAAACGTAATAGCAATTATAATAAACGGAACAAGAAGCGCAAAATAAAAATTCTTTAAATTGTAACATTTTAATATTTCACTCAATAAAATGATTAACGAATCATACTTAATACCATTTATAATATTTATATATATCTGCATTATATATGAGCAGTTTTTAAACAATGGACATCGGGTACGGCGTTGGAGTGTCAGCCCAATTAACCAAAACAGGAAAAGCGGTAGATATCCATCTATTCGGCAACATTCTCTTGCAAAACGATGTGCATCTCTCTCTGCATTCCTCAACAGTAAAATAATATTGGCACTGTTTGAAATTTTATATGTTAATAACTACAAACCACTTTTCTTCATATGATCAGCTATTTCTCGTCAGGCACTTGTCTTCAACTGAGGCAATTTGAAGCCTGGAATCTGCTTATTATATAAAATTTCTCGTTCTCACACAAGCTTGATAAGCGCTTCGTCCTCCATGGCAGTTAAGAAAAAAATGACTATTAAATTACAAATTCGTTTATTTATTCTAACCTCAAATATCAGGTGATGCACAAGACAGAACGGAACGTAACGTAAAAATCCAAAACATTTCATTTCAATTCATCTTTTCTTTATGATTTTTTCATGACCGAATTCGTTTATAATAAAAGTCATGCATTCCTCAGATTCCTTCTGGGATACTTTAACCAATACCTGCAAAACTTCCAACACGAACACAAAGACATGTTTAGTTTGCATTTTTGGACGAGATCGAAAATTGAACGCAACAAACTCAATACTATTATGGCATTTGGCGCCAAAATTAAAAAGAGAAAATTTTCTTTTCAAAAGAGTACGGTTGGCAACTCTAATTCTTGTTTACTTTCAATGACAATGGAATGTGTAAAGAATTCAAAATTAGCTGCCTTAACGCAAATTAATTAATAAAATTTTCTAAATTACTCTACTATTGATTGATTTTTGTTTTTAAATAATTTGAGCTATATGTAATTGTAAACTGAATTGCTAAGGAGGAATTAGGAGTTATCTTTGGCAAAAAAAAAAAAAATTAATGACGACTAAGCGAATGATTTTTTATGTTTTCTTGTGTAAACGAAGTCAACCTCGACGGTTAAAATGTATAGAAATTAGTTTAAAAGTTCAGTGTAATTTCCCTTTATTTTCAATTAATTACAAATGTGCTTTAAAATTAGGAAAAAAAAACAGAGACAAATTGTAGAATTAAAGTGCAAGTATCGGTCGGTTGGTACATATGTGATCTAACACTATGTATGAAACGTATGTATGTATAAATTTATGTTTTACTCTTCAGTAATATTGTCTTTGCTATCCTCTTCGTCTTCATCAGCTACATCGATGCCTTCTAATTCTTCTTTAAAATCAGTTTTAGTTTCTTTATCTTTTTGATTGCTGCAGTTTTTGATTTTCTTTTCATCATTCTTCTTATTTTTATCTTCCTCCTTAACATGTTCTTTTTCTTTCTTCTTTTCCGTCTTTTTCTCATCTTTTGTATCTTTGCTATCTTTGTTTTCCTTGTTTTTGCTGCTACTGCCACCATCTTTGCTGTCTTTGCTACTGCCGCCATCTTTGCTGTCCCTTTCCTTTTTATCCTTGTCCTTTTCCTTTTCTTTATCCTTGTCAGCATCTTTATCGCGTGAACTAAACGATAAATACACACACATTTAATTGAAATAGTCAGTATGGATGAAGAAAATTTTGTAATGCAAACCTATCAGATTTATGATCTTTATCCTTATCCTTTTCACGACTAAAGTATGGCGACACGCGATTGTAGATGTAGGAAAGCGTTGAATGCTGATCTCTATACTTGCGCTGTTTTAATAAAACCAATTCAATTATTAGTTTAACAATATTTTGAAGTATGTGGATATATATTTGCTTACATTGAGTGAGAATAAATCCTGATCTGCATCAGATAATTTTCTATTTAGACTTTTAACCTCTGATTGTAGATCCTTTATTTTTCCACTCGACTTGGAATTATCTTTCTGCAAGTCATTATGCTGTTTGCGTAGATCAATATGAAGTTTTTCTAAATCGGAGAAATTCTTTTCAGTTCGTTTTATTTGCTCAATTAGTTTTCCAACATGTATAACTGCACCATTATAGTTGATAAAGCCTGCAAAAAAAGTATATATATTATATATTAAACTAAATATAGTAGATACACTATGTCAAATTCAATCAAATTTTCAAAGTTGTTGACAATTTCATGTAGGAAATTCTATCTTTGACATGGAATATGACATAATGAAAACAAGACATAAAAATGTGCTATCTAATTCGTACGGGCTTGACCAGGGGTATCGCTTTAGTGAGAGGAAAGAAGAGCTAGTGCGTGAGTAATGGTCCGTTTTCACACTCAAGTAATTTGCGCAAATTGTTTTTTGCATGCAAATTTGCACAAATAAAACTTGACCAGCGCAGTTGAGTTGTGATTGTGGAGTGTGTGAGCAAAATGATGGACCAGGAAGACGAATTACTTGCAGTAGCTGGTGTTATACTTGCGATTCGCTTTCTTCGTCCAAATATTTTCCATTATTACTTTTGTCCACAGTCTACATTTTTTCAATAAGAATTTTATACCATTGGCATTTTGCGTTTCTATCTCTATACTCTTTTGATTTATCTTTCCAAGACAAGGAAACAATGTGTATAGTTTAATAAACTCTCGTATGAATTCCTTTTCATGTTTTGGCCATTATTAACCAATGCAAACAAGTAAAATCCAACTTCAAAGTCAAAAGAAATTCGCGTTATAAAGTTGGAGTGTTTACACGTTCATGCATTTGCGCCAACCACATGAATGAACGTGTTCAAAATTTTCATGGAATGCTGGCTGGGGAAATGAGTTTGTTGTAGTTTTTTGATGTATGATAGAGAGTTAAGCAAAATAAAATAATTCGTTACAAAAGTGTTGCCGATCCAGATTTCAGTACCCTTCCTCGTGCTCGGTCGAGGTGGTTGCATTGAATTAGTTGCACAGTTGCTTTTTGTCAAAATTTAGTCCTCTGTTTAATACTATTTTGTATGTAATGATATTTTATAAAATAGGGTGCCACTATAAACTCATCGTGCTCGCTGTACAATACACCGAGAATATCGTGTTTAGTGCAACAACAATTTCATGGTGTTCGCCGAGCATACTCACAATATAATAACAGTCTAAGAAGTTTCACTTCAAAACTTATTTTTGACAAAAGTTTAAGCGAATATTTATTCAAAATTTTCTTTTTTGGGAGTCGTATTGAAACTTTTATGCTTATTGTTTGGGCTTTGACTGTGTGCTCTCTCTTTTATATTTACTTTTATATTTCGCAATTACGCATATGCGATGACTAACCCAGTAATGCCATATGGCACCGCTAGGCGCTGAGCCGTTCCTGAGCCTGGTTCAAAAACACTTTTTTTTTCTCAATTTACTTTCTTGATCTATCTACTTTGGTTCCCGCTCGTCCTTAATGGGTTAATGGCAATACTCATAGTATAACGAATTTTCATTCAACTGTGGACAACACAAACTCCGCTTGCGTTTCATTTTGAAGAGCACACTAGTGTGATTAAAGCTTTTCACTTATGAGCATAAGATTCGACGCCACTGCAATGCATCAGCAATGCGGCCTTAAAGATTTTTGCCTAATATCTTAACCCTTTCATGTGAATTTTAATGGAGCTTGATAGAAACCTTTTATACTTATATGGTTACTTAAGACATTTACAATCATCATACCAAATTTCACCACTCTATATTGATTTGCTTGTCCTTTATTAAAGGTTAAAAACATAGCTATGGAGCTGTAGACAACCTCTGTCTGTTTATTATTATTATTTTATTATAAAAACATCGGCTTAGTAACAGTTTAAAGCATTTTTTGAAAAAATTTGTGGAAAAGATTTTACGAACAATTTTTGCACTTGGGGTTTTGATTTTACTTCAAAGACAAAAATTGCGAAAAAATATCATAAGCGCGAAATTTCACATGTTCGGCAATTAGAACACGTGAAGAATACCTAACACAACTGAATACATATATTATTACAAGTGAAATTTGTTAAACACCTATTTTATGCCACATCAAAGTGAATGTTGCCTATAGGCAACATTGGACATGAAAGGGTTAAAGCTAAAAGCTCTATTGCATGTGGGTAAAGGATAGCTTGATTTCATTTTTTCTGTAGTTTTAAACTAATAAATTTGTCTGGTTTAGCGCGTAAAATTCTTATCTTGTTTTAAAATTTTAATTATGGTAAAGAAGGGTAAAAGTGATTGAAATTTAGAGATTTATTATATTTTGAAGAATTCGATCACTTTTACACACAGTTCAGAATTGACAAGATAAAACTCAAAATAAGTTGGATTTCATGTAATGCGGACAATACAATGCCGAATTCAGAAAGTTTCATTTGGCGGTTTATTGCCGTTACGATCAAAGAATGAGATACGAAGTCATCACATCGTACGTCATTGGGACAGCATCACTTGACGCCTGTATTTTGTTCTCGAAAACACGTTATATATGTACTTTAAACGGAAACATAACGTTGCTCTACTTCAATAACTTGTTTTGTGGAATTTTCGCTGTAAATCAATAAACTTCTGCTAGAAAGCTTCAAAGCTATTTTACCTCCAGTTATGGATTTGATCAACACTCAGTATCATAAGTAGTATTTTCATTCAATAGAGTATTTTTTCACAAATATTCATATATTACCATCATTTTCGCCTGATGTAGGAACGACCGCATTACTTTTAGCTTCCTCATCATTTTTGGCTACCCCACTGAAGATATAATCGTACAATTTATTGCCCAAAGCAATTCTTTTCAATTCTTCACTGGCTATTTCATCTGTATCGTCAATTGTTGGTACAGCTTCGTTGGCTTCTTCCTTGTCAGTTAATTTGCTAGAGTATAAATAATTTATTATTTTATTCTATTTATTATATATTTGTTCCATCATACCGATAGTAGAATGCTTGACGTGACGCTACTTTTCCCAACACTTTGCGTATCTGTCCACGCGACAAATTCAACCCCAATATAGAGAATAGATCCTCTAAATCTTTTTCGAATATGTAGCCGCAATGTGATGTATCAAAGTATACAAATGAGAGCAAAAGCTGAGGTTTAACTACCACCATTTTCTTATCAGCAGTATCTTTATCTTTTTCTTTTTTATCAGTGTTCGATTTACGCTTACGATCTGTCGATTGACTGTCATCTTCAGGTTCTTCATCAATGCTGCGCTTTGATGTGCGTCGTTCACGCGCAGCCGATTTTTCAGATTTCTCCGATTTCTCATTTGCTGTTGTGTCTGCATTTGATTTTTGATTTTCAGCGTTTTCCTTAGTTTTATTTCCCTCATCATCTTCTTTTGAATTTGTGACCGCCTCATCTTTTTTATTGTTGTTGGCCGCCGATGTCTCATCTTCGCCATCCTTTGTTTCGCCAGATTCATTTGTGTTTGTGCCTTTATACATATACAGTTCTTTGTAGATGTTAAAACCAAAGTCACGCATAAGCATTTCATTGAAGAGTTCAGCGAAAAGCGAAACCTAAAATTTTTATGATGAATATATAGTTTTCGAAAAATCCTATAGATAATTTACCTCGAAAAATCGCTCTTTTGTATCCTCTGGACGATAGTCTAATAGCACAGACAAGGACTTAACTGTGCAATCGAATTTACCATTCTTGGCTTTATATGGATGCACAATAATATGCTCCTCGCTGGGCAAAGAATAGCGGCGTATGAGTGGATTTGCATCTCTGTCATCCATTTCCTTGGTAGTTTCCTGTAATGACGGCGACGATTATTAAAATATATTTAAACAATGTCGAAATGCACGCGCATTGCTGGAATTGATTAATTACCTCTGGGTTCTTGCTTGAATCATATTCGTCTAAAATAACAATATCACTCATATCCACATCAATTACATCAGCCCAATCATCGTGATCTTCATTATCGTCAGCATTTTCAGTGTCAACGCTTTTCTCTGTAATTTTTGCTTGCTTCCCTGCAGTTTTTGAGTTCTCTTTCTTTTCATCTGCATCATTATCTTCGTCAACTTCCATTTTCTCTTCAACTTCTTTGCTAACAGATTCAGCGCTTTTCAATTTTTTTGCCAACTTTTTAGTACTAATTTCTTCAGATTTTTCGGTATTTAAAGCTTTGGCTAGACGAGCCATAACTAAATTGCGAACACCTTGAAAAAATAAGAAAGATAATTTGAAATTCAGAGTGAAAAGTTTCGTCATAAAACTCCAATTTCAACGATAATCGATTTTAAGAAATATTAAATTATGTTTTTAGTTAAAATCGATTTCTGTTGATGATTATATGTTGCATACCTTTTGATGGCAGATTACGTGCAATTAATTCATCGCGAATTTCTTGAACCTTCATCGATTTCAAATCCAACTTAGAATAGTGTGTTGGTTCAGGTGAATCATCCTGAAAATGATCAATGTTTGTTAGAAATGCAAGTATATAAACGATACAAGTGTAGAAAATGAGTTTAGTTTTTTGTTTTTCTTCTTTAGTTAATACTGCCTTGAGATCATAAAGATCAAGAATATTGATATATTCTGAAGTAGAGAATATTTGAAAGAATATGGTCAAAATAAAACTCTAAATTGAACTTTAAACTTGAACATTATATTCGAAAAACATTGAAAGGAATGGAAACAAATAATGGCAGTATCAAGAATTGGTTCATTTTGAGAAAAAAAGTACAAAAAACATATGTAGGTATCTATAAAACGGACGCTTAGAGAGATTTTTATGTTATGTAAACAGCGACATGGAACATATGCTTTCATATGTTGCAGTGCTTATGTATTTTTATGATGGGACAGAAAAACTAATGATATTATACTCGCTGAAGCGACTAAAGTAGTGTAAATCGGAAGTAGCTATGTATACCTTTTTGGCAAGAATTAAGGGATCGAACGAAATATGTATGTAGTATATAGTAGTATATAAAAGCTTACAACTAGTAAAAAAAAAATTTTGCTATAACTAAATTAATTAATTGATGGTATATATATAGAATAGTATAGTATATAAACAAGTGCATGTGTGCCTTTTCGTTATCATTATCGTCACCATCTGTAGCAACATCCTTAGCAGCCAGGCCACCAGCAGCAGCAGCCGGTGTCTTCTTTTCGGCAACGTCACTATTATCTTCATTTTTATCAGCAGCAGCATCCTCTGCATCCTCAGCATTTTCAGCAGAAGTATCAGCATCAGCAGCATCGCTGTTTTCATCCACTTTATCTTCATCTTTATTAGTTGAATTATTGTTAGCCAACGATGTTTTTCCAGTTTTCTCCTCACCGCTATCGCCGTCACCACCATCAGCACTAGTAGCATCAGCATTACCATCGGCGCCGCCACCACCACCACTAGATGCAGTCTTGGATGCAGCAAGCGCTGCATTCTTACGTGCTATAACATTCTCTACAGCAGTTTTATAAACTTGCGTTAAATTCTGCCATTCGGTATGACTTGGCATGCATGAATGAACATCTGGCAAATACATGACAACTGTTTCAATACGCGGTGGAGAATCTTTATCCTTGCTCTTGTGGTCGTTGCGGTGATAGTAGAGCTCCATGAAGCGATACCTATTTTCGAGCGAAACATATATACACATATACGTATACATATGTGAAGAAGAATTGTGTGTGTGGATATAATGAAGGCACAAAGTAGCAGTGAGAGGCAGTGAGTGGAAGCAACCCCAAATAAACAAAAATATCATCATCAGAGCGGTAGGTGTGTAATAATTATTGGTTGATTAAGCATCATCGTCCATTAATGTGTAAAGCACACACACAGAGGCAGGTAGCAGTAATAAGTGAGCATCACAATGCGTACGTAATGTGTTGATTGAAATTGAACCATCATCATCCAGTATCAGCATCAGATCCAGATTCAGTCCAGAAGTCCAGCATTGATTTTTGTTTGCAGTTTAAGTATATTTTTGTTTTTGGTTTATATTTTATTTAATGAATGCAATCACCAAGCAAAATGGTGAAGCAAAATGGTCGCGTATCGTATACGAACATGGAAAAAGAAAGAAAAAAATCATAAGGAAATGTGGCAAAACTTTTTGTGCTTTCGTTGTTTTTTTTTTTTTTTTTTTTTTTGTTTTGTTAATTTTAAGAAAAGAAGAATTATGACAAATTTTTTTTGTTTTAATTTGGGAAATCAAATTTTTTTTGCTGAAAATATAAGGCAATTTTTTGGTTTTAATTGCAATTAGCTTATATGTTAATGATAAGATAAGAAAAAAAAAAGCTTACGATAATAAACATTTAGAGAGCAGAATAAATAGGAATTTTGGATAAGCTTGAAGAAGGGGTTTTCCGTTAAGGTTCTTCAAAAATAATGTAATGTTTGCTGGCAATGAAAATTGCTTGCTTAATTGTTGGATACACCAAATATGTGAAAATAAATAAATCATAAAATTAAAAATATTAAGCCTAGTGCCATGAATATTGGCCAGATGCATACGTCAGCAAACAATTCTATAAAGAAAACTACTGAGTTTCTGTTAATTCATCACTGCAAATACTTATTTGACCCTATGTCACCTTTCATGTATGCTTATAAATCAATTGTGATGCCAATATATTTATATGAAATATAATCCAATACAATGAATTTGAAGTATGAAAAGTTCTATTTTGGAAGTTTTAACGATCACTATGAAACTAAGTAATTTCAACTGGCAATACCTATGCATATTAAAAAATTGTTTTTTAACTACTTCCACAAGAATCTGTACCCGTTAAAATACTGATTTCATTTGCATGCAATCGAGTGTTTTACTTTTGTGTGTCAATTATATTTTGTTGTATTATCTTTAGTAAGATACAAGACGGGGTGATAGATGAATGATTACTAGAGATCAGTAATGAGTAACGATCACCATGACTATTCTAACAACTAATTACTACAGAAAAACTGCGAGTATCCGATTATCGTCTTAGAATCATAGTTGGTTACGTCGAAAATAAAACCTTGTTGTACGATACAAACGAAGAATCACACAGTTAGTTAAGGTGTGCCAGAGGAAACAGTATTAAGAACCTTATTGTGGAATGCAATGCACTATAAAGTATTAAGGGAGGAACTTGACGTAGAAGGAAATAAAAATTGATTTTTTAAAAGTCATTTTAATTGATAGTAAGAAAATCCGAAAATTTTTTTACCAACGTTTCAGATAGAAATTCGAAGTATTTTGCAACGATCTCTCACAGGCCGTACCCCCGCGAGTCAGGTAAGATCCAAGACGGGAATGTTCTTTAATCAATTACTATGATTAAAGCTTAAAAAACATTGCGCCTAAACCTTGTTTCCCCTTCAAAAACCCGTAAATAGACCAGAGTACATATCATTGGCTAAACCGATGATATCACAACAGAGGTCATTAAAAGAATGTACGGAACGATGATACAAGTAAAAAACATGTTTGGAAAAGGCAAAATTACAATTGACGGACCACAAAACCGCAATCAGGTAGAGGGACTGAAAATTAGCATGGGGATCTACATCATATAAGGCCAAAAAATAAAGTAGCTTGGGCTAGGGATGTGCACTTCAGCTGCCAGCGGCAAGAAAGAAAGTACGTCCGCAATTACTGGCATAGCATAATATATAAAAATATACTCATGGTTCAATTTTATTTGATACACACAAACTCTATACTCCTTCTTTGCATTTAAAAAAAAAAAGGGGACAATCGACCCTAATAAAAAAAATGTGAATAGTCATTGCAGGTGTGATAAGACACAAAATCATTGCAACAATCCAATTGAAATTGTAAAAAACCAGTACTCATTTACAAAGGATTTTTCAAACTTAAAAACTTTTAATTTTTACTTAAAAAAATCTAGAATAAAACCTCACATTCACCTACTCATATACATCCACCAACAAGTTCCAACAACACCACAACACATACTTGTATAACATTCTATGCTTTAAAATGTCATTTTACTCTATTTTGCAAGACGAAACATCAAAAAATTGGAACATCGAAACGTCACACATAAAAATAGTGCCATCACTTGCACCACACACGTTTCCCTATCCCCATTACAATACATACCATTGTGTACAATTGGATAGATCAATGCCAGTCATTGCTTTGCATGTACGTATTGCAGTACGAATTAAAACTGCTGGATCCTTATCAGGATTTTCACCATCCAATGATGGACTCCATGGGCCACCAATAGCCGTTGGTTCATTACGTCCACGCGTTCCCACTAAGAAACTGATGAGTCGTGATGGATGCACAGTGTTTTGTTCATTATCGCTATCATCGTCTTCGAAACATTTCTGATAGAGTTCTGCAATTGGTGGACTTGACATGAGCATAACTTTTGCCGAATACAAATAATCAGCGTCGGCAGGCTTGAGCCAGTCAGGGTTTTGCTCGAATGGTGGTTCTACAATGCGATGTTTTATATGAAACTTGCATGGGCGTCGTAACGAGAATGGATTGTCTGGTGTAAAGGATTCGGACCATTTGATATTTGCATGGAAAAAGTCCGATGGTATATAGAGAGTGCTATAACGCTGACGCAATTCTTGTATGTCAGCATGGTTACTGTAAATGCCAAATAAGATACATTAATATTATTCTTACTAATACTTTTTAATTGTAGGTACTTACTAGGATAACAGTGATTTGGGAATCTGCACCATGTAACGACGAATTGTCCTTGCTCGTCGACCTTTTGGAGCTGAACGATGAGGACTCCGTTCAACGCGTTCAACACGTTCCCTATCTCTTGCTCTTTCTCGCTCTCGTTCGCGCTCACGATCCTTCCGCTCAATACTATGTTTAGCGCGCTCACGACTACGATCGTGATCCTCACGGCGACGTTTACGATCCTGCTCTTCCTACAAATGCAAAATTATATTTTAATATTTTTTGGAATGTTATGTAATTTAGATAAATTACTCACCGCATCATCTCTATCCCTTGAACGATGATTACGTTCGCGTTCGCGATCACGCCGCTCACGTTCACTTCGAGTGTGATCTCGTGCGCGATCCCCACGACTAGGTGAAGAACGTCGTGGCGAGTTGTGACGCTGCTGCGCCCGCTGATATTCGTTTGGTGGTGGTACAGCATTGTATCCAGAAAACCCTTTTCCGCCTCCACCACTGCCCATAAGCGGCTGCGGTTGATGTGCCATTAATTGGATGCGTGTAGCATTCCATTTAAATTGACCCGTGGCTGAGAAAGTTGCTTCGAAAAGTACTCGATCACCCAGTTTGGGCGCCTGACCCTTGCATACATTCCGATAGAAAAACACTTCGTCATTCACCAGTCCACAATCGCTGTTGATTTTGGTTACAGTGCCAATCGAATTGTATTGCTGCGACTGGCCGCCACTTCCGCCGCTTCCACCGGCCCCCTGCTGGAATGCAACCGGATTGAGTCCGGTGGCACGTTGCGGATACGACACACTACCGCCACCCTGAGGAAAAATGCCGCCACCACCAGACTGAATTGGTCCGTGCCCAAAGGGACCTTGTGGTGGTGCTTGCTGCATGAACATTTGCTGAGGAGGGCCGCCACCCCCAGCACCTTGGTGGAACATCATATTATTCCGCTGCCACGGAGCATTCGATTGACCACTAAAAGACATTTTCACTTTCTGTCTATGCTTTTACAAATAGTAATTGCAATTTTAAGTTTTTTCCTGTTGTACTTTCAATACTTCAGATGAAAAATTTACTTAATTATTCTGAAAATGTGGAATGCGAAAAAATGCCGAACGATTCAATTGACAGAATAGAATTGTGTGGGTATTTAGCAATTCGATTTATGCACACAGTGTTGCATTTTCATTCAAAATTAGTACTCTGCGTCACACAATTCAACATTGTTGGCGTACTTTCTCGGTCTTATTGATTTGCAGTGGCATTTTACCTTTGCCAGCGTTTACACCAGGTAGTTTTGCCGAGACAATAGAAATACTTACACACTTTTTCACTTTTTTCATTATCTTCGTCACTGTCTCGGATTTTCTAAAAACAAATAAAAAAGTAATTTGATGTGAGCTAACAATAATTCACCATTTCAGTCGAATGTGAGAGACAAAGTAGAGCTACTACTACTACTACTATTATGGCACAACAGCCCATGGAGGACCAAGGCCGAGCTTTTCGCATCCATTCATGTTGTGTGAGTTATATTTATACACGAATGGAAGGGACCTACAGTTTTATGCCGAATCCGAATGGCAAAGTGAAAAGCTTTTCATAGGCATTTTTTTACTCTTGGAGGTTTGCCATTGCCAGCCAAGAGGTGGTGCCATGTAGAAAAATTTTTATTTTCTATTTTTGATTTTTTTGAGCGTGCCGAGATATGAACCCGGGCACCTCTGCGTAGCAGTCCAACACACTAACCACTAGGCTACAGCGACCACAAAGTAGAGCATATTGTAAAAAGTGAAGTGCCTGGCATTTTGTTAGAAATTAATTGTCCTAACAATTGTCTGGACGACTATGTCACTTAGACAATTTTTCAACTTTACCGGTTCACCATTGCCTGGTGAAAACGCAGCGTTAGGTTAGATGGGATACACGCGATGTTTTCCCCCTAAAAATTAGGAAAACTGAGTCAGTCTACAAGTTCCAGTGATGACAAACTAAATCTTTAAATTAATTTTTTTGAAACAATCTTTTGTACTTGGTGGAAATGAAGATTAAATTACACAGTGCTACGCAAAAAATGTACAAGGTCGCAGACTTATATATTTGGATTGGCCTTTTCTTCAGTATTTAAAGTTTCTATTCTTATTCGTTTGTTTTTATTAGTTTATATTCAGTAAAATTCTAGCTGTGTACTTATCCGATTTTGATGATTTTGCTTTTAGAAAATAATAATATACAGTAAGTGGAAAAAATAAGTTATCAAAATGAGAACAAAACTTCAACATTAAATATCTTCGCAATAATAGATAGCTTTAAATTTATTTTTACATCATTAAAAAACTACGTGAAATGTGGTTAAAATAGCAATTATATTATGGATAAAGAAATAGTTTTGATTTTTAAAGTTTAATATTACTAAGTGACAGAACGATCGTGCAAAAATAAGTTATCAAAAGCATCAACATTCAAAATAGCCTCCTTTTTTGCTAACAGATTTAGTGAACTGGTCTTCTCAATGAAAACCAGATTTTTACATCGTTCTGAAGTATTTTGCCCGAAACCATTATTCACCATTTTCCTTTATTTCATAATACTGTGGGGAGCGTGCTTCTAAAAATGCATTTTTAATCTGTCCGTTGCATTACCGTTTGATGACGAGTCAGGGCTTAGTGGTGGTCAATAGAAAATGTTTCTTTCACCATTATGAACATATTTCAACACCATTTTAAAAATTTTAATGGGGCATTGTGATTTGAGTTGATGAAAACTTTACCTATTCAGCTTTTCTCTTTAGGTACTAGTATGTCTTTTGAAGGATTAGAAACTATATCAGCATCCAACTTTGTTTTCACTGATACAATTTTGATTGTACTACCCATGTACAAACATTTTAGAACTATTTTCCTCTTATATTATAAAGGAGACATTTTGTAATGTTCATCACTTTGCCCTGACTAGTCATCAAATGGTAATGCAAGAATAGATTGAAAATGTATGTTTCAAAGCACTCTCCTCAAACTGACGAGGAATGAAGGTAATCGGTGAATATGAGCAAAATAAATTTGTTTGAGTACATAGGAATCGCTAAAAGTTAAAAAAATTATGTTTTTGAATCGTATAGCTCCTAATTTTTTTTTTTCAGATTTTCATAAATTAAAAAGATTTGTAAAGCAACCGATCTTATAGATCCACACAAAAAAGGTTTTGAAAATGGAATACCTAGACGGAAAGTTTTAAACACTAGAGTCAAGCAAATTATGGAAATTTGAATAAACGCATTCAAGAAGCCTTAAGAAAAAATCGAAATGATGGCAAATGGAGAGAGTCATTCATTTTTACTGCCAAACTAACCATATGACAACGTCGATAGTCTAGTGGGTAGTGCTCTAGAGTTTCACTCGGGAGGTTCGGGTTCGATTCCTGTCTTGGTCTATGGTTAACTCTCATTACGTTCTTACATTAATATAAATATGGAGTGAAGGTGAATTGCAAGAAAGTGTACAAGTGCATCACTTGGCTGGCAATGGCCAAACCACCAAGTCATAGCTGGATTTTTCATACAAGTAGTTACAGGGGATGGAAATAATTTTGTGACACCAATATTTGAACAGGCGCTCATTTATAGGGTTATTTACTGGACGTGGTCTATCCACTTGAAGGCAATATAAATATTAATAAATTTTGTGATGCTCCTACCATTCCAAAATATTTTATTCATACGAAACTCAACCAAATTAATAATAATAATTTTTCCACTGTGGTTTGTCGCTTACCCTTCAACAAATTTGGTGCAGGTTAGCATTCAAGTTCAAAAAGAGGTGAGTTCTGGTTGGGTTTAAAATCGTAGTGGTTAGCGATTTACCTTACTCACCCCTGTCTTCCTACCCAAAAAGAGGCGCTTAAACTAAAACTGCATAGGTCGTCAATACGGCCCTGTACCAATTGATAACAAACTTCCAACACCACCGTTTGGAACAGTCCTTAAACTGCCACTTAAAAAAAAATATATATATGTGGATTAGAACGTTGTGCATTCAATTCAATTCAATTTTTAATTTTCAGTACAATAATAGTGTTAAATTTATTGTATTCAAAAAGTTTTGATACAAACACACAACCAAATTATAAATAACCAAATTTAAGAAAACGGATTATTTTTTTATGTCATGAAACGAGTTAGACAAATTTCCAGTTTACTTAAAATATGATATGCTTTAGTTATAACTTGTGCTCGATTAAATTTTGAGTAGTGATGAAAATGATTTCAAAGTAAGAATTTTCAGTTTTTAAATAAAAAGTTTGATGTTGTCCCAACCTACACTATGCACTTCCTTCATGCTGACCATCTTGATTTAAATTCTTCAATATATTTATAACCATATACTAATATTGAATGATAAAACAATTGCTGGGAAGCAATAAAAATGTACATTCAGCAATTTATCTGATATATTTGTGTCAAATTAAAATTATTATACATGTTTATTATAAATTTTTTATATGACTGGTTAAATAAATTTTGAGTTATGAATCGTCATCAGCAGAATAATGCTGATGGAAACTCTGGACTCGACATCCGTAACATTAGAACGAGTGAGTTAAATTCAGTGATTTTGATTACAGATTTCAATGCCCCGATAATACAGCGTTGACATGTTTTTTGTTTAACAGCTGAAAACGATGATCCCAGTGAAATTGAAAGTATCGCTGTATTTTTGTGCATACTACTATTTATATTAACGTTCCCAATAGCCATATTCCTATGTATAGTGATCATTCCGGTATACCAGCGTGGAGTTATATTTCGTCTAGGTCGACTGAGGTACATATTATATACAAAATTTACATATATACTATTGCTATAAATTGTTCATTTAGAAAAGGTGGACCACGTGGTCCTGGCGTAATTTTTGTTTTTCCTTGCATTGATAATTGTATCAAAGTTGATTTACGTACACTTTTCTTTGATGTGCCACCACAAGAAGTACTCACCAAGGATTCAGTCACCATTAGACTCGATGCAGTTGTTTATTTTAGAATAGAGGATCCTCTAAAGGCCGTTATCCAAGTGGAAAATGTAGTAGAATCTACAAGATTATTAGCACAAACAACATTACGAAATGTTGCTGGCACGAAAATGCTTATGGAATTGTTAAGTGATAAAGAAGAAATATCACAAGCCATTGAAACTATTTTGGACGAAGCCACTGATCCATGGGGTGTAAAAGTGCAACGTGTCGAGATGTAAGTACAGAATTATAAATTTATGCATTTAAAGTTTATCGCAATTTCACATACAAATATATATTCATATTATTCACAGAAAGGATGTTCGATTACCACAGAGTTTACAAAGGGCAATGGCAGCTGAAGCGGAAGCATCACGGGAGGCTAAAGCAAAAATAGTTGCTGCTGAGGGAGAATTAAATGCTTCGAAAGCATTAAAACAGGCCTCCGATATAATATGCACGAATTCCGTTGCACTGCAGGTACTATATAACACGATGACAAAGAGTTAAAGTGGAATTCTTTTGCATAAGATTTCAAAATAAAAATAACTTTGTTCTTAGCTGAGATATTTGCAAACCCTCAATACAATATCAGCAGAAAAAAATTCAACAGTAGTATTTCCATTCCCGATCGATTTAATGGGGCTAGAAAATAAAGATTTGGATTAAAAATTTAATGTATATTTTATTTATATAATATTGAATAAATTTTACTCTAATATAATATTAATTTTCGATCTTGAAATTTTCTTTGATATCCTTTTTAGTCTGTGGCCTGAAACTAGACTTTAGTAAGTATTTTTTTTTTTTAAATTGAGTTAATTTTTTAACATTTCAAGCACAAGTTGCAGTAGCAGAGCATCATGTTGGTCTTCAGAAATATGATCCTGTTAGTTGAAAGTTCACTTAAGAGCATCTAGGAATACTTGAAAGACTACTGCATTTAATCAAAGTGCTCACTGCTCTCAAGCTTGGATTGTTTGTAGTTTTTCAATGCGTATTTAATAGCGAACTTAACTTTTGCCCCCTGAGATGAATGCAACCTAAGAAATATGCCTTGGTTTTTTAATTTATCTGGTAAATTTCTGTCAAATCAAATTATAATTTTTATTATTTTATGTTTATACGCAGATCAAGATCAAAATTGTAAGTAATGAGCCACGCTGGAAAATACATTGAAACAGGTAAATACGAATAGTTATATAATTATAGTTAAACAATTATTCTTTTCACCATGTAATTAACTATGCCAGAGGAAGATGTTGAACCAAATTTTACGGAAAGCTGTCTTTATCTCATCTCTATAATTCTATTTATACTAACATTTCCGTTGGCCGTGTTTGTGTGTCTGTTGATTATGCCAGAATATGAGCGTGCAATTATATTTCGACTTGGTCGTTTGAAGTTTGTATAAACATAATGCAATGCAAAGTTCCTAATTAAAATGTATTAAAACTTTTCCAATTGATGCATCTTTAGACAAGGTGGCCCACGTGGACCTGGATTAGTGTTTGTGCTGCCTTGCATTGATATATGGACTAGAGTTGATTTACGTACAATTTCGTATGATGTGCCCGCACAAGAGATACTTAGCAGAGATTCAGTTACCATTCATCTTGATGCAGTAGTTTACTATAGGATTGTTAATCCTTTAACATCTGTTATTCGAGTGCAACATGTTCATGAAGCTACCAAGCGATTAGCCCAAACCACATTACGTAATATTGCTGGAACAAAGCAAATAACGGAATTATTGGCCCAAAGAGACGAAATATCACGTGCCATTGCGGTAATATTAGATAAAGGTACCGAGCCATGGGGTGTAAAAGTGGAAAGAGTTGAAATGCAAGTATAAAATATGAATTCGATTTGAATGTGTAAATGTGATTTGTAACATTACAGCAAAGATGTCCGTCTCCCATTGCTTCTGCAAAGGGCAATGGCTGCAGAAGCCGAAGCAGCACGAGAAGCTAAAGCTAAAGTTGTTGCCGCTGAGGGTGAATTAAGTGCATCAAAAGCATTGAAGGAAGCAGCCGATGTTATAGCAGAAAATCCTATTGCATTGCAGGTATAGTCAGTTTAAATTTATTATATGAAGGCGTTCTGTAATTTATTATCGATTTGAATAGCTACGTTATTTACAAACTTTAACTGTCATATCTGGAGAAAAGAACAAAAATATCATATTCCCTTTTCCTATGAATCTAGTCAGATCTTTCATAAATGCATTGAAAAGTAGAAATAACACCTCAAGAAGTATTGGGAATTTTAATCCCAACGAACCAACCGACAAGAGAACATCATTCAAAGTTGAAAATGAAAAATTAAAGGAAAAAGTTCTGCACACAATGACAGCCGCTACACAAGCTAATTTGGATTCCACACATACCATTTGCATGTGTGGGACAGAATAGTCAGGAAGATCCCAAGCATCCAGCTCTGAAAGTTTTTATTCAATTAAACCAAAAGATTAACAGCACGCCAAGAATGGTAATAGATAGAGACAATGAAATACTTTTTTATTTAAAATTACAAAATTCGTTTAACGTTTTGAAAAATCTTTCTTTACTTTATTAATTTTGATACATTTTATACATTGGCCACAGCTGGTATAATTTTCTTGTATATTTCTATGCCTTGCAAGTAAGTATCGGCTTTAATGAACTCATCATGATCATGAAGTAAAATTGGTGTATTATTCATTGGAGAAAAGCCAATAGCAGGAATCCCAGCCTCACGCACATAACGACTATCGGTGCCACCCGGAAATACTTGAGTGCGTATTTTCAAACCTCTGAAAATCAAAAATTAATACTTTTATTACACCTTACAAATGAAATATTTTTAACCTACAATTCATCAATAGTTTTCTTAAATGCAACCCAATAAGAATTCGTTGCATCCAAAGCAGTTGACGGCACTTTTGGCTCTTTTTGCTCATATTCTATTTCTATGTCACCACCAGCTTCTGTACACCATTGTTGTAACTAGAAATTTAATTATTAGATATTAATTAGTAAAAACATATGTAAATATACTTCAATTTTACTTGTTTTTCAAATGCAACATGATCAACAGTTACAGCTAAACGTATATCGAAGCTAACTTCCATTAATGGTGGAACAACATTACTTTGGACACCACCTTTGATTATGGTTAAATTAACAGTAGTAACATCGCCAATAGTTAAGCTGGCATCGCTCTCCAAACGTTTGGACTCGTGCTCTCTAAATGCCATCAATTTGTTAAGAATATAGTGAAATTTTTGACCCGCTGTATTTTTTAATAATAATGAACCATGTCCAGCTGTGCCACTAATTTTGAAATGAACATCTGTAAATTATTGTATTTTAGACATTTATATTTTTTTCACTTTTTTAAAGTTTAATTACGCCATATGCTTCTTTCTGCATAGAACACTGGGTATACATCGTCGGGGCCAGCTATGCCCTCATCCAATGAAAATCCAACATTTAACTTTTTAAAATCATTTGTTTTCACAAATGCATCCATACCCAAATGACCGCCGATCTCTTCATCTAACGAATTGAATAAAGTATAAATTAACATTCAACAGATAAAATCCTTATCAAAAGATAAGAATTTATAAAATAATGATAAAAATTTCAAACTAATCAAATTAATGGTTTATCTGTATGATTTAATGTTTATTATTATCCATTATATTATGTGTTTACCTGGCACAAACGTTAAATGAAGTGTTCGCTTCAAGGTAACCCCATTTTTCTTAAGTGCACGTACTGCTCCCAAATATTGCATTCCAACACATTTCATATCCTGTGAACCACGTGCAAAAATTTTACCATCACTATCTATTTCAGCAGCAAATGGTGGATGGGTCCACTTTTCCGGAAACACTGGGACCACATCCATATGCGAATTCAATATCACTGATGGCAAATTTATTTGTGTGCCAGGCCATGTAATGATCACTACTGGTTTAGTTGGAGTCGCTGGATAGTAGACATTGATTGGAAGTCCTAAATCTGTTGCCTGTTTCTTTAAAAAATCTACACATGATGCTGTCAAGGAAAATATAGAAACAAAATTATTTAAATAACTTCTACTTAGTTAAACTAGTTATTGAATTATAAAGTCTGCTTTTACACACACCGATTTTTAGCCGATTTTTTTCAGCAATTTTTCTACATTTTTTTATTCTTTTGTTCCATCGTCGACAGCTTTTGCACACAACGATTTCGACCAACCAATTTTGTATTTCTATTGCTTCTTTGTTATTCTTTTTACATGAGAGGGACAGAGATGCAAAACTTGTAAAAAAAAAAACGTCAAAAATCGTTGTAAATCGTTGCGACTCGTTTACTTTTGTCCCCTGCCCTCGATAACAACCAGAATATCGGTAGAAAAATCGGCCAAAAATTGGTATGTATAAAAGCGGACAAATCAATAGAATTTGAAGTTTTATTAGAAATATTTAAATATTTACCTTTAAGCACTTAATATTCATACACTTTGAAGTATTTTTGATAAATCTTTAAATTTTAAATTGATTTTAAAACATATTGTTTCTACTTACTGTAATCAATATCGGGATGTACACTTGGTATGCGTAAGTATTCACGGAATAGTTTAATTTCTTCATTATTCTCCCAAGAACTCATGATGACAATCTAAGAATTTAACATTAGAAGCAATGTGAGAATAAAGATTTTTAAGTTAATTTTATAATAAAAAAACATCTTTATTAGTATATATGTATATATATAAATGTTCGTTTGTTCAAAATTGCAAATCTCCGAAAGTTCTTTACCGATCGTTTTGAAATTTTGACACAATCGAATACGAGCGTATTTTTATATACCTAATATATCTATATCCATATAAATAAAAATATTAAAAGGTAAAGAACATGTTTTTTTTTTTAAACAGTGCCATCTGTTGATTGTAATGGCATGAAAGAAATGAGGGAGAGAGGGTTCAGACAATGGAACAACAAAATATATTGTATAACCACAAGTAAGTACATATTGTTAAATTAAACATATTAGAAATGTGTGCTTTCTCTTTTATTTCTTTTCTATGTAACCAGACTGAGCCACAGCAACGCACCACAACAAAACTTGGAATTTTTCAAAAAAATTTCAATGAAAACATGAGATATGAGGGTGAGAGTTACTGACTTAAATTTAAAGCGGCAATATTTTTAGTTTTGTAACACTGTACTATTGCGTTTTATTCGCCACTTGCTTCTAGTTATGTATAACTAGCAGCGATAATTGTATGGGAAAACAATAACAAAGCCGTAGAGATACTTAACAAGCTGTTTAACTACATAAAATTCTACTTTGAACTGCCAATAGCGAAAGAAGAAGCGTGACAGTTTGATAAAAAACAGAAAAGGAAAATATTTGAATTGTCTGCCGGTGAAAATAAGTTAAAATCATTGTTAAATATTCTTATAAAGATTAAAGTCAAAAAACAATGCCCGCGATTGACCGCAATAACTGAGATCCATTAAAATGTTTCAGCTCTAGCTGCTGAGCAGTTTCATTGTGAATAACATTATAACGAAAAAGAGACTTAACAACTCGGTCGTTTTATTCGCACATGTTAAACTGACTGGCGAATAAAACACAGCTATCATATCATAAAATAAACAAAAGATATGGATAAGCTGTTAAAAGCTTCATGAACACGCAAAGCAATAAAATGTAAAATGTTATAATTTTGCATGATAATTTAAAGCATCTCGGAAAAAAAGAAAGTAGTTTAGCTACGTTTATAACGAATATTATATTCAACTTAATGTGCATGAGATTCTTGAAGTCGGTAGCACTGTTGTTCAAAGGTGGAAAAAATCATACTTTCAAATTTGATTTTTCAATATATTTATAACACAATTTCATAGCCAATTAAATGATATACTTTTTGTAAAAAATGGTTTTAAATTTGGTTGCCGCCTTCTTTTAAATCTGTTTGAATTGGCATTAATAATCTTATGTAGATGGAATGGAATAAAAATTTGCCTATACGGCACCACCTCTTGACTGGCAATGGCAAACCTCCATGAGTTAAAATTCTCTTTGCCATTCGGATTCCATATAAAACTTCCATTCTTGCATAAATATAATTCACACAACATGAATGAATGCTGTTGGGCTGTTTTGTCATAAAGGAAGAAGAAGAGGTTCCTGACACAAAAAAAGTCAGAATTTATTTAACATGTACCATTAAAGCTAGGAAGGGTTTCAGAAGCGTGCAAATATCTAAAGAGAGTTAACTAGTGAGTCGCATCAGTCATGGAATTTCCAAATTTAAAATTGTACCTAATTTGCCAAACAAGTTGTATGCTTTATTGGTTCACCGTTTTTCTAAGAAATTTTATTTTCATTAAATAGTTAACAATTAAAAAAAAAGTAAACAAACATAACAAAACGTTATACAACTATTCTAATTTATTGTCATTGAGATTAATGCTTTCTTTATATTCCATAAAATAATTAAAGTTATTAGTATTGAAATTACAGCAGTTGGTTACTTTGCATCTAAATAGTGTTTAGGTAAATTATTGAAATGCATATACAGTGAGTCAAAAAATTGATCACAAACAAAATTTTTTTATGGCACGATAAATCGGAAGAATAGTTTTTACTCATGTATATTGGCACAAGGGGAAAACATATATTTAAACCGGATAATATCTAAACACCCCGGATTGGTTATGAAAGTTCCAAAATTTAATCATAATTTTCGATTTTTCACAATTTTTCATCCAAAATTTGTTTCAATGCCCATATAGTCCGGTCGGTAGAGTAAAAAATCCACCAAAAGTTTATAATAATTTTTATCTCAGATTTTTCTTCAGTAATTGTTAGTGGGGGTTTGATAGATGGAAAAAACACAAAAATCAGTTTGGTGAAAAAAACCTTTTTTTTACTAATAACTGGTTAACCGTTGGAGATAGATATCTTATTGCTTACTACAAAAAGAAAGCTTGAGTTATTTCCTAAAAAACAGGTATCTAGTAATTTTTTCGTATGTCTTAGTTTTCGAAATATTCAATATTTAAGATTTTTTTATTGTTTATTGTATTTTATGTTTCATGTACTAAAAGATAGTAAATTTATAACATATGGTGAAACCAGTTATTTTTATTAGGACTGCAAATAGTTAAAGTAGCAAAAACCAACAGGCAACTACACTATATTATTATGTTTGTATACTAAAAATCATCGTGGTCAATGAAAATGGCAGCAGATGTTGTACTTTATAACCCATTTTAATTTTTCTTCCTAGCTTGTTTGGTTTTCGAG
The DNA here is from genome assembly GCA_963691655.1 of Toxonevra muliebris. NCBI lineage: Eukaryota > Metazoa > Arthropoda > Insecta > Diptera > Pallopteridae > Toxonevra > Toxonevra muliebris. The sequence goes on along the minus strand of OY829326.1, from coordinate 116,660,096 downwards.
TAATTCAATTTTTCCTATAGCCTTCGCGCGCATAAATTCAAATAAACAAAGATGCGCGCGCATCCACAGCACTCAAAAGTACAAAATTAGCAATTTCTTAAGTCTTATATATCTCGAAAACTATGACATATACGAACAAATTACTAGAAACCTGTTTTTAAGGAAATCACTCAAGCTTTTTTTTTTGGTGGTAAGCAATTTTTCGATATCTGTAACGGTTAACCAGTTATTATTAAAAATAGACTTTTTTTTACCAAAGGGGGGATTTTTCGGGGGTGTCGCTCTGCAACCCCACAACTGATTTTTGTGGTTTTTGAGTATATCATACCCTTACTAACAATTACTGAAGAAAAATCTCAAATAAGAATATTTATGAATTTTTGGTGCATTTTATACTCTACCGAATGGGCTAATAGCTAATAGATGGTATGTATAAATCGGAAAATGTTAATGAGTAGTCAAAGTCAAAAGAAGTTTTGATTAAAATATACATTTCATAAATTTCAATAAATTTCTAAAAATATTTTATGACTTTGACCCTCTTTCAGCACCAATAAATATTCGATTTGGAAAATTATTTTGTACTATGTTTCCCTTTATAAACAGCAATAATAGAACTGTGAGCTTTGAAGTTGACCAATAAAGAACTTTAGCAAGTTAAATTCAAGTAGGTACTAATTACAAAATATATATTGCTTTTTTTTTTTTTTTTATATTTAGTTTCAAAATTTGTTTGGCCATTTGACAAATCGTACCTAAAATGCCGCAAGTGTATCTAATGTACCTCACAGGCAAGGTGCAAGGGTACAATTGTATTTGCTTGTCCATCACTGATCCGCATTGAAATACTTTATTTTAATAATATTAATATTATTAGCTACTCACGCCACTAATATACACCCAGTATATAATATCCACATCTTTGACGAGAGTCAAATAAAAACAAATAAGTTTGGATAATTTTTTGGAAAAAAAAAAAAAAAAAAAAGCACTAATTAAAAAATATTTTCTTTTTTTTATAAACAGCTGTTCACTTTTAGCTATAGCTATGTTAACTTACGCTCACTTTTGCTTATTCGTATGGGTGAGTATTTGAATTTTGCTCCAAAATTTAAAGCGTATTATTTTTTTGTACGTTATTCAATCTACACGAAGTGGCAGCTCAATGCACACTAAACTATTCACTGTAATTCTCCGAGCATTTAAATATATTTTGATAATACACTCATTGGGTGTTATTGTTGCTGTTGTTATTGTTATATTTTTGTTTAGTTTATTTTGATTTTGCATTTTATCATATTTCGCTTTGGTACGACCAATGGTTTAATGGTTTAATTTGCGGTTGTAAAAACTGAGTATAATTCTGTTATCTCAAAGTGTTTTGAATAACTTTATTATGTTCAGAACAATGGAATTCTATTAGAATTTACTATCGTTCTATTATATTCATACATGCATTTATATATATTTTTTTAATAGTTAAATTTTTTACACCTAACAAAATTTAGGCGCTATAAACTAATTTAAAAGCAATTGGCATGATTCTATCATAAAATTACATTTGCTGACATTTACTTACAAATCTGCTAATTAGCAATTACAAATTGCTAATTTACAAATAGCAATTTATACTTGCTAATTACTAGAATCTTCAAATTACAAAATACTTACACTACTTTGTCTTAAATTTTTTTAAATCAATTTTTACGTTTCAGCTTAAATGTTAAATAATGGGAAAATAATAATAGTTTTCAACTAACTCCAAAATAATTCGTTTGATAAAATATCTGCATCTGAAATGGTTTATTAAGTTTCTCTAGCACCCGTTAATGAAAAATAATTTAGTGATATAGCGGAATAGCGCTGATAACTTTAAACTAACCTATATTACTTAAACCCTTTCACTTCACCTTTTTAATTGGGATCGATAGATAACTTTTGCGTTTCATGCCTCTGCATATCCTTGAAAAGTTTCTCAGTTTTTAGTAAAATTTTATTTGAATTTAAAAAAACATTCCTCTGCTGCTAGTAATGTTTCCTTTATTTGTATAATAATTTTTTATTGCATAAACTTTAACAAATAAATAAATAAAATAAAGATTTCTATTGTATTTTTTTTTTTTTAACTTACCTAAAAAAAATATTCTATCATGAAAAAAGTAAAGTTTACTTTTGCGTATAAAAATTTCCTAAAAACAAGGAAATATGTCCTTAACATTACGAAGTAAAATGAGAGAGAGAGAAAGAGCCGTCACCATATTAATTGGTTTATACACTTGTGCTGGCCGAAAAAATCGAAAATTCTTTTATTGCATTTTCTCAAAGTACATTTTCTTGAGAAAATATTCTCCAAATTTCATAGAGATCTGAGCAATAGAGTTTAAACGCGATTGTCTCGAAATGTTGCTTTTCAAAAACTTCCTATGCTATAAGAAAGGTTCCTCAAAAACCATTTAACCAATCAATCTGAATTTTTTCTGGCTAATTTATAACTTTAGTAGCCTCTTAGTGAACGAAGGAATTTTTATTTGGAACAAAACTTTTTTTTTGCTCCCAAAACCAAATTTTCAGACCCTCAAAAACCAAGAATTAAAAAAAAAATCACCACAATTTTTATAAAAATGTAAATTTCACAAAATCCTTCGTTCACTAAGAGCGTGACGATGAAAAATAAAAGTTGTTTTTTTTTTTTTTTTTTCATTTCAGATAAATTTTTCTTTAGGTATCGTTCTCACCGCAAGGGGCTATAAAAAAAGGTGTTTTAGCACACTTTTTAAAGACAAATTCCCAAAATTTAAGAAATTTTTATTATTATTAAAGATGATTTGGGATCTTAAAAATAAAGTGCATATTTACTTGGTTTTCAGATAAGCTTTTTTTTAAGTGTATATATTGTCAGCTTGCTATCAGAACCACAAATATGCATTTTAATATATTAGAGTTAAATATGACACGCAATCCAAAATTACCGAAACCCCAAGTTTATTATCTCATTTTGTACTTAAAAATTGTCTTTTGACGGAAGTCCAGATTTATTATTTAAAAAAGTTCAAACATTAAAATTTTGTTTTCTTAAAGCAACCCAGCAAGCATTATTGTTTCATTTGCACATTTGGAAAAAGCTTGTTTCTAAACGAGACGAATAAACATTTACGTTTGCAAATGTTTACATTCTTATGTATTTAAAAAAAATATTACATTTGCAAACTTTTGTTCAATGTTGTATTCTCCGAAAGTTATATTGACAGTTACTTTTCTTTCATAAAAAAATAGAGAATCGAAAGCGAACAAAGTTCTGTGAATAAAGTGTAAAATTAATATTAATATTGAAGATTGTAAAAAGAGAATTACTAAAATTGCTTACACAAATAAATATATGTGTATCCATAAATAAAATTCTCATGCGAGAACATTTATACTTAAAAAAACATTTGATATTTCATTTAAAAAATTATTGTAAAACATTTGGAAATAAGTAAGTAGATAACTTGAAAAACATTTGGATTTACATTTAAAAAAAGGTTTACTTTTAACATAAAGTATTAATGTTTTTACAAACGTTCATTCAAGATTTTCTAAACGTTTTCACAAGCTTATTCCGAAAGAAACTTTGATGAACTAAGTTAATAAAAAACCTAAATCCTAACGATTTTGTTTGTTGGGTAATATTTCTCACATTCGTGGTACGGGTAACGAGCTGACGATAAGTCCATATGTATGTACTATATTTACCGTTTTTTTATAACCTTATCAAATAAGCAGCAATTGTTATAATCTGAAACAATTAAGATTATAAATTACAAGACAATTTGTTTTAGTTGTAGAAATGATAAATTAGTTGCTATACTATTTTTAAATTAGTGTACACACAAATATTTCTTTATATATTTAGTAAGTGTTTTTAAATACAGTATGTGTACAAATTCTGCATGATTTGTATACGGGTAATTCCAAAAAGCATCGAACAGTGGCCCTTCGAATCTTTGGAACATGAGACAAAGTGTAATTTTCAAGAAATGGTATGTATTGAAAGACAAAAAAAAATTCTGTGATTTTGTGTACTTTTTAAACTCATACTTTTTAAAATCCAAATTTATATTCTTGAATTCTAAAATTTTCACTTCTGAGATATACAGAATCATCTGAATCGAAACTTTGTCTAAATCAATTTTAGTCAAATCGGAACGATGGGAGTGCCATACAGTGGTTATTCCGGTAACTTTTTAATCAAGGAAAGAATGCATCATCGCTTCTGACCGTCTCGAAGAGGTTATGGATATTCCAGACCGGACATTTTTCTGTGGAGGACGAATCTCGTGAAGGTCGACCAAAATCTTCGACTGATGACGTAAAAGTGGCTCTGGCGAAGTCCAAAATTGTCGAAGATTCAAGATAGACCCAGGAGGTCAATTGTCGTTCTGCGTTATCGTGAAGTGAAACAAATTTTCACACATTTGCGTTTCTTTTTTTGCTTTAAAGTAACAAGTGATTGAATTCAAGTAAAGTTAAAAAAAAAAAATTAACCCTGAAATAAATGCAGTGTTAAACGGCATTTCAAACAAAACTTCAAGCAAATCGGACGGAAAATGAAGAAGGTAACGCAACAACGTGCAAAAAAAGCAAGCGAGGTCCAAAAGGAACACCTCATAAATCATTTGTGGGAGAATTCGGACTTAGCCAACGATGGCTCTCAATGAATTAGGAGCAACCCAAAAAAGTGGCACAGAATGGAGAAAATATTCTCTCTACAAAAATTTAAGAAAAATATGAATAAACTTGAAACATGAAATTATCACCATGTCATTTCCATGTTTACCTGATCCATCTGCGTGATCCTCTAGATAAATTTAGTATAAAAGTTACTGCAGACATTTTTCAAGTATATTAAAATAGCTAGATTAATAAATTTTATTCAATTATTATTATATTGATACAAAATCTGTCAAAATACCACTAAGCGCCATTCAGCATATCGTGCTCAGTGAAGTGAAAAAATTAGAACACCAAATGAAAACTAAAATGCATAGTTTTTTTTTCAGTTCACGATAACGCAGAACGAGATCAATGATTGAGGAATTGGGCTTGAATGCTATGGTTGTATCGTGAATATTTAAGGATAATTTTGGATACATGTGGAAATCAGTACGATGGGTTCCTCGAATTTTAACTGATGCTCAAAAAGAGTCGCGTGTGCGTTTTGCCCAAAAAATGCAAAAGGTCATTAAATTTGGTTCTTCAAGTACGACCCAGAAACCAAGCAACAGTCAATGGTATAGAGCCAAGTTGCTAATCCACCCATTAAAGTAAATCAGCAGAAGCCAGCGGCAAAATTAAAAGTGTAGCTGGACAGACGGTAACTGCTAATTGGTATACTGAAATATGCTTACTATAAGTTTTCGAAAACTTTTTGGGAAACCAGAAAAAATGAACTACGCCGCTAATTTTTGCATAACGATAACGCTCAGCTCACAATGCTGAAAAAACGAACATCTCCCATTGTGGTCTCAGGGATTAAAGAAATTCGTCCAGCACCATAGTCCTCGGACTTAGCGCCGTGTGATTTATAGTTATTTCCAAAAATAAAAATTTTGAGAGGAAAGTTCTTCGGCAAAAATGAGGATGTCGAAATAGCAAAATAAAAAAAGCTGATTTAGAAGACTATTTTTCGAAGTGGATATTGTCAATTGTCGTTCTGCGTACCAGCTTCAAAATGTGAAGAAATTAATGTCAATTATGTCGAAAAATTAAAAAATGATGAAAATTAAAGTTATGAAGTTCAAATTATTTTTGGCCCATTCCTTGTTGCCAACTAAGCGAACTTTTGCTAGTCCCTCCGTATTTATGTAACTAGTCATGAACTGGAATTTCATAACTAGATATTAAAAATTTTGCAATTCAAGGTAAAAACAAGTGTAAATTGATGAAATTACCTATTAAAATATGCTATGTATCAATCTCACATTAAAGGGCCCATTTAAGTATTTCTAAAAAAATTTGTACACTGGTCAGCAGAGAATAGAGAATATATTCCTTGGTGGTCAGTTTTGTAAATGATATGCTTGGCTTTACTTACTAATTTCAAATTGTTATTTGATGTAAGATACTACAGCAAAAGAGTATTAAGTCCAAAATTTTTATTTTCCGGTTTTTTGGCTCACTTAGATTTAAATATCGCGCTCTATTCAATGGTCTACTATATAAGGCGATTAAAATGGCGAAAATAGCCTTACATGAACAGTATTAATTCAATTTCGCTTCTGGAGCAAAACAAGTGGAAATAATTATGTTTTACGCTCTCCTATAAAATTTAGATTTTGTGGCTTAATAGGCTTTAGCTCTGATGTACGGAATTATAGAATCTGGTTCCAACTAAATACTGACTGAATGGGCCCCTTTCCTGAAGTACTGACACATATATAAATTTAAATAAATTAGCTTAAATTACTTTATCCAATTCAAGCCACACTAGCCACTACATTTATAAAGATAATATTGTTTGTTTTTATTTTTCAATTCTATTTTGTTTTAGTGTGTCAATTGACCTCTTTTTGTAATCAGTATTCCAGTAGCACTCAAGCAAAACAGTTGCTTAGAAAATAAATATATTAGTTTACATTAATGCAATGAGTACTAAGGAAAATTGGGAAAATAATGAAGAAATTCAATATTTTCGAGAATATCTACGAATTCCAAGTGTGCATCCTCAACCAGATTACAGTGAGTATGCTGTCCTCTTTTTAACTATAACGAAAATTTAGCATGCAATTCCATTATTTGATAATGAACGTAGCGGATTGCGTTGAATTTCTGAAGAAGCAAGCTGAGATTTTAAATTTACCCATACAAATTTATTATCCCGTCAATCAAAATAATCCAGTTGTGGTGTTGACATGGAAAGGTACCGAACCAGAATTACCGTCAATTCTATTGAATTCACATATGGATGTTGTACCCGTTTTCAAGGAAAACTGGACCTATCCACCATTCGGTGCTGAACTGGACAGTGAAGGTCGTATCTATGCACGCGGCACTCAAGATATGAAATGTGTGGGTATGCAATATTTGGGCGCAATTCGTGCATTAAAGAAAAATGTCCAATTTAAGCGAACCATACACATATCATTTGTAGCAGGTAAATAATGGAAGCTACAATTGATAGGTATTTATTTACATGCAGTTGCTATTGCTTTATTTATTTAGATGAAGAAATGGGTGGACGTTTTGGCATGCGACCTTTTGTGCACACTGACGAATTTAAAGCATTAAATGTAGGATTTGCGATGGATGAAGGTTTAGCATCGCCAAATGATGAATTTACTGTTTTCTATGCTGAACGTAGCGTGTGGCGTAGGTTCTTAAAATATGATTCCATAGAAAATTTACTATGAGCTCAATATTATTTTTTGTAGGTATATATTTTCAAATCTCTGGTACATCTGGGCATGGTTCACTGCTTTTAAAGAACACTGCTGGTGAGAAACTTCTTTACATACTTAATCAAATGATGGCTTTGCGTGAGCATGAAGTTAAACGCTTACAAAATAATCCTGGGTTGACAATTGGTGATGTGACAACAATTAATTTAACACGCATTAGTGGCGGGGTTCAGAGTAATGTGGTTCCACCTTTGATGATGGCTGGCTTCGATGTACGTTTGGCCATCGATGTAGATCATACCGAATTCGAGGCTAAGGTAATACCTTAATATTTTGAGTTTCAATTCATATAAGAAGGTATGTACAATGTATGTAGCTTCATAAATGGTGCGAAGATATTGGTGGTGGCATTGAGCTTGAGTATGAGCAAAAACGACCAAGGGTTGAGCCTACCGCTACAGATGAAAGTAACCCATATTGGATGGCATTCAAAGGTGCATGTGATGATTTGTAAGTAGTTTTAAGTATAAACTGTACAATGTATATATTAATTGCTAGTTTTGTCTATTTTAAAAGGGGTTTGGAAATTAAAAAAGAAATTTTTACTGGTGGCACGGACAGCCGTTATGTTCGTGGGGTTGGCATTCCGGCATTGGGATTTTCTCCTATGAATAATACTCCAGTACTGCTGCATGACCATGATGAGTTCATCAAGGCTGATATTTACTTGCGTGGTATTGATATTTATAAGAAAATAATTTCGAGAGTTGCGAATGTTTAGGCAAAATTTGGTATAAACTGAAATGTAATATGGCATAGCAAAAAATATACACAAAACTGACCACATAAAGAGCCATTTTTTGGGCACGATATATAACCAAGAATGGCGTCAAATAATAGCATGGGTAAGTTTCTACTCATTCAGATGAACAAAAGTGGAACACACATTTTTGAAATCAGATAATATCTTCTGGTTCCAAAAGGTTCATGAAAGTCCCGAAATTTTAACCATAAATTACAACTTTTCTTATTTTTTGACTAAAATTTTTTTCAAATTCCATATCACTGCTATTGGCTTTTACAAATATAACCGTCATGCAAAAATAATTTTTTAAACCAGACAATGTTGATTTGTCCCGTAACATGTTCAAAATTTCAACCATTATAAAATAATTTTATGCTTTCAAAGAATTTTTGTGGAATTTAAAAATATTTTCGGCCGAAAAAATTAAAAATAGACCGTAATTTATGGTCAAAATTCCGGGACTTTCGAGACCATTTTTGAACCTGATGGTATTATCTAATTTCAATAATTTGTTTCTACTTCAGTTCATCTGGATGAGTAGAAACTTAACTATGCTGCTACTATTTCTCAAACATTTCTCAAATGCCCCAAAAATATCCCATTTTGTGATCGGATTTATGAGTCACGGTAATTAAAAATATATAACAAAATTTTATTTTTCATACATTTCTCCAAGTCATATTTTATTTATTCCGGTAAATGTTTGCTTTAGGGACTTTTCCGTAAAATGAAATGGCGAGAAAATAAGTTCATGACTAAAATTGATGCATTTTCACTTTAACAGTTACCTATAAAAAAAAAAACACTTTTTAATGCTTATTTTTTAAATTATTAAAAAAATAGAATGTTGAAAATTGCACTAATTGACATCATAAAATCCCTAGATATAAAAATGAAAATATGTGTGTACCTATGTCTCGAAATAACACCGAAACCGAGGCATAGATTGACACAAAAATTTGAAGTACGGTATCAAAATTTATTATGGAAGTTTTATTTGCCCAAGGCTTTCTGTTCGAATAAAATTATAAATTATATCTAACTGCGAATATGTATGAGAAATAACAGCAGAAAGAAATGTAAAAGTGTTTAAATGAGGAATAAAAGCAGAAAGAAAGATGTACTTTATATGGGAGAGTGTGCCATCTGTATGCCAAATTCTGCATTTGACATACAGATGGCGTTATTTTCCGATATTTTTAAAATCGAACAAAACGTAAGTGTATTTTTTTTTGCATTTTAGTTTAGTTTAGCTAATATTTGTGCATTTTCTTGATATACAAATTTATGAATTGTATAACTTTTAATTGAATACGAATGCTTAATAAAAGTGTGTACTTGTATTAATGCAACCAAATTTCCTTTCAAAGTTGCGGCATCAATATATGGAATTCGCCATGTTTCCTTTGCCTTTGGTTAATTTCACACACCCATTTCTTTTTTTCATGCTGAAGCAAATAAATTAGCCTCATTCAATTTCACATTCTTAAAAAAGGATGCATAAGTACACGCTCTCCATCAGACGAAGTCCTCCTCTAGATATTTTCCTTTTTAACTTTTTTCCAGAAAGGACCGAAAGAAATAAAATCAGATCAACTGTTCCGTGCGGATCTGAAACAGAAAAAACGCGAATGTGTGCTACCTTTAAACCGTGCAAAAAAAAAAAAAAGTAGCGAAACAGAATTTAAATAAATAAATAAAACAAAAAATATATATACTAATATTTGTTTTATTTTGGAGATCAGTGAGCATTCATTACTAATTTGCATTAGTACAAAATTGCTTAATAAGTACTTTGTTCCCACTGAGCCGAAATTGCGTAGTTTCGATAATTTCCATGGTTTGATAATTTCCAAGAATTGAGCATTTCAACACATGAAATGCTCAATTTCGGCGTATAAAAATTTTTCAAACGAAACCACGGAAATGAGGTGGTTTCAACGTATTACTGGAGATGTTTCATTATCAACCTAAATTTATTATATGAAGGCGTTCTGCAATTTATTATCGATTTGAATGGGTTGGGTACAAAATCCCGAATCCCAAAAGCCCGAATAACCAATCCCGCACGAGCGAATTCATTATTCGGGATTTTCGGGACTTATTTAAGATATGAATAGATATGTATATATATATTCAATCACAAAAGTACAATTTTTAAATTTAGCATAATCCTCTACGAAGAAAAATAGAACAACTTCATATCTATGTATGTAAACGTATATTTTAAGGGAATAGCAACAAAAATATGCCACGTGTACATGCCGATTCACTGTGTTTTCGGTTATTAGCTTCACCAAACTTAGTCTTTAAATTCAATATGATTTTTGAAAATTCTTCTTTAAAAACTCTAGTTATTAAAAAAAATTATTTCAAAGTAGGCTCTAAATGCAAAGTATAGAAAAATTTTATAAACCATAGTCGGCTATACTTAATCGCAAAAAGCAAATATATTTTACGAGATAGATTTGTATAGTTTTGTTGAAATCGCGGAAAATGTCGGTCGGAAGTGTAACAACAAATAAAGGCAAACAAAAGCTTTATGTTAACGGTTACGTCTACCATCTGAATAAAAGAATTGAATGCACGCATTATTGGGAATGCGAACGACGAAAGCAGGATATTTGTAAAGCACGCATTGTGACTTATTCCGAAAACTTTAATGATGTGCCATCGATTATCAAAGGACCTTCGTTGCATTCCCATGAGCCACTTCCAAGCAACATAACCACTTACAAATTTAACGCCAAAGAAAAGGAAATAGCAGTTAATCAAATACACCTTCAGCCGGCCAGAGTTATTCAAGAAGCCACTGTTGAATGCCCAAGCAATAGTAGGGTTTATTTGCCATCGAAAAATGCCCAAAACAAAAAAATTCGTCGTGTACGAACTAATTATACGGAGCCTAAATCTTTAGCAGATATTGAAATTCCTGATTCCCTTAAATATCTCGAGGGAGAACTGTTTGTGCTGGCAGAGAAATCTATAAATGAAGAAAAAGTTATTATAATGGGCACAAAAAACTCAATAAAAAACTTAGGAAAATGCAAATGCTGGATTATGGACGGCACATTTTATGTTGTTCCCCGCTTGATGCGCCAACTTTTTTCAATCCATGGGGTCATTGAAAATCAAGTTGTGCCTTTGGTATTTTCGCTGATGAGCAGTAAATCGCAACAAATTTATTATGAACTGTTTTACGAAATATGTCGCATAGCTTGAGATCTTAATATTTCTTTGAATCCGTACAGGGTGATCTTAGATTTTGAAAAAGCCAGCGCATCTAGCTTAAAACAATTTTTCCCATAGGTGCAACTACGGGGTTGTTTATTCCACCTCAGCCAAATAATATGGCGTCGGATTCAAAAAAAAAAACTATCAAGAAAATATGGAAATGATGAAAATTTTAATCTTCATATGCGAATGTTGAAAGCATTAAGTTTTGTTCCAGCCCAGGAAATTCCATATTATTTTATTGATTTATATACAATATTGGACTCTGATGGGAAGAAATTGGCGCGTTGTAATTAATAATTACCACGAACAATTCCCAAGAACGCAGAATAGCGTGGAAGCATGGCATCGACGTTTGAAGTCAATAGTGGGGAAAAAAGATGCTGGGGTGTATGAAATAATTCATTTCCTTTCGAAAGAAATGGTTATGGCTCATAGCATCATTGAAAAGTTGGATGCTGGCGGAAGGGTTCCAATGAAAAAAAACAATAAAGCAAGGCAACAGAAGATACACAATGTGGCTGAGACTTTTGGGTCTACGTCAAAACTTGAATTCTAAAAAATATTGCTTTAAATATATCTCTTTTTTAAATCACTAAAATAAATTTTTGCTAAACAATTTTTTTTCCATCAAATTCAATTTCATTTTGAAAACAATTAAATTTTTTAAATTATTTCATTCACTCATTAAAACAACAAATTAAATGTAATATTTCTTCAATCCAATCTTATTTAATGTACTATAAATAAACAAATTACTTAAAAAATTAAAATGAAAATAGCTAATTGTTTCTTTAACAAAAATAGGTACAATACGAAAAAACAATGCAAAAATATACCATGGGTATATAATGAAATCTGTATGAATTCGGGATTGTGGCGTTTGGGATTATGGCTTTCGGGCAAGTGGCATTTCGGGATATTGGTTTTTCAAGAAAATGGATTTTCGGGATTGTGGCCCAATACCATAAAATTTTTTTCGGGATTTTGTCCATTCGGGCTTTTGAAATTCGGGAATTTGGGGGGCTCCCGATTTGAATAGCTACAATATAAACAAACTTTAACTGTCATATCTGGTGAACAGAACAAGATTGTCATATTCCTTTTTCCTATGAATTTAGCCAGATCATTCATAAATGCATTGATTATCATTCTGAATGCACAAAATTACTTTGTGCTACGACTAAGCGGACACTATTTTAAGTAGCGAAAATTTTCTACGCTACTTACTCAACACTTTCCGATTGATAGTTCTAAACAGCTGCTCTTGCAAATATGTGTTCGTAAAATAAAAATTATAAAAAATTAAGCACTAAGAGATTAAGTTTAATAGGGAATACGATTATAGACGTGATATTTGCAGTCATAAATTTTGTTTATTTGTTTTTACTTTAAAAATTTATTAACCATGAGAAATGGCAGATAACAGCTGACTTGTCAGCTAAAAGTGCGGGCTATTCGTGCAAGAAGAAGAAGAAGACAATTACTCTCCCATCTCCCGCGTTGTAGTGCGGGAACAGATCTACTACTGGATAATTTTGGAAAAGTGTAAATTTCTCGTGCAGGTTAGGTTAGGTTGGAGTGGCTGCCTAGAGACACACTTAGGCCTGAAATGCACATTGTGATACCACATAGTTGGAGCTACAATTTAACGCCGATTCCGAAAGGCTGTGTGGCAGAAGTAACACTCAAATTCTTAAGGGAGACTGGACCGGTTGAGGTACTTTAGGCAGATTAGACTAAACAGAGAAAAGGGACGTACAGTAGATCTTGCAGGTCGCGGTACATCAAAAACAAACTCTCTAACAACGCAATATTGATAGTGAATATAAGAAGGTTATGAGAATTAACCACCAGACCAAGAAGAGAGTCGAACTAGAAGTTTCCGGGTGAAAGTCTGGTGCACTACCTACTAGACTACCAAGGTCTTCTTTCTCGTGCAAATTGCTTCGATCCAAAAACGTATTTTGTTTCATACTTATACTTAGTTGTCAAGATGCAAGTCGAATTGTCTCTCCATTCCAATATGGAATAATTCAAACACAAGTGAAATTCAAAAATTCGTTTACATTTTAAAAATTCATTATTTAATTTATTAATTTTTATACATTTTATGCATTGGCCACCGCTGGTATAATTTTCTTATATATTTCTATGCCGCGCAAGTAAGTATCGGCTTTAATGAATTCATCATGATCATGAGCTAAAATTGGTGTATTATTCATTGGTGAAAAGCCAATGGCAGGAATGCCAGCCTCACGCACGAAACGACTATCGCTGGCACCCGGACATATTTGAGTGTGTATTTTCAAGCCTCTGAAAATTCCAAATTGATTATTTTATTTCATCCCACAAATGAAATGTGTTGAACTTACAATTCATTAATAGTTTTCTTAAATGCAACCCAATAAGGATTCGTTGCATCCAAAGCAGTTGGCGGCACTTTTGGCTCTTTTGCTTCATATTCCATTTCTATGTCGCCACCAGCTTCTTTACACCATTGTTGTAACTAGAAATATAATTAATTATTACATATTAATTAGTAAAAATATACGTAAATAAACTTATAATTTACTTGTTTTTCAAATGCAACATGATCAACAGTTACAGCTAAACGTATATCGAAGCAAACTTCCATTAATGGTGGAATAACATTACTTTGGACACCACCTTTGATTTTGGTTAAATTAATAGTAGTAACATCGCCAATGGTTAAGTTGGCATTACTCTCTAAACGCTTGGACTCATGCTCTCTAAATGCCATAAATTTGTTAAGAATATAGTGACATTTTTGACCCGCTGTATTTTTCAATAACAATGAACCATGTCCAGCGGTACCACTAATTTTAAAATTAACCTCTGTAAATGATTCTATTTTATACTTTATTTTTTTTTTAACGTTTTTAAAGTTTAATTACGCCAATTGCTTCTTTCTGCATTGAACACTGGGTATATATCGTCAGGACCAGCAATGCCCTCATCCAATGAAAATCCAACATTTAGCTTTTTAAAATCATTCGTTTTCACAAATGCATACATACCCAAATAGCCGATCTCTTCATCTAACGAATAGAATAAAATATTAATAAGCATTCAAGAAATAAAATTCTGCATATAAAAAGATAAAAATTTATAAAATAAAGATAAAAATAAAAAAACTAATCCAATTAATGGTTTATCTGTACGAATTATTGACAAATATTACTCTCAGTTTATTATAATCCATTACATTATGTGCTTACCTGGCACAAACGTTAAATGAAGTGTGCGCTTCAAGGTGACCCCATTTTTCTTAAGTGCGCGTACTGCTCCCAAATATTGCATTCCAACACATTTCATATCCTGTGAACCACGTGCAAAAATTTTACCATCACTATCTATTTCAGCAGCAAATGGTGGATGCGTCCACATTTCTGGAAACACTGGGACCACATCCATATGCGAATTCAATATCACTGATGGCAAATCGATTTGTTTGCCAAACCATGTTATGATTACTACTGGGTTAGTTAGATTCGCTGGATAGTATACATTGATTGGAAGTCCTAAGTCTGTTGCCTGTTTCTTTAAAAAATTTACACATGGTGCTGTCAAGGAAGATATAGAAACAAATGATTTAAATTATATCTGCTTAGTTAAACTAGTCATTGAATTATGTCTGCCACCGATTTTTAGCCGATTTTTCTACATTCTCTTTTGTTACTTAACGATTTCGACTAATCAATTTTGTATTTCTATTGCTTCTTTGTTATTCGTTTTACTGGAGTGGAACAGAAATGCAAAGCTTGTAAAAGAAAACCGTCAAAAATTGTTGTTGGTACAGTCGATTTTGAATCCTTCACTTTCATCTCCCCTCGGCACAAAAATCGGTGAGTGTAAAAGCAGACAAAGTAATAGAACTTGAAGCGCTTCATGCATTTAATATTCATATACTTTAAAGTATTTTTGATAAATCTCTTAATTATAAATTATCTATACCTATAAAAAAATGTGAATGTTCGTTTATTCGTTTGTCTCCGAAAGTTCTTCACCGATCGCTTGGAAATTTTGACACAACATTGCAATCTATCTATATTTGTATAAGTAAAAATATAAATTTGTAAAAACATGTTTTTTAAAAACAGCACCATCTGCTGATTGTAAAAGCAACACATCTTACAGCAATAAGGGCGCCATCTGTTGATGGGGATGACATGAATGAAATAAAGGAGCGAGGCGACACAATGAATACGTTGCCAACGGATATTTTTGAATGTAAATTAATCAGATGATACCTCTTAACACTCTCAACTATGTCACAAAATTATATTTTTAAGTAAAATTAATTTTAGTATCATATAAATCAAACAAATTAAATAGCTAAATATATAAATTTAAAAAGTATTTATAATAAACATAAACGGCATTTTAAGAAAAATCGATTTAAATAATCAAGTAATTGTGAAAAACCAAATTATAGAACTAAATATTAAAAAAAGTATTTATTTAAATAAAGTAATTATATGTTGCGTGTTCTAGAGTCGGCAAACCACAGAATCCCTTTATTCACACAGACAATGGAAGCTAGTAATTTATAAAAATATTGTTTTTACTTACTGTAATCAATATTGGGATGTACACTTGGTATGCGTAAGTATTCACGGAATAGTTCAATTTCTTCATTATTCTCCCAAGAACTCATGATGGCAATCTAAGGACATCGAAATTTAACATTAGAAACAATGCAAGAATATAGATTTTGAGCGAATAAGCTCATTTTATTATAAAAAAAAAACATTTTTTTTTAATGAGATTTGGAATTTTTTAAAAAATTTCAGTGAAAGTTCAGGGTGAAAGTTACTGCCCCCAATGTTTTTACGAGCATTATCTATTTAACTATTTTGCTTTTTCATTATTTTGATATTATATTGAACTGAACATACATACATACATATTTACATTACTCATAGATACATAGAAAATTCTAAAAATTTAGTATTTTGCTTGAATCTAATAATTCTTCAAAATAGCTTATTTTTTCCTTTTGCATAAATTTGCTTATTGTTTCTTCTGTGCAACACAAGCTAATAGATTTCATATAAAATTTAGTTAAAAAAAATTGAATACGTTATACTTTTGTTGTTGCAATTTTGTATTTCTATATTACCCCCACTTTTCCACATATTTAACCCAGATGTACCCAATGCACCTATATGTAATACACTTCGTAATATGCCCAATACTCTATAAATATGTAAAACTCTTCAGAATATACTCAATCAAAATCAAAAAATATCTAAAGTGTACTATATAAATCAGGCTTAACTAATATTAATAAGTTAAATTCAATGAAATTCATGCAAAAAAGATTCAGTCGGTACAAAATTTCATTTTTCAACTAAAACCGGAAAATTATGGTATACAAATAGAAGTGTAAGTTGATATTTATTGTTTCGATGACCACACCAGAGGTATGCGTGGCTGTTGGACCAGCTTTAACTTTTGTATCTATACGAATGATCATGGTAAAACTTTCGTCCCGATATCTCAACAATAACAGTTTACACACCCATTTAAATTTTCAGTTGCATGCGAGGTGGGCGTGAATTTTCAGAAATTTCTTATTAAATTTTCATACTAAAAATTATTGCTCTCAGGTTTTTTTTCGCACTTCGCATGACGTGTGACTTTGTTTTACGTGTACTGGACTACGACGTAGGGTGTCCTAGGTTAGGTTGGTGTTCTAAATCATAAGAAATTTTGACCACAATGTATACATTTCATAAATTTCATTTGACAAATCGTACCTAAAATGCGCTACTCACGGTAAATTCTGATATACTTTACAATTTCACTCATGAAGATTGTTGAAATGAGATAACTATCACAAAGATCACTGATGAGGAACCATATCGCGTTGACTTTCTTGTGTCATCATTAATTAGAAATGTGAAGTGCCAAATTTGAAAGAAACAAACATTTTTTCCAAATCAAAAATGTGAATTTTTTTATAACCAGCAGTTCACTTTTAGCTATAGCTACGTTAACTTACGCTCCTTTTGATTATTCGTAATGGTAAGTATTTGAATTTTGCTCTAAAATTTAAAGCGTATTTTTTTTTGTATGTTATTCAATCTTCACGAAGTGTCAGCTCAATGCACACTAAACTATTCACTGTAATTTTGCGAACATTTAAAGATATTTTGATAATACACTTAATTCAATTCAATTCATTTTATTGAGACTTCAGTTAAAATTTAAGTATATAAACAAAATTTTCTTACAAGTAAAAACTTAGAACTATCTGTATTCTTTTATAAATCAATCATATGAACATATCTACATACTATTCGAAGTACAGGGCAATATTTACATTTATAGAGATTTATAAGTGCATATCGCTGCCTTAATTTGCTAAGGCCCTAACATCAAATTTTTCAATATCGAGTTTTTGATGGATTCTAATAAAGCGTGTCAACTTTCATCCTTATCGAAAATTTAAGAGACCTACACCGAAAACTTACACTCTTTTCTTTTAGTCTAAATTACAAATTATCAAAACTGTACTCCAAATACAAAAATGTTTTTTGCTTCTCCTGCAAAATTTTAAAAATGCGTGTTAGGGCTTTAGCAAATTAAGACAGCCATATAATATTACAAGTTTTGAGGTGAAGTGTTTGCTCATGCACTTCTGTTTTATTTTTTTTTTTTTGTCGTTTTGACAATAAGAACTTAAAACTAACTTAAAAACTACAAACTTAGAAACTAGCTATTTACATACACTTATGGAAATAAGTATACTTCAAGTCACAAAAATGCGATTTGTTTGTGAGATTATTATTTATTCCGAATTTATTTTATAATAAATACGAAAATAATAAAAATAACCCAGTTACTTAAATGCATTAAATTCATAACTTTAAAAAACCTTCTTCCACTTTAAGAATAATAAGAAAATTTAAAACTTAAAGGTTCTACCTACAAAAGTAAATTTCAGAGAACTATCACAAATTTATTAAAGCGTGTGACCACCCTAATTAATTTAGTTTTGATTTTGTGGTTTAACTACTTTCTTTAGGTTTATTATTTTAAAAAGTTCAAATATTAAAATTGCGTTTTCTTATTGTACAACAAAATTTTTCACATTCGTGGTACTGGTAACAATACGATATGATATGTCCATATGTATGTATTTGTCGTTTTTTTATTTTACCTTATCAAACAAGGAGCAGTTATTATAATCTTAAACAATTAAGATTAGAAATTACAAGTCAATTTGTTTTAGTTGTTGAAATAAGAAATTAGTTTTTATACTATTTGTTGAAATAAGAAATTAGTTTTTATACTATTTTTTAAATTACACAAATATTTTTTTATATATTTAGTAGGTATTTTTAAAAATTGTATGCGTACAATTCTGTATGATTTGTATACGGGTAATTCCATGAAGGCTCGAACAGTGGCCCATCGAAGTTATGGAACTTGAGGCAAAGTGTAATTTTATAAGAAATACAATATACATACAGTATTAAAAAACAAACAAAAGTTTGAGCTTCATGAGATTTTATGTTCTTGAAAATGTTGTTCCCAGAATTTATTTATTTTTGTCTTTTTATTAAAGCTCTTTGTGTTACTTTCCAACAAGTAACATATTGTTAAATTAAACTAAGTAAACTTCTGATGTAATTTTGGACAACTAGTATGTAAGCGTTTTGTGAATTAATTGCAATTGCTTTTAAAAAAGAGTAACAAAATTTGTTAGCACTGATCTTTAATGTTCACAAAAATTGTGTTTTGTGAAAATAAAACAAGATAAATTGAAAAAGAAGAAACAAATCATTAGCCTTGTTCACGCTTTAGAGTAAAGTGCTGGTTAACGGAGTAACAGGTTAAAAGTGTAACACAAAATTACTCTACAATAACAAAATTTACGGCATTTGCTTTTACCCTCACTTTACACTTTTACTCTGGTTTGACCCTATATCAGTTTGACACTATATCAGTTTTAGATGCGTTCATGCTCTAGGGTAAAACATTAATTTTTTACTCCGTTACTCAGCACTTTACTCTAAAGAGTGAATCGGGCTATTAAGAGCTTTTGGGTCACATTTGACTTTTACCAAAAGGGCACATTTAACATATATCAATAGTTCCCCATATTTCAGATTTACGTATTTACTATACAACTGTTATATTTTCTTTGTCTGTAAATTAGACCAATTAGTATTTAGTTAAGTATCTTATCTATTCGGGCGTTATATTTTCTGTCTACACATTTTTAAAGATATGGTACTAAAAAGATAAATCGAAGCGAAAATGAAGAGAGTATTTCAGATATTAGAAATAAGCATGAAACGATGGCATCAGCCTCCGAAAAATATGGGGTAAATAGGACAACATTTAAGGTCTTTCATACTAAATCTTGGAGTCGTACCCATTTTCCAATCCCATCCACGTTTTTCCTATAGTATGACATTGTCAATCGACATCCTTCCGCGAAATTTCAGTACTATACCGTAAATGGTTCCAGATATATATCCAAAAAAGCATATAGTTTGTATTGGAGGTGCCACACCCACTTGTAATTTTGAACTCAAACTATGCTTATCTTATGACCAGAGACGTAATGTATCATTATGAAATTGCAAATGAAAATTTTGTTAAATAAAGAGCAAATAATAATAATAATAGTCAGAACAGAAAAATAAAATAATAGTAATAAAATAATAATGTATCATTGTATACTTAAATTTGTGTCAATCTTTGTTGAGGTTTCAGTGTTATTTCGAGACATACACACATATTTTAATTTTTGTACATATGTATATACGTATGACAAAGTTCAGAATTACAGTTCTTTGAAAATTAAGTTTCAAAGGTACCCCACTTTACCCTATATATGACTTTTATGTCTTTGGTAACCCCTAGTGAAATTTTCTGGTAAATATTTTTGTGAAATATTTTAATCCTTAATTGTCTCTTTTGAAAGGGCTTTTCAGGTTTTCATCAAAAAAGGGGTCAAATTGTCCCATAAAAAGAGGAACTAAAGGTTTAAGATGTTCTACAGAAATGACCCACGTAAAATTTTACTCTACAACTTCACCGATAAGATTTTTCTCAGACATCAATTTATAATACTTTTTGTACTTAGTATTCAGCTCCCTTCGAGCAAAAAATGAAAACTTTGACCCACTGTAAAAAAAAATTGACACGATCTGGACTATAAGCTTATTTCACAAAAATGGTCTATACAACATACCCTTTGAGGATTATAGGGTGGCTATTCTGTTGCAAAAAAGCTGTTGAACTTTGTTATTAAACTTTCACATTTTTTTATATTTTTGCTTTTGAAACTCCTTTCATTCATTTATTTCATTTAATTTTCATCAAACTTAATAATATAAGTTAGGTGTATAATATATTTTTTTTGCCTATTTGGCTTTTGTATTTCAAATGAGTGAATAAATAAATAGGCTTAAACGATGTGGGCTGAGGAACAAGTTTCCACATATGCACACATAGTATATACGAGGGGGCCATCAAAAGTTAGCTTAGTTGGCGAATAAATTTTTGACATATCAAAAAAAGCCAGATGATTTAGCATAGTATTGCGATATTTTGTTGTAAGTTTCATTGCAAACAGCCAACATGGAGACAAGAAAACACAAAGCTACTGAGAAAGAATCGGCCATCACAGCAAGATAACCTCAAATCTATGAAAATATTTAATGAGTCAAATAGTATATGGCTTGTGACTGTCTCAAAATGGTTTTGGAGATTCCAGACCGGACATTTTTCTGTGAAGAACGAATCTCGTGAAGGTCGCTCGACTGCGTTTTGCTCCGCAAATCACTTCTGCAGGAGCTACCAGGATGAGGAGGAGGAAGAAACTACTATCCACTTTCTCTGTAATTGTCAACGGTTATTCAGCAACCTAGCTTACCTCGAATCTGCTAACATTAGGATTGAACTCTTCTTCAGCATTTAGCTTATCTTGAATTTAAGGATTCTGAAGTTGAGTTCAATGAAGATTAAAGTTTCTGCGGAAACAGACCACGTGGTATTACAAAGGGCCGATTGACCTAAGTATTTCCTACAATCTAATCTAACCTTTATGTTGTTCATTGAAAGAAAGAAAGAAAATGGAATGACCCTGCAAATAGTTTCCATTCCAGTTAAGCTGATACCAAAATAAAAATTACTGCAACTCTACTAATATATTATATTATAGATATTAAACACAACTAAAATTAAACAATTCACTTACCTTTTTGAAATATCTTTCTTTACTTTATTAATTTTTAAACATTTTATGCATTAGCTATAGCTGGTATAATTTTCTTATATATTTCTAATCCTTGCAAATAAGTATCAGCTTTAATGAACTCATCATGATTATGAGCTAAAGCTGGTGTATTACTCATTGGTGAAAAACCAATGGCAGGAATGCCAACCTTACGCAAATAACGACTATCGGAGCCACCAGTAAATACTTGAGTGCGTATTTTCAAACCTCTAAAAATTCCAAATTGTTACTTTTATTTCATCTTATAAATGAAAAATGTTGAACTTACAATTCATCAATAGTTTTCTTAAATGCAACCCAATAAAGATTCGTTGCATCCAGAGGAGTTGGCGGCACTTTTGGATCTTTTTGTTCAAATTCTATTTCTATGTCGCCACCAGCTTCTTTACACCATTGTTGTAACTAGCAATTAATTTATAACATATTAATTAATAAAAACATACGAAATATAATTTAATTTTACTTGTTTTTCAAATGCAACATGATCAACAGCTAAAGCTAAACGTATATCGAAGTTAGCTTCTATTAATGGTGGAATAACATTGTTTAGGACACCACCTTTGATTATGGTTAAATTAACAGTAGTAACATCGCCAATGGTTAGGCTGGCATCGCTATCCAAACGATTGGACTCGTGCTCTCTAAATGCCATCAATTTGTTAAAAATATAGTGAAATTTTTGGCCCGCTGTATTTTTCAATAACAAGGAACCATGTCCAGTGGTACCACTAATCTTGAAATTAACATCTGTAAATGATTGTATTTTAAACACTTATATTCTTTTAATTTTTTAAAGTTTAATTACGCCATATGCTTCTTTCTGCATAGAACACTGGGTATTCATCGTCGGGACAGGCCATGCCCTCATCCAATGAAAATCCAACATTTAGCTTTTTAAAATCATTCGTTTTCACAAATGCCTCCATACCCAAACGCCCGCCGGTCTCTTCATCTAACAAATAGAATAAAGTATAATTGATTAATAAGTACAAATAATTATCACTCCGGAGATAAAATTCTGTTTATCAAAAGATAACAATTTATAAAATAATGATAAAAATTGCAAACTAATCCAATTAATGGTGTATTATTATTATCCATAACTTTGTCTTTTACCTGCCACAAACATTAAATGAAGTGTGCGCTTCAAGGTGATCCCATTTTTCTTAAGTGCACGTACTGCTCCCAAATATTGCATTGCAACACATTTCATATCTTGTGCACCACGTGCAAAAATTTTACCATCACTATCTATTTCAGCAGCAAATGGTGGATGGGTCCACTTTTCCGGAAACACTGGAACCACATCCATATGCGAATTCAATATCACTGATGGCAAATTTATTTGTGTGCCAAGCCATGTTATGATCACTACTGGTTTAGTTGGAGTCGCTGGATAGTAGACATTGATTGGAAGTCCTAAGCCTGTTGCTTGTTTCTTTAAAAAATCTACACATGATGCTGTCAAGGAAAATATAGAAACAAAATGATTTAAATTATATCTGCATAGTTAAACTAGTCATTGGATTATAAAGTCTGCTTTAACACACAAAGATTTTTCACCGATTTTTCCACATTCTCTTTTGTTCTTATGTTCGATCGGCCGATTTTGTATTTTTATTGCTTCTTTGTTATTCCATTTACATGAGTAATTCCTTTTTTTGAGATGCAAAACTTTTAAAAGAGAAACGTCAAATATTGTTATAAAAAAATCGCTGTTGCTACAGCCGATTGCGACTCGTTCTCTTTCGTCTCCCCTACCTCGCCAATAACCAGAAAATCGGTGAGAAAAATCGGCCAAAAGTCGGTATGTATAAAAGCAGACAAAGCAATAGAACTTGAAGTATTGTTAGGAATATTTTATTCAGCTGATCGTGTATTTACCTTCAAGCACTTAATATTTATACACTTTCAAGTATTTTTGATAAATCTCTTAATTTTAAATTATAATTTATGAAAATATTTATACTTACTGTAATCAATATCAGGATGTACACTTGGTATGCGTAAATATTCACGGAATAGTTTAATTTCTTCATTATTCTCCCAAGAACTCATAATGACAAGCTAAGGACATCGAAATTTAACATTAGAAATGGTGTAAGAATTTAGATTTTTAAAAGATTAAGTTCATTTTATAACAAAAAAAATAGACATTTTTTAATAAAATTTTGAATTTTTCTAAAAATTTTCAGTGAAAACTATGTTCCATCAAAGTGTATTACACTTTAGGCCCAAAAAGGAGTTTGGTCTGACCCCGATCGCATTTTTTGTGACGCATAGTGTAATGATAAAAAATTTTTCCATTTTTACCGATTTGAGAGACATGCCACAAAATGTAAGATAACACTATATACAATAAATACCTCCAATATCATGACAGATACATAACCCGGACATGATGGTTTTTTTATTTCTCATATTGATTGACTTCAGCGTACTGCGCAAAAACTCATAATCCGTGAAAGATGCGTGATTGAAGATTTGTAGTCGTAGAAGATAACCGATCACGACCACTTTCGAGGTACAGCTTTAGTATTCATTCAAATTATTACAGAACAGTTTTTCACTTCGGATTTGGTATAAAACTTCCATTCTTGCACAAATATAACTCACACTACACCAATGAATGTGAATAGCTGGGGTGTTTTGCCATAAAAGAAGAAAAAGAAGTTCCTGACACAAAACAAGTCAGAATTTATTAAACATGTATGCACTACCAAAGCTAAAACGGGTTCAATTGCGGCAAACCAGAGCCTCCCCCATTTTTATTTTCGCACATTTATTTATGCTGGTTTACTATTTTACAACGTTTATATAAGCTCGCGTTCAATTGTGTCTGTCTGTTCGGTTGGAATTTTACAACCGATTTTAAATTAACTTCCCGTAAACAAACTTTAAACATATTTCAGAACTAGATGGCAATGCAATATGAAATATCTAAAATATATATAAATGTAATATAATATAAAATATTAGCGTTTAATTATTTATTTAAATAAACATAATTATAGTACAACATACTTTCAGGCTGGCATGAAAGTTTGACAGGCACTACATAACTCTATTTAAAATTTTTATAGTTTTCCAGCCACTCTAATTACATAATAGGTGTAAAAATATGAAGTGCGTCTTCAACTAACAGATGACATAGATGTTATTTATGGTTAGTATCGAGGATGCAAAGCATTGCATTCATCATTGTTAAAATCATTGCTTTAACGGGGGTAGAATATATATGTTACATGGGTAAATACACACAAGACTAAAAAGCAGAAAATAAAATTTTAAATAAAAAAAAATTTTACGTTTTCAAAACGGACTAAAAAGTACCATATAAAATAATTTCTCCTAGTCCCATAGAGATTTATAACCTGATATAGATTCCTAACCCCATACAGATTGTGCGGAAAATTTGTAATTGTGAAATTTAGTAGGTATGAAAATACTTGCATGATTTAAAAAAAAAACGTGGGTCGCATACAATAGGAAGTTGATGGATGAATAGTTAACCTTATTTGAAGTTTTAATGAAGTTGGAAAAACGCTAGCAAAAAGTAACCAATTAATTAATAAATGGAGTGAAGTGATTCCTAATGTAAAAGTTTGTGATAGTAAAAGGCAGTCGAGAAACCCACCAAACGCTAAAAAATATTCTATAGAAAAAGAAGGAGACAAGGATCACTGTGATTTGGAATAAAAATATGGTGATTTAAAATTCGAGGGAACGATAAGGAACCGAAGCGGGTTCCGAAACGATCATCTGATCTGCATGTTTTGCTCCCTTAACATTTGATCACAAAAATATACATATAATCAATTTTTTCCACAAATGTGAGATACATTTTCATAGATTTTCAAAAAGTATTTGAGCTTCGCAGTTGTTTTTTATTTTATTTTTTTTGTATTCACTGTAATTTTCGGAACATTTAAATATATTTTGATAATACACACATTGGGTGTTATTGTTGCTGTTGTTATTGTTATATTTTTGTTTAGTTTATTTTACTTTTGCATTCTATCATTTTTTGCTTTGACTGAAGCGAATGGTAAAATTTACGGTTGTAAATTTTTATATGCATATATAAAACAAGTCGTCAGCCATTTTAATGCAGGGTAGACAACAACTTTTCTGTAATTTGAGAATGTTGAATCCAAAACTAACCTCCATTTTGCTCGATCAGCTCCTTTTATGTGTAAAGGTGGAAGTATGATTTTTTCGCGTGGAACTAAAGACTTTTACATTTACATTTTTTCGCCAACCATCAAAGCCTTTCGCAGGCTAAATTTTCTGTGTCCAATGTCTTGACTTGGTTCGACTATCCGAAAATCAATAAAACACGGATACTTTTTATCAGGGCTTGGGGGCAACAAAATTTTGGGGTTGCTCCGCTCCAGCTCCACTCCGACCTCTTAAGTATAGCTCCGACTCCGCTCCGTGCTCCGCTCCGAGCTCCAACTATATATAATTTTCTCAATAAAAATCATTTTTTTTATTTTAAATTCGTTTATGTGTATCGCTACCTTAATTTACTAAAGCCCTAACATCCATTTTTCGAATTTAACAGGAAAATCAAAAATTATTGCTTCCAGAATTTGTAATTTGAGCTGAAGGAAGAGATCGTAAATTGTCGGTGTATATCTTTAAAGTTTTCGGAGCAGATGAAAGTATGCACCAGTATAATCCACCAAAAACTCGATATTGAAAAATTTGATGTTAGGTGACCAATTCTGGGAAGTTCCGAATATACTCTTTATTTGACTCAAAACTCGACATGTTTACCATACGAAAAAATATAATGCTAAGTTGTACAACAACTTTATCGTTTTGAAGGCTGCTGTCATAGCAATAGAACCAGTTAAGATTGTGAACTCCTTATTCTTAGTAACATCTTTTAAAAAAAATTATGAATTATTAACACACATTAGCCCTATTCACGATATGGTGTAAACGGTCTTGCAACATTGCAAATGCAAATTTTTATTGCATATCGCATATATATGTTATTGTGGTAGCAGAACTATTTTGCATTTGCAATGATGCAAGACCATTTGCACGAAATCGTGAATAGGGCTATTGTAATTAAAATTGTACATTTCATTACTGCAATGGAAATGGCACTACTCAGTTCAAATCCCTTGCAATGAATAAGTAATTAATCAATTAATGTAATGAATTTAATTTAGTACTAATTCATTCCAATGGATTTGAACTCAGCATTGCCATCTGCATTGATTAATGGAGATGGTAATGGAAAAACTTCATTGCCAGTAATTGTAATAGTGTGCAAGTTTTCAAATATAATGTCAAGCAACAATAGTTGGGAAAATGAATGAAATGAATCGGAGCAGCGGAGCGGTTAAATTTTCATTGTTCTAGATCCGGTCAAAACAATGTGCTCCAAGCTCCATTTTTAAGTCAACTAATACCTTACCTTGACACGCGTTACAGATTTTAGTACCGTTTTGCCAATTTTTGTCTGACTTAATTAAAATTGTTACACAATTTGCCAATTCACAAACTGCCCTATATATATTGTCGTATAATCATAATGTCATACAATTTTGTATGAAAAATGAGAGAATTTATGACAATTGAGAGGATAGGGGGCCAAATAAGACAGTTTATGAATTAACCAAATAAAGTAGATAGATAAAACCACAAATTCAGTAAATATCATTAGGCCTGTTCTTAACTAGTAAAATATTGCTAGTAGCAAAAGTAGGAAAACTAGTAAAATTATAAGTATGTCAAAACAGCTGTTTAAAAAACTACAATTTTTCAATTACCTAAAAAGTAATGAAAGCCTCAGGAATGCAATTTACTTTGACAGTTTGACAGTCAAGCAGCTGTCTTTACCTGCTATTTTATTTAAATTTACCCAACAAACAAAATTACGGAATCCAGAGACGACGGATCCGTTTACGGTACAGTAAAAACGGTATCCGTTTCAAGCTATACATAAACGGAACGTTTACGTACAGTAGAAGTCGTACCTTTTTAAATTTTCCATTTTTAGTCAATATTTACTCTGTCAAAACGTTTTCCGTAAATTCTCCGTCAAAACGGATCCATTTACGGGCCGTAAATACTCCGTTCTAAACGTATCCGTTTTTTCTCCGTGATTTCACCGTCAAGTCTGTATCCGTTTGTATTCCGTAAAATCGTATTTATATGTTAGATTTTTTCAAAAATATTTTGTTTTTAAAATTTTTCAACAATACAAATTTTCAATTTCCAGTGTCAATAAAAGGTTTCGATTCCAGACTGAACCAAATTATTCTCTTTTTAATAGTATCTTTCTCATCCTAAAAGGCGCAATTTCTAATAATCGTAAAAAATACAAGCTGAAAATTTCTTCAAGACATCAATGCTGTTGAAGAGGAGGAGTACTAAAATTGTTAATAGGGAAATAGAAATGCACATCTTTGCCTATCTAGTGTAGATCCTTTATAGAAGCAGGAAGAAAAAGAATAGTGTATTGTGCAATTTCACATTTACATTGCTATGTAGATATGTACAATCCCGCTAAGCTGCAGAAAATTCGAAAGTCACTAGTCGATTTTTCGACCACTGGTTGAAAATGAGTTAAATTGGGCGGGGATGTATGGGCAAAAAAGGTTCATGATTTTGCACCGCAACTGATACATTGAGCCATTGAGAGTTCTGCGCCATAAAGTAATGTTTATTTTTGCGTATAAAAATTATCTAAAAACAAGCAAATATGTCTTTAATATTACGAAGTAAAATGAAAGAGAGAGAAATATCCGTCAACATAACAAAATCAAATACCAAATTGTCTTAATGAGACATGTCCATTACTCAGGTACAAAATATTAATTTTTTTTTTTTTTTTTTGCGTAAAAATGTTTCTTTTATAAGTAGTATTTAGAATACGTATCAAAAATTTTATAAAAAAAAAGGTTTTTGAAATACACGCATAACTGCGTATATTATGAGTTGTATAAGAATTTCATAGTCGCGAGACAGCTGCTCTATTTTTAAACGCGTTTTTCTCGAAACATACTTTTGCAAATTAGCGGCTGTTCTAACTTATGAAATAAAAATTACTGCAACCCTACTAAACTGAAATTAAAAAATTCGTTTACCTTTTAAAAAACCTTTCTTTATTTTATTAAGGGGTTATACGCAGTTTAAATTAAAAAAAAATTGAATTTTTGCTTATTCATAATGTACATATATTTAAGTATATCCTCTGAAAATTTCTTATCGATCCTACAAATATTTTTGAAGTTACATGCATATTTGTAAAGGCAAATTCACTATCTGTAAAGAGCTTTTACAACTTTGAACGTGTTTTTTTTCAAAACAGTGTTTTCTAAGTCGGTGAGCAAGATTTCTCAAAAACAAGCTTTATAAATATATTTTTTAGTAATTGATTGAACAATTTAAGTCCTAAATTTTCATAAATAATCAAAATTGTTTCTTTCTAAATCCATCATTTTGCTAAAAAATAATATTTTGATTATTCATTCGATCGATTACTAGATAATACTTTGCAGTAACTTAATCTTTTTGGTTTTTTCATTTTGGATGATCCGATCCAGAGATATCGTGCTCACTGCAAGACGCCTTTTTTCAGAGGACTTCCCGGAGACCATCTACAGGAGCTTTACAAACCATTGTTTTAAAAAAAATAAGAAAAGAATTCTTAATAAAGTTAAAAAATAAACAATATGTATGTAAACTTTTATATTAATGCAATTTTAATAAAAATGCTTGAAATAGTGATGTATATCATTAATCGTAACCGCAGGTTAATAGCCAGTTTGCGGTTAATCGTAACTGGCGATTATTCCGGCAATCGTACATTGCGGTTATTGGAAAAATTTGTATTTTATTGAACGCACTCGTTCTACAAAGAGCAGTCAAAATTTTTTTCCATTTAAAATACATTTTTCAAAAGTTTTAATAAAAATCTGTCGAAAACGCGTTGGACAAAATTTTCTAAATGCAATAGGTGATTAGTTACACGGATTCTAAACAGGGGTTGTTTGAACAAAATGTCTAAAGTCTACCCCTTCCAACTCGGTGAGTTTTTGACCAATCTCGTTCAAATTTGGAGTGGTAACTACTATCTAATAGGACTAAACTTTATGCAAGTTTGAGCTCGATCGATTTTAAAAGTGGGTTCACGTGTGATGAAATCACCCATTTATTTAAAATTCAAGAGGTAAAACAGCCATTCCAGATTGGACATAACGAGCGATCGATTTCATCTTTCCCGATTTGGCTTAAATTTGGCCTATGATTTTATTTTAGACCAAACCCAACAAAAAGGTATACAAAAAAAATCCGGTACGGTTTTTACCGGAGTTGCCAGAGCGAACCAAATCTCCGAAATTGACTGTATCGATTCACAGAATCGTCCATAGCTCAGACATTTCGATCTTATAATTTAACTCACACTTTTCTCTTTTTCTCTTCAATTACACAAATATAGTCAACTTAAGTATTGAATATAGTATTTTTGAATAAAATATAACAAATTCATTCTGAAAACATTGCTTTTAAATTTAAAGACAACGATCGTAATCGTAACTGGCGGTTATTAAAAATGGTAATCGTTATCGTAAAAGCCGTATCAGTGCATCACTACCTTGAAAAACCGCTTTTTTCCGGCCTCCTAAGTGCGTATAACCCCTTAATTTCTATAGATTTTATGCATTACCCATAGCTAGTATAATTTTCTTATATATTTCTATGCCTTGCAAATAAGTATCGGCTAGAATGAACTCATCATGATCATGAGCTAAAGCTGGTGTATTGTTCATTGGAGAAAAGCCAATGGCAGGAATACCAGCCTTACGCACATAACGACTATCGGTGCCACCAGGAAATACTTGAGTGTGTATTTTCAAGCCTCTGAAAATTTCAAATTGATAATTTTATTTCATCCCACAAATGAAATGTGTTGAACTTACAATTCATCAATAGTTTTCTTAAATGCAACCCAATAAGGATTCGTTGCATCCAAAGCAGTTGACGGAATTTTTGGCTCTTTTTGCTCATATTCTATTTCTATGTCGCCACCAGCTTCTGTACACCATTGTTGTAACTAGAAATTTAGTTATTACATATTAATTAGTAAAAACGTACGTAAATAAACTTCTATTTTACTTGTTTTTCAAATGCAACATGATCTTCAGTTACAGCTAAACGTATATCGAAGCTAGCTTCCATTAATGGTGGAATAACATTGTTTTGGACACCACCCTTGATTATGGTTAAATTTACTGCAGTAACATCGCCAATGGTTAGGCTGGCATCACTCTCCAAACGTTTGGACTCGTTCTGCCTAAATGCCATCAATTTGTTAAGAATATACTGAAATTTTTGGCCCGCTGTATTTTTCAATAGCAATGAACCATGTCCAGCGGTACCGCTAATTTTGAAATTAACATCTGTAAATGATTGTATTTTAAACATTTATATTCTTTTAATTTTTTAAAGTTTAATTACGCCATATGCTTCTTTCTGCATAGAACACTAGATATGCATCGTCGGGACAGGCCATGCCCTCATCCAATGAAAATCCAACGTTTAACTTTTTAAAATCATTCGTTTTGATAAATGGTTCCATACCCAATTGACCGCCGACCTCTTCATCTAACGAACAGAATAAAGTATAAATTAATTAATAAGTATACTAAAAAATAAGTGCAATGTAAAATTGATATTTTTGTAATGTTATTTTCAATGTAAAAACCAAAATGTTAGTTTTACGGCAAAAAATATCAGATTGATATGTTTTGTTTTGAATTTACATTAAAACTATATATATTAATAATAACCCGTTTTACATTGTCATGTCAAATTACAATGTTTAAATCAGGGACCGTAATCATTATAAGGAGTATGAAAAAAATCTAAATTTATTGCTTATTACTTGAATTTTATATATTTGATCATCAATAATTGCTCAGAAATTGTAATGATTTTTTTATCTGTTTTTTTTTTTTACTATTTTTATCTGTTTGCTCGGAAATAATAATTATTTTCTGATTTTTTTTTTTGGTCAGGAAAAAAAATTATTATTTGATTTTTATATATTTGATTGACAAGAAAAAATCAAATCGTTGCACAGCTTTATGATTTTAAGCTATGTCGTAAAATGTTTTCAAGATTTTGGAGGTGTTTGGTAAATTTCACACACAGATTCTTGTTTTACTCGGCAAGACCTACAAGAAAAAAAATATCGCTTCCCAGGTATTTCACTAAATTTTGTAACACTGTTATTGTCATATCAATTCTACATTAATTTTGCTTTAATGTTACATTCTATCATATCCTTTTGACGTTTTCAATATCAATATTACATTAAAATAATGTATTTATTTTACATTTTTTACGTTAAAATTACATTGTTTTCACATCATTTATATATTTTTCACGCTCAAATCAGCAATGTGAAAATTACATTTTGTAATGTCAATTTTGATATTTTTTAATGTTGACTGATTATTGTAAGCAAAAAATATTATTTTTACAGCTGTTTCATGGACTTTTTTTTCGAAGGTATAAATAATTAGCATTCTAGAGATAAAATTCTACTTATCAAAAGATAAAAATTTATAAAATAATGATGAAAATTTCAAACTAATTCAATTAACGGTGTATCTATATAATATAATGACAAATATGACTCTCAGTTTATTATAATCCATTACATTATGTGTTTACCTGGCACAAACGTTAAATGAAGTGTGCGCTTCAAGGTGACCCCATTTTTCTTAAGTGCGCGTACCGCTGCCAAATATTGCATTCCAACACATTTCATATCCTGTGAACCACGTGCAAAAATTTTACCATCACTATCTATTTCAGCAGCAAATGGTGGATGCGTCCACATTTCTGGAAACACTGGGACCACATCCATATGCGAATTCAATATCACTGATGGCAAATCGATTTGTTTGCCAAACCATGTTATGATTACTACTGGGTTAGTTAGATTCGCGGGATAGTATACATTGATTGGAAGTCCTAAGTCTGTTGCCTGTTTCTTTAAAAAATTTACGCATGGTGCTGTCAAGGAAGATATAGAAACAAATGATTTAAATTATATCTGCTTAGTTAAACTAGTCATTGAATTATAATGTCTGCCACCGATTTTTAGCCGATTTTTCTCACCGATTTTTCACATTCTCTTTTGTTCAAATGACGACAGCTGTTTTATATAACGATTTCGACCGACCGATTTTGTATTTCTATTGCTTCTTTATTATATATAAAAGATATGAGTGGAACAAAGATACTTGTAAAAGAGAAACGTCAAAAATCGTTGTTGGTACAACCGATTGCTACTCGTTTACTTTCGTCTCCACTCCCTCGCCAACAACCAGAATATCGGTAGAAAAATCGGCCAAAAATTGGTATGTATAAAAGTTTTATTAGAAATATTTAATTAGACTGGTCATGTATTTACCACAAGCACTTAATATTTATACACTTTCAAGTATTTTTGATAAATCTCTTAATTTTAAATTATAATTGATGAAAATATTATTTATACTTACTGTAATCAATATTGGGATGTACACTTGGTATGCGTAAATATTCACGGAATAGTTTAATTTCTTCATTCTTCTCCCAAGAACTCATAATGACAAGCTAAGGACATTGAAATTTAACATTAGCAATGGTGTAAGAATATAGATTTTTAAGCGATTAAGTTTATTTTATAACAAAAAAAATACACATTTTTTAATAAAATTTTGAATTTTTCTAAAAAATTTTCATTGAAAACTATATTCCATCCCCTATCACATATTTGCGACGCATTTTTTGTTTTTTAAATGTAAGATAACACCTCCAATATCATGACAGATACAATACCCGGACATAATGGTTTTTTTGTTTCTCATTATTCACCATTTGATATTAAGACTGAGAGGTTTTTAAAAACTTTTAAATTAGGGATATGGACGAGGCAGTCAATCTGTCACTTCCAATTTTAATATATTCAAATGGCCATGGCAAAACTTTCATGTCGACCCACCAAAGGCTAAAAAATACTCTATAGAAAAAGAAAGAGACAAGAATGACGGTAATTATGAATAAAAATATAGTGATTTAGAAGTCGAGGGAACGATAAGGAACCGAAGCGGGTTCCGAAACGATTGTCCAATCTCCCCAAAATCGGTTGAAAATTAGTATTTTAGATATTTTTAGATATTGCTCAGTTCACACATAATGCAACATAACATAAACAATTTTGTCACTGTGTTTTTGATTAAAAAGTTTAAAAACTAGGAAGGAAAAATCACTTATTTTATTTTTTATAAATTTAAACGAGAATGGCCTAAAATATCAGCTAAAAATTAAAAAAAAAAATGAGTTAATCTAGCCGTCAATAGCTAAATTTGCAAAACACATGGGGGGTTTTGAATACAAAATTTATTGGATATATGGTAAACACAGTATGCCCAAAATTTTTCAATACCACAACGAATTTTTAAATAAAAGCGTATAAACAAATCGTGAACGATTTTCTAAAAATCTGAAAAATCGGTATATAATTCATCGCTATGTTGTGAATTAAGTATGTGTATAACCTTCTTAGTTTTTTCAAAAAGATAGATATACATATATATTTATTAAATTATCGAATTAAAGTCCAAAAACCAAACCAAAAATTTGTTCACACCCCATCACAACTTTTATATTTAAATATGAATGTCAAGTTTTGATCTACACTGTGCCCCAAATTCGCGTATAATAGTTTAGAATACAAAAGATAAAAAATATGCTAAATCTTAAAAAATGTTTTGCTGCAATTGCAAAAAACATTTTTTTAATTAATTGAAAAATAAAGTGGTAGAGGATGTAAAATGAAAATTTGTGACAGGATATATGAGGAGATTTTAAGAGAATAATAGATCCGGTTTCGGAACCCAAACTATCAGCAGATATTATTATAAATATTTACCGGGGTTGTGTGTGAGCAATACCAATTTTGGCATTTTTTAATATTTTTTTTGGTTGGTTGTTCGGTATTTTGTGGTCGTTGATTTGGTGGAACAATTAACTCATTTTGGCCCAGAATTGGATGCCATGATCCAATTTTGAAAATTTTCAAAACAAAACTTTTATATATCTTCAAAAAGAAATTTTAGTACCTAAAAAAATTGAATTTTAGAGGATGTAGTAGTTTTTGGCTTACCAAGAGGAAATAAAGTGACCAGGTGTAAAAAACATTAAAAGAATTTCTGGTATCGAATGTATTTAATACAGTATTTTAGAAGTTATTATAAGTTAAAGACAGCGAAATGTGTGTGTGTTGAATTTTGCTTATTTCAGAATATGTTATTTGCAAAAGTTTGGTCACCTGTAATCTCTTAAAAATATATTCGGACCTAGTTTCTACATCAAGTTTGTTATTTTATCTAGACGAATTTCTCATTTCAAATAAGAAATAATTAATTTAACTATTTTTTATTGGTTTTCAAAACATCTACCAGTCAGGCAAAAATGGTTTAAAGAAAACCTTCAATTTTAATTTCCTCCTACGCATTTCAGCCTTTTTAAGACCATCTGACAGAATTTTCTAAAACACAATGCCTTTCGTAGATACACACGAAGAATTGAAGTAGACGATCAATTCTTCTATTTACTTCCAACCAAGATTACCTTAAGGCCACCTTTTGATCTAAATTTTTAAAAAAATAGAAATTTTTTTATATTTCAAAAGTATAGGCTTTTAAAAGTATACTGTAAAATTTGTCCAGTATTTCGACTTCTGCAACATATTTAGCAGGTGAGCGCAGAAGCAGGTAAAAGGGCCGACTGAAGTTTAAACTCATTTATCTCGAAACTATATTTTTCAGCACGGTGGGAGACAAAAAACAAAAACTACTCGACCGATTCGTCTCAAATTTTACTATATTATTCAGTAAACCAGTGCTTATCGCAGGAACTAACTAACTTTCTACGTTGAATACTTCTTACTTTTTACATACAAAATAAAATGAAAAAACGGTCTGTTTTCGTAAAGTAAATATCAACAACGCGCCATTTTGTCAAATTTTTTTCATTTTAGTTTCTGCGATAGCTACACTCATACTGATTGTAACTTCTTTTTTTTTTGTTTTAGATCAGTGGAAAATCCAAAACATGTCTCACCAGTAAGATCCGTTTTTTTTTTTTGAAGAGGGCGACTGTAACACCAATTTTAGTTTACTTAAAATTATAATTTTTTTTTATTATTTTTGTATATTGTTAATGTAATAAAATATATCGTTTAAATACTATTGCTCATTATTTCATTTAAAAAAAGTCGCTAGACCAGGAGGTCCCCTTAATCAAATCTAAAAAAATGATTTTTGTGTTTAAATATATACTTATTTTTAGCATTTTTAGTAAATCATTTACGGCTTGTTGTTACCTTTTGTTTTCAAAATTCGTTGGGAAGTACACAAATTTTAGATGTATATGTTTATAAAATAATGAATGAACTTCCAGTCCCAATGACGGTTAGGGGTAGGGGGCGGAAGAATTAACACTAAACCCTTTCAGATAATAAGAAAAACATAAATTACCAAAAACGAAATTTTGATATAAAAAAATATTTCAGAAAACCCCCCGCTTACTTTTGTTATTCTGCTAATATATAAATACACAAATTTGGAAAAAAAATTGGAAAAAAAAAATTTCCAAATTAATATGACGCGCTCAGAGGAAAAGTGAAGCATAAAATTTACTAGAGGAAAGAATTGCTACTGTTACTTGCCGACTACAGCGATATAGCCGAGTACGCATGAAGAGTTGTAATTTACGCACACATACAAAATCAAATAGGCAAAGCAGAATGGGAGTTCGTTTTGGGTTTACGAAATTTTCTATTTCACCTTTCCTCTAGTAAATTTTATGCTTCACTTTTCCCCTTAGCGCACCATGGAGGACCTGATTGATAGTGTAACCTTTTGCATCACGGGGCCAATATATTGAGTTCTCAACAAGGCATTCATGCTAGGCACTGACTAGGCATTAACAAGGCACTAGTATTTTCATATTTAGTTTATAAAAATATAATTTAACATCATATAATATAAATGCAGATATTTTTATATACAAAATTATTGTGATAAGCAGCAGGATAAACCTAGCTAGGCCCACGTCAGAAACTAGACAATTCTTCCAGGCTAGTATAAATGCATATTTTAAATTTATTCATTTAATGTTATGAACTTCAACATTTAATTTTTTTTTATAAATACTCGTATTAAAGAGACATCCTAGTTGTAACTTTGTAAAACTCGATTTGCATTTTCTTAAAGTATATGTTTTAAAAAATGTGTCTACAAATTTTTAAGTTGATCCGATGAAAATTGCTGACACTTTACGATTTCCAAAAAAAAAAATTGTTTTTCTTGACACTGTAAGAAAATTGACAAAGTAAGAAACCCTTTTATTTCAAAATGATATTTTTTAAATCGGTGACTACGATCACTCAACAACTACTGAACCGATTGACTTCAAATTTAATATGCCAATTTTTTCGAACCACAACTGGGGGTGCTCCCTTAACATTTAATCACAAAAATATACATATAATCAATATTTCAATTTTATCACATTTACATAGGTTTCCAAAAAGTATTTGTAGTTCAATCTTCACGAACTGTTAGCTCGATGCACACTAAACTATTCACTGTAATTTTCCGAGCACTTAAATATGTTTTGATAAGAACTCATTGGGCGTTGTTGCTATTGTTATATTTTTGTTTAGTTTATTTTAATTTTATATTCTATCATAACATATTTTGCTTTGACTGAAGCGAATGGTATAATTTACGGTTGTAAATCTTTATATGCATCCATCTTTATATAACCATCTTTAAGTCAACTCATACCTTACATTGACATGTGTTACAGATTTTAGTACCGTTTCGCTAATTTTTGTCCCATTACATTAAAATTGTTACACAATTAGCGAATTCACAAGCTGTCATATGTATTGTCGTATAACCATAATGTCGTATAATTTTGTATGAAAAATAAGAGAATTTATGACAAATAAGAGAATTGGACGCCAAATAAGACAGCTTCTAAATTGACCAAATAAAGTAGATAAATAAAACCGCAGTCAGTAAATTTCATTAGGTCTGTTCGCGTACTTTACTAGTAAAATTTTGCTAGTAGCAAAAATTAAGAGCGTAGGGAAAATGATCTCTTAAAAACAGTATAGTCTGAAAAAGTAAGCGAACAAAAAACTAACAAAATTTAAGTAAGGTAACTGATATGTCAAAACAGCTGTTTAAAAAATACAATATTTGGAAATAATATTTTCAAGCTTTTGAAATATTTTCTCCCAGCGTTATTTTTGGTTTATTTTTTGGTGAGTCACTTTACGCGGCTGTAAAAAACAGGTAAAATTACGATCTGACCAAAACCAAAAATAATTAAAGTTTAGAAAGGTGTAGAATAACATATTTTCTGGTTTACTAAGTTATATCCATTTCCCGATAACCTACAGAAAAATCGAAAATCACTCGTCGATTTTTCGACCAATGGTTGAAAATGAGTTAAATTGGGCGGGGATGTATGGGCAAAAAAAAGTTCATGTTTTTGCCCCCGCAACTGATACATTGAGCCATTGCTAGTTCCGCGACATAAAGTAATGTTCACTTTTGCGTATAAAAATTTCCTAAAAACAAGGAAATACATACATATGCCTACCAAATACCAAATTTTCTTAAAATTAAAGACATTTACCTTTTTCATATACTTAATTTAAAAGACAATTTTCTTATTTTTAAAAATTTAGGACATTTTTCTTAATATTCAGGATGGTTTGGGATCTTAAAAATAAAGTCTATTATCTCATTTTTAATTTTGAAGTTAAAAAAAAATTTTTTTGACGAAAGTCTAGATTTATTATTTAAAAAAGTTCAAACATTAAAATTGTGCTTTCTTAAAACAATATTTTTCACATTCATGGTACTGACTGGTAACGACCTAACGATATGTCCATAAGCATGTATGTCTTTGTCGTTTTTTTATAACCTTATCAAACAAGGAGCAATTATCATAATCTTAAACAATTAAGATTAGAAATTAAAAGTCAATTTGTTTTAGTTGTTGAAATATTAAATTAGTTGTTAAACTATTTTTTAAATTAGGGTACACACAAATATTTCTTTATATATTTAGTAAGTATTTTTAAAAATTGTATGTGTTCAATTCTGCATGATTTTTATACGGGTAATTCCATCAAGGTTCGAACAGTAGACTATCAAAGTTTTGGAACATGCGGAAAAATGTAATTTTAAAAAAATGTACCACTGTACTATATCCTAGTTGCTCTTTTGCTATTCTTTGAATCTACCAGATTTATTTAAAAAGCTGAGCAGATCCTGTGGAGTCAAAGAGCTCAGGTATTCGTCTCTTAAAACTCCAGTGCCAAATATGCTAACTCTGATCCGACAGAAAGCGAGGCAGACACTAAGAAAGTGGTCAGTCATCTCTCCACACTCTTCCTCCTAACCACAGGAAGCACAGAAGGCACTAGCTCCCAGGCCAATCATATTCAAATGTTTGACTCAAGAGAAGTGACCTGTATATAATCCCACCAGCTGCCTACAGCTCTTCCTGTTAAGTGATAACAGAAAGTCTGTTAGACGCTTCAAGATAACAGGTAACATGATCTTTGTCTCTCTAAAGCCCCTCTGTTTTGAAGGGTTATATACACTTGTCGCCGGAAAAAGGATATTTGTTTTGCCAATGTGGTACATTTTTTTCAGAATAAGTCATCGTATATTTGTTTGTTGATAACTGGGGACGATACGGCTGTTGTGCCAAAACACCTTTTTTCATAACCTCTTGAGGTGAGAACGATAACTAAAGAACGGTTTATCTGAAATGAAAAAAAAAAAAAAACAGAACATGTTTTAGTTTTCATCGTCACGCTCTTAGTGAACGAAGGGTTTTGTGAAATTTACATTTTTACAAAAATTGTGATAATTTTTTTAAAATTCTTGATTTTCGAGAGTCTGGAAATTTGGCTTTAGTAGAGAGAAAAAAAGGTTTGTTTCAAATAAAAATTCATTCGTTTACTAAGAGGCTATTACAGTTATAAATTAGCCAGAAATTCAGATCGATTGGGGTTTTTGAGAAACCTTTCTCACCGCAAGGAAACTTTTTGAAAAACAATATTTCGAGATAATCGCGTTTAAACTTTCGGCACCATGTTAAGGTAGTCGGAAGTAACGCCCAGATATCTATGAAATTTGGAGAATATTTTCTCTAGAGGATGTACTTTGAAAAATGAAATAAAAAAATTTTTCGATTTTTTCGGCAACCTCAAGTGTATAAAAAACAAACAAAAATTGGGCTTACTGAGACTTATGTACTTGAAAAATGTTGTTCACAGATTTTGTTTATTTTGTTTTTATTTTTTTTTTTAAGGGGTTTGTGCTACCTTTCCAACGAGTTACAAATTGTTAAGTAAAATTGTTGAAAATTATATTTTGGCGGATGCTGGAAAACTTTGAGCCATTAAAGATAATAAAAATCCAAATTTATACTCTTAACCCTTAAATGCGTAGTGCGACCGATTTCAATTAAAAACATACTGAGAGGTAGTATTCGTGATTCTGAACAACGTTTATTCTACGAGTTTTCTCGTAGAATAAACGTTCAGAAAGGCTTAGCTATTCCT
Source organism: Toxonevra muliebris (assembly GCA_963691655.1). Classification (NCBI taxonomy): domain Eukaryota; kingdom Metazoa; phylum Arthropoda; class Insecta; order Diptera; family Pallopteridae; genus Toxonevra; species Toxonevra muliebris. The sequence continues at coordinate 116,619,714 of OY829326.1, read as the reverse complement.
TGTTCCAGCACCTCTTGATTAATAACTCTTAATCCTTGCTGACTAATTTGTAAACTTACAAATTACGGTCAGCCATCATAAAGAAGATGAAATATATTTTAAATGTTAAAAACCGATAGTCAAAACTTTGAGCCCGTTTTTCTCAAAACAATGTTTTTGCCATTTTTTATTTGAGCCAAAAGAAAGTCCATGCCTTTTCGTTTGAGAACTTTGATGTCCAAAAGTGGGCTAAAGCTTATATGTTAAGAATTCCAGAGACAGAAAGTTTGTTTCTATTAATCTACCAGTCCCATAAAAATTGGTTGAGTTTTGGACCGAGAAATCATACCAATGCGGGGAATTCGATCGAAAATCGGGGAATTTCTCGAGGGTTATCGGGGAGAGAGAAAAAATGAGTTGGCATCTCTGATATAGGGTGACAATAATAAGCCCTATTCTAAATATTCTTGAAATTAAATCCCTGGTAAAATTTGTTTCTTTTCGATGTATTCCTATAGGAAAATAAGCTAAAAGAAATAAATTTTCCCGGGGATTTCATTCGGAAATACTTAGAATAGGGCTGAATATCTCGTCGGTGCTGCTTATGTGGGACCAAAAAAAAATATCAATTAATATTTTCGCGTTTGTAAGTATATGATAATTTTTATCAAATTAGCACAATTAATTTTCTATAGTTTCCCAAAAGATGAAGCAGTAGAGCGAAAGGTTATATTGGGAGTATGCTCGGCGAACACCATGAAATTGTTATTGCACCGAATACAAAGAGAGAGTCTTCACTCACTCTCACACCGATCACGAGCATATCTCGGTGTATTGTACACCGAGCACGCCGAGTATATAGGGTGGCAATGAGTTATTTTACAAAACAGTATCATTACATACAAAATAGTATTAAACAAACGACTATATTTCGACAAAAAACAACTCTGCAACAAGCTGAATATAAACACCTCGACCAAGCACGGGAAAAAATGATTTGTGTTCGTCGAACACCGAGCACCAGCAGAACACTAAGAAACGTAAAGATTTGCTGCACTCATTTTTATTTGGAAGACTACGAAGAAAATAAAATATTGAACTTGCAACCAAATATTTAAATAGAGAAGAAGTTCCTTTCGTAAAAATGTCAGTACCACCAGGAAAGCAAAATTTTTAAGAGAATATTTGCTGAATACTAAAATGGAATACATCAATGTTTATCGCATACATCGTTGCACCTCTTAAGAAAATACAACAAATCAATACTCAAATTAAATACCTTATGCACCTGCTTATGAAAATAAAAGCTTTTACAAAAATTCATAATTTGTTAAAGTGGCCCAAATTTTTATTCTGTATCCGCCCCTGAAGTCATTTAACAATTGTTTGTATGTTTTTAGTTGTCAAATACACACATATACTAACACATATACGTGCGCATGCGCACAACTCACATATGCACTAGACTTTCTCCCTTTGATTTCTGAATTCAAATACATTGCGCCGGTGCTTACGAGCAATATAAAAGTATTAAATATATGCTATACGACAGTTGTCATTTTCCCATTATTGGAATTGAATCTATAAAAAATGATCTTTTCGGAAAAAATCATGTACTTTTTAATCTGAAAAACTGTAAAACTTTATTTCTGTGATACTTTTTTCGGACGATGCAAATATGCCTCAAATCCCATTTAAGGGTTAGATTGAATAGGTTCGGGGAAGTAGAATTCAAAAACATTCAAAATGTGTTGAGTTTTTTCGACTTATTTAAAAACAACAAATTTTGGGGAACACAATGTCTCCCGCTCTTTACTTTTAGCGTTAAACTCTACAACCATAAAATATATGTATATTCTCTATCTATAACTCTTTCAATTATTTCCCTTTCATATTTTATTTTTATATATTATTCACAAACAGAGCCGATTTTATTAATTTACAAAACAAATTATTTCCTTAAGAAATTGCATCATTACTCTTGCGCCTTCTGCATTTTTTGCGAAATTCAGAGTTGCAACATTTTACGCAGATATTTTATACTCAATAATTTTATCCTGTTAGTATTAAGTTTTCCTGATTTCAAGTTTGGCTCTTGTTTTACTTGTAGTTTCTTCAAGTTGTTCTGACACTCTCAAGAAAAAAAATATTGCGTAATATTTTTAAGCCTGGCATAATACTGTGGTATAATAAAGTAATAATTGGAAGTTAACGGTATTTTCATTTCTGTTTCGAATTTAAAAATGTTTATATTTTTCCAACAGATTTCTTGTATTTTAAATTTCGAAGTTTAGGATTAATAGGAAACGGATGCTGTTTTTAAAACTACCCATAACTTTTGCTCCTGATATGACTTCACCCTATCAAATACACCTTGGTTTCTAAAAACTTATCTCATAAATTTTTGTCAATTCAAATTATAGTTTTTATTGTTTTATGTACTTATATATACATATATATGTGTGTGGATCAAAATTTTAAGTAATGAACCACGCCGGAAAATTGTCAAGAAAATACATTGAAACAGGTAAATACGAATAGCTATATAATTATAGTTAGACAATTATTCCTTTCACCATGTAATTAACTATGCCAGAGGAAGATGATGAACCAAATTTTACGGAAAGCTGTCTTTATCTCATCTCTTTAATTCTATTTATACTAACATTTCCGTTGGCCGTGTTTGTGTGTCTGTTGATTATGCCAGAATATGAGCGTGCAATTATATTTCGACTTGGTCGTTTGAAGTTTGTATAAACATAATGCAATGCAAAGTTCCTAATTAAAATGTATTAAAACTTTTCCAATTGATGCATCTTTAGACAAGGTGGCCCACGTGGACCTGGATTAGTGTTTGTGCTGCCTTGCATTGATATATGGACTAGAGTTGATTTACGTACGATTTCGTATGATGTGCCCGCACAAGAGATACTTAGCAGAGATTCAGTTACCATTCATCTTGATGCAGTAGTTTACTATAGGATTGTTAATCCTTTAACATCTGTTATTCGAGTGCAACATGTTCATGAAGCTACCAAGCGATTAGCCCAAACCACATTACGTAATATTGCTGGAACAAAGCAAATAACGGAATTATTGGCCCAAAGAGACGAAATATCACGTGCCATTGCGGTAATATTAGATAAAGGTACCGAGCCATGGGGTGTAAAAGTGGAAAGAGTTGAAATGCAAGTATAAAATATGAATTCGATTTGAATGTGTAAATGTGATTTGTAACATTACAGCAAAGATGTCCGTCTCCCATTGCTTCTGCAAAGGGCAATGGCTGCAGAAGCCGAAGCAGCACGAGAAGCTAAAGCTAAAGTTGTTGCCGCTGAGGGTGAATTAAGTGCATCAAAAGCATTGAAGGAAGCAGCCGATGTTATAGCAGAAAATCCTATTGCATTGCAGGTATAGTCAGTTTAAATTTATTATATGAAGGCGTTCTGTAATTTATAATCGATTTGAATAGTTACGTTATTTACAAACTTTAACTGTCATATCTGGTGAAAAGAACAAGAATATCATATTCCCCTTTCCCATCAATTTAGTCAGATCTTTCATAAATGCATTAAAAAGCGGAAATAATAATGAAAATCTCAACGAACCAACCGACAAGAGAACATCATTCAAAGTTGAAAATGAAAAACTAAACCAAAAGTTGAAAGTTCCAAATAAAATTTCAAACGAAAAATTAAAAGTTCAAAACGAGCAATTAAACGAAAAATATTTGCGAGCAATCACTACCGCTACAAAATGGGAAAATAATGAAGAGATTAAATATTTTCGAGAATATCTACGGATACCAAGTGTGCATCCTCAACCAGATTATAGTGAGTATGCTATCCTCTTTTTAATTATATCAAAAACTTAACATACGATTCCATTATTTGATAATAAACGTAGCGGATTGTATTAAATTTCTGAAGAAGCAAGCTGAGATTTTAAATTTACCCATGAAAATTTATTATCCCGCCAATCAAAATAATCCAATTGTGGTGTTGACATGGAAAGGCAGCGAACCGGAATTACCGTCAATTCTATTGAATTCACATATGGATGTTGTACCCGTTTTCAAGGAATATTGGACCTACCCACCATTCGGTGCTGAAATGGATAGTGAAGGTCGTATCTATGCACGTGGCACTCAAGATATGAAATGTGTGGGTATGCAATATTTGGCAGCAATACGTGCATTAAGGAATAGAGTCCAATTCAAGCGAACCGTACACATATCATTTGTAGCAGGTGAATAATGGGAGCTACAATTGATAGGTATTGATTTATATGCAGTCGCTATTGCTTTATTCATTTAGATGAAGAAATGGGTGGACGTTTTGGCATGCGACCTTTTGTGCACACTAACGAATTTAAAGCATTAAATATAGGATTTGCGATGGATGAAGGTTTAGCATCGCCAAATGATGAATTTACTGTTTTCTATGCTGAACGTAGCGTGTGGCGTAGGTTCTTAAAATATGATTCCATAGAAAATTTACTATGAGCTCAATATTATTTTTTGTAGGTATATATTTTCAAATCTCTGGTACATCTGGGCATGGTTCACTGCTTTTAAAGAACACTGCTGGTGAGAAACTTCTTTACATACTTAATCAAATGATGGCTATGCGTGAGCATGAAGTTAAACGCTTACAAAATAATCCTGGGTTGGCAATTGGCGATGTGACAACAATTAATTTAACACGCCTTAGTGGCGGTGTTCAGAGTAATGTGGTTCCACCTTTGATGATGGCTGGCTTCGATGTACGTTTGGCGATCGAAGTAAATCATACCGAATTCGAGGCTAAGGTAATACCTTAATATTTTGAGTTTCATATATATAAGAATGTATGTACAATGTATGTAGCTTCATAAATGGTGTGAAGATATTGGTGGTGGCATTGAGCTTGAGTATGAGCAAAAACGCCCAAGGGTTGAGCCTACCGCTACAGATGAAAGTAACCCATATTGGATGGCATTCAAAGGTGCATGTGATGATTTGTAAGTAATTCAAAGTATAAATTGTAAAAAATATGTTAATTGTTGGTTTGGTCTATTTCAAAGGGGTTTGCAAATTAAAACAGAAATTTTCGCAGGTGGCACGGATAGTCGTTATATTCGTGAGGTTGGCATCCCGGCTTTGGGATTTTCTCCTATGAATAATACTCCAGTTCTGCTGCATGACCATGATGAGTTCATTCAGGCTGATATTTATTTGCGTGGTATTGATATTTACAAGAAAATAATTCAGAGAATTGCAAACGTCTAGGCAAAATTTTGAATAAACTACAATTGAATATAGCACAGCATATAAAATTAAAATTTTGTGTCTTCATATTTAGAGGTTTCGATAAGGACCCAATCGTGGCACCTTCCATGCAGTTTTAATGCTTTTTCAGATATATCTTCAGTACCATGTACAAGGACGTTGGTAGACAAATTTAATAGCAAAAATGTGGGTGGAGCGGGGAACTTTCCATATAACTTGAATTTTCATTATGGGACATCTCAGTAATCATTTATGGTATGGTAGCAAAATTTGGAACGAAAATATTATTTGTTAATAGAATTCTGTGGTGAAATATGGGTAGGCTTGGTTAATGAGTGTGGCTCAAAATATCAAAACTGCCATTAATTTGGCATTTTCAAGAGGATATTGATCGTTAGCATTCACCACAGCTAGTGGATGGCAAGCCTAAGGATCATAACATTCGTGTATTGACATAACCAAAACTTTCTCCCGATCTTAGTTTCATTGAAAATTTATGCGGAGACCGGTAAAGAAAGTTATCCACACAAATAAATAAGATTTACATTAAAATATCCAAGATATCGGACACAGCATATTAGCCGACATGTCGCGTCTTAATTTCTTTAATACGGCAAAGGACTCGGGCGGTTTGGAAAAGTTAAGGTGGCTGTACTAGCTATTTGTATTTAAGATAAACCCTTTAAAAAAAAAACTGTTTTCATCTGCATTTTTTCCTTCGATTTGAGATAGCCGGCTTACATATCTATCATTTTGTCCAAGGCGTTCCACCTATTATTTTGCCCAACAGTGCATAAAATAAGATTATATGTTTCATAGTTTTCTGAGAATCTTATTTTGTTTGTTAAATGTTTAAATAGTTTGGTCTGTATATCTGGAAAAAGTAAATGAAAAAATAAAAGACAAAAAATTATTGTTAAATAAATAGAAAGAACAACATAATTTATTTAAAATATTCATTTGGAACACTCTATTTTTTGTTAACTATTGTTAATGAGTTGTGCACCCATTCACAATAAGATGGTTGTCATTCACCACTCAAAGTATATGGAAGTGTCAGCGTTGTTATATACATTTTCTGTGTCTGTGCCTCAACTCTTTGCGTTTGTCTGGTGCAAAAAAAAAAGTATTTATTTTTTAATTTTAAATGCTATATTCCATACAAGTCTGAAGAAAAGTGTTAAATATATACTAAATAGATAATATAAAAGTGAATTGTACCAACATAAATCGAAATTTATGCAATAAAAGCAAAAAAATACAAATTTTCACAAGGCATTCAGCAGGCAACAGCAGCGTGTGCAAGAAATCGAAGGCGAAATCAGCAAAAATGGTGTAAAGAATTGATGCAAAAGAATTTTCCACACAACAGTCAAACGAAAATACAATTATCTGATTGTTTTTCGTGAATTGCTTTTATTTAAATTCAGTTAATTCAGTGATTTTTCTACGATTTTCCCTACATTTTGTGCAAACTAATTTTTCTTACATATACATTTTAGGTAAGTTTGCTCTGTCTGCTGCTTCGTTTTCCTATCTACAATTGCATTTGTATATATATATAAGAGTAGTATATAATGTTGTTTTGTGAGTGCAAAGTGTTTTTTCTGGGTGTGTGAGAGGTGTGCGGGCCGCAAATAAATTATTGTTTTTAACGGCTTCTTCCGATATACTTGCTCGCTCACATTCAATGCCATTGACCGCTACCGTCATCCGATTCCACTTCCCTCTACTTGTTTTTATTTTCAAAGCGCTTATAAATAAATTTGTTATTAACTTTCATACGCTTATTTGTACATATTGTACACTCCTTTGCATTTTATACGTCCACAGTACTAATTGTTTACAGATCTTTGACTATAATCTTTAAAGTCTAAAAATGCATTATGGACAATGAGTTGTTCATCATAAAATTAATCAAAATCTATTTTTACTAAGAATAGAAGCTTTAAAATCATGAAAAGGGAAAATTAGTGTTCAGATCATAAGTCCCAGTGTTGTAATCTTTATTTCTTGGTAGTTTTTGAGTGACAATTGACGCGATAGGTTTATAAAATTAAAAACAAAGAAATCAAGTCGAAGTATATAATTATTGCGTTAAATAATTCGGTATACAGTTCACGTAATGTGGCTATTCATAAAAAATTAAGTCTTAACATGCACATTTACCAGCAAAACATAGCAGATCATGCCGTATCCGTTCTCTTTACATCACGTGAGTTAAGCTAACTTTTCTCAATGGCCATAACACATCGTAATTAAGTCCATTCAGTAAAAGTAGGCATAGCATAACCAAATTATGCTGGCTTCACTGAATTATATCAAAATCGATTTTGTGGATAATCCTAAATCGCCTTAAGTCTGCATCCACAAGCTTTGTATAGTAACTATCCTACAACTACGCGTACAATACATATTTTATTTTTCTTTTCCAACTGAATTACTAAATATTAATAAATACACAAGTGAAAACTGAAAGGATTTTTCAGGAATTCTGATAAAATGATGCACAACAGCTAATTATAAATCACAGCATGTAATTTCGCTAATTTTTTTTAACTCTTAGGGCTGTTTTCTTATTAGAATGACAGTATCGACAGTAATATAAGAAATACATTGAACTATTTTCCTAACAGAAAATTTAAACTTCAAATAAATTTAAGAAGAATCGTGATTTGTTAAAAACGGTGACCAAAGTAATTGTGGTTTCTGAACCACTATGATTTTAAATAGTGGCTGTGTCACTACTTCCTTGCGTCATTTTTTTTTAAACTATTTTATACACCTGCTGTGCCAAGATTAAATCAGTACTCCTACAGTGATAAAAAATAAAAATTCACTATAGAACATATATGAAAAATAATAAAATGAAGATAATTGTCAACTTGATAAAAACTGAAATAACTGAGAGTCGTTTTTGGAACTCTTTAGTCACAGTAGTTATCAGTGATTTCCCGGTTATAAAATGAAATCGGATGCAACAATGCCAAACTTACATTGCTTGTTTCAAGAATTTTAAAGCTTCCAATGCTTTATAGAGGCTTACGAAGTGCATAATAAATTAAAAGAAGTATAAAAGATAAAGTGAAATGGGAAACCCAATAAAATATTATTGTAAGCTATAATAAAATATTCCCAAATATTAAGTTTTCATATTTATTTTAAGTAACATAAAAACTAAATTATTTTTCAATTATACCGAATAGAAAGTATTGAATAATTACTTGTATCTACGCATCACTAATTGTAAAAAAAAAATAAATTAAATTTTTACATAAAACTGATTTAAAAATTTTGAAAGGTGGAACTATAACATGCAACAGAGTGTAAATCTATTTAATGCAATTCGAATTATTTGCTGTTAAAGAGAATAAAGGGAAAATTTTGTGATGAAATTGTAAAGATGCCAAATAGTTGTCATCGTTGTTTTACTTTTTTAAAGTAAACAGTTGTTTATTTTTAGTAATATTTTTAAAAGTGAAAAACCATTCTTGAGAAAGTCATCATTCTTCAATGGTATGCAATTATCATTGCAATAGCCTCGCCACTGAGTCACTTTGTCTACGAATTTGTTTTGAGTTTTTTGCATGATTTATTCTTAAGAATTAAATTAATTGAATTGAATTATTATTTATTACTAGGTATATATATCTTCATGCAAATAAAACGTGAAATTCTTATTTAATTAATTTTTAGTTATGTCATCCACCGCCGGAAAACGTAAAGAAATCTACAAATATTTGGCACCATGGCCACTTTACTCCATGAACTGGAGTGTACGTCCAGACAAAAGATTTCGTCTTGCACTCGGCAGTTTCATTGAGGAGTATAATAATAAAGTCCAAATCATAAGTCTCGATGAAGATACCAGCGAATTCAGTGCAAAAAGGTAATGCAAATATTAATAATCATGAAATTCCATGAAATTTTATATATTTATTTATGGAATAACTATACACTTGCAGCACTTTTGATCATCCATATCCTACGACAAAAATTATGTGGATACCTGACTCCAAAGGAATATATCCCGATTTATTGGCAACAAGTGGTAAGTTTATTGTACCTCGGTATCGATTTCCATCGCATCGATATTTCCTGAGACTCAATAAAGCGAAATATTTTTTTTGAGCCTGCTCGCATACTCCTTTCAACATTTTTTAATATGTTTTCTTTTATAGGTGACTATTTGCGTGTTTGGCGTGCCGGTGAGCCCGATACGCGCTTAGAATGTGTTCTGAACAATAATAAGAATAGTGATTTTTGTGCACCACTCACATCATTCGATTGGAATGAAGTTGATCCCAATTTGGTGGGCACTTCATCCATCGATACAACATGCACAATTTGGGGTCTGGAAACAGGGCAACCGCATGGACGCGTGTACGTTGCTGGGCATGTAAAAACACAACTGATTGCGCACGATAAGGAGGTGTACGACATTGCCTTTTCGCGTGCTGGTGGTGGACGCGATATGTTCGCATCAGTGGGTGCTGATGGTTCAGTGCGTATGTTTGATTTGAGACATTTAGAGCATTCAACAATTATTTATGAGGTAAATTTTATAATTGAAAATATATATGTAAATGTATGATATTCATATTTCTACTATTTCCATTCTATTCACAAAGGATCCTGCGCACACTGCTTTACTCCGTTTGGCATGGAATAAACAGGATCCAAATTATTTAGCCACAGTCGCAATGGATTCGTGTGAAGTTATTATTTTAGATGTTCGTGTTCCTTGTACACCTGTTGCAAGACTGAGCAATCACAGAGCGTGCGTCAACGGTATTGCGTGGGCGCCGCACAGGTAAAGACAATGAACTTTTACTTTAAAGCATTGCAAACTTATTCATATTCGCTCGTTTCGTTTGTATTCAGTTCCTGTCACATATGCACTGCCGGTGATGACCACCAAGCACTGATCTGGGATATACAACAAATGCCGCGGGCAATCGAAGATCCAATATTGGCTTATACAGCAGCCGAGGGTGAAGTTAATCAAATTCAATGGGGTGCCACACAACCAGATTGGATTGCCATTTGCTATAACAAAGCATGCGAAATATTGCGTGTCTAGAAAAGAATATGTCACTGCAATGTCTTGTATAATCATATACTCATTCTCAGCCGCAACCACAGCCACAACAACAACTACGTCGAAAACATCAACAAAATTATTTTTACCGATAGCATTTGCAAGAAATTAACAAATCTACGCAAATGTGTCCAAATTAAAAACGAAACCATAAAATCGAAGAAGTAAAAATATTTACTTCTTTTTTTTTTTTGTTTTAAGTTTCGAATGGGAATCTGTAAAATTTAAAGTTTATTATTCTTTTCTGATGTTTTTTGTTTTTCGTGTTTTGTATTTTGTTGTGAAACAAAAAGGCTTAATTACGTATATTTAATGTGTAATTTTTATTATGTATATCTCCGTTTTAAGTGTACAATAATTGACGACGAACTCTAAAGCAGAAGGAAATTAAAACAACTTGTTCAGTAATCATTCAATTTTCTCACTTCATTATTTACACTTAACGATTATATAGACGACACACACACACATACATACACAATTTTATACAACAAAAAATAATGTCCTACCTCGTTTTCCATTGTGGATGATTAAAAAAATGAAGAGAAACAAAACCAAAACAAAACAACAAACTTTGATAATTTGAAATTATGTCGCGCGTGTTCACAAACTATAACAGAATGAAGAGCAGCGAATGGTGTTGCTAACTAAGCCAACTACAATAACATATAAAAAATGTAGAGAATATCACAAAAAACGAAAAGAAAAGCGTTTGGGATATACAATTCGACTAAATTGCACACTGGTCGATTATAAGATTTTAACTTATTTTTGCACTCAAGCATAATTTTTAAAATAACTATATAATTCAGAGATGCAGCTACAAATGTGCAGAGTTTATTTTTAATATATTAAATCACGAAATTGGAAATAATTATGTATCGTTTAAAGTGTTCATTTCAGCATATTATTTATAGTATTAATTATTAAAATTATAATTGTTTTAAATATTAACAAAATATGGACGACAAAAACTTAAACTCTTGGCAGTTTGTAATAAACAAATTTTTTTATATTAATTTTTCCTTTTTTTTAAATAAGATCCAATTTTATAGTTGCAAGTTTCATTGAATGCCTAACATATGGAAAAATTCCCGTACTGAAGCAAAATTTTTTATTGCAAAAAAATCATATACAAATGCAGGCGTGTTTGATATCAATCGAAAGTGAAGTTGAAATCGCTTATTCAAGTTCTGTATTTTAAATAAGTTTGAAATTGTCGAAATTAATTGTTTAAAGCAACTTTAACCTTTAATCATGTTCCACATTCCGATTTTACAATTTTTTTCATTAATAACCTTAAACCCTGAATGGCCAAATTAGTTACAGGGATAATTAAGAATAATGGCTAAACTAAAAAAAAGCAGCATACTTATAACTAAAAAAAAAATCAATTTAAAGATTATAAATATATGTACATATATTCAAATTCCATATAAACCACAGGCTTAATTAGATGTTTCAACAGGATTTGAAATTGTGCTCAGCTTAAAGAGAAATTTCGGTTTTTATATGGTATAACAGAATTCCAAGCCCTAGACACACCCACAAGAAAAGATCGTTGCATAACGAGAGAATTTATCCTGAGGCACCTGAAAGTGTAGATGAGCATGAAAAAGGGAAGCGATCGACCAAATACCATGGCGATCCAAATTTTTTTAATTTGTAAAATAATAACTGCCTATTTACAAAATCTTCAAAGCTGCAATCCAAAAAACTATACCGCAATGTGTGAGGCATAATTACAAAAGCGTAGATTGAAAATGAAGCGAAGGATACGGTAAAGTTAATTCATATTTTGCTATGAAATAGCCGTGTAAAGCTCAAGTACATACAAAAATAGCGGCATGAACAGGGCATGACTAATTGTTTTTCCTAATTGGAAAGGTTAAATGATAATTTAAGTTGAAGATCTTACGTACCGCAATTTACATGATGTACAAAGTTCAACATAAAATCCTAATGTTTTATAAGCCGGAACATAGGCCTATTATTAAAAAACATAGTCTTTGATAGATTTAAATTGACATGATTCAGAACTAAACAGTTCGTGATTCGACTCAATCAGTTTTTATTAAATTAGGGAATTTTGCTATATTATTGTGGTCAGTACTGGCTAGCAGTTGTACATCATCTGCATAAATATGGCCCTTAAAAATAAAAGCATGCGTAATTCTTATTAATATATGCCATAATAGAAGAGGTCCCAAAAATTATAAACTTGAGGGACGCCCCCATATATCTGTGAAACAGAATAGATGGTTTCGCCATATTGAACCAATTGATTGGAACTAAGGAATTAAAGACGTTACTGAAAAATTAAATGATTGAAAAGGCTTTTTTATAAGAAACTCATAGCAAATTGAGGCAAAAGCTTTGCTAAAATCGTGAAAAACTAAAACAGAGATACGCATTTGGTCAAGATTTGCTCTTAAAATATCAACTATCCAACATCAAAGTAAATTTGTTGTGCCCTTTATGGAAGTTACAATTTTCTTCAACAATTTTTAATTGATTTATGTGTGTTATTGAAAATTGTGCAAAACAGTAGAAAAATATTGTCTTTTGCACAAAAAAAAATATATATATAAATTTGCTTAGATTTAGAGGAAAGAAGGAAAGTATGGGTCTTACATCAGTTCATTGGACCATAGTTCTGTGCCCTGATAGAAGAAAAGAAAAAAATGGAAAATGATTAAAAAAGAGGGAAATAATGTATATTACTATGTGTTACTATATTTGTTTTTAATGATTCCTTTATTATTTCCTTTTTTTGATATTGGGGATGTAAACTCAATTCAGTTTTTTTTTTTATAAAATATGATAACTGAGATTAATCAATAAACCTCGCCCAGAAACCCTTACCCTACAGAGTGTGAATATGTATCAAATCAATAGAAATACAGAACCAAATAAATCGATTTCCAATTTCAATATCGTTTTGAAATCAATCGAATGTTTGAGCATAACAATTAAATAATAGCAGGATTTTTTCATTCCATATCTTGATATAGTTCACATACTGTGCATGTAGAATCTGGATGATGAACTGGATCAAGATCTTGGGACGAAGAACACACGGTTATTATAAGTTTAGTAGCTGCAGAATGCAAAGAAAACACCAAAGACAATTTTGAAAGAAACGTTTATGTGGGATCTCATCCTAAAAAACAATTATCATTTTGCGAAAAAAGTTCCGATTGGAATTGAACGATAAGTTTTACAAGAAAAAATAGCTTAAGGACCTTTAAGTACCGAATTTTAATCCGAAACTTTATTTCATTTACAAAAAATGGTTTATGTTTTATATAAATTTTCCTTTAAGATGAAAAAACATTTTAATAATTATGTTTTTTCGGGATCGGAGAGCAAGAATTGGTATTTTCTATCATTCTATTGGCTTGCTATGTTGTTGCGTATAGAGAAAAATGATAAAAAAAAATAGTTATTTTCTCACTCCGTTCCGTACCTCTGATTTTTTCTATCAAAATGTTTAAAGTGTTGTAAATTTAACAAATGAAAAAGAAATCAAACGCATATGCGTATACCTTCTTAAATTATATTGAAATTATACAAATTGTGCTTGAGAAGATGTTTCGCGTCGACTAATGTTATTGCGTAAGATATTTGCTTACATTCTGCAAAAAACAAAAATGTAATTAATAATATCTTTAGTGCTCTTTAATTAGCATACAAATTAAAGTAAAACTTAAATCATCTATCATTATTATTATTATTAATTAATATTATTAACAGCAACAACAACTGTACTGTATTGCATTAGTGTAACACTAAAAAAAACACATAAAACTTAAAATATAGAAAACCAAAAAAAAAAAAAAAAAAAATTATTGTATATTTTTATTGTTATTATTATTGTTCTATTATTTCTATATATATTCAGCAAAACAGAAAAACAAAAAGTCATAACTACAAATATGTAGAGGGTAAAGTTAAAGCAAAAAGACGCAAAGCGATATTAAACAAAAGAAAACTATAAATAGTTTAAAACAAAATAATAACTATGTATTATTACTGAAATCACATCAATAGAACTGATACGACATACTATAAATATAATCATTGTAATTTTCACTAAACAAACAAAAAAAAAACCAAAAATTAAACTAAATTTAATTGAAATAGCAAAACAAAAGTCAAAGAAAAGAAAACAAAAATTATACATACTGCATAAGTCTTAAAAAACACAATATTTTGCGAGAGAGAAAACAAAGATTGTTGCCAAAACAAAATAAACAAACAAAAAAAATTTATTGTAATTCAATTACATTTATTTGAAACAAAAACACAATTCTTTCTAAACACACGCAGCCCCAAGTAATATCACCCTCTACTTCCCCTCGAGCCGTAAACAAATTATTGAGTTCTATTGAATTATTACTATATTTTATTTTAATTTAAACAAAAAACAAAAAATAAGCTTCAATTTAAATTTTTCATTATTTATTAATTATTATTAATTTCATCAAATGAAATTAATATAAATGTAGTTAAAATATGCCTACTCAAATTCTAAAATACCCAATAACATGTTAAAATTAAGTAAATTTTTGTAAAATTATTTTTATTTTCAACTACCGAAGCATAAAAATCAGTAATTTTTCAAAGTAAAATAATTTTTTATTTATTTTATTGTCGGGTATTTATTTTGTACTAGTAAATAAAACTCTGGCATATAAAATCTGCAAAAGTTTTGCTCATATCTGAAATCACAAATGGCAGGATCCTAGTCGATTGGAATTTTGCTGCATTTGATATATATACATTTACTCAAAATTTGATTACAACGCGAATCGGAATTTTACAAATTTTAACTCCAAGTGCTATCAATATAAAACGGAATATCTTTTACCCAAAAATGTTTTTTAATTTTAGATTTTATTAGAATTTGTGGACATTATTTAAACCTTTGTTTAAACAGATTTCGAAATTATTTTAAGTTGGTCGCATTTTCAAAATCCTTTGAGAGACACTAAACTTGAATGTTTTCTAGTTGACTCATTCATGCATAAAAATATGCGGGTTTTTGCATGCCAGTGATGTATATTCGTCAAAAGATTTTTTTGTGCGATATTCATATCCTATGTCGATTCCATATCCAGACGATGTTGTTGGCCAACGAGCTGAGTCGCGGTTTATCGCTTAAAAGAAAGTAAATTTTAGTAAAAATTTCCAAGGTTTGACTCTTTTTCAATTCCAATACTTCTTTTCTAATATTTTTATATTTTTTTGCACTGCCAGATTTTGAAATTTGAAAAAATTCTTAGTTCATGCTACTATTTAATTTTACTCATATGTAAAATTAAATATTATGTAATCGTTTGACTTAGATCCGGCTTCACATGGCATAAAGCACCCCAGATATTTGACTAGCCTAAAACTTACAGATGGTCTTTAAATATGGAGGTTGCTTGTATGCTAAGCACGCAATCGAACCTAACTTATTCGCATGGCTTCGACGTTACCTTTTGAATCCCCATATAAGAATATTTTGAATTCACTCTAATGGAAATACTAGAAACATTCCATGTAAAACCGGAAAAGTTTGACGCTCACCTCTCGGTTTAATTGATTTTGCTTTCAAACTTTTTTCGGGATACATGTATATTCGAGATCAAGCTTTAAAGAAACGCAATTTTTTAATAAATAATTTAAGAACTCGAATACAATGCCGAGTTATGTCTATGTGGTTTTGAAAATAACTTTCAATGGGTATTGAAGCCTTGGTTACGAGAATTATGGCTATAATCTTTCTGTCACGTCAGATTTTTGAAAAAAATATTGTAATTGGTAATATTTAATATATTTAACTAGCTTGTCTAACGCTAAGGGAAGACAATTTTGCAAAAAAGGAGGATTCCACCAAGATCGAAAACATATACCAATGAATACATGAGTAAAAACTGAGAGGATTTTAAAGAAATTT
Organism: Toxonevra muliebris; assembly: GCA_963691655.1. Taxonomy (NCBI): domain Eukaryota; kingdom Metazoa; phylum Arthropoda; class Insecta; order Diptera; family Pallopteridae; genus Toxonevra; species Toxonevra muliebris. Next base: position 116,603,418 of record OY829326.1, on the reverse strand, counting down.
TGAGAAGATGATGCCACACATAGCTTCTATCTCGCTCTTTCTTATTGAAAGTGTAATTATAAGTTGTTTTAAAAGAGTAGTACAATAATATTAGCTTTACGGCATCTTGACAAAATCATTGCAAAATCTTCTCAGTTTCTACTCATGTAATCATTGATATATGAGTTTCTATTATAACGAATAAGTAGTTTTAGCGTGCACTATGTCAATATTTCTCGGTTATAACGAACTACGACTGGAAATTATTCATTGAATGTATCAGCAAATAGGTTCTAAAAGCAGAAATCGAAACTTTTTGGTCTGGCAATAAGAAATACTTCTATTTAGACACTATTCTGTTGAGATATCACTGGAGGAGCACAGGTCAAACGTTTCGAATATCGCGACTTTCGGATAAAATTGAGAAATCCACTAACAATACAAAAAATCAAGACAGCTGACAAAAAAATCGGGTTTCTCCGTATAAATACGCACGTCCAGACGTCTATACACAGCGAAGTCATTATATGCTCTCTTAAAATAAATTAAGGACTAAATAGTAATAGTTTAGCTGCCTCTATTGCACATGAATTTTATGAATAAAATCCTTTTATAAAAGAGAACAAACGATTGAGCGTTTTTTAAAGGCGTTATTATTTATTATTATTTTTCATTGTACAATTCTTAACAAAAACTTGAATCTGCTTTTTTCAATTGTCATCTAATTTATTTCTAATCTTTATTATTATTTTTTTTTTATATAAACTGATCAAACTGATATAAAAGAGTAATAATGTGTTTTTCAAATAAAGTTTTTTCATCTTAATGTAAAGAAACTTAAATTAAAAAAAAACAAAATACAAAATTCCAATAGATATTTTATACCTACATACATATATATAAAAAACAAAAATGTATTTTATAAAAATAACAAAAACCTTTTATATAAATTTAATACTTACTTTTTTTATTTGATTATTCATCCAAATTCCAAATAGTGTCGTCAGTTTGAGGACTTTGCACATACTCAAATATATGTATGCATAAATTTTTAATATTATTCATTTCATATGTCAGAAATTAGATAAACTTTTTAGCGAATTTGCATTTGATTTCTGAATGGCAACAAAAGCTTACAAGATTTTTGCACAAACTTCTCACAGACTTTTTTTAACCCAAGAAATTTCAATGCAGCGTATACGCTTTACTCAGCATAGGCTTGCAAATGCTTTTACTACAAATTTTTCCTCCCCAAAATTTTCCTCTTAACTTTTTTATACTGAAGAAAAATGGCAGAAATTAAAATATATATATATTTTTTTTAATTTGTCAGTTTTATTCTCGATTAGAACATGTTTTTGTGTGAAAATAAGTAAAAGTTTATGCAATGTAAAAAATTGCAAAATGGGAACGCGAATAGTGTAAATAGATTTTTAATATTTTATTTATTAAAAGAAAAAGAAGTACCTACACAATTTTTATTAGAATTCTGTACAAATCAACAGAAATCAAAAAGAATTACGATTTGGGAGATTCATACATTGTTTACAGCAGTAAAGGTATTAGTGAATCGTATACGCGACACAACTCGGCCGTTCACATATTTTTTTTTTTTTTTTTTTGCCAATATAATCAAGTATGATTGGTGTAGTTTGCATGGTTATAGTGATTGCCGTGCACTTGACTTCTACCCAGTGTGCTCTCAGGCACATTCGGCATAGTCATAAATACAAAATACAAATTTTTCTACGCAGCCACCACCTCTTGTCTGGCAATGACAAAATTTCCAGGAACTTCACTTTCACTTCGCCGTTCGGATTCGGTCTAAAACTGTAGGTCCCTTCTATTTATGTACCAACATATAAATATAACTCACGAAACATGGATTAATGCGAAATGCTCGGTTTAGGGTCTTCATAAGCTGAGGAAGAAGAAGATCGCACGGTCCAAATTGTGGCAGTTTATTTTATTGGTAACGCAGCATAAATTAGTGGTTTCCTACATTCACATGGCTTACAGATGCCATCCAAAATACATGGCTCTTCTATCGCACAGCACCAAATGCCAAAATTAGAGTTCAGGTGAAAAAGAACAAACAAACAAAAAAAAAAAAAAATACTGTCGTTTCCACAATAACTCTCAACTTCCTAAAAATGATTGGCAGCCAAAAATCAAAATTCAGGATAACAAGGTTTGATGTTGGCAATATTGGCATTGGGCAAAGATGGTATATCGTTTAAACAGTTAAAAGATTCTTTTTCGAATTTATCACAAGTTAAATTGGAGGAAGGAATATTCTTAGGGCCTTATGTCTCCAGTGGAATGTGTTGTGTCTTAGGAAATATAAGAGTACCCAACTGCAGGTAAATTATCGCTGAATTTTAAAAAAATGTCATTAAAAATTCATTTCTTCCATTACACAACTGCTTTTCTTTCCACAAAACTATAAATAATGATTCCATCAGTACATAAAGACCATGGAGACTATGTGTGCAGATTTTGGGATAAACACATGATGAGTGGCGACTCGTTAGTATTTCTTAGACTTCCGATTCATGTTTAGAAGGCCAAAATCCTTTAAAAAAATTATGAGAAGTTTGTGCAAAAAAAGTTCAAAATCATTTTAAATTCAATTACTTACTTCTACGAATGAATCTTTCTCATGTCAGAAAGACATTATTACCATGCCTTTTTATCGTTTGCCATGAAGCACTACATTCTTTAGAGATTATTTTTATTGCCTGGTCACTTTGACAAGCACTGATCGATCACACACTTTTATGCATAAAATATCTACATTTTATAGACATACATACATATTTGATCCTTTTAAGAGAAAAAAGCTAAAAATAATATAAAATAAGCATTAGAAAAGAAGTATATATTACAACTAATCGACTTCAACATAATTAGCACTTGCATTAAAAAATGAATCACATGATATAAATATATAGGTGTATACCTACATATATATATATATATGCTATATATATATGTATATATATATATATATATATATATATATATAGAGAAATATATGCCTAATGTGATGTAAAATACATTAGCAAATTATACAAAAGAAGGAGGAAAAGGAAGTCAAGACACCGGAAATAATTGCGAAATCATTAGATATTATTTCGAAATAAACAAAAAAAAAACGAAAAATAATACCAAATTGTTTGACAAAACAAAAAAACATTTTTTACTTTCTCAATTGATTTAAGCAGAATATTTTACATTGTGTATGGAGAATGCATTATTACGTCAATATTTTACATTTTTGATAAACCGAAAGAAAAATAAATCTATTATTTATAAGAAAAATAATAAACAAACAAAAAAAAAAAAACGAAAAGCAAGAAAAAACACAAGAACCACAGTAAAATATGAATTTAGTTTTTTAATTGCAATTTTTTAAAGCAATAATTTAATAAAAATAAAACAAGAAAAAACAAATGCAGCTGAATTTATAATTTTCTATATATAAATAAATAAAGAAAATGAGAGTAAAATAAAAAAAAAGCAAACGAAACAATGATGTGTAAAATGTAAATTTTCTATTTAATTTGCTAAATCATATTAAGAAAAATGTATTTGAAATAATACCAAAACTATAAAAACTAAAAGTATGATGTATGATGAGTACTCGTGAAATAAAACACATGCGATTTTTATTTATAAAAAAATTAAGAATCTCGAATTTATTTTATTTTGAATGAACGACATGGTTTAGTGTTAAGTATGCAGTATCTATATAATTAAATTAAGTCCGGCATGTCTGGGTCAGCGGCATCGCATATGTTCCTAATATTAACAGAGCCCTTTAAGTTGTTATCACTATTCCTAAGGATCAATGATAAAGATGTTATGATTGAGTCTGCAAAATCTTCAACTAATTGCAATTTAATTACCTTTTATTTTTCAAATCATTTGAACCCTTTTCTGTTGTATCTGGAAAAGTAAATAATTCTTTTATATGGAGGTATATGGAGCCTCAAGCTCCAATCACAGAGAATGTCTTTGATATTATGACATCCAAGGTGATTGACGAGGAATTTTTTTAATGGAAATTAACATATCATTAGGGTATACCCTTATCAAAGAAGAGCATTACTTTGAATGGGGAAGGAAAATAAATAGTTGAAAAGAAGAAAGAGAGCTAAGTGTCTGTGAACACTTACTTTGAATTTGGGAAGCTTATAACTATCAAGAAAAGTATTTGTTAAGCACTTATTCCATTAACGTCCTGTACGACAGAGAAAAAAACGATCTCTAATTTTGTACCGTCACTTCCGCTTTTGCTTTATAAATTGCACTGCACTACTCAAAAATGTAAAATAATGACGGATAACAATACCTGCATTGTCAACTATCTGGAGACTTAGACGGAGGATTGCAAAAAAAAAAAATTACTAAAAATTGTTACTTCGTACACGTACTTTATATTTTGGAAAAAGACATCGTAAAAAAGTGAGACAAAAAAGGTAGCTGCAAGTTTCTGCAGGAGTTTTCAGCAATCGTAAAAAACCATATCAAAAAACAAAAAAAGAACAAATTGCCAAAAAATATCCGAGAATGAAAAAAAGGGTGGTGTTTCAATTGAAATGTGCGGAAAAAGAAAAATTGGTTTTTGGAGAACAATTGACTTCAACCGCAATATTTTTTTCCGCTTAAAAACTGTCAAAATATACGATCAGCTATGTATTTACTTGCAAGTTTCTGCTAGTTTTCTCTTAAAGTACTTTTTCTTCGCAAGAATATTTTTCTCAATCTTTGTTTTATTCTCTGCCTGCAAGTTTCTGCTGGGAAAATACATGAACAGACCTAATGAAACAAAGGGTTATTTTGAAACAAAGGGTTATATTGAGCAGCTCTGTCGAAACAAAAGCGGATAGCATTAGTGTTGAGCAAAACGATGACAGAAGTGGTTGTGATTTCAAATAGTGACTGTGTCACTGTTTTCTAACATCAGTACGCCCCAGTTTTTTTCCTAACTATCTTATATAACTGCCGTTGCGAAGATTAAATTAGGGTCAATATGGTATTTAAGAACAATGCTTAGCTTTTTATTCAAATTTTCGCTTTCACACCAACTAATACTCCTACAGGGATAGAGAAGTTGATCGAAAACATATTTACTTAAATTTATCATGATTAGACTGGCCAAATCTTACACAAGTGTTTTTGGGGCAGATGTGTCAAGAACACTTAGAATTCGGAACATTTTCGCGTTAAAGGAGAATTACCTTATATTGAATGTAGTTTATTTAACAATTACATTTAGTATTAAGACCATAAAACCTTTTTCTGTTGGTTTTCTTTTGAAATTGTGTTCGTCTTATGATGCGATTTCTTTTAATAATGATGGAGATTCTTTAAAAAAAAAAACTTAAATTCAACATATTCGAGTATTAAACTGAATTTCACTAAGATTCAATTTTTTTCATATTTTTGCAACCAATGAGAATGCAGGCTCTACGCTTGCAGGCGTTACTGGCAAAGTCTTAAAACCTAAATTCTGAAAATTTGAGTGTCACTTAGCGTCTTTTGGAAGACCGCTTCGAAATTCAAACCGTGCCCCGAAAAAATCGGAGCGGTTGACCAGTATAATCATGTCAATAGTTCAGATTAAATAAATAAAAAACTACCTTTCTTTGCTTTCAACGTCAAAATCATATTGACATGCAATTTAGGAATTCGTATCATTAGTTTCCCAGTAATTTGTGAACGTTGAACCGTTGCTTTAGAAACTTCCACTTCTTCGGTTAATGCTATTTGAAATATCTTTTTTTTCACCGTAACCCGGACATAATTCGTTTCAATATCGACTTTAAGCTGCGAAGTATCCAAATACCTTGAGAAACATATTAATTTTAAATAGGAATTCAATAATTTAGATTTTAAGCTTTGTACTTGTACACGCTTAGCTCCAAAATATACTCAACATCTTCATCTTGAAAGTTGAATGGCAATTTCGGCTGGTTCAAGTTGTAAGGACGTCCACAGGGTGCGAAAAGTGCTGGTGTCTTATGCTCTACCTTAGCATTTTCATTAGAATTATTATTTTTGTTACTATTCATACTATGATATTTGGCGATGTCATTACGTATCTCTGGGCAATGCTCCGACTTGGAGTCCCAAAAGGTTTTAATCCGTTCATCCTCATCTTCGATATTTGCCATTTTTTCTTCAAGTTCCTTCTTTTTCTGTAGTACACGTATCTTTTGCTCATCACGTTGCAATGCATATTCGACTTGCTTTTGTACAATTACATTGCGATATTGTTTAAGATTCTTTTGAGCTTGCAATTTATGTGTCATTTTTATCTCTTCACAATCCAAGTTATGTAATTGAGGGAGTGTCGCTATCACGTATTCTCTATAGTGAGGATAATCACAACATGGATTCCCAGTTAATATCAATTCTCTAAGATTATAATTATCGCGGAGGCTCTCAACGGAGGTTAGTTCTCCGATGAAATTCAATGTTAAGTCTAATTTATTTAACGACTCAAGCTTTTCCAAATTTTCAATGCGTTCAATGTTATTAACTGCCAAATTCAGATATTCCAATTTTTTTAATTTGTAAAGATTTTCAATTTTTGCAATTAAATTCGACTGCATCAAAAGTATCTTTAGATCACGGCACCAATGGTGAAAGTGTTCGATGCGTTCAATGTCTTCCTGATGCAACGAAATTTCTTCCAGTGTGCTGATGAGGCATTCATTGTGTTCGGATTTTTTGCGAATCAATGCTTCTGTGACTGTGGAACGCAATTATGTGATAAAACATATTTATTTTACAAACAAAAGTTAAGAATTTACTTACCTCTAACCATTTTAACAGATATTACAAATTCTTGCTTTAGCTTTCAATAAAATAACAAATGTTTCCTTAGCTACAAAATCAAAGAAAATATTTGATTTATTATAGAGCTTTTACATGGCACGCACTTGATTCACATAAATACTACTCATTAGGGTGGATTTTATTTAAATGGATAGAATTTTTATACGCTCGATTACTAGAAATCACGCATGGTTTCTCATTTTTAGCAATGTTCCAACAATTGTTTTTCATGTTTGGCAATGTCTCCCATACAGTGCAACAGAGGTACGTTATTCAAACTTTAACTTTAAGTTTTTTTTTCAATTTATTGAATGAATTGCATTTGCAAAGGTTTATTGTATTATATCGGATCAAAAATTTAGCTGTTCCTCAGTGGTTTTTAGGGGAATGTCGTCTAGTTTGGAACATCTTTTGACTTTTGCTCATAATTTTCGTTGAATATTGGAAAATGGTTGAATCAGTATTTTAGGAGTTAGGAACATGCAGTATAGTTCGAGTACCGTAGAAAATCAATGAAATATGGAGAACAATGATTGAAAAGCTAAATTGTCTGTGGGAAATTTTAAATTTGTTCCCTTGTTTCGCGAAATTGGTCTGAAAAGCCAAAAAAAATAAAAAAAAAAAATCATCAAAAATCATTAATATTTACTTTTTTAACTTCAAATGAATTTTTTGATACTATTCGCAAAATTTGAACTGTTCCGACCTAGCCTACAAACATCACGCAAACCACAAACACATGATGCGAACACCAAATAACACTCCAAATTTTCAAATTGCACTTTAATGGACAATTTTTGTCAACTTTGTTTGTCTTTTAATTTTATGTACATTGTTTGGTACGCTTTTACCTCTAAAGATGCATCTAGACAAGACAATATTGTCTTAAGTCAATATCGTTGTCTGTTAAAAAATGTTTCGTGATTTTTCTTTTGAACTATGCCTTGTGACTCAGTTTTAGAGCTTCCACATGATACAACATACAATTTATCGTGTCTTAAGACAATGTCATCTCGTCTAGAAGCAGCTTAAATGGCAATTTTGCGGGCACTCGTAGATGGCGCAAGTTTGAAAAACTTCTCTATGTTTTCTGTGATTTTTAAAATATGTTCCCAATAATTTATTAAAAAGTGTAAGAAAAAAAGCAATATAGTAATACAAAAGAAGCTTTTTCACTGTGATTGAGTCATTATTAATTAAAAAATATAAAAATTTGTTTATTCGTTTTTGCAAAAATTATGAATCATATTGAATCTTTAAATATTTAGTAGCAGAATTACAAACATTTTCTTTAAATACGTTGAAATATAAAAAAAAAAATGAGCAGGGACGCACACATATGATCTGGTCCTTAGATTAAAATATTAGGTTTACAACGCCGTTGTTTCTTGAAAGTGATTGCTCCCACTTTTTATACCACGAGCTCGATGGGGCATAGCATAACGCAATTTATTCCAAAAATATGGATCACCCCATTCCAAATATGTATGCATTTTCAAATATGATTTCAATATTGGATCAACATTTTCAATGTCGTCAGGCTCATCGTAGAGTATGACAATTACACGGCAACTTTTTTCATTCATAGCGGAATAATGTGCAGCACGAAATTCAATACGCGCCCACATGGATTCAATGAAGTTTTGTGATAATAAAATGATTGTGCGGCGTGATTGATCAATGGAGCGCATAATCTGATCGGGTATACATTCACCGATTGGCCAATCACGTACATGTATGCAGAGCTTATACTTCAAGGGTCCATTTTGCTCCAGCTGTGGCACCAAATGCTCCGATATAAATTGCTCATCTTTATGAGAATAAGAGACAAAAGCATCATATATTTTATCCTTATCGAGATCTTTTTCCCGGACACAACATAGACATAAATTACGGGAATATAACCAAATATGTAGTTCTTGCTTATATTTATAATAAAACATCAATATTATAGTAACTGTAATGCCAATGATTGTAATTACTATAATAAATAATTGTATCCTTTGTGGCGGACATATTTCATTGATGGAAAGATTATATAAACTTTTTGACTCGTTTGAAGAAGAGTCATAGCAAAACATTTCCTTGAAATCAGGTATCTTTTCGTAGTTGTTTTGCACAAAAGACAGTAACTCTTTGGTTTCGCAATCACATATCCATGGATTATGAGACAAATACAACAATTTCAACCAGAAACTTTCACTTAGCAATTTTAAGACTCTTCCACTTAAACGCTGTAAATGATTATGACGTAAATCTAAATGCGTTATTTCCCATGGTAAATGATTCTCATTAATTTCGCTGATTTTATTATTTCCGGCATACATTTTTTTTACGTGTGAAAACCCTTTCGTTGAATTGTGAGGCAGTTGAGTAATATTATTATGACTTAGATCCAATTCTGTTGAATAGAGTTTCAGTTTTCTTGGATCTGGGAATATTAAAGCAATTGGATTTAGTAAATTGGTACAATTTACAATTAAAGTAGATGTGTATGTGCGTTCCCAACATTCACAACTGCTTGGACAATCCTTAGTATGCAACTTGCATAGCAACTCTGCCGGATCCAAACTATTCACATATACGCCGTGCAAAAAATACGGTTCTTCACATCTTAGCGCATTAGTGTTTAATCGAATCTTTTGTCTTATATTCTGCCCAATTTCAGAACGCAAGTATCTCACGAATGCAACCAGCTGGCAATTGCAATTTAATGGATTATTATTTATATCCACAGTTACCACACTATAGATTCGTTCTAAGTCTATGGATTCGATTGATTGAAAATCTATTCCACTTATTAGATTATTTGAGATATTAACATTAATTGCGTTCTGTGTGCCGTCTTCATACATGAGATCTTCGATATTTAAGGATCCAATCTTGTTTTGGCTAACATCGACCGCAGTTATATAAACACTATTAAGTGTGAATTTTGTTATGGAATTGTTTCGCAAATTCAATGTGAATACTTTATGTGCATAGAAAAATTCATTTACATCCTCTTTAATCTGAATTTGATTGTTTTCCAAGTTTAAATAAGACAATCGGCAATAATAGAAGGCATCAGGATCTATGGTGATCAAGCGATTGTTGTCTATATTGAGTACTTTTAATTTGTCTAGAAATGTAAAATGGTCGCTTGATATTTCGCTTAGTTGATTGTATGATAGACTCAATACTTGTAACTTATTCGTGCTCGGAAAGATATTTGTTGGTAGAGTTTTCAATTTATTTAGACTCAAATCCAGATAAGTTAAATTATGCTGTTGCAAAAGCAAATTAGTAGGTAAAGCTGTGATATTATTCGAGCTTAAGATTAAAGAATTTAAGGAAGAAGCATCCTGAAAATGTTCTTTGCTCAGCACATTTATTTGATTCTTGCTCAAATCTAAACTTATTAACATGTTCAGATTCTTAAATAATCCTGGCGGTATATATTCAAGTCGGTTGTTATTTAAATCAAGGTCGACCAGACTCTTCAGCCCAAAGAATACATCCATTTCCAATTCCTCAATACTATTCGAGGATAAATTCAATTTAACGAGTTCTTGCAAATCACTGAATATATCTACCGGCATTTGAGTTATATTATTTGCATATAAATTTAATATTTTTAAATCTTGTAATCCATTAAAATGTTGTCGGGACAATGAATCTGCCAAATTACCTTTCTCAATTGTTAACTTATAAATTTGATTAATACCAAGATTACCGAATTTATGAGCAATGGGCTTCTGTCCATATATTGCACATCCTCTCATCTCTATCTCCGCATTACATCCAGTTTGTATATCAGGAAGAATATTATATTCTTTTGACTTGTTGTAATTAAGTTTGCATTTAGTTCGCACAACCATCACCACCATTGAAGTGAGCATTTCAATTTGTTGAATTACTTTTAAATCACTCGAACCACACCAAGTTAAGAAGGTACCATCTTCAATTTCTTGACAAGTACAATTCGTATTGTTATTCACATTTTCACAATTTTCAGCCGCATTAAATGATGAAGCGCTTTCACATCGAACAAGTACAAATAATATGAGGCAAATCTTTAAAGAGCTCTGATGCAATCGCCGCCGTTTTGCTGTGTTTAATGGGAAAGTCATAGTTTAATTCTACACAATTTACTTGTACGCTTCTCGAGTGTAATTTGATAAACTAATGCTATACATTTAAACTTCACAAATGCGAACGTTTCATTTTTTTTATCGACTAAATTATTCTGACTTAAATTATAATCTGTTGAATGCTAGCTCAAAGCAAATTGCTTATTTCTAATCTTGACGCTACACCCTACATAAAAGGATAAAAGTATACTTATTTGTACTTAAAGGATAAGCTTTTTTAAAATTAATACTTATTGACTTTGTGGCACAATTTTTTTCAATTTAAAAATTGTGCTTACCCTACATAATTTTGGGGTGCTAATTAAAATGGCATCAGCCGTTTTTCTTCATAACGTCTTTCGAGAAAAATCTCCTAGTGGAAAAGGGGTTATTTCACCAACATGATAACCGAAGCATATGCGGTAACCGCAAAATCATTAACCATCAATTTTTCGTCGTTTTACGATATTACGAAATATAAATATTATAAGGGCTTTCGTTAAAACACGGAAAAGCCATGTAAAGTGAGTGGACTTCGTAATTGAAGTTATTTTGGTGCGTAAACTGCTTCGTAATTTTACATTATTGTTTCAGTGGTGCTGTTGATGAAAGAAATTTGATACTAAATTCAATTGGTAACGACCTTTTGTGCCTATTTAAAAAATAAAAAATAAAACAAAGAAAAAAACTGCTGTTTGCAAAACTGGAAAAAAAAAATAAATGTTATAAAAATATTTGTCAGCAATGGAAGAGTAAGCTAATACAAAATTAGAATGTACTCCTTAGATTCTAATAATATTTTTATCATTTCATAACAACGTGGAGCAAGAACTACAAACGAGTGTAAAACGTCTTGAAAAAAAATATTGCTTTTTTTATATCAATTACTACGTCATACTACTACATATGTAGAAATATAAAAAAACGCAAAATGAAATGACTTTTTATAATTGTTTTATTATATTTTGCTTTTAGTAAAACCCTGTCAATGAGTATGGAAGAGATACGCTTGAGGTTATTCTTGCGTTGCACTGCAATTAAAGAATTTATTGAATTTTCTGTAGTTGTTAATTTTCTTCTTATGCCCCTATTACGGTTGGTAAATTGGCTAGCAGTTTGGTTGCGATCGAAGGCAACGATGATTTACCAGTTGCTTTTTTCGTCGCCTTAAAACTTTTGACGCATTGTCATTCGACACTATTACTTCAACCAAAGTCGTGGCCGAAGCTTTCTTACGTCTGGTTTCCGACCTAATTTTCCTCCATTTGCGTCTTATATTGCGAAAGGGTTGTTGTCCGAATAAACCGGCTTCAGTATGAAGTATGTTAGTCACAGTAGTGACGTCTAGACTCAAGCCTACTTCAGCTGGAGGGTTCACAGCCCCTGAAACTAAAGAATACTTGGATGTGGAAATTAGAACTACACTCTCCTCCAGGAAACACTCTATGTCGTAGACTAGAGAGATTTCATTCTAAGCGTTTTGTTGGGTTTCCGCTTCCGTTGATTCCAAGATTTCTCCCCCCAGCTGCCAAACTATCCAGTAAGCATCGGTCGCATAACACCTTGTATTAAGAGGAGTTTTATATAAAAGTATATGTGCCCTCCGCCTTGACTATTTTGGCCAATCACATATCAGCAATCAGATATGCAACTGTTACCAGGCACCACTACATGGAGGTGATGGACCATCAGATCACTCAATTACGACACGTATTGAAATACTTGTTGGTCCCCATGAGTGACTGACAGCTTGACGGCCTTAACTCCCTTACAGATGAGCAATATCAAATTTTATAAGTGAGCAATATCAAACTGCAAGATTTCTGAGCTTAACTATTTCGAAAGGTGCAGGAGGACCGGAGACCGTGATCCGCTGTGCCGAAACAAACCATATAATTTGTTTAGTTTACATCCCTAATTTAAAGTTACAATAATGCTATTCTCAATCGATTAAGTTGCACAATAAAAAAATTAAAATTTATCGACTTGTCTGAATTCAGTCGAGTCGAAAATCACAGCTGGAAAAATTTATAAAAACAAATAAATGTGCGAAACTGAGTTTTGATAATTTTAAAAATTGTTGCTAAAAGTCGAAAGTAAAAGTAGACTTTCTATCGAATTTGAAAACTTTAAGTCTGGTATAGAAAGTTGAAATTTTGAAACAAAAGTCGACTAAAAATCGATTTCGATTAAAATCGGTTTGCACATCCCTGCACATTAATTTAATTTTATTAGCTAGTTTCCAACAATCTTTTTAAGGGGTTATACAAAAATTAACTTAGTATTAATTGCGTACACTGTTCGACAAAAATATTTCTTCACAAATAACAAGGTTTAGAAAGCAGATTCTAGTAGAGCACAAAAAAAAATTAATTATCAGTATGGTGGCGTGATTATATTTAATATACATATATTTAAAGCTGGGTTAAAGTTAATAAATTTTTCGTTATTTTTGTACAAAAAAACCTAAGATATCTTGGTTAATTTTGCGTATGAGATGATTTAAGTGTTCAGCGACTTATAGCTAGGTTTACAACAAAATATTTACTGTGTTTTCAATAAATAAATGTCTAAAAAAATCAACATTAGAAATACAGTTAATCGTTTAATTTCTATTTTATTTTGAAACTATACTTAAATAGCTTTTTTGCAATAATTTATTACGGAGTCCAGTCACCGTCATTATCAATTATAGCTTGCAATTGTCTGGTACAACTTTCGGTTAATTTTTCGGCATATTCCAAACTTAGATTCTTCCAAATTTTTTTAATAGTCCGAATGAGCTGTTCCTTTCTCACTATTTTTTTTTTTTTTTTTACAAAGCTTACACTTCATAAGAGCGCACACATTTTCAATAGGATTGGTATCTGGACTTTGTGATGACTGCTATGTTTAAGATCATTATCTACTTGGAGGATCCAATCGCACCTTTCAATACTATATAAACATTCTGCTGACTTGAGCCGTACACGTTTGTACAGTTGAACCATATATGGAGCATCTCAAATTAATCTCCCAAATCCATTTGCTGAAAAACACTCATACACATAAACCTTTGCTTGATGTTTTGCTGTGCGCAGCAAAACTTTTTTAATCAGGCTTCCTTTGGAAATTCTAAACAACAAAAGTGGGCTCGTTGGTGAGTATGACCTTAATCCAATAACGGTCTAAGTTTTCCTTTGCCCAAGTCAAATTCTTTAACATGCCTTTCAGTGAGTAGCGGCTTGAAGGGCACACTCCTGTTTTTCACTGCAGATTCTTTCAATCTGTTTCTAATGGTATTCAATGAAACTCGATTTCTCTTATTGAACAAGTTTTTTTCAGCTTGAGTCAATGAAAGTCACCGATTTTCTTCAGATTTTCTTCCAGAGCTGCAACTGCTTAACTTAAGTTTTACTATAATTTGCGGTTTGTTTTGCAGTCATTGTGTACGCGGCGATAGGTAACCAATAACACAATTTTAAGTCATTTTTCAAATACAGCACTCATTTCTAATTGATGTCTACACAAAAGCTTACAAATAATAACTAAATTACCCTATTGCAAAGTCGAATAGCTATAACTATACCAGCAACCAATTGGGGAAAAATTAAGATGTGTTCTTATCGAAAACACTGTATCTAGAATACACAAGCAAACCCTTTTAAAAGAGTTAAAATACAGATTCTTATGAAAAAAGTGACTGGTTTCATTGAACCAGCATAGCCAAAATGGGCTTACTTTAAAACCGAGAAAAATAAAATTCAGAACTTTTGAAATGCTGGCAAACGTATAATTTTTTTTTGTACTTTACCAGAATCCACTTTCAAAACCTTATTATTTTTTTGTGTTATAAAATAAGCGTGACTGTTTATATGCGATGATTGATTCTTTTCAATTGAAGCAAACGTTTCACTTGTGTGATAACAAAAGATAAACAGAGAATGCTTATCATAAACTACGCTTGGATCAGTTTACTTAGGATTAAGTATAGCGTAGAGTCCTGCATGTTGGGGCACGTTTTGTTTTTCGGTCACAACTTATCACTGGATAAAGATTAATATGAAATTGGCATACCGTTGGAAAGCTAAAGTTAGCTATAGAAGCTTTTAGATTTTTAATAAAATACTTTGAAAATCGTTTTAAGGCTTTGTCATGTTCTGAAATCCTAGTTTATATTAAAAAATAAACATATTTTTCTCATATATGCACATCTGATTTCTACTCCAAATTTCAGTTTTTGGGATTCTATGAATAAATTTACTATTTTGGTCAAAAAAGACCCATAAGAAGAAGAGATATGACTTTGCGGTGATAAACAAATACTTTCCTTACATTTTTTCTATAATAAATTCTCAGACGTAAACTTTGAGAAACGCACGGTTATATCCCAAAAAGGCAGAAAACGCACATTTCTGACCACCAAAAATCGATCATTTTCAAAGAGCTGTAACGGACGGCCTACCAAGACTTTTGACAAAATCCAATATAGGGTTTTTATTGCCAGGTCAAGTACTTTTCAACAATCATAGTCGTTATGCTGGATCCGAAATTGTGTTGCACAGTGTTATTAGATATGTATGAGATGTAACTTTGGTAGTTTAAACGATGGTGCTATCATAACGCGTTTAAGAAATATTGAAACTATCCCAACATGCAGGACTCTACCCTATACATAGATTAAAAGAACTTTTTCATATTATCTGCTATACAAAGAGAAACTGTTCAAATGGTGTGAAAAATCTTATCATGTATAAAAGTAATTTAGCTTATGTAGGTACATATGCGAACTACGATCGTTGTATGCAGTAGCGGATCTAGAAAGCTTCAATAGGGGGGACCTAATGTTCAAAAAATTTCATACTCGAATTTTTTACTTAAATCTTCTTCTAGACTTCTTCTAGGCGTAGAAATCTATGGACCCTAAAATCCTTGAAAAGATAAAAATTTTTAAAAGTTGCTAATTTTTTTTAAATAAAAGTTTTGGATTGTTTCAAACCTAAGAGTCAAAGTAACCTAAGTAAATTAGATCTGTCACATGAGACAGAATGTCGTCTATGTATGGAGTATGATGAGACGACATCTTACATTCTGTATGAATGTCCAGCCTTAGCTCGGCAAAGAAGGGGTATTTTTAGAAAACCATTAATTTTAACAGACGAAATCAAAACCTCTTCCACACAAGATGTTCTAGCTTTCATTAGGATAGCAGATCAACTTTTGTCTTAATTTTGGGGTTTTGGCACAAAAGATCTTTTAGGTCGCAGTGCCTGACGAAATTTTCAGCACCCTATGAAATCAACAGCAATTTTTTTTTAATTACACAGTTAAATTATTCATCGATCAAATTGTTTTTCCTGATCATTTTTTTATTTCGTTGAAATATAAACAATACTACCAGAATCGGATTCAGCATACAAAATTGCACGGAAAATGGTTCTTGCGGCACCTTTCCTCAAATACCTACATAAGTTTAAAAAGTCTATTACAATAACTGCAAAAATGTTAGCCTTGAGCTTAATAACTACCCTAGAAAGTTTGGAAATAATTTTTTTGAGTCGACCCTTAAATCATGTCTATAATTTAATTTATTACATTTTGAAAATATGTTTGAATGCAAAATTTACAGGATTTTGCAAATGAGTACCAATATTAAAAAAGTTAGAATGCAAAAGAGGAGAGTCAAAAACGAGAAGGAAGTAGAGAGAAGCATTTATAAAAATTTACTCAATTCATTACGAAAAATGTGATAGGGAAATATACAACCAATCCGAAAACAAGGAACTTAAACTTTTTCAAATAGGTGATACTTATGCACTCAACAAATTACAAAAACTTCTTTATAATGGCTTATCTTAATGGCGTCAATAGATTTTTCGTTATCATTAGAGGTTTTTGAGTTAATGGCAAATTACTTTTACTTACAGTAGATCTTTTAAAAACCTTATAATAGATAATTATTATTAAGTCAGCCTGTATTTCATGTTATTTCCTAAATATTATTACGTTATAGATTGGAAAATGCAACCATTTTCGGACCTTTGAGTTTTGTAAAATTTTGTAAATTATTTCAGAGTGAAGTGAAATTGTTTGACAAATTTCATCCTTTTTATGAATTCATTTTAGAGCTGAATATGTTTAAGTTTCTTAAATCATTTTTCAATCGAATAAAATTAAAAGTACTGGACATTAGTGATTTATAAAAATATCTAAAGTTTCTGCGCTGCTCAAAAGAAATTGCAATTATTTTTTATGATATTAAAAATTACTTTTTAACTTAAATTTTAGATACCTAATAACAATAAAATAATTTTCTTATTTACAATTTATAAAGTGGCGAGGGGGTAGGTCAAGATCCGCAGCTGATTGTGTGAATTAAGTATATTTAAGAATGATATAAATAAAGGCTTCGGGCAACCGAAGCAAGTAGTTAACTATTGTATACGTCGCCGTCTAAAGTGACAGTACGAAGATACTTTCCAAAAAATAAAATAAAATTGATAAACATACTTAAAAAGAAAAAAAATTATGACAACTGCATTGAAAAGTGATGATGATATTTTGAGACCACTTGATCCCGAAGAAGTTGACGAACTATTAAAGTTATACAAAAATAAATATGGCGCAAGAAATTTTCATTATTTACTAATGTATAATCAGGGCAAATGGAATGAACAATTGCATGGAATAAATGAGTATGATGACTACAAATGGATTTCATTTCGCAAAACATTTTATACATATCGAAAAGGTGATTTTAGAAAATATGGAACTTATGTTAATATACACGTGGATGTTGTAAGTAAAATGTGTAAAGTATGTGAATACAAAACAATAGCTTAAGTTCGTTTAGATGCAAAGTCTCTCCTTTCACTCATGGGAACGTGATTACAAAGAGCTCTTTAAATGTTTGAATGAAACGAAATTAATTGATTGGAAAAGTGGACCGCTACTCACGAATGTAGATTTGAAAATTTGTGTAGCAGTGAAGCAGATTGCATTAGCGAAGGGCGCAAGTGTTCAGCATGCTCGAACGTGTAAGGGTCGCATAATGGCGCATGAGAAGGCTTTACATTTGAAATTACCAGAGTTAGTATTTAGTTAAAAATTTCGTATTTGCGTGATAAAAAGATAATAACCAAGTTGTATACTTACTTCATGCTAAAGTCTTCCAATAGGTTATACCTGTCGTGCACTTCACATTGATAATGCCGAGCTGATACATTCTTTGTGGGCTAACAAAGCAGAGGCTTCGGAACAGTTCATACGAGGACTCATTCAATTAAATAAAACCTTGGGAGTCTATAGAGAAGCAGATAATGAATTAGTCGCATGGATTTTTCAAAATGATTACTCAGGCTTAGGGTAATAGATATGCATATTATGAATGCGTGCTCTTAAAAATACCTGTCTATAATTTCTTTACAGAATTCTTTATGTTCAGCCGTCACATCAAAGAAATGGTTTAGGCACCTTGTTGGCACTCTATCTCAGTAAACTTATTGCAAAATCGGAAGTAGTGGAATTGTCTGCTTGGCATGTGGAAGAAAATTTCAAATCTGAAACATTATTGAATAAAATCGGTTATGAAGATTATGTTGCATATGAATGGATCCAATTAAATAAATCTAGTATCTGAAATTATAATTCTTCGATTTTCAAGATGAAATATCATATTAATAAAAAAGGAAAAATGTGTAATGTTTTATTATCAACCATCTAATACTAGGTCTGTTCCCGTACTTTTTGGCTAAACAAAAAATACTCTCTGCTATAGACAAAAATGCACAAAAGTACGGGAACGCAAAAAACTACTTTTCTTGCACGAAACAAAACTTCAAATTGTAACGGCAGTAAGGCCGCCCTGAGGCAGCCTTCACTCTATATTAATTAATGGACAAGTGCAAATTTTTGTTTTTTTTTAATTGATTGGCAGACCTGAAGAAAGAATAAACAAAAAATTTGTGGTCAGTTTGCGCTTTCTGCGTTCACACGATTGTTGTTTATAGTCATTTTTATGTGTACAAAGTGTTATTTTGTGACGGAAAATTATAGCGCATATAAATTTTTTATAAAAATCTAAAAAAAAATATTTCTAAGTCTCCTCATATACTGTCATATACTGTCGTATAATCATAATTTCGTATAATTTTGTATTAAAAATGTGAATTTATGAGAGGATACAACACCAAATAAGACACCTTGTGAATTGCCCACATATATCTTTATTTTTTGGCTTAAACCCGAAAGGCCGCATCAGGGCAGCCTTTCGTTTTTCTCACCTAACTGCTTAACTCAAAAACTAATAAAAACAATGGACTTCATATTCATTTATCTTTCATCAATGTTAACAGTAAACAAAAATTCTGGTGTTTGTTTTATTATTATTTCAACCTTGCGGGTTAAATTTAAAAACAAAATGTCTACGATATTTATTAAAATAAAAATTGTTAAATCTTACAAGATAATAAATAAATAAATAATGAAAAAATTAAACATTATTTATTCGCCTGACTACTACTGCAGAATCTTCATCGCCATTTGCATTATTCAGAAATAGTTGAACAGACACTTATGTCATTACTCTGTGGAGAATGTAGTTAAAAATTAACAAAAAATACAATTAATACATTTTCAAATGTCTTTTGAAAATTTTCCATTTTAAATAACACTTAATTTTTCAAAAACTCTTTATTTATTTATAAATTTAAAATTTTCAATATGTTTTCACAAAAGCAAAACATCAGATTGTTTGACACTTTTACCATTTTTACCCGATGAAAAAGTGCGGGTTGTTTCGTGCAAGAAGAAGAAGACAATTACTCTCTCATCTTCGCTCTCATTTGCAAGTTTTTTGAGTATGGGAACGCTTTTGAACTGTTTTGGGTAAATTCATGCACCCGAACGAACCTACTATGGTCATACTGAGCCGAAATTGCGTAGTTTCGGCAAATGGTTTCGAACGAAACTTCAATCGTTCACATTGTGAAGCTTATTTTGATTATGGTTTAATTTACTTCTTATAAATATTTCGGTCTTTACCATTTGAATACGAAGAGAATCAAAATGATAAACAAAATATTTAGCAACGAAATAAAAGCGTCGATTGTCATGCATCTTGATTCACTTCAATCGCAGGTCCGCAGCCTTGCTGCCGCAACTCCTCCGCCGTTTCTTTATATGTATGGCCGTTGTTTTTTGCCCTATGCACTATTTGTCTCTTTGCTAGAATTTTCTACTTGCAGCTGTTCACTTCACGTGTGGTCGCAGGGTTACCCAAAAAAAACTTGCAAAGAGAAAGAGAAACTGAGAGAGTAAAGTGACAGCTCGCTGTGAGAGAACTTGCAAGTTTTTACTATATAATTCAAAATGAAGTCTTTTGTTACATGAAGAATTTATCCTATAAACGCTAATATCGCGGGAATATCTATCCCTGCGAAGAAATTAAACCGGGATAAAAAAGTTTAACCGAGTCATAGTTATTAGCTTTGTATTAAATGGTATCATTTAACTTATTGTTAATGTGGAAGTAGGCAAATAAAAAGAAAAATGGCAGTAATAAAACCGAACAAAATAAGAACCAACAGAGATGTCCGTTTTTTTTGTCACTGCAATGATATAATATAAAAATAAAACATTTAAAAGGGCGAAATTATAACAGCTGGCGTTGCAAGTAAAACTGTCTTCTTCTTCTATCTTCTCAGGGAAAGAGACAGATTGGCATTTAACATTCCTTGCACAAAGCAGTTTTTTTATTTATTTTTTTTTTCTGTAGTGTACTTTTTGTAGAGCTGCCACCACCTTTTATAATTCTACCATGATATTTAATTTATTAAAACTTTGTATCTCAAACAATCAACTCTTCCTAAAATTTTTTCCTACAGTACCTAGCTCAAATCTAGCAAAATTACTTTGCAAAACTTTAAATCCTATTCTAATTGATCTGCGCCTAGCCTTTTAAATTAAAAAACAAAACATTTCTTTTGGTTGTTTTTTATTTCGCTTGAACTGAATAAGAGATATTTCAGTTTCTTTTTCAATATTTTTCATAAATATATATAATCTTATGAGATATTCATAATTTACATTTTTCTATTTTATATACAAAAAAAAAAAAGTGTCACTTCACTTGATGTTCAAGATTGAATTTAAAATATTTACAATTTCGATAGAAAGTGATAAACACATAAAAAAAAAAACATTTAAAGCAGCTACAATTTTGCGATTTCATTTGAATGAAGTTAATTAGATATACATTATAATTTTATATATTTTTTTAAATCATACTATTGCGGAAACTATAAATACTGAATTTAATTTACTGCTCAATTCTTATAGGAAAATACAAAAAATAAAAAATATATTTAAATATATATGTATGGGTCTATATCTTATATAAAATTCAACAAAAATATATGTAAATAATTTTGTTAGGTCACATTTTCACATAATTATCTCAGCTAACTGCAGCCAGCGTCTCCTAAGAAACATTTTTCAAAGCACAAAAATTTTAAGGGATTTGAACTAAACAAAAAGTAAACGAGTTGCGCTACTATTTGGTATGCCGCTACCACTGGCTATTAAGCTATTCGTTGCCGTATAATGATTGTTGCCATTTTGTTTACTGTTGCTATAGCCGTTGGGCATGATGCCGCCATTCGTTGGTGACATCGAGCCTCTGTAAAATGAATCGACTCCTGCTGCAGCATTTTGTAACGGTGCATATTTAATATGGTGGTTTTGAGTGAGTGGTAAAGCAGTCTCTTTCGCTTTTGATATTTGTTTAGCCTGAAAATGTAAATATTAAACAGTTATGTTTTTTTATGTTAGTGCTTTAGTGTTTTCCACAAGACTGTCATAAGTCAAAAAAATAAATAAATTTTGCATTGAAAGTTTTTAATGAATTACCACTCCGTTGAACGCAATAAAGACGCATGTTCTTCTCTCGAGAACTCATAAAATACCGTTATGGTTCTTAGAAAAGATTAGCTAAAAAATGGATTCCAAAAGAAATTCAATATTGCTAAGTTTAGGCTAAAAATGGGTCACAAAAGGAAATTCAATAACTCACAATTTTGAAAATATCTCAAAATCTTGAAAATGTCAAGTGTTCGTGAAATTTTTTATACATTGAACAACTTTAATTTCCTTTGGGTTCCTTTCATGTATTTTTGAATTATTTTAGACAGTTTCAAATATATTTAATTTTTAAGTTTTAAGCACTTAAAAAAAACTCATAACTTCTTTACTTTTAAGATAATGAGACAATGTTTTTTAAATTTTCCATAATTGTTTGACATTGAACAATTTGTTTTTTAATTTTATTTGTTTAAATAAAAACAAAAGTCCATAAAGTAGAACTCCGATAATTCGTAATCGCAAGGGACCAGCAATTTTTTACAAATTACAGGGTTTCCGATATGATATAACGGGGTTAAAATAAGAAAAATATGAATTAACGGGTTTTAATCAATTTACTTAATAGAAAGAAAAATCAAAAACAATTATTCATTTAGCTAAAATATGTATGTACATAGATGTGTGTACACATATTGGACACTATTAAAAACTACGTTTTTAAAAAAGCCTGTAATTTTTTGTTGTTTAAGGCTCTTCTCGCGTATCTTGTCCACCACGAAAAACACAAAAAATTCTATCAAAAAAAGTGAACGGTAAACGTAGTCGTAGCTGCCTACTATGGTTGATTTTTTTTCGAACCATAGTTCCATAGAATTTTGCTTACGATTACGATTTATAAGAGGTTAAACAGACCTTGTATTGAAAAAAAAAATACGAATTTGCGAGGGGACCAAAATATATGGATTTTTTGCGAATTAACGTGATTTTTCAAGGGGCCAACAGTTTGTTGCTAATTATTGAGATTTTCAAATTAACGGGGTACGAATTATCGCGATTCTACTCTATTAAATTTTTTTAAGATCGAGCCCTAACCACTAAATCAGTTAAGGATCATTCCATCGTTTCGGGTGTTAAGGCTCAATTATGCATAAGTAACGCAACGTAGCGTAACGGAACGTAAAAATCTATCGAAGATAGAACTCTACGTTGCGTTACGATTTCGGTAATCACTTGCACTCACTGCCCATATCACAGATATTTATGTGACAGTTGGCAACGTTACGTTACGTTCTGTTACTTATGCATAATTCAGTCTTTACACTTCAACCATTTTTGTGTATATCTGTATCTCATACTCAACGTTTTTAGTTCTATTTCTCGTTGATAAATTAATAACGATAAAATCTTAATTTGAATTTAAGATACAGAGCAAAAAGTACTCGTTTCGGACGTTATACAATTTTACCTCCACTTACTAACCGATTTTAAATACACGCAAAATTCAGCGAATTTTCTTAACCCTCAACAGGCTGATAAGGCAAATGGTTTATAAACTATGTTATTTCTCGAAATATGGTTTTTTAATTTGGGAAATTGCTATGAAACTGACTATGTCGATTTCAAAATAAAATTAATACATACTTGAAAAACGTTTAATTTTGATATAATGGTTCCCTTAACTTTTTACAGTAAAATTAGATCGAATTGTAGGTGGATATTGTATATTAGTATATTAGGTATGCGGGTACCTTGTCATCCTACAGAAGGTGTTTTTTATCAGCCACATAACGGTTAGGATAAAATTTGACAAATAAAAACTAGGCAAATCCCAAAAAAAAAAAATGTGTTATATGTATCTGCTTCGGGTGTTACTAAAGATTTGTTTCGAATGTTACGAATCTCGTATTCGTAAAGGGCATTTTAGACGAAAGTTTATGAAAAAAGCAACCTACTTTGCGAGCATGTTGGGAATTACGTAAGATCGTTTTATTTTCAAAGTTTAATAGTCTCCATCTTAGATTGTTTAAGGGATGCTTAATCTTCTTCTGAATCAGAATGTACTTCACTAAAGCGAAGTTTTCATGTCGCATTCGCCGTAGGCTGAAGAAGACCTGAGAAACAGCCAGGTGCCTCATCATTGATTAAGTCAATATCCAATTGTGTAGTTTCATCCACTTGGAGGTTATAAACAACATCCAAACCATCAGAACTGGTCACATCAGGCTCCCCGTTTACTTAGAAATGAGATTCTTTCAGTTTGGCTATCAGTTGGAGATATTAATCAGGACGAGCATCATTTTTTACTAAAACTTGAGCGGAATCAGACTTAGATGTTCTCGCCACTAAGGTACTTTGATAATCCAAAACTTCGAAGTGATATTGCTTTTGAAGACTTTGAACATCATCCCATAATCTGTCTAATAATCTCATGTTATTGACAAATATGAACAACATGAATGGCAAGGTCAAGTCAAGTCAATAAACACTACGGTTTTCAATCACCCAAAAACACATGTAACCATTGATATACGCAAACTTTAGTCTCAACCTTTAATCATCATTACCACAACCTTACTTTGGTGAAGTATAATATAATAAGCATTTCGCAATAAAGAATAAATTAAAAATTCTAAATTAATTTAGAATTTACTCTGTCGAAATGGATTATAATTAAACGAAGATATTAATGGAATGACCCTTAAACAAAATATTCTTTGAAAAATGATGAAAACTTACTAATTTAATGTTATGAGGCTAACTAAAATTTTTCAAAAAAAAAAATTATACAATGCATCTAAAATTAGTATGATCACTTGACATGGGCTTACCCATATGTCAAATGTGCACACTATTTTATATGCATTATAAACCAAATCTACTGTGTATGTTGCAATCATTCGTTTGGACGGTTTACACATCAAAACTCCTGGGTGCCTTTCACGCAACCAATTTTCTTTTTTTATATAATTGCATACATATGAATTTTAATTATGCATATAATCAAATTTAATTCATTTATTTCTTACATTCGCTTTTGCTTATTGAACTCGTCGTTTGTAAAGTTTTATCTTGATTTTAGAGTTTCTTGAATATGCATATATTTTTATAATTAAATAATTAATTTATTTTAACTGGAAAAAAGTACATAAACAGTAAATTAATAAACAATAACGACAACTATTTAAAAAGCAAATTATGAAAAAATTAAATTTATTTACCTATTAGCACAGTCAACTCAAATCAAACTTATATACAAATTTGATTGATTCAATTATTTGTAACACATTTTCGTTTTTCAATGCCTTTTTCAGATTGAATCAATTACGTTTTCAGCTGGATTACTATCCCCCCTTGGTTTAAATATATATGGAAACTATGAAGTCACACTTACCCGATTATAGCATAAAACGCCCAATATAGCTAAAGTCATGCCAAAACAATTGACCCAAGTGACAGGATTTCCTAAAATTAACAACGAAACAGCTATAACAAAGATACGTTTAGACGCGCTCGCCACTGCATACGTGAGCGGTGTAACCAGTGACAACACACTAAAGGCAATAATATTTTGTAGCCAATTTAATACACCATCAGCGAAGAGTAACGCAATAACGCGATAATCTAAATTGACCTAGCATAAAATAAGAAAAGTCAATATGAAAAAGTGGAAATTAATTTAAAATCGATTAATGAACATACAATAGCAGGATGTTGCAATACTTGAAAACTATCTACATATATCCAAATGGGTAAAAACATAAATAATGCCAATTTGCCAAGCAAATGCAGCAAACGCAGATGATGTATTCCCGTATCTTTGAGCACCTGCAAATATATTTAAAATTTGTAAAGTTAAAAGTTTTACATTGCATTAATGTTTACTAACTAACCTTTTTTGAAAAGATATTCTGTAGAGAGAAACCCATAGTTGAGACTAATGCACTTATTAGTCCTAACATATCGAATGAGATTTCTGTCATTGTGGCAATGGCCACACCGGTTATAATTGGTACCAGACTCAGGTACACCAATGATGGCTGTTTCTCACGAAACAGTAGACGTGTTAAAATTACGGTGAAAAGCGGCATTGTTGCTTTAACTAAATTAAAAAATTATCCGTCAATATATAAAACTAAATTTTAATAAGAGATAAAAACTATTCTTTTTCAAATATCTGCATTTAATTAAATGTGACTATTTGTTTTAATACTTAAGTCGTTATGAAAAAGTGTTCGGGAGCGAAAAAGATAGTTGTTAGAATATTTTTAAAAAGCATATGTGAGAAATTTACATTCCAAAATAATTCCACTTTTCTAAATTTTATCATTTCAGCGCTACAACATTCATTCGATGGTTGACTTTTTATATGCAAAAGAGTTCTTTATAATAATCGGTTTATTTATTTATTTATTTGTTTTAATACCAAAATATGGTAAAGAATAATTTTAAATTAATTTGCATTCACTTCTTTTTTAAGATAGTTAGCACTTGGACAAAAGAACGGGTTTACCATTGCCAGCTAAGAGTTGGTGCTGTGCAGAATAACTTTCATTTTGTAGTTTTTGGTCTTTGACTTGCCGAGCATCAAAATCGGGTACCCTGCGTAGCAGTCTCCCACATAACCACTACACCACGACTACCATAAATTCTAGTTTTATTAGATATGGTTAGGGGAGAAATTTATTCGTAACTTCTATTTGGGATAATCAACCAACAGATCTCAACTGAACGAAGTATGGTATATCGAGGATGTGACTCCAATACCTTTTTACCACGTTTATATCAACTCGCTTTCAATGGTGTCTGTCTGTCAGTCTGTTCGGTACAAATTTTGCAATCGATTTTAAACTAACTTCCCGATGAGCTAGAGACTTGAAATTTTAAATATAGTTCAGAACTGGAAGACAATGCAATATGAAGTATCTAAAATATATATAAATATAATAATATTTCAAATATTAGCATCGGAAGGTTTTCCATTTTTTTCATAGATCCAAAGCATTGAATTCATCGCTGTTAAAATCATTGCTTTAGCGGGAGTAGAATATATGTATATGTGTATACATACACAAGTTCAAAGACAAATAAGAGAGAGAACAAAAACAATCAATAACGAACTTTTATTTTCGTTTTGTTCCGCTTACAAAGAGTATAGATTGTAAAGAGATCGCAATTTGCTCTTGCTGGAATCGAAACAAAAAATCATAGAAACAGCAGCGAGGGTTGTCAACACATCCAGCAGACAAAAATGTTTGAATGGATGAGTTTGACGTGTTTGATGAAATAAATATTTAACATTTCTTTTAGCAAATAACTTTCAACATTTACAGTATTTATATATTCTTTATATACAAATATGGAAATGTTTTGTTTTGATTTTATGAATTTTATATAAGTACTTTTAAATCTTTTTCTACTGATTTCATGAAATCAAAATGCGAAGAAATATTATCACTATTTTCAACATTGTACCTAAATATATGTATGTAAATAAGTATATTTAGCTAAAATATTAGAACTTTTCATATTTTATATTTTAATATATAAATAAATTATTCTTGTACATTTTTACATCCATAACAACAAATCTTCTTCTTACTATGTATTTGGCAAATGCCTTTATTTCATTTCTGTTTCAAAATGTAGAATCACAACGAGGTGCAATGTAAAAACAGTATTTATTGAGTACCCATTTATGTGAGAAGATATAATTTGATTTCTGTTACATTTAATGAATATGGCTATTCGCAATCTGGGGAAAATGATCTTGCACGAGTCCAAAAATTCATTGTGACATTGCTTAGATAATTGGTTTTGATTCAATGTGTCAACAATTTCAAATTCCAATTGAGTTCAAGTGACTTCAAAACCTCAATTGACTTCAAGTCACTCCAATTTAGTGCAAATTGTCGGTTATTAACCATGACTTCAAGGTATTGCAAATAAATTGAATGCATTCTTTTACACCTCTGGTCTTTACTTAAAATCGATTGCAAAATTTCACACACACAAGACTAAAAAGTAAAAAATAATAATTTAATTAAAAAATATTTTTAATATACCACGTTTTTAAAATGGAATAAAAAGTATAAAATAATTTCTCCTAACCCCATACAGATTCACAACCACAAGTAGATTCCTTATCCCATTTGAATGTGAATTTTAGTAGAACGAAAATACTTGTATGATTTAAAACGAAAAACGTGGGACGCATATGGATAGAGATAAAATTGCTAGCCATTTAGGTGAACTATTCATCCATCAATTTCCTATTGCATGCGAACCACGTTTGTTGTTTTAAATCATACAAGTATTTTCGTCCTACTAAAATTCAAAGTTACAAATTTTCAAGACAATCTGTATGGGATAAGGAATCTATATGTGGTTGCGAATCTGTATGGGGTTAGGAGAAATTATTTTATACTTTTTAGTCCATTTTAAAAACGTGGTATATTATAAAAATTTTTTAATTAAATTATTTTATCTTTAATCTCTCTTCAGAATGAAATTCACACCAATGACGGCATTATTACCAAGACTCTGAGCGATTGGCTCTAATACAAGCTGTGCATTCCGCAAAATGTTGGCTGTCGCATTTATGATGAAACTCTTGAATATTTCCTGGAGAGCATTGAAGCATTGAAAAAGGCAATATTACGATATTTAATATATCCGCACTAAAATGAATCCAGCCATTTGATCTAACCTAAAATCTCAGAAAATACGCTTCACGCGTTTATATACCGCCACAATAATTTTCTATATAGATACACATACATAAATTTATGAATTTAAAAAATTAAAATTCAATTTTATATTTATACAGTTGGTTTTAAATAATTTGGAACACGATAGCATACATCACAAATTGATGATTTTATAATTTTTTCATTTGACTGCATGAAGAATTATTATAATCTTACTTGGTGGCTTTGCCATTGCCTACCTATAATTTTCATCCACTTCATATCGATAGGAATATAAGAAGTTTAACCACCGGCCCAAAGACGGAAATCGGACCCGTAACCTAAAAGTCTAGTACGCTACCCATTAGGAACGAATTGAATTCTTGTTGAAGGAACGAAGAAATCAAAAACTCTGGCTGCCCTTCATCTCTGGGTTCCGACTTGATGATCCAGACAAAAGAAGGTAATAGGGAAGATCGAGATAAATAAATAAAATATCGCAAAGACGCAAAATTCTTTAATCCTCTATAGCTCGTTAATAAATACGCCTTCGCCCCCACTATCCACTCTATTTATGTTAATCATCAGGACGAAATCACCATGTATATCTTATGTCGAAATCTTAAAAGGCCTACTAACTAAACATAGTGACATTTTTCTTATCATCTATTCAAGAAAAGTGAATTGATAAGAAAATCATAATTTCTAACACGACAAACTTAAATATAAAAGGCAGCTAATATAATTAACTAAGTTTTCAGATATGAATAAGAAAACAAAAATACTTAAATTAGGAACAAAACAGCATCCAAATTAGAATTTATGCCTGCAGGTTAAAATGGCAAACACGTCAAAGCACAACTGTAACAATAGCAACGTGTCAAGCGCGCTCTACATAAAATCTTAAAAGAATGCCACAAGACGAAATTTAATTCTAATTATTTAGCATTTTTATTTATATTTTATTAAGTTTTCATAAACACCCCTTTGCTTACCTGTATGAGCATATGAAACGGGCACCTTCCATATTGAAATATGCGACGTTACGGAGGCAAGAAATTTTCCTAATGCCAAGGGAACAATCAGGCGAAAATAATATCCACGCGGTATCTCCTGGTACTTACGAATGCGCCACAAATTGAAAAATGGCCCACTGTACAATGTGATACTGCACAATTGCACCATAGTGACGGTCATCGGATATGGGAATTCATTCAATACCATTTTTCCAATGACATTGTTGCTGGATGAAATTATGTACCAAAGAACGCATAGAATGCAGACAACCATAACATGTCTCGAAGCAGTACGCCTGACGGAACCTCCACCGCTTACACTCGGCATGGTTATGTTTATTCGCTGCCTTTCCACACGCCAATATTGCGATACGATACTATTAAATGTTTTTGTGCATCCCCGGAAGGAGCACTCTATTTTGGCTGGAAACTGTAACTGTAAATAACTACGTTGACAAATCTAAAACAAAACGAAGATCAGAAAAAGAGAAATCTGCAAAATTTCAATCAGTGGTGCATTTTTACAAAAAAATTCTTCCCTTTGCCCAATTCACAAAAAAGGGAAATATTTTCTCGTCTATATGACAAGCTGAAATCATATACGAAGTAAAATCCCACAGCTGACGAAAATGCATTAAAATTTTTTGAGTGCAAAAACGAATAAAAAATAAGAGATGGCGAAGGAGAACAAAGCCCCCTGAGTGCAAATTTTTGTTTCGTTTTTGGACTAAAACATATTTAATGCACATTCGCCAGCTACAATACAATTTTTTTACTTCGTTTCAGCCTGTCATATGTTTGCCATTCGCATAAATGGTCGAAAAATATGATTATTTTTGAAAATTGAATATTATTAGCATGACCTAAAAATCAATATGTTTAAGTAATATAATAAATTGTGCTTTATTGAAAGTTAATAGCACTGTTTTCAGGTATATTCACAATGAAATGTATTTATATTTTTATTTATTTTATTTATTTCATTAATAACTTTAAGCCCAGAATGGCCAAATTATATTTCTGCAATAGGTCAGTTTCATGTGTTCTTTTGAATTAATAGGCGTTTTTCTTTATAAGCTCTGAACAGAGCACGAATTGCCAAAAAACGTAACAGTGGTTCTTTTTAACTCTGAGCACTTAGAGCAAACGTAATTAGGCGTTTTTCTTTTTTAACTCAGAGCACGGAGTAGCGTAGAGCATGAGCACACCGAGCATATTCTGACAACTTTGGTTCAATTTTAAAACGCATAGAGCACGAAGTGCCACATAACAGCTATTTATAATTAAGCTTTTTTTTCAACAGTTTTTTTCAATCGTTTTGATTTTTTTTTGGTACAAAATGGAAGAACTAATTATTCTAATTATTGTATTCTGTCAAAACATTTTTTTCAATCGTGCTCTGTCTGCTCAGTCAATTTGTCAATCAGTCAATTTTACGTTTACTCCATGGCAGAAGAATTAAGAAGGTAAATGTATTTTGACAAGTATGAGGAGCTTTGACAATTGAGAAATCATTTGTCTTGATACTATTCTTCTTTTTGCAACAGAGTTGTATTTTCATAGTTTCATAGTGAAATTTTTAAGTAAGAATTTAAAAGAAAATAATTTGCATAGTATTGCTTGTACATAGGTAGAATTAGTTGCTGCTTTTTATATTATTTTTTAACACTTAACATGTTCAAGGTATTTAATAATAAAGAAAACAAATTTAAATAACATTATTTATACTTTTTTTATTATAAATAAGATTTATAATATAGTACTAAGTAATAAAAGTAGTATTAATGATCTACAACTAACTCTCTCTTTTGTTCCCATTTCGAAAAAGGCATCTCTCAAATGTTCCTCTTACTTGTCATAAATTCAAAATGGCTACGTTTTGAAAAAATGCATCTACCTCGAAATACTTCTGTCATGGTTTACTCTGAGTGCTCAGAGCTAATAAGAAATACGATTAGGCTGATGTTACATGGTCAATATTTTGCTGTCAATGTTTTCTATTTTTACTCTCTTTTCATCGTTTTGTTTGGGCGATGTTACACGATCAATGTTTTGCTGTCAAAACAATGAAATTTTTGTTGCTTTGAAAAATGAACGCTGAGCAAAAGAGAGGATGAACTCATTTCACTCAAATTTTTTAGCTGACAGAGAAAACCTACATTACTTCAAATAAAATGGGGCTGCCGAAGATACACTGTTGTATTTTACTGGAAAATACTAAGGGCCAATTTTACAGTATACATTTAAATTTAATTTAAGTTAATTGTAAATTTAAAATTAAATGCAATTTAACTTTTAGCGGTTTTCACAGTGTCTGCATTTAGATATTAAATATTAGTGGCAGCACTGCGGTAACGCCATGAGTTGGTTGTCGTTAACCCTTTGCGAATACAGTAATATCTCAATTTATGTTTCTCTATTTGAAGGAAATGAAATTAAAAAACACAAGACAATGAAGTAAAAAATTTAGCGATTGAAAAATTTAATTTGCATGTGTTTCGTTTAGTTCACAAGAAGTTTCACTTCTGCCTTGTGTTCGTTAATACACAATTTAGTTTTTGTTTCTGTTCTTTGCGACAACCCGACTTTAAGAGATATTTAAGGGATAACCCTAGGGTACTTATGCTATTTTTTTTATACGTAAATACTAATTCTTAGTCGAATCGATTAACATGTTTATAACAATCAATCAATCGTCAACAAAAGTTGTATATACCGTAATTTTAATATGATTTAAGTAAAAATAAATTTTTTGTCGCTTTGTTATTTTTTTTCATTTCAAAATTAATTTTTAAAAAATACTTTTACAAGGACTGTGTTACAAAATATGAAAAAATGTTTATACATTAGAATCTAGGGTTAAATAAATTGTTTCCCATTCACAATAACTTTCAGCATTTCGTTGAATTCATGTTTTAAAGTTGACAGCTGTCACTGAACTGTAGAACAAAAAGGGAGGTGATTGGCGACAGCTTTTTTTTTAAGTTTAAAAAACTTTGAATTCGTAGAAGAAAATATAATAAAAAATAATGGAACCAATGACATTGGGAAGTCCTGGCGGTAGTCCAGCAACTAATACGAGTCAGTATTTACCTTCATTTCTGATGGGGGAACAAGCGCCAACAACACCACGGAACAACACCCTTTCGCCGAATAAAAGAAATATTTCATTTGGTAAGAGTTTTAAATCAATTATTTCTTTAAACCCAAGTAATTATAATATCGATTGCAGCAACATCGCCAGGTGCGACATCACCGCAAGATTTCAATCGGTCAGTTTTAGGGCAGAAAACATTGTTCGGCGGTTATCAACAGCAACAACAACAGCAGGGACAACCCTCTAGTGCCAGTAGTGGAAGCTATCCTAGCACGTCAATGCAAGGTCCTCCCACACAAGGTCTCTTCGATTCGTTACGCAGCGAACGAAATCAAGTGCAGACTCCAACACGTTCTACGATGCACCAACAACAACCGCAATCAAATTTCGGAACACCGATTTCGACCGCACAGCAAAATATCAATGCATTTGGAATGAATCATAGCTTTCAGCAGCAACAATCTCTTCAATACAACGATTCATATTTGAATAATAGCTCTTTCAATGCATCACGAAGCGGCGCT
The DNA here is from genome assembly GCA_963691655.1 of Toxonevra muliebris. Lineage (NCBI taxonomy): Eukaryota > Metazoa > Arthropoda > Insecta > Diptera > Pallopteridae > Toxonevra > Toxonevra muliebris. The sequence goes on along the minus strand of OY829326.1, from coordinate 116,570,316 downwards.
GCCGTTTCTCCAGTAACCGCTACTCCCACTGCCAATTTAAACGCATCTTACATGCTGCAAAGCCCACCAACACCACGTTATACTGAATTTTGGATAACAGTATTTGGATTTCCGCCGAGTGCAACGTCCACTATATTGCAGCATTTTGCACAATGTGGTACAATAGTCGATAAAGTGTTTCCATCACAAAATGGCAATTGGGTGCATCTCAAGTTTTCATCGCGTCTCGAATGTGATAAAGCTTTGAATTACAATGAAAAGATTTTGGGCAACAACATAATGATTGGTGTAACACAATGCAAGGATAAAAATATTGTCGATAAAGAGAATTTATGCGAGAATGTTACGTGAGTTTACCGAATTAGTTGCACGTCTCTTTTTGTAGATGCTAATTATTTGCCTTTCTTTTGTGCGTTTTCAGACCATCGTGCAAAGTGCGCCCGCTGGCGCAAACAGCCTACAAAAGCGCTCAAAATGAAGCAGCTGTAGTGGCGAATCCCAACGCTCCTCAAAAAAGTAGCGGCATCATGAATAAAGCAATGGATCTATTTTTTGGTTGGTAATTTATTTTTTTTGCGCACTCAATTCAATTCAGATTTTGAATCGAGAAATGTAATTTTATTTGTAATAGCTTCAACCATATTTTTTATACAATAATTAAAAATTCATGTCAATAAAATTATCCAGGAAACTAAAGTAAAAAGAATTTATTATATATTTTTTTAGATGATGTATTTGAATATATTTCGTATCGTTACACATATGCTTTATTCTATTTTAATTGTTTGCATTAGTTTGAAATTCAATGATTTTTTTTTTTTTTGTTATATTATTTAAATGTTTGCTAATTCATAAACGTATGTGCAGACACTTGCCTACTTTAAATAAACGTATAAATTAAATTATTTGGGCTCGATGAGAGCCGTTTCCAAATCCTTCATTTTCGGATAGTTGATATCACGACTGTCGAGCTTCGACTGTGCCCACAAAATAAGTTTCAACAAGAACATAACCTTTGGTGTAGAATCAGCGCTATGTTCGCATTTAAGAATGGCAGCATTCAGCTCACTGGCAATCTGAAAAGTTTCACAATGAGCAAGTTAAGGAAAATCTTTCACATCGTATTTACATACTTTTTGCCTATGCGACTGTTCTAGTAAGTCGGCGAATGGGCTATTTTGTGGCTTCTCAAAAGCCAATAGTGCCAAAATGCGTTCCAGTTCCATTAATGCTTCTGGAATGTGTTCGTCTGCTTCCGAGAGCTTATTCTGTGCAAACGTTAAAGCTTCCTCAATTTTCCCAGCACTAAAATTAATATACACGAGAATAAAACAATTCGAATGTAGGCTGAAAGTATAAGGTTGAATTTTGTTTTCTTCTGCCGCACTTACCGGATCAGTTCGATTAATTGCAATTGTTGCAAATGGAAAAACAAATAACGATCATTGTCCAGCAATTCTGGATGTAGTTGATTTACTAAATGAATCGCTTCTTGAATGCGGCCATTTTGAACTGCTTCACGTATTAATATTCGATCATCCAGCGAACTCAATTCAACGCTTGGCTCCAGGCCTGCTTCCATTTGGAATTTCTCAGCAGCCTCTTTGAAACCCTCTAAAATTGTTACAAACCAAAATTAAACAATTAGAATAACATAATAAATATGTAAATTTTCACTACCATTTACCTGTTACCAAGTAGTTCATAATAAGACGATTCATGTCTGCCTGCTTGTATGGATATTGCTCAAGTCTAATCATCCATTCGTCTTTTGTGATGCCATCGTTTTTATCGTTGTAGCTCATTTTTTTACTTTTCCTTATTTTGCCAATTTTGAAGCCGTTTTTATAAAACTTTTGCAGTTAAAAATTCAATTTTTGCTCTTTTTTTTTTAGCAATTTCGGAGCAATTTAACTATTGAACGATTTCTTCTTTGTTTTGTTTTTCCTTATTCTTTTGCATTTGCAGCGTTGCAAGAAGTAAGATTATCACGATGATTTTTTCGACTCACAGCCAGTGTGGCCAGCTCAACACTTTTCCCGCTGATTTTAGTGATTTTTGAAAACTAAAATGTGGGAAAAAGTGATTTAGCGCTTAGCTCTTTTTTTCAATTTAAAATATCTTCGAAAAATCTAAGAAATTTTCATTGACTAGAAGTATCAAAAGTGTGCCTGTATTAATGAAAAAGATTCAATGTATTGAGTTTTCCGCACTTTTACAAGAAAAAAATTAAACGTTTTTTTAAGAAAATTCGCGTTTTATTCTTCATTTTAACGGATTTTGAAAAATAAAAAATAGCCACACTGCGCACAGCGTTTAATAGTGCTCATACAAACGAGTGAAATGAGAAGACAGGGGGTTAACGAAACTAGCAGGGTTGATTTTTGTTCTTCATCTTCGTTGTTTCATTGTTATTCCGCAGCATTTTTTGCATTGTGTATTTATACCAGGGTTTCACCTGTCCTTACCATTAATTCCTTCTTCTTCTTTCATTGTGGTCAACCATAGGCTGTCAAAATAATTTTTTATTTTTGATTGTCTTTTTTACCAAGGTGAATTTATATAAGGTGGAGTTACCAGCAACTCATTCCTCTTCTTCCTTTTTGGTGAATATAATGAATATCAAAATCATTGTTTACGTTTGATTGTTTGTTTATTTTTTTCGCGTTTAAAAGTGTAAGAAGTGTTTTGCAAAGTTTTGTTCTAAACAAAGTGATTTTTGTTGATAATTAATATTTATAAAATAAGTTTTATTGATTTAAAAAATATCAGAATGGGAAAGTGTGAAATTTGCGGCAAAGTAAATAGTCGTTGATCAAATATTTCTGTTCCGCAAGATGAAAGGAGACGACAGCGGTGGACTGAAATTTGTGGGATTGTGTTCAAGCCGAATTTCCGCGTATGCGGTGATCATTTTTTGCCATCGGACGTGATAGTTTTCTTTTTCACTTTTATATCCAACGATTTACATTTTACAGATTCTTATAATAAAGCTAGTAATACACGTGTTTAAAACAGTTAGACAATGTTTTAGAAAAGAAATATAAACATATAACTTTAAAATGTTATTAGTGATGATTCTTAACGTTTTATGAAATTTATGAATTCCTTGAGAATGCATAAGTTCCTTGCCAAATCATTGTTCGTATGCGTAAATCGGAACAATTCTGCAGCCGTTACACCAATAGCTCTACCTGTGTGGGCGGCGATACAGGTGCAGAAATAAAAGCATAAAGATTAATCACGGAGATACACATGTTAACTAGCCATCAATACAAACTAAATATTTGAAATATACGAATAATTTCTAAAAAGCTAGATTTTTCGTTCACAATTTACTACTTACAATTTTCCTTGTAATGTATTTTGCTTTTTTCAGCTGTTTTTGACATTTTGTGTATGCCGCAATTATGGCCGCAACAACAAAGACGTGTTGTTATTACTCTGCTGTACTGCTGCGTTCGCTGCTGATTTTGACATTTTATGTATCCGAGGCAACAACAAAGATGTGTTGTTTTTGCCATGGTGAAATTGTTGTAATCTTGCCATCACCTTCTAAATGATTTCACCATGTTTTTTACGTTTTTTCCATTTTCAGATTCTTTGTATGCCGCCATTATGGCCGCTGAACTAAAGATGCTTCGATATTGTTCTGCTGTTGTGCTTCTATAAAGTACCTATAGACACATAAGTTTATGGGTTGAATTGAAGCATTCGAGTTTTACGCTAAAAATACGTAGGATTTATCTGAAACATTTTTTTCGATTTTTCCTACTGAGAAGCAATGCATATTTTAATGGGGTGCGTTTTCACAGAGTGACAGCGACGAAAACGCTTGTGTTTGCATATTCCTCTGTGTAGATTAGTTCGTTTGGCAAATTTCGTTATTTTAAAATAATAAAATATTTTTAATATTATAAACTTTATATACACATATTAAGTTATATGAATATCCGCACATAGAAGCGTCACTATCGTAGACCTTTTTTCAAGAATACCTATTCTTTTTTTTTATCGATTTCGAAGTTTGAGAATTTGGAGCACCGAAAACGCTACTACGAAATCGCATACCTTTATTTGAAGAGCTTGCGGTTAAAAGTGATATCCACCACTTTTTCTCAATTTTTTTTTTTTTTTTTGGGTTTTGGTACTCTAAAATCACAATGACATTTTGTCGCTTTCAGATTTTAAAAATATTGATTACTTTTTTTTAAAATAATTATTCGAAAATCGCATTTCGGTAAGTGCGGGTCTAACTTGTGGTCAAAACGTGATGTTTATGTATGCCTATGTAAAAGTAGAGCATTTCTGTGCATAATTTAATATTTAAATAGCGCTGAATTAGCTGTAAATGAGGTCAGAACAAATTCTGAAAACTTTAACCATGTAAAGTAATTTTTCATTTCATTTATAAGAAACAACTGTAAAATATACTATTATGTTGTTGTTTTCATTATAATTTGTTGAATTATCAGGAAAAACCCATTAGAAAACTCATTCAGAGCATAAAATTCAAATACACATATCACGTTTTGCCCGCCGGGTATCCCTGCACTTATCATCGCCAAAACTTTCAGCATTTATTCTATTTGCTATTGTTATGTTTTTAACATGAGCATTTAACGCGTTACATATATCATAAAAATAAACTTAAAAAATTTGTCCAAAAAAAAAAATATAAAAAATAGGGAAATGAGAACGTTTTTTTGCTCCCCTGTAACAATTTGAATTGACCGTAAGCCCTTCATTTAATGTGTTAGATTGCCTTTCAGACAGGCAATCATGCTTGCGCCTGTGTGAACAGCCATTTACGACTCGAACCAATTGCAACTAAATTCGAATATTTTCAAAAGCATCTTGGTAAAAGTAAAACCAAGTGAAGAGATCAACCCTGCATCGAAGTTCAAAGTATTATTAAAACTATCGTCTGAATCACCATGTTTGCATTCGACGTATTTGACATTAGCAAACACCTATTGTTTTTCTGCAACGAGCAGTATTGTAAAAGTGAGTTTATTAGTTAAATAAAACATAATAACATAAAATATTAGATAATGTAATAAATTTTTCTGTAAAAACCTGCGAGTAAACTGTGATAACATCTAATTTTATAATAAGATGTCAACAAAACATATAATTTAGTTCATCGTTTTCTTACGTAATTATTTTCTTTCAGCTTTAATGGCCAGTGGTGCTGTAGGACATCTGGCAAGAAAGTACGGTGCAGTTGTATTCTTTCCGACATTCACAGCAATTTCGATTATCGCCGATTGGACGCATACACGCACTTGGAAACGTGAATTAAAAGAAAAGGCGAAAGCTCAAGAATTGTTGAAACATCAATAAATAAACTGATACGGTAGTCATAAAAATGGTGCTAGGTTTGGATAAACGTTACGTATGGGCCGTGCTACCTTTCCTTGGATTTGCCATTGGACACTTCCTTGATAAAAAGGAAACGGAGCGCATGACAATGTTCCGGGATAAAAGCGCCCTATATGGACGCCCTGCAGGAACCGATGAAGCACCATCTTGGTAAATTAAACGATAATCATTTGTTTCAAATGTAGTTTATTTTATTAATTAAAATGCGAAAGCGTTAAATAAATGCTATATCTCTGTCTTTATTGGAATCATTGGAAATGTAGCGGCTAATTGGCTTTCTTGTCAACAGTTTAACATTTTTAAAGTGAAGGAAATGAGAAATAGCTTTGTTGAAGCTAGTTTGTTTTGCCCAATGAACTCAAGTTCTGAATTTATGACACTAGGCACTTTCAGTAAGAACGGTTCATTTGCAAATTAATAATATTGAGATAATGTTTATTAAAAATTGTGAAAAATTGTCAGGAAATTGGTATGCGCGTGAGAACTTTTGGATTTACCTTCACGCACGTGCGCTGTGCTGTCACGCGCCCATTTCTACTATTTGCATGATTTAAAACGAAAAGCGTGTGGCGCTTATGGATAGAGGTAAAAAATATGTAGCGACTTAAGTGAACTATTCATCTATCAATTTCATATTGCATGCGACCCACGTTTTTTGTTTTAAATCATGCAAATATTTTCAGACCTACTAAAATTCACAATTATATATTTTCAAGACAATCTGTATGGGGTTATAAATTCATTTTGTGAAAACTACTGTACAACGGACAAAAAAGCTCAAGAGTTTTGAAAGTGGATCTTATATAATTCGATCCACTTTCAAAACTCTTGAGCTTTTCTATTTGGTCAATTCCATTGTGCATTCGATCGGTTCGAATTATATAAGATCCACTTTCAAAACTCTTGAGCTTTTCTATTTGGTCAATTCCATTGTGCAGTGTTACTACTCTGTATATTTTTTTGTGATCAAAGTGTATAAAATACTCTTTTTCCATTATCTTATTTTAGTTTTTCTTGTAATTGTACAATTTAGAAATGCTGTGAATTAAAAACTTTAAAAATACATGTATTTAATTAATTTTCTTTTTAAAAGGTATATAAAAAAATTTGTGTTTAACACTTTTATAAGGAAAAAATTTAGCGCTTTTTTAAAGAAAATACGGGTTTTATTCTTCATTTTAGTGGATTTTTATAAGCAAAAGTGGGCCACACTGCTCACACGTATATGGAAAGAACCTCTTATTGTCGTTTCATGTGCTCTATGTTACCAATTGTTAATAGTTTTCACTGGAAAAGTGTTCGGAAACTCACCTATTCTTTTTTATCGCTGTATTTAATATTCGAGTTGTACCCTTTTGGTAGTAATAGTGCGATATAATGCGTGGAAAGGTTATGTGCCCCCCTTTTTTGTGTAAAATAAGAGTAACTTTAGACCGTTCTTATTTCATATTCCACACGAGTTAAATATCCATTGAAATTTAAAAAAAAGAAAATTATTTCAATAATTTTGATATCTTGTAATCCTAATTCAAAAACGGTGAGAAGAATCCATTGGTCTAGCTAATGAGAGCTCAAGAGCTCAAGAAGGAGGGATTTTTGTTTTACATTACATTTGTTCTCCGTCAACATTCAGATGATATCCCCATGAATTTAAGGCATTGTTTAAATTTCAGACGGAAATTCGTAGCCATTAGGAAGGAGGGAATAATTTCTTATGTTCATAATTGCGTGGAATACGATGTATACGTTCTATAGCATAAATAGCGCATCTAAGTAGAAAATTTCGTTTGGACGAGGTCCCTAAGAACCAGACTGGGGAGTAGTTAACTACTTTTTTTGCAACTATCACTTAGTTGTAGTTGAAATAATTTCAACTACATTTTAATTAGTTTCGTTGTAGTTGATATAATTTCAACTATATATCAACTATTTTAGGGATAGTTGCAATTTTTCAACTATTTTAGTTGTTGTTGAAAAAATCTCAACTAAATTTCAATTATTTCAGTTGTAGTTTAAAAAATTTCAACTATCCCTAATATAGTTGAGATATAGTTGAAATTATTTCAACTGACTTCTTAGTTAATTGATTATTTAGTTAACTACCCCCAGTCTACTAAGAACCGATAGAGTTGGAAACCTGATTATTCCTTATCAGCTTTATTGCTCCATGCTGATTACAGCTCAGAAGCTCCAGTTGAAAACCTGATATCCCGACCACAGATACGATTTAATCCTGTATTAGGTCGGATATTAGGGGGTGTAGATTAGGAATTTGTATTTTGACACATACGGAGAAAAAGCCTGTACGCTTAACCCGTATGAGCCCGAATTTATTAACCGTTCAAGAATATTCTAACTGTATTTTGCAGAGACTTTAATGTTATGTTGTATATAAATTTACTTCAAGCACTATTGCCGTTTGGTCAACTGGGTTATTTTTGACACTATTGATACAAAAATAAATATGTATATTATACAATAAGAACAAAATATACATTTAAGATAATTTTATTCAAACAATTTCTACAACTATTATCCATACATAGTCTCTTCGGCCTTTTGATGATATTTTACAATAAACTTCTTATTTACTAAGAAACACACAGCTGCGAATAATTGAAAAAGCAAAAACGTGAACAAGCTCATTTGTAACGCTCTGAATTCCACTATGCCGGAGGTAGTGACGTTCCCGCTGCTTTCCTGTTGGGCTTGAAAATGTATCCAGTTATTTGGCGTCTTAGCCAATGATTCATAATAATGTGTTAAATATTGCAAAATAAATGGGCTTATCATTTCGCCAAATACGAATCCTGTAAAAACTAATACTCCTAGACCAGTACCATGCCGCATGGGTGTTAAAACGTATAATACCATATCTATCAATAAGGCAATATTCGCATAGAGAAAAGTTTCGCCCACGAAAAAAAAGAAATATGCTCCGTATTTATTAGTCCCACACGTATACAATGCAACCGTTAGAAAGGGCCAGGACACAATAAGGCATATCCCACATATAACTGTATCTGCCGCAGGATATATTCGTCTTTGGTAGTACGTTAAAGTTGTGCCGACCATAACACCCGTTATTGCTGTGACTGTTAGTATACTTTCAAAATCTATGTCAGCCTGAACCTGAGTTATAGTTCCTGGCGCTTTTTCAAATACGATTCTCAAACCCATAAACAAGTAGTCGCCACCACACCACCATAGTGTTCCACTGACAAAGTTCACGGAGATGTTAGCAATTAATATAATTAAAAACGATATATTTGTTAACAAATGGTGCAAATCTTGTCCATATGGCGTAGCCTTTATCGCTTCTTTTCCCGCTAACGCAGCCTGCTTCGCTCCACTCTTTGGATATACTCCAAAGTAGAGTAACACAATGCTGATAAAACTAAACACTGTAGTAACACGTAATGTCCACCAACATCCAATAATATCTGCAATAAGTGATCCCACTATGACTCCAAAACCACGACCCAACATAAGACATATATAGAATATTGACAATATCACAACACGTGTCTCATAAGAAACGATGCTCGCAATTACTACTGGTCCAATAACTCTTAATCCAGATACACCAATTCCCACGAACAATCTGAATACAACAAGCATAGGATAGTTGATTGCAAATGATGAAATTAAATGTGAAATTGACCCAATTCCAAGAGATATCATGAGCAAACGACGCCTCGAATAACGATCGCCTAAATATCCATAAGCAGGTGCGATGAACGAAGCTGCGGTATACTGCGCTACACAATAATATTTAGTGTCATCTTCGGTTATCGAAAAATATTTCTGAACATGATGGAAAAGAGACGCGGCTAAACCTTGATCACAATAATTTAGGGCGTATATGAAGCAGAGTACGGCCAAAGTGAACTTTTCACGATTAGACAACTTGTTTTCCTCCAACATATCACAAATATTTCTCAGTGCAGTAGCTAATTGACTTTTATGATGTCAACAATTTCAAATGTTAGAAAAAAAAAAATATTTTCGACAAAGTGCTATAACTTATTTAAATGAATAGCTTTATTGATACTAGCTTAGTTTCTCTCATGACCTCAAGTTATAATATACTATACTATATAATATAATATACTGTCCGACCATGGTAAAGTTTGGGTAATACGAAAATTACAACAACAAAAAACGTTTGCAAAAGAAATTACCGTATGAGCTTGGGAACCTCCGATCTAAATTTAATTATTGCACTTATCATTTATGGTGTTTACATGAGTAGTTCCACTTGTTTTTTTTGGAACTCAGACACGTTTTACGTTCATCGTACTATATCCCGTGTTCCCTTTTGCTATTCTTTAATTCCACTACTACTATTATTATCCCACAACAGCCCCTGGAGGGCCTAGGCCGAGCTTTTCGCATCCATTCGAACAGCGAAGTGAAAAGCTTTTCATAGGCTTTTTTTACTCTTGGAGGTTTGCCATTGCCAGCCAAGAGGTGGGGTGCCATGTAGAAATTTTTATTTTTCTATTTTTGATTTTTGAGCGTGCCGAGATATGAACCCGGGCACCTCTGCGTAGCAGTCCAACACACTAACCTCTAGGCTACGACGATTCTTTAAATCTACCAGATTAATAAATCTTAGCTGTTCCTGCGCTGTTTAAGATCATAGGTGTTCACGATTCGGTGAGATGGTCAAAGAAAGAGTTCACATCGTTCTTAAACTCCGGACAACAGAGTCAATTGTGGAAGCAATTGGCCTAATACATTAGAGCGAATCTTGGTTGAATGAGATGGTGTGCCCAGAAGTTAATGACGTACTCCTTGCAACTGTAGTATGGTGGAGACGAACTTTGGTGAAATCCACAGTATCCTCTCTATGGACGATGAGACCAAGTACTCTTTTTCCACTGGACATATGGCGACAATCTTCTTAACGGAGGTTTTCGCTATCCTGGACGTGAGGGGTTGGATAATTGAGAGGAGATGGCATCTGAAGTGATAGGCAAGCTGCACTGAAGGCCCTTTCTAACCCTAACAGCACCTCAAGATTGGTCAGCGAGTGTAAGGCAAAACTAACTAGTGCTGCAAAACACAACAAGTTGTGTCTTATATGGGTTCCAGGACACTGTGATATTACAGGAAATAAACTAGCTAATGAAGGTTCTGCAATTACACAATGGGGTCCGAAACCTTGTTTTGGCGTGAGTTCTAGGGAGATCATGCGTTGGATCTACGATTTCGTGGGTTCTATCCATAGAGAAAGGTGGTCCGAGCTTGACTCCTGCAGAACCGCAAAGTGCTTCGTGAGACTGAGAAGAAAGGACCTGAGATTACTGGTGGGTGTCATCACAGGGCACAGCATATGACTAACAAAGGCGTCATCACCGATCCAACTTGCCAATTGTGTCTTGAGGACGACGATACCACGGAGCATTAACTTTGTAGCTATCCGGCGTTCGCGAGAATCAGAATAAGGCTGTTGGGTAGTGATGTCTTGAGTATGAATAATGCCTATACTCTCCCTCTTCCTGAGCTTCTAAGATTCATCAGTGAAACAAAGAAGTTCGAGGTTGAGAGACCCTAGCTTTTTCTTCTTCCCATTTATCTCTTCACATAAATATCTTTCCTGTCTTTCTACTCTCTTCTACTGGCTCTATCTTGGGTATAGTACAATAGTCTTTGAGACTGAATACTTTGGTTTAGTCAATCCCACCTTCAACGAGAATGTAAGCTCCCAGGCCAATCATATTCAAATGTTTGGCCCAAGAAAGCTGACCTGTGTATAGTCCCTCTGTTTAGTGATAACAGAAAGTCTGTTAGACGCTTCGAGATAACATGTAACATGGTCTTTGTCTGTCTTAATCCCGCTTACGATTGTGGGTCAAATCGACCCACTCATTAATGGTGATCTTGATGGCTGTAGACGACAAAGAGAGTACAGGTTCTGGGCCCAGGAAACCAGTTTCCGAACCCTTTCTGACCAGAAGGTCAGCAAATTAATTTCCATATCAACAACAGGCAGTTGTGTTTTCCAACACAATTAAGCCTGGATTTACAATGCATAACCAGTTCAGATGTGGTTACAAGATAAAAGTGGACACACTATCAAAATCCATCAAAAACTCAATATTGAAAAATTTGATGTTAGGACTTTTGCAAATTAAGGCAGCGATATGCCATTTGCCAACGTTACAACTTTTTAAAATTTTTTTTTGCGATAATTGTAGCTAAGTATTTTTAGCGAAAACTGTCGCTAAGTGCATTGTAATGCAGACGATCACGATCAAATCATGGGCACGAGTTGTTGTTGCTTCAATATAAAGTGAAAAATTGAGAGACAGCAAGAGAGTAAAATTTGATCGGCACGATCACCAAATGATTTGGCTCTCGATACCGAATCATGGGATCAAACCAGTTATACCTTTGAGAAATTATTCAGATTAATTGTCTTTTAGAAGCAAAATAGTACACTTTTGGTGAACATTTATGCAAAAAGGAAAACAAACTGCTTAATAGCAACACTCGTCATTCTTTGCATACCCATTTACCCATAACATTTTGCAAAAAGTTAACAAAAGCTAATTTTTAATTAATTTTATTTATTTGTTATAGAGAAATTTATCAATTTACTTCACAAATTTTGCACAAAAACAGAAAAACTACTACGAAGTTTAAATAAAATAGTAGCAAAAAAGTACTAAAACAATACAAAAATGTACTATTGATCGGCGATCGAATGACTGCCTGCATAACATACTTTGGGTAGAGTTGAAAAATCAAAAAGAAAGCGTAAAAAGTGACGTGACCGGCGATCATTTGATCGTCTGCATAACATCGCCCTAAGCGCCTGGTTATATTGGTGCTCGATGTTCGACGAACACAAAACATCTTCTCCCGTGCTCGGTCGAGGTGATTACATTCAGCTCGATGCAGAGTTGCTTTTTGTCAGAATATACTCGTTTGTTTAATACAGTTTTGTATGTAATGATACTGTTTTGTAAAATAGCTCATTGCCACCCTGAATACTCGGAGTGCTCGGTGTACAATACACCGAACATATCGCGTTCGGTGTGAGAGTGAGTAGACTCTCTCTTTGTGTTCGGTGCAACAACAATTTCCTGGTGTTCAGTACATCGTTAGTGCAAGCGATAAAATCAATAGCGATTGTCGGTCGCTAAGGCTGATGTTACACGGTCAATGTTTTGCTGTCAATGTTTTCTGTTTTTACTCTCTTTTCATCGTTTTGTTTGATGCCCTGTTACACTATCAGTTTTTTGCTGAATGTTTTTTTTAATACTTTTATTTGCAACTATGTTTTTCCAACTAAAAAGTATTTAATTGTATTTTGGAATGAATGAAAATTCAACAATTGGAATGGAATTGGATGGAAAATAATTATAATGACAATATAAGATAATATTGGTGGAAATAGCAACAAATTATACAAAAAACATTCCATTTATGTATGAAAATACAGAAAAATAATCTTTAAAATTTGCGAACTATTAAAATAAGCTCCGCCACTTTGTTACATGGCCATTGAATTACCATGTTTTTATAAAAATTATCAAGAAATTTTTTAAACAGTATTCATTTTCACAAGCAAACAAAAGCCAACAACGCAAAGGGTGGCAAAGAAAAAAAAAAGAATTTTTAAAAGTTGGTAAAAAGTCTAGTATTTTTCATAAAATATTAGTATTTCCAATAAAATGCAACAGTGTATCTTCAGCAGCCCCATTTTATTTGAAGCGATGCAGGTTTTTTTCGTCAGTAAAAAAATTTGATGTGAAATGTGTTCATCCTCTCTTTTGCTCAGTGTTCATTTTTCAAAGCAACAACAATTTCATTGTTTGACAGCAAAACATTGATCGTGTAACATCGCCCTAAGAAAATTAGACCCCTGTTCCACGCTGCAATTCTTCGTGCAATCAATTGCGGGGTAGACAAAATTTCACGGTCGCTGATGTTGCTGCAATACTTTTTTAACAGTTCTACTTTATCTCTTTAGTTTTTTTCTCGTTGCTTTATTCTTATCCTGATTTTGAGAAGCGCACACAGCTTGTGAATATAAAATTTATAAATTTATTTGAATTAATTAATTTTGTATATGATGTTGTGTTACTCAGCGAAAGCAGTATAAAGCAAATACAAAAATTAAATAAGGGTATTCCCTTGAACGTGTAAACTCGTAAACCGTGTTAAATTTGTAAGTTTACATGGTTATTGTCGGAAACGCATATTTCGATAAACGTGTAAATCAGTTCGTAAATCAACTATTTGACAGTTTGATCAGGGCTCCATTTTAGTATTTGGTATTAGGGTTTATTTTTAAGTATTTTTTGTTTTTTGTTTTTCAACCATGCATTGATAACAACAACAGCTGTTAAACAAAGAGGTTAATATAAAAAATCAAAAATGATGACAAGAAATGAGAAATCAGCATGACTTCAATTTATTGACGATACTGCAATAAATGATTTGATTATGCTGGAAATGTTTGAACCAAGTGATGTTAGCTACTTATTTCGGTACATGTTATATTCGTATATAAACTTAAACTATTTTTTTTTCATTCGTAGAGAGTAACCAGTAAAAAATGAGGATGCAATTTTTGAGGGATGGGACTGTGCAACATTGGTTACACATTGCTCTCGATATCCGGTTCCATGACGACCTAATTCTGTCCCGAAATCTAGAAGGTTTTCCGTTTTCTGAGAAATGGTACTTTTCGAGATACGTGGTTGAAGAATAGAGGTAGCGATATGTAGTATTTTCCCAAAGAGTGGAAATTGTATTGATTCTAATGCGTGATGTAGTGTCAGTAATAAAAACACTCTGGATGGTATTTAGACCGCGTAAATTAGGCCGCGTTTTATTTTGTACAGTTATCAAAATTCATTTGACCATATGAATTAAAGGACGATCGAAAAATGTATTTAGACCGCGCAGCCAAAATACATTTAACCAAATTAATTTAATGTTTTGTAACTGTACATTCTATAAATTTTTACGTTCATTCGCTCATTTTCATAAAATCTGCAACTTTTCTTACGAAATTTTATTACATCATAAAAGTAAGACAGCTTATGAATTGAGCAATATATTTTGGAATATAAGTTATTTCTTTATTTACAAAATGTAAACTTATAATTAAAATCAGAAGCTAACAGAGAACGGCAGCAATAGCAACAATGGTTTTCAGTTGTCCCGATAGATTCTGTGGTTATAGTTATGATGTTTATAGTTCCTTTTTGTAGTTCTTATTGTTGCAGCTGTTGGTTAGGTATCGAATCAATAAAATTAGAATAGATGGCAGATTTTGAAGTGTTTTAGAAAAGTTATTATTAGGTTGATATTTTCCATGCTGTATTGAGAAAGAGCTGCGAGGGGGTTGGAGTTTGTAAACTTTGTATATCTGGCGTGTTGAAAAAATTAACATTCAGTTAGTGTTTAGTGGTTGTTGTTTCTTATTGTAATAGGCGCAATCATCTCGTTATCGGCCTTTTCACGATACTTTATAATAAAACGTTTATTTACAAGGAATACTGCACCACCTACAAGTTGAAGACTTATTACCGTGAATAAGCTCATTTGCAATGATATAAATTTAACGGTGTCCACTTCAGGATTGTCTGCACCTTCTACGAATATGTCGTCATATTTATGAGAATGAACAAACCAGTTATACGGGTTATTTGACAATCTAATAAAATAGTCCATTAATGCATTTATGATGGAGTTGCTAAGCATTTCAGCGAACAAGTACGAAAACACAACTGTAATGCTCAAACAAGTAGCATGCCTCACCGGTATTACAACATAAAATAACATATCCACCAAAATGGCCCAATTAAAATTAAGAATAGTTTGACCCACAAGCATGAAGATGAACGTCGCCAATTTATTGGTGCCAGTCGTATACAATGATATTGTTATAAATGGCCAGGATACGATTAGGCTTAATCCACATATAACTGTATCCGCCGTTGGATAGATGCGTCTTTGGAAGTACGATAGTGTTGAGCCAATCAAAACGCCGAAAATTCCTGCAAGTGTGAATATAATTCCAGTTGCATACACCGTGCTACTGTAGTTAACCGTCTCTTTTTTCTTTTGAGAAATTACTTCGAAGCCGAGTTGCAAGAATTCTGTACCCCACCAGAATGTTGAGCCAGTGACAAAGCAAGTACAAGTATATCCAACCGTTATGAGTATAAAGGGTTTGTTTCTAATCAAAGATTTCAAATCTTGTATATAAGATGTAGCCTTTGCCGGTTGTTTTCCAACTGCTGCAGCCTCTTTCTGGCCTCTTTCTGGATATTCTCCATAGTATAGCAATAGCATACCTGCTAATCCTATAAATATAGTCGATCGAAATGTCCACGGCCATCCAAGCCAACTTGTCAATTGTGAACCCAGTAAAAATCCACAACCTGAACCGAACGGAATACCAACATAGAAAAGGGCCAATATTATAGTACGTTCTTCATGAAAAACAATGCTCGCGAGCACTGATGGTGCAATATTTACATATCCAGATTGACCTATTCCCACGAAGGCTCTTAACAAAATGAACATACGATAATTGATTGAAAAAGATGAAATAAAATGTGAAAATATCCAGCATGCAACGGAAAAAATTAGCAATATACGTCGTGAATAACGATCACCCAAATACCCGAAAACTGGGGCAGCTGCACAGTAGCTGATCATATTTGCATAAGTATATGCAGTTTCCCAATTACCACTAACTGCAAAAGTTTTCTTGATTTCATATTCTACGTATGAGGCACAATATCGATCCACATAGATTAAAATATTCAAACAGCAGAGCAAGATCAAACTGAATTTTTCACGCTTGGATAACTTTTGTATTTTTTCTTCTGGCATGTCACCCATTTTATTTTGTAATTAAATACTATGCTCTTGACTTTTATAATGTCAGCATAATTTGTTTCAAAATTTGACACCCTATCAGCAATTGAATTTAATTCAAACATTTCGTTGTTGTGTGTTGCTATAGATTCTATTTTTTAGGGACAAGTTTAATACTTTTGCTTTTTGCGAAAAACGCAGAAAAGTAATCTTTAAAATTTGCGAACTATTAAAATAAACTCCGCCATTTTGTTACTTGCCCATTGAATTACCATGTTTTTATACAAATTAATAATTAATATTTTAAACGGCAGTCTCAAAACCAAACAAAAGCCAAACAGCGCAAAGGGTGGTAAAGGAAAAAAATTTATTTATAAATTAGTAAAAAGTCTAGTATTTTTCATAAAATATTAGTATTTCCAATGAAATGCAACAGTGTATCTTCAGCAACCCCATTTTGTTTGAAGTGATGCAGGTTTTTTTCATCAGTAAAAAAATTTGAAGTGAAATGTGTTCATCCTCTCTTTTGCTCAGTGCTCATTTTTCAAAGCAACAACAATTGCATTGTTTGACAGCAAAAGATTGATCGTGTAACATCGCCCTTTCTGACGAAAAAAACCTGCATCACTTCAAATAAAGTGGGGTTGCCGAAGATACACCGTTGTATTTTACTGGAAAATTCCAATATTTTATGGAAAATAGTACACTTTTCACTAATTTATAAATACATTTTTTTCCTTTGCGGGTGGCAAAGGAAAAAAATGTGTTTGTTTGGTTGTGAGACTGCTGTTGAAAATATTACTTAATAATTTTTATAAACACATAGTAATTCAATGGCCAAGTAACAAAGTGGCGGAGTTTATTTTAATAGTTCGCAAATTTTAAAGATTATTTTTCTGGGTTTTTCATATATAAATGCAATTTTTTTGTATAATTTGTTGCTATTTTCACCAATATTATCTCATATTGTCATTATAATTATTTTCCATCCAATTCCATTCCAATTGTTGAATTTTAATGCAATCCAAAATACAATTAAGTACTTTTTGTTGGAAAAACATAGTTGCAGATAAAAATATTAAAAAATAACATTCAGCAAAAAACTGATAGTGTAAGGGCGATGTTACACGATCAATGTTTTGCTGTCAAACAATGCAATTGTTGTTGCTTTGAAAAATGAACACTGAGCAAAAGAGAGGATGAACACATTTCACTTCAAATTGTTTTACTGTCGAAAAAAACCTGCATCACTTCAAGTAAAATGGGGTTGCTGAAGCTGCACTGTTGCATTTTATTGGAAAATACTAATATTTTATGAAAAATACTACACTTTTTTTCTTTGCCACCCTTTGCGTTGTTTGGCTTTTGTTTGTTTGTAAAAATGAGTGCTGTTTAAAAAATTACTTAATAATTTTTATAAAAACATGGTAATTCAATGGCGGAGCTTATTTTAATAGTTCGCAAATTTTAAAGATTATTTTTCTGTATTTTCATACATAAATGGAATGTTTTTTGTATAATTTGTTGCTATTTCCACCAATATTATCTTATATTGTCATTATAATTATTTTCCATCCAATTCCATTCCAATTGTTGAATTTTCATACACCCCAAAATACAATTAAATACTTTTTAGGCGGAAAAAAATAGTTGAAGATAAAAGTATTAAAAAAAAACATTCAGCAAAAAACTGATAGTGTAACGGGGCATCAAACAAAACGATGAAAAGAGAGTAAAAACAAAAAACATTGACAGCAAAACATTGACCGTGTAACATCAGCCTTAGTTTTTCACGAAATAAAAAAAATTACGTAAATATATAAAAATATACGTTTTTAAATAGTTATACTTGCAAAAAAAATTGAATATGTAAGTAGTTATTATAATATTTGTCATGAATTATTATAATTTAATTCAGAAATATATATTTTTAAGCACTTTCTTATGAATTGCCTGTGTTTATCCATCCAAAATATAACTTTTTGCAAATTTTAGAGCTTCTAAACCAATGCCAATATTGTTCATTTTTATTTATCTTTTATTCAAAATTGTATTAACATATTTTACAAAGTGTTGATAGTAGAAACCAAATGTTACTGTTTTAATAACTATGAATTCCTAATAAAATAGTAGCAAAAAAGTACTTAAACTATACAAAAACGTACTAGTGACCGACGATCAAATGACCGTCTGCATAATATACTTTGGGCACAGAGTGGAAAAATCAATGAGAGAGCGTGAAAAGTGACGTGACCGTCGATTATTTATTTACCTTGCCCTTACACGGTACAAGAATCAAGGATGTGTACCAAACAAATTTCGTCATATGGTTTGGTTCAGCAGTTCACAGTCTCTCTGAACTACTGGTCGGGCTAAAAAACCCATTCTTCCACACCTTTGAACCCCTGGTTCGGTTCAAAAATGGTTTGCTTAAAAAATCATGCAACGTAAATTTTATATTACCCTTAAAAGGTTTCACTTGTATGGGAACAGTGTGGTTGAATGGTTAAAAAATTTTGCATTTCAATTCGCTTTAGAATTCTTTTTCATACAAATTTTTTAGACTTAAAGTTAAAGGTATTCTAAAGAATATTTGATTTAGATAAACTTGCTTCAAAACTTAATCCTGGTTATAAGTAATGATGCACCGATTCGGATTTTTACTATTACGATTATTACGTTTAAATTAATAGCAATATTTTCAGATTGCATTTGCAATATTTTATTCAAAAATTTAGTTGATTACATTTGTGTAATTGAAGAGTGTACAAATTGCCTAGTTTGGAATTAGCCAACAAATGTGTTGTGGTTAATTCCTACCCAATGGTTCGAATTGGATTTGTAACTTGCTCTTGCACTAAAAAACGTGAACAAGAAGTGACGAGAAGTGTCAGAGAAAAAATATTATGAGTCCGCTATGTTTCAGCTATTCTAGCACAATATTCATTTTTTATTTCAAATAGCTAAAGTATATACATAGTTATGATAGGTCACTAGACATTCAAAATGCAGTTACAAAATGTATAAGACTTACTGTTATTTACTTTATGTACAATAGTGGCAATCAAAATGTTAAGTATTTTAAATACAGTAGTGGCAAACAAAATATGCCCAAAAGATTAATTTACACTCAGAATACATTTGGTCTTATGATCAAACAAAGAGAAAAAGTGGAAAAGAAAATGACCTATTCGTTTTTAGAACTAATTTCCAAGAGTTAAATTGCAAAACGGAATTTACACTATAAATCCAATTTGCTAAACGCTTCATTGTGTCATCCTGTAACACTTTAGTTATCGCGTGTTTCATTTCAAATAGAACAAAATAATGTTTTGCATTTTTTTCTTAAGCGAACATTTTCATTTGAAGACTTGTATTCTTTTAACTATTTTTGGTCAGTTTTTATTATCGAAACTGTGTTTTTTCGATGGCAACAAACGCGTATTTCCATAGTGAAGTCAATTAATAGTGATAGTCGAGTGATATTATTCATAAAACAACATAAAATCAGTGTGGGTCCGAACGAATTTTTAATTTTTTAAATTGCATTTTTTTAATCAAATAATGAAAATTTACGATCTCCCCCGCCTATTTTGTAATCAGAAGACCAAAATACACCCGATTTTGAAAGAAACATTTTTTTAGCTATTTTATTAAAAGAAGTGACTAAAGCACAATTTTACCAAAAATCGATATAAAGAAATCCTTAAAAGTCTCGAAAAATCCATTCACTTAATAAATCGTTGAATTTAAGCTGCAGGGCACACAGAACGGTCAACTTTGCAAAGCTTTAAATCACAATACAATACTTGCAAACGACACAAAAATAAACTTTTCGTCCTCTTTCGTTTTCCTTCTCTCGCCTACGATTGATAGTAAATATTTACAGCAATATACAGACGCGCCTACTATTTCTTCAAATGAATAAGTTCTAAGCCGCAATCGGCAACAACTACCACGTAAAAGCGTAAACCATCGTTATTCCTAAAAAAAATAAAAATGAAGATTGAAATGTAAACTGCAACAAACTAATTTATTGCCATTCTTCTTGTATGACAATTGAAAATTGAAGGCGTGCTGTGCCTAAGTATTTTCTGATTATACTCAACGGTTTCTATTTTGTACACATTCACTCGGCTGTACTTATGAGTTTGCATACACAGCTGGAGCTAGATTTGGCTTATATACATTGGAAAACACACACACGCATATATGTGGAAGCGCATTCTTTGCCGCTCTTTTGAATTTATGAATCTATTGCCCACAGGTTCTTGCGATACAAACCACAGTGTGGAAAGGCAAAGAATATAAACTATCATCTTCTTGGAAAAATACAAAATACGAGATTACTATAACCGCAGTATTGAAGAGAAAAGAAAACAAAACACATATTCCCAAAGGGAAAGATGGAATTGTACGATAATATCGATTGATGAATTCTTCAATCAGTATGTTGATCGATTCCCCAAATATATGAATTTTGGATGAATTTATTAATTTATTTTATTTATTCTTGCATTGCACTGCACTTAAAAACATGGCTCAAAAATCGAAATGATAAATTATTTCCTTTTTACTTTCGCTATTACATCGACGTGTATAAATTCATATATTTTTTAATGCTTAAAATACTAAATTAATGAATCATTTTTATTTACTATCTACTACACACTTTCCTACTGAGTTCAAATGTATATGTGTGATATTTAAGGATCAGGAAAAGAGAGAATCAAGTTTCTATATGAAATAAACCAGTTTGTTGCATCGTTTGTAGTTTTAATACCTGAAGAATAAGATAAGGATGAGGAGAAATCAGTCTTCATTGAACTATTGTTTTGTATGAACGCAGCGCGATTTCGAAACGCACTAATAAATAAACATACGGATAAATAAAAAGAAACAAAGTATGTCCGAAGCTGTAACGGAAACTGATACTAGTTTGAATTTGGCAAATAAAACATTGCAAGACTATGAAGTTATTTCAGTTATTGGAAATGGTTCTTTTGGTACTTGTTTTAAAGTGCGCGATAAAGAAACTGGAAAATTGTATGCATGGAAAGGCTTGAACTATGATGAACTCAGTGAATCTGAAAAAAAAGCGCTGGTATCAGAAATTAGTGTGTTGCGTCAACTGCAACATCCAAATATAGTGCAATACTATCATCATTTGGTCAATCATGAGGCCAAACTTATTTTCATTGTAATGGAGTGTTGTGAATGCGATCTCGCCCAACTGATTGCAAAGGCGCGGATTCAGTGTAAACGATTTGAGGAAAAGTATATTTGGCGTGTACTCTTTCAAATTTGCAAAGCGTTACAAGTTTGTCACAATAAAATAAAGCAAGGTACCATTCTACATCGCGATATTAAACCTGCTAATGTATTTCTTGACGCGAACGGTAACGCCAAACTGGGTGACTTTGGTTTGGCACGTATGCTACGACGAAATGAGAGCTTTGCTCAGTCATTCGTGGGTACTCCCTACTATATGAGTCCAGAGCTAGTCAAAGGGACAAAATATGATCGTAAATCAGATGTTTGGGCTGTGGGTTGCCTCACATATGAGATGTGTGCACTACAGCCACCGTTTAGAGGTCGCAAATTTAATCAACTTTCAGCGAATATTTCAAATGGCCACTTCAGTAGTATTCCCGATGCATATTCGAGTGATTTACAGGCAATAATTGCATTCATGTTAGAGGTTGAAAACTATCAGCGACCTAGCATTGAAATAATCTCAAGACATCCCACAGTTGTACGCAATATCAGTGAGTTGGGCAATGAGTTTCCGAAGTTGATAAAGGCTGAAGTGCATTTTTACAATGGAACGAAAACAGAAGATCAGGCATGCTGCAAGCTTCAGTATAATTCATTGACTGATTTATCTAGCACAATGTTTACAGAGCAGAATAGCTTTAATGAGGAATATGGACAAAGATGTGTAAGTGGTACCCCTTTCACACCAGAATTGCGCGCTGAATTGTTCTATTCGGCCCAACGCCGAGTATTCCCAAAGCATACATTTCAGCGATCCGATCCAGAATTATATGAAAGCAATATGAGATGTAAAGAATACGCGAAGGTGGATGATGAAACCTACAAATCAATACAACCACGAGCAGCATTGCGAACATACTCATCTATACTACCAAATTCACCACAAACTGTAAAAAATGAATATGACAAGAGTCCAGCGCTCCTTACTAAAAACATCTTCGATCGGACTTTGCAAGAACGTTTGCATGCGATACGCGCTCAGGAGAGTTTGCTTGAACAGAAGGCAGCGAACCTAAATGCACGCGAGCAACAGTTGAATGAAAAAGAGAAATGCCTTCAACATTTGGAGCGAAACTTATATGAAAGAACTATAAAATTTGAAAGAGAAATGTCCGACCCGGCAACTATAAATAAACTGAATACTGAAGAAGCCATAATTGCTTTTCCACCACCATCATCATCGGACCATCTTCCACCACCAATTCCACCACGCAAACCAAAAACACACGATGACACTTATTGCACTATTGATGATTCTTTGTTGCAACAACCGACTATGGTCAAGATGAGTTTGCCCATCTTTCCCACTTTTCGTAAGGTAGTAACGTTTCAATCACCGAAAAAATTCATCAAATATGACATTGAGAATGTAGTAAAACCCAAATCCGTGGTGGGTACAAAATCAAATCAAACAAATAACATTAACAACAACAGACAGATGCGTGTTAGCATAACTAGCAAAGGCAGTGACGAATCCACTGAAAGCAACCCTCATCGTCGCAAATCAATACTTTCTACTATATTCGGATTGCAACGTAACAACATCAAGAATTCAATGAAAGTTACTGCTGCAACTAAAGTAAGCACAAAGGAACGTCCTCCGCTAGCTATAAAAAACGAACAAGTGCTCGTGAAATGTGAAACTTCTGAATTATCAAACATTTGGACAAAGGAACACAAAAGAGCCGCTTTCGATTTATTGGCCGCAATGAATGCAGCCGAAAAAAATGTTGGGACCAACATACAAACCTTTGACAACCATCGTCACGCTTCAGCGTCATCATCATATAAGCTGAGACATTCGGAGCGCCATAGCAACACTTTGCATCGTAATCGTATACGCCGTTCATTGATGGTAGCGCCAAAATCGCACAGCTCGAGTGAACAGCACGAACATATTAAAGTTTGAAATTTTTTCCTTCCCAAGGAACTTAATATAGGTAATTGAACGTTGTGATGCGGAATAAATTCCATAAACTATTTTTATAAAATTAATTTCTAAATTTTTTTATTACTCTATTACAATGTTAAGAATATGTTGAAGAAAAAATAAATTGTCTATGTCTCCAATGATTATGAATTAAAACTCTTCACTTTACATACATATAAAAAAATTGCGTTCATAAGGTTTTGTGTATTAAATTTTTTATTTTATTTTAAAATACAAAATAAAACCAACGACACATTCCCTCAGTTCGTTTACTCTAATAAACTAATATTTTCTAACCCACAATACTACTGGCTCCTCGAAGTGCTAAATATCCCGCCACAATATCAGATGGTAAAGTTTTTATGATGGCATATTCTTCAGCGTTAGCATATCGTAGTTTGCTATGCGGATCTGTGTACGGCGCTTCTAGGCCAGAGATATCCGAATACTTTTTGGATGGTAATAGTGATGGTGGAGCATTGAGTGAAGAATCTTAGAAAGGACCGTAGTTTTAAAATTTAAATGTGTACAGTGGCCAATAAAAAATGAAACAAAACTTACAGGTGACTGCATCTTCCGGCCAAGGCAATGTTTTTTCGGTAGCCAAAATTTGCTTAAGTGATTTAAAAACATGTTTCTTACCACCAGGTTCAATATAACTAAAATTTGGATTTTTGTATGGTAACTTTGTTGGAGTTGGTTGTTCAATGTCAGTCATTTTCTAAAAGTTTTCGCTTATAATTATCATTGTTTTATGATACTTTTCAGGAAACAACACATTTATTGTTGTAAATTAACATTTGCCTTCTTCTTCGTCAGATTATCATTCACAATAAGAGAAAACATATTTTCATAGAGTTGCATTCATGAAATACAAAAATTTAAAATTATATGTGAATAGTGGTTTGAGCTAGGGATGTGCAACTGGAAAGAAAACTCGATTTTCGACTTTTGAATTGATCAGAAATTCAAAGTCGATTAATCGACGTTTTAAGTTCATGAAAATCGATTAATCAACTTTTTTCAAATTTTTGTTGCATTCAAAAAAAAAAAAAACAAAAAGCGAGCAAGAGAATTTTGATGCTAATTATTTATGTATGTGTATTTATGTACAATATACTATATGAGCCGATGCGTGCGAGCCAAAATCAGATTTTTAGAAATACATTGGTTTTGTAGAGGTGCTGTTCAAAATAGGGTTCTTGTAAAATTTATTTTCCAGATTTATAGGCAGCTTCATAAAACACATGTTCAGCCTATTAAAGTAAATGGTTTGTTTTAAATGGCATATAGTTTATATGACCTTAGTGCAACCAGCCGATCCCTTCTCCCCTCCCCCCCCTCCCCCACACCTCTCCCATTGTTCCGTTCATCGTCTTTTTACTTATTTCGGCGGTATTATTTGGCATTTATTGTTCGTCTTCGTTTGTGCGAGTGAATAGGATAGCCCATGGTAGAAATATTAAGAGGTAGATGCATTTTTTCAAACAGTAGCCCTTTTGAATTTTAGACAAATAAGAGGAACATTTTAGAGGTGAATTTTTTGAAATGGGTTCAAAAAAGAGAGTTAATAGTAGATTATTAATACTACTTTTATTACTTAGTACTAGATTATAAATTTTATTTACAATAAAAAATATAAATGTTATTTAATTTGTTTTCTTTATTAGCAAATACCTTGAACATGTTAAGAGTTAATAAATAATATAAAAAGCAGAAACTAATTCTCCCTATGTACATGCTAATTATTTTCCTATAAATGCTCACTTAAAAATTGAACCATGAAAATACAACGCTGTTGTAAAAAGAAGAATGGTCAAAACAACTTTCAAAATGCGTCTACCATCTTAATTGTTCTGCCATGGGATTGCCTATGGATGTGTGAAGTATAATAATACACAGTAAGCTAAAGGGGAGACTATTTTAGAACTATTTTAAAATAAAATGCCAAAAATTACTAGTACATAAAGCTGCACATGCATGTACTACAAATCCACAGTTGGGAAAATTTTGTAAAATTTAAAATAAATGT
Source organism: Toxonevra muliebris (assembly GCA_963691655.1). Lineage (NCBI taxonomy): Eukaryota > Metazoa > Arthropoda > Insecta > Diptera > Pallopteridae > Toxonevra > Toxonevra muliebris. Next base: position 116,544,838 of record OY829326.1, on the reverse strand, counting down.
GAGAAGTGAATTGATAAATTTTAGAAAGACTTCTTACTCATCTCGTAATGGTTGCGTTTCCGGGCACACAACTGTTAGCAACATTTTTTCATTTTTGAAATTAATTTGCAAAAGAAAAACAAAAATTGCCAGTTCTAAGCAGATTTGTCCTCAATTATAAAAAATAGAGCACGTTTAGATTAACAAGGCTTTCAGGGAATACAGTATACGATTGTAGACGCGCTATTTCTATTACTATTTTTTGTATTTTGGTTTTTACTTTAAAAATTTATGAACTTTTATAAAATCCTATTCGCAGACGTAGTTATTATCGTTCCCAACATTTGTGCACCCATGAAAGTAATCACTGTGTTTACACCATACATTTCCATAGAGTCTTGCCGGGTCAATAAGTCTCAAATATGTTGCACAAATTATGAGTATTTTTCGTGTTAAAAACATGGAAATTGTCGTAAATCGAAAGCACAAAAATCCCCCATCATTAAAATTTCCATCTCTGGGTAGAAGATAAAATTTATATGTATGTATGTATGTAGAAGACAAAATCAGCTGACTGCTGTTATCACATTTTCCCCAATTATTTAACGGAAGAAGGGGAAGATTTTGCAAAGGACACACACAGCCATACATATAATATAGAAGTCATATTTCATAATGCCGGGAACGTCACAATTTGTGAAAAATTTACATCGATTTCGTCTTGTGACTTTTGACATAACTGATACATTACTAACCTTTCGCAAGCCGCCCGGTGAACAATATGCCAAAACTGCTTCTGATTTAGGAATAAACGTCGATCAAAAACGCTTGGAACAATGCTTCCGTCAAGAGTTTAAAACAATGGCGCACTATCATCCAAATTTTGGATTCGCTACACCGAATATGAATTGGCAACAATGGTGGATAGTATTGGTGGAGAATATTTTTCGGTGTGTGGATAAAAGAATTCCCGATGAGAAATTAAGACTTGTAGCTGAGACACTGATGCGACAATACCGAACGAACGAATGCTGGACGCACATCGAGGGCAATAAAGAACTACTGGAGAAGATGCAAGATGCTGGAAAATGTATAGGTGTGATATCAAATTTTGATTCTAGTTTGTCCCAAGTATTGCACGAAATGGAAATTGATAGTAAATTTGATTTTGTATTAACCTCTTACGATGTGGGTGTATTAAAACCGAATAGTAAAATATTTGACGTACCGTTGGAGCGATATAATTTAAATGCAGGCGAAGCGCTGCATATCGGTAACTTATATGATGTGGATTATATGGGTGCGCGAAATGCTGGATGGTGCAGTCTGCTGGTGATGAGAGGCTGTGTCAGTAGCAGCGTAGCAGCAGCCGAAAATCCGTCAATTAATAAGACACACGTTTATGAAAATCTCAAGGACTTATTAAACGCATTGGAAACTACTGAAATTAAATGGTAGCATTATGAAATTATGAATTTAAACCTAGAATACTAGAGGACAATATACAAATTTACGAGTGTCCATTGTTCTAGGTTCAAAAGAGAAAACTATTGCAGGGAAGTTATTTAATTTATATATTTATATGTATATACATAAGTATATTTGTTTGTGTTAGAACCAAAATATTTTTGTTGTATATTCAAAATTGTTAATGTTTTTTGAAGTAGAAATTAAGTTGAAATTTGCAAAAAAAATATGCGAAAAAGTATTTAAAAATATCAATAGTTGTTTATTTTATTGATTTTTGTTTTATTTTGTTGATGATTCAAATTAATAAGCTTAAGGGATTTTTTTTTTCTTTTTTTTATTAGAAACAAAATTTTTCTTAAAAAACTAAATTGAAAATTTTGCTTGAGTTAAAATAGTATCATGTACCATTTGTCTTTGTTGTAAAACTTATATTAATAAAAACATTCATTGAACATTTATTTTATTGACACATACCTCCCCTTTTTTTTTTAAAAAAAAAAAAAATGTCAAACGTTTTATCTTGGGTGGCGTGTTTAAAAATCGAATATTCTGCTTTATAAATTTTTGTTTAACCTTCATCTTACAGAGCAGTTTAAAAAAATTGGTTCAAAAATGGTTTTATTTTTAAAAAGAGTTCAACAAGTTAACCACTGAAAAACAGTTGTTCCATTAATACATCACGGAATTTCCGTTTGAAAATTAAAAATAAAGATATTTCCCCGAGGTAGTTACTTGTCAGTAAAATTACAAAATTAAGTAACACTTTATATTCAAAAGTTTCATAAATAATTTTCAACCTAAACAAATTTCGAATAATAATTTTTTTTTTTATTATACGGGGGAGACATGTATAATAATATCTTACATAAAATCATACTTACTATATACCTAGATTTTAATTTTAGTTTAAAAAAATATAGTGGATGCTGACATCGTCATGCACATGACGAGTATTGTGAGAGGGAACAAATTAAACTAGATTGTTTCGAAAGAGTTGGAAGATTTGGAATCAAAAGGCCACTCACAAAATTTTTGCAATTTTCATGCCCATTTCCTTTTCTATTCCAACTGTTTTCTTTACTGCACATAAATTTCGACAGGTTTCTTCCGGATAATTTCCTCACGATTATTGGAAAACAACAACAATTGAGAGCAAATTGCTCTTGTACATATCAACTCTTGAAACTAACTATACATGCATGCATATGAATATATAGTTCGATCCAACTAAGTTTATATTAATTTTTCTACGCACATTAATGGTAATGATTTTAATGGAAACTAACTACAAGAGTTGAGAATATATCGTAAGATATTTTTTACCTGTGCATGCTTAAATTTATCAATTCAATCGAAAAAACTAAAAATATTTTACGTATCTTTAGTTTTCTTACCAATGATTGTTGCTTCTTTTTCTTTTGGCGATGCTGGAATTTGTGCTTTTGTGGACTTTATTTGCTCAAAATTTAATTGCTTATGAAATTCTGTGGATACCTGCTTTATTACAGCCTCACTACTGAGTTTTAGGTCCCTCTCCAAAGAATCAATATCAACATCATTACTTTCTAAACGTATTTGCATATCCGAATAAAAATCACAGAACAACACGGGCTCATCGGTAGTGGTCAAAGTGCGTGTACTACAATATTGACCGCGTTTTAACAAATCGTCATTATTTTCTTTAGCATCCAAATAACGTGCGCCAAGTGGAATCTGAAGAAAAAATTTTGGTTATTGAAAAGTGTTTTAAAATAATTTTAATAATAGCTCACACATGTAGTAAGTGTCAAATATGGCAATTTACAGGAATACCAATTTTGCGTCGCGAATTTTTATTTATAATTCTGTAGGTAAAATTTCAACTTTTGAAAAAACTCAGCAGAAAGCCAAACCGTAGAATCCGATGGTGTATTTAGTTTTTTCCCAGCACGTCACGTTAGGGATATTTTAAATTCAAATTTGGCAATTTTTTGTAAAATGAATTGTATTTGGTTAAAAATGGATAGTAACCATTTTAAGAGATGAGTTTTAATTAATAAAGAATAATGAAGGTGATTCCAAAACAGATTTTAGCGCCTTTCCCTTTAAAAGAAAAATGACTCAAAAACGATTAAATTTGAATCTAAATATTTTGAAAACGTAACGTGCTTGGGAAAAACTAAATACACCATCGGATTCTACGGACTTTCAATTGTTTTATAGTTTTGACGGTGTAATTCAAATACTTAATATCGATTTCAACTGCGTCTTGAGCTACTATTCTTGTTGCTTACAATAACTATACACACAAAATGCAGATAACTAATTTTCACCCAAAAGTACACTCAAAACATCTGTGAACTTAATTATCAATATAATCTACTGTTTGATTTTAACCACTGCTACATTTGTATACCTGTTGCTGTATTAGCTTCTCATGACTTTGCGAAATTTGATATTTAAGTTTTTTGAATTCCTTAACTTCATTCTTCATATATTCGACATAGCTGAAAGGTACAATTAAATGGAAAACAAATTAATGAAAAAATACTTTGTAATTATTTGCCTCCGTCCCTACTCACCTGTACATTTTTGCAGTTTTTTTAGTTAAGTTTTCCAAGCATACAATAAAATTTCGTATTGGCAATGTTCGTGGCAATAGACCTGGATCCAAACGTTCAGCCTCATCGAAATGGTACAGAGATCTATTGAAATCATGTTTCATCGCCAACGCAGATGCAAGCGCAATATGATTTTCAGACACGTTGGGTGCATGTTCAACTGCAGCGCTTAGTATTACATCAGCATCTGCTAAATTTCCTGAACGAAAAAGGATTGTGCCCAAACTAAGTAGCGGTATATCTTTATGGTCACGTGGTGCCAGCATCACACCCAAACGAGCACATTCAAGGGCTTTTTGTGCATTACCACGCAGGCGCCAGTAGTATGAACTGATTGTATGAAATTTCCATGACTGTGGATACAATCGAAGTCCTTCCAATGCAAAACGTCGCACCGTATCACCTGCAGCTTTACTCGATCCTGTTCTTCCCAAACCACCTCCAAGCTGCGCACCTATATTCATATCTTCCTCACGTTCTACACGCGCCGCATTTATTGCATGAGGCTGAAAACTTTCTAAATGATCATAACAGCATGGACCAACCTTCAAATGTGCCACTTTGGAGCATATTGGTTCGCCAGCCGAAGTGTGCCTATTCAAATCCATATGCTCCGGTAAGTTAAGCCGTTTTAGATATGAAGATGATACTTCCAAAAATGACATACGTTTTTCCATCAAATAATAGTCCATTGCACATTTAGCCTGATCTACCAGATCCTCTCCGAATTGTACAGAGAAACGTAAATGCTCTACAATTTGCTCACGCTGGCGCAGTAACTCTAAATATGATTTTTCCACAAATTCATTATAACGTATTTGATCTAAAAATACAACGAGATTGTCCGGCTCTCTCATGTAAAAGGGTGAATCCGCCTTTTGTGTAATGCGTCCATCATCATCGAGCTTCCAATGGTTGATCGCCAAAGCCACAGCGCTTAATGTAGAAAACAACAACGACACAAAAGTTAAACTACCGCTACTCACATACATTTTTCTAATTGTACTGTGTTTACAAATCGAAAGCACATTTCAAATTTTTTGGAAATTTTTATTTTGTACAAACATCCACCAAACGCAATTATAATAATTATCGAAGAACGAAATAGTTAATCAAAACAAACACATCAAAAAGGAAAAGAATTCCGCATCAGTAATGTATTGTAAACATACTTTCATTGATATATATTTGTGGATTTTGAATTTAATTACAGCCCTGCCACATTTTCTGGCATAATATGCACCAAGGATTTAACCCAAAACTTAAAGTTTTTTCTTCGTTTTTTTTTTGTTATGTATACCATTCAAGTAAGAATTTAAATAAAATTCTTTGAAATCTGTAAAACTATTTAGAGTATAAAGAGGATATTTTTGAAGAAGATCATTTTAAAAGTACCATATTGTATTGTGTTTATTTAAATACTTTATAGAACCACACTCCACAAAATAGTTTGAGAGCTTTTATTTCAGAAAAAAAACAACAAACGAAAGATTTATTGGTTTTTGATATTTTTATTTCATTTATTTATTTGTGTACAGCTGACGAAAATGGGTTAAGAGATTTTTCTCTCATAAACAAAATTATTTGTCAAAATTTATTGAGCGAATACTTGTCATAATTGTCAAATCTCAGAAGACCTGAGAATACTTCATATTACTTTCTGCTATCTGGCATACTGTATACTGTGGCCTAATTATTCATTTCATAGAAATATTTCCACTACAAATTAAATCTCTTCAAATTAATTTTAGCATTCAAAAGGTGTTCTCAATGCGGTCATATCGCAAAAAAAAAAAATGTATATGACTCGTATACCCGTAAAGTGTATAGACTTATGAAAATTTATATGAAATTTGACAGGAAGTACACAAACAGGAATGTTTGTAAAAAAAAAATGCAAAAAAAAAATAGCAGCTGATTGTCGTCGTATGCCGCAATTCTGTTCAGCCAAGAGAACTACGCATCGTTTTCTAGACGACATTTTTACCCCGCGTAAAATCGTCGATATGCAATTCCGTTTATGGAATTAGTTTGAATATTTAATAAATATTAATGATTAACCAATAAATTTATATAATTTTTAGTTTTGCAGCCTCAGAAAATAGCAACCTGTTTTAAGTACAATGGAAAAGCATATAAAAGTTATTTTAAAATAGATTAATAAAGTACCCTGTATACTTTTAAATTTTTATAATCCCAACTAAAAAAAGAAATGATGATGAAGGCGCGGGAACATTCGCTATTCCTGTCTCAGACGAATTGATAAGTATGACTGAATTTGTAACAAATATGTACAAGATGTGAATAAAATTCTTTTTTTTTCTAATAATTTTTTTTACGTTAATGTAACAAATTTTTCAAAAATTTTTAAGGTTGATTTTTAAAACGACAGCACAGTAGTTAAAAATCCGTAAAAAAAAATTTTATGGAATAACGTATAATATTTGGTTAAACTAATTGAAAACTTTGAATCATGATTTTTTAAAAACTTTACTTTAAAATATTTTCATACATTTTATTAATCAAACAGCATCACCTCGTTCACTCGAGTTCCGGAATTGAATTCCAGGTCTCAGACAAGCTAAGGCCCTTGTCACCCTCTTACCCATAATTAATCCATCTTTCTTATAACTTTTATTCACTTCATAGTGGCTGTTCACACGGGTGCAAGCATGAACGCTTGTCTGAAAGAGAGAGGTCGAAAAAGTAGGTAGTTAGAAAAAGACAGGCGAGTTTCTATTTTTTTCTCATTCCCCATTTTTTCAACCTCTGTTTTTCAGACAAACGTTCATGCTTGCGCCCGTGTGAACAGCCACATATCGATAGGAATATAAGAAGGTTACTAGAATTAACCATCAGACCAACACGGGAATCGAGCTCGCAAGTTCCCGGGTGAAAGTCTAGTACACTACCCACTGGGCTAAAGTGGTCGCTCCACTTAAGCTTAATAATAATAATAAATCCAGGGACCGAAAATAATTATTATTTCATAATTTTTATATATTTACTTCAAAATGGCAACTCTGTATGACACATTACGTTAGTGTATGTGCTCATGTGGATGAATTACACAGTATAACGTAATTTGATTAAACTTGGTAGACTTTTGTGGGTTGCGTTTTTGGATTTTTTCTTTCCTTCGATGCGCACCTTCGTCGTTTCATATAAAATTTTCAACGTTGCTGCGGGTTTATTATTATTATTAATTTTCACCGTGTGAAGAACAAAAAAAGAAAACAAATCATTTGCAGAAATTTGCATTTAATTTGGGAACAGTGAAAAAGTTTGCATTTGTAATGCAAGTGAAGTGAAGAAATCTGAAACGGAGCAGCCAGAGCGAGCGTAAAACATTCACAAGAAAGTGAAGAAAAAAAAGAAACGAGAAACGGCAACCAACGTAAAGGAAATTAGCAAATAATTTCGGCCTCCGTTAGTAGTTCATCGTTTTCATTTTTGTATGTGAACTGACTGGTGTTTAACTAAAGTTCATTGATTGAACGCCACGATTGAACGCCTTCCGCGTATATTAACGAATCGATAAAGTTAAACCCAGGAACAGCCAATCTCAAATTTAGGAGGATCATCCATCGTTGGGGAAAGAGCAATAGTGAATTGTCGTCGTCGTTTTGGGTAATTAAAAATGGCTGCGGTGAATGATTGCTTCACGATTGGGTCCACAGTACTGTGTACGACCTGCTTTAACGAAGAGGTAGAGGGCGAGGTCCTGGCATTTGATCACAACACAAAAATGCTTATTCTAAGTATCCTTTTCAAAACAAAACGAAATGAAAAATAAATGTAATAACATTATAATTGGCGGTTTTGGGAAAAATGAAAAATAAGAGTGGAGTGACAATTGGCGGGTATCGCACCAAAGCGTGCCAATGTTATTGTGTGTTTTTCACTTGTGCAATTCATGCCAGTAGTAGCAGTAGCAGAATAGTAGAAGGGGAAAACGTAATACCTATATGGGGGAGGTTTATGAGCTTTCTAATGTTTTTTTCTTTTTACAATTGTTTTTATTTGTTGAAACTTATTGATTTTTCCGAAATAATTTCCGGGCATTTTCGCAATTTGTGATTTGATCACATTTTAAGTCAACACAGTATTGTGTCATCTGCTGTCATGTTGAATGTGTTGAACAATACTACAATTTTTCTTCAACTCGTGCTACGGCAACATTATTTATTCATTCATTTGTTGTTAGGTTTCTTTTTATACATTTAAATTATTCATGTGTTTTTGTATTCATCTGTTAATCTTTAAATTCGGTTTGTTACTATTTCATTTGCCACCATTGCCGCCGCTACCGTCGCATAAAACTACGCAATGTGTGCGAAGAGAAAGTAGCAGAATTTCCAACATTTTTTCGTTGTACTAAATTCTTAAGCGTTTATAATGTTCAATGCTTTATATTTAAAAACTTAAATATTACAAATTTTAATCATTAATTTGTCCGCATTCATTTGGATTATTATTTATTTGCAAACCATGCCAATTTGAAAACGTTGTAAAACAATCGATTGAGAACTAATTATTTTCAGACAAATTTTAAGCAAAATTCAAATGCTTTACTAAAAATAATTGTAGAAAATTAGGCCGAACACTACAAAGATTTTGTTTTCAAATCACATCAAAAAAATGATGTATTTTGTTCAATAGTTTAATAAATACGGGATCAGAAAATCTCGTTGTGCTTTTTTAGTATAGGTATGTAATAGACATTTTTCTAAATTTTAATTTTTGGTAGAATTCAAATCACTATAATGATATGTTTGAGAAAATTAAAATAACCGCGGTTATAGGTGAGAGTCGTTTGTGAACAACTGGAATATCTAGATTCCATTAGAGTAGTGTACTGACAACATTTATTTCTATTGTTCCCCAATCTAAGAGTATTATCTGCCCAATAATACCTCAGATATATTTTCTTTCTGGGAGTGACTGCCTCGCAATGCATGGGGAGGGGCCTCATTTTCTTTCTTTCATTCTGAGAATTTTAGCAAATTTCCACACTTTCCAAGTATCAAATCTTCTCAAGAAAATCGAGGAATGATTATTATTGTACACAACACATCCAAATTTTAGTTTCCTTAACGTTTTTATTAACTAAAAACAGAATGCCGTTCTAAGAATTCTGAAGATCTTAGTGATGTCTATGTGCTGAATTTATCACTGTGCAGTAATGTTCAAGTGGTTAAGGAATGCAACGGTAATTTCGTTGAAGATCCCCCGAAATTGAATTTGGAACAGGTGAGTGTGATGTCAATATTTTAACCTTGTTTGTATTTATATGCAATGTCTAATTTAGGTCAAAATACGACTACGCAAAACGATGCAACATCGACAAACGTATCTCAAGTCGAAAAATGCTGATGTTAGCCCCGAGGCGCAAGAATTATACAGAGTAATTGCTAAGCAATTTAAGGTGAGTCGAACAAACGTATTTCAAACTGGACGCCATGGACATAATACTTTCATACCAAATCTTAGTACCATACTACAAAAGGTTTTTGTGATATTCCATAATAAAATATCAGGTTATTGGGAAGTGATACGCCCACTTGCCTAAAACTCATATATGGTCCAACAGATATGTGTATGCGATTTGATTAAGATCAAATTAGAATTCTGGAAACATATTAAGGACAAACCAGCAAACATGTAGCATTAAATTTTACATATATAGTAGTTAATTACACTTTCGGTTCAAAATGAAATATGAAAAACTAGCTGACAATGCAATAAAGAACCATTTAATGCATTGAAAATACATACTATACACTATAAATATTTGGTAGATATATTCGTGTTTTGTAGTACAAAAATAGGTTTATTATTATCAGCATTCATTAATTTACGTACTATATTTTATCATATAACAGAAAATTCTAAAATTATTATTATGAAATCAAAACAAATAATTCGCGTTATTATTCAAACTTTATTTTAAACATACAAATTTTAATTAATTTTTTAGTATAACGAAGTATGCTGGCAAGGACCTAACATTCAAATATTCCAGGAGGTCACCATCTCGCCACCATATAAAGTGGACAATATTACTTCAATATCGCCCAACAAAACTTTATTCAACTACATTAAGAAAATGGTGCGTACTACTTCAAAATAAGATCATTTGATTTAATCTGATCATAGCTTTATACTTTATTTGTTAATACATTTGTTGTTGTAATTTTTCAAAATTTAGCTTGAGCAATTCATAAATACAAGAGCGTCGCAGGAAAACAATGCTGCTGCGGGCACATCATCAGCATCATCGTCCAAGTCGTCATCGTTGTCGTCGTCGTCAGCGCCATCGGCTTCGGTAGGAACATCCACTTCGAGTAATGCGGCTTCAGGTTCACCTGTGCCAGCCAATTAATAATAAATTCGTTTAAAATAAAGCAAAACAAAACAACAACAAAATATATATTAAAGAAAAAAAGTAACATTATGTTCGAAAAAAACGATTCACATACTTAATTTATACACTCGCAGAAGCAATGTGAATAACAACCTCCGCGCTCCTTGAAACATTAAGTTTACCACCCAATTTCTCATAAAGAAAGAAGCACTACAGTTAACTTGAACAAAAAGAAAAGGTAATTTAATCAACGAAATCAATAAGGATGAAACACTAGTATTCATACCACAAACAAATGACTTCCGCTATACAATTTCTACCAGAAACAACTGCGAACAGAAAATAACCAAACTTACAGGTGACACTTAGACAAGGACAAGGACAACAGATTAAATACCTGGAAAAGGTTCGTCTAGGAGGGAAAACTCTGGTGACGGGCAAGCCAAACATTTGACAACGTAGAATAAAACAATTGCTAAACTGAAGTTGAAACCAAATCGAAATTGACACAAAGGATAAAGGATAGCTAAATAAGTGCAGTACAAAATGGGTTAATTATGTAACGAAGGGTAATAAAAGAACAAAGCATATCTTGTGTCTAGAGTTTAAAGTTATGGGTGGACTGAACTTAACCATAGCACTTAGTCAACGAGGACTATTGTGCTATACCCAAGGATAGAACCAGTTGAAGAGAGTAGAAGACAGGAAAGTTATGTGGGGATAAATGGGAAGAAGAAGGGTCTAGGGTCTCTCAACCTCGAACTACTTAGTTTCACTGATGAACCTTAGAAGCTCAGGAAGCTCATTATTCATACTCAAGACATCACTACCCAACAGCCTTAATCTGATTCTCGCGAACGCCGGACAGCTACAAAGATAATGTTCCGTAGTATCGTCGTCCTCAAGACATGATTGGCAAATTGAATCGGTGATAACGCCCATGTTAGTCATATGCTGACCACGTGTGTTGTGCCCCGTGATGACACCCACCAATAATCTCAAGTCCTTTCTTCTCAGTTTGAGAAGAAATTCCGCTGATTTCCTGTTAGGTTGTCTCACGAAGCACTTTGCGGTTCTGCAGGAGTCAAGCTCGGACCATCTTTCTCTATAGATAGAACCCACGAAATCGTTGATCCAACGCATGATCTCCCCAGAACTTACGCCAAGAAAAGGTTCCGGACCCCATGGTGTAATTGCAGAGCCTTCATTAGCTAGTTTGTTAGCTAGTTCATTCCCTGCAATACCACAGTGTCCTGGAACCCATATAAGGCATAACTTGTTGTGTTTTGCAACACTATTTAGTTTTGCCTTACACTCGCTGACCAATTTTGAGGAGCTGACAGCGTTAGCTAGAGCCTTCAGTGCAGCTTGGCTATCACTGCAGATACCTATGCCTAGTATGCGTTGCATTAGTGATACCCAGGCACACACTTCTCTGAAGCCTGGTCAGAGAGGATACTGTCGACTTAACCAAAGTTCATCTCCACCATACTACCAAGGCATACGTGAGAATAGGTCTCACAAGAGCAATGTATACCCAGTATACCAGAGCTGGATTCAGACCCCAAGTCTTGCCGAAAGCTCTCCTGCACTGCCAGAAAACCTTTAGTTTACGCGAGACCTTTAGCTCGACGTGCGTCTTCCATAACAGCTTGCAATCTAAGGTTACCCCTAAATATTTAACTTCAAAAGATCCCCTAATTATATTTAACCTTTTTCTCGGTACACTTTTTTCAAATACACTAAAAGTTGTTTACTTGAAATCAATTCATAACACTGCAACAATATATGGGATCATGTTCGGATCGGCTGAAAAGCACTTCACCTAACAATAGAAACCCTATATAGGATTATTCCAAAAGTCTTGGTTGGGCGTTCGGTACAGCCCGTTGAAGCTGGTGCTCATGAATTAGCATTTTCTGCCATTTTGGGATAAAACTGCATTTCCCGATGTTTACGTCTGAGAATTTGTTATAGGAAAATATGTAAGGAAAGTTTTTGCCTAACACTGCAAAGTCATATCTTTTCTTCTAATGGTTCTTTTTGGGCCAAAATAGTAAATTTATTTATAAAATCCCCAAAACTGGCATTTGTAGTAGAAATCAGATGTGGATATGTTCTGTTTTATTTTTTTTTTATGGATTTCCTTTCAGGGCACTGTAAACTGGAGGCGCACATAAAGAACCTAGGCATAAGTCAGGACAGCACCTGTAGGTTTCGTCAAAGCGAAAAGAAAAAACCAGTAAACATCATAATACATTGCGAAGAACTAGGGGGAGAAAAAGATCTGAGACATCACTATCCAGAAAGTAGGGAGATTATAGCTCTGAAGCCATATTGGCTTGTCTGACAGCTTGTAACCAAGCTACTATCGGAGGTACAATAGACCTTTGAGGTCAGAATACTAGTCAACCTTTCTAATCATCATCATTACAACAGACCTTAGACTTAGAATAAGTCCCTGAAAATTTAAATAAGGAACACTAATTTAAGGGGGGTCAAAACATCTTATTTTTCAGCATAGCTTCTTTTTAGCTCGATAAACCTTATGTTTGGAAACAGGAAATAGTAGAACGGGGCTAAGTCTGGAGAATATGAGCAACGAGACTGCCATCTTGCGGTTGGCTTTTTTATATTCAAATATTTATGCAAAACTGAAATCACTGATCCATGTGATAAGTCTGTAACCTCTGCAAGTTCGCACACCTTCACTCGCCGACCGTCCAATATCATATCATTTGCCCACCATTTCTGGTGCGGTGACCTCAATTGTGTTAGTACGACCGTACCCCCTATTTTCAAATAATCGACATTTAACTGCAAAGAGTAAGAAAAGCTCCCCGCACCTCGAGGAATACAACACTGTACTTCTTCGATATATGAAATTTGTGAATGGATGAGAAAAGAAGAAGAAGAAATAGATATTTGACAGTCGCTAGAAGTGTGCTGAATTTTTATAAACAAAAGTTATAAACGTTTATATTTCATTTGTATCAACCAAAAGTAAAAATTAGGAAAAAGCCAAAAGAAATAAATAATTTTCACAAAAAAAATGGAAGAGGTTCAACGGCATAGTGTGCACACACTTATATTTCGTTCGTTAAAGCGAACTCACGATATGTTTGTCTCGAATCAGGGAGCACTGCCTGAAATAGATGAGAAGCTGTAAGTTTATTTTTGGAAAGCAATTATTTGCTTACCGAGTTTCGATTACTACAAAATAATTTGTAATTTCAGTGAACAAATACGCAAATCAGTCAAAGCCAAAGATACCTATGGCTTAGTTTTCGATCGTGTAACCAAAGCAGAGGCGAAGAGAATTGAATCTGCAGCAGCAGAAGTTCATGCGTTGAATGCTCCAGAAAAACAACTGGCTATCACAGATGGATCGGGCGGTGGTACAACAGACCGTAGTGTGCTAGCAGTAATTGCGGCATCCGCTGATAAAAATGGAAGTACTGATATGCCTGCTAGTAATTCTCTAGTATCTGCTCCAGGCATGCGTTCAAGCGGAAGTGGTAGTAATGTGCAATTAATACCGAAAAAAGCACCCACCATACCTAAACCCTCATGGCATGCGCCATGGAAATTGTCACGTGTTATTTCTGGTTGGTACATAATTGTTTTTGCTAAAACCCAAAACATTTTTTAGTTCCCTTTTGTTTTTTTGTTTAGGGCATTTGGGCTGGGTGCGCTGCATTGCAGTTGAACCAGGAAATGAGTGGTTTGCCACTGGTGCTGGCGATCGTGTTATTAAAATTTGGGATTTAGCTAGTGGTAAACTCAAACTATCACTCACTGGACACGTGAGCACGGTACGCGGATTGGCTGTTAGCTCTAAACATCCGTATCTCTTCAGTTGTGGAGAGGATCGGCAAGTGAAATGTTGGGACTTGGAATATAATAAAGTTATACGTCACTATCACGGTCACCTTTCTGCGGTTTATTCGTTGGCATTGCATCCGACCATCGATGTGCTTGCATCTTCTGGTCGTGATTCGACTGCACGCATTTGGGATATGCGTACAAAGGCTAACATTCACACGCTAGCTGGTCACACTAACACCGTGGCCAGTGTGGTAGCACAGGCTTCCAATCCGCAAATAATTACTGGATCGCACGATTCAACGGTTCGTTTGTGGGATTTGGCAGCTGGTAAAAGTGTTTGTACGCTGACCAATCACAAAAAATCGGTGCGCAGCATTGTATTGCATCCCACTCTGTACATGTTTGCATCTGCTTCACCGGACAACATCAAGCAATGGCGTTGTCCGGAAGGTAATTTCGTACAAAATATTTCTGGTCACAATGCAATCGTCAATTGTATGGCTGTCAATGCGGATGGTGTTTTGGTGTCAGGCGGTGATAATGGCACAATGTTCTTCTGGGACTGGCGTACAGGGTACAATTTTCAGCGGTTTCAAGCTCCTGTTCAACCTGGCTCCATGGACAGCGAAGCGGGCATTTTTGCCATGTGTTTCGATCAGTCTGGTTCACGTTTGATTACCGCTGAAGCGGATAAAACGATAAAGATCTACAAAGAGGATGACGAAGCTACAGAAGAATCCCATCCGGTCAATTGGAGGCCGGAAATACTTAAACGGAGAAAGTTTTAAGTTAATTCAGATTAATTTCAAAAATTGTAGTATACATATTTTTCTTGTCGTGGATTGTTTCTTACTATGGTACTAAATATTAGCAAATACAGACGGAATGTGTTTTCAAGTACTATTGTTAATATTATTTACTAATCAATTAGTCTTCTGAGAAAATTTTGTTTAAATAAACTAAAAATACTGCGTGAACTACCATTGACAAATTTCACAGTTGGCTTCTACTAATTAAATTTTAATGTTTTCTTTTTTTTTTTTTTTGAAAAAGTCTTTTAGATTCTCGATTGTAAAAGTTCTCTCATCGGTAAAGGTTGTAGGTTAAGTGATGGAAACGACAATACCGCCTCTTTGAGCCCGGTTGCGGTGTTAAAAAGGATTCATTGCTGTTCTAGTGTATCAGGCCTAGCTGGAGACATTCCTTACATCACCGAAGAATTCTTTGAATATAGTTTTGCACAGGAAGTGTTTAAAAGTTTCTTCTTCTGTCCCGTATTTAGTGATGCTATTCGTACTCTTTCCACTTTTGGAAAAGATAAATGCTGTTTACTTTTGAAGGTATTTTATTAAATCCACGTCGTCCTGGGTTCGACGCAAATCGCTTGTCTTGATTGAGATATATTCAACGAATACTGATCTCTCATTTCCACTACTGTTGCCCTAATCTGACAAGGTCTCTCTTACTCTAGTTTTGATTTGATTCGCTTGGCTATCGGCTCTGTGTTAAATTTGACCGTAATTAAAAAGGAGTTCCAACCAAAAAGAAGGCTTTTTGGCCAAATTTCATCTTTTTTTTTTGGAAATCCAGCCAAAACTAAACAGATATAGCATTTCAAATGCTTTTCAGGAGTTAGGAAATTCGACCAAAAATCTATTTTGGCCTAGATTTCTGTTTAGTTTTGGCTTATTTTCCATAAATAAAAGGAATTCAAGCCAAATTTTAGACGTGATTACAGAAAATAATTGAGAAAATTTTTTTTTTTTTGAATCTGGCTCAGGAACGGCTTAGCTAGGCATTATTGGGTTAAGATGACAACGAGATAAAAGTGAAGGATGATAACGAGGATGAAGAAAATTACGAAAAAATAATTTATTTTTTTCAATTTTAAAAATTTTGATGTCTATAAAAAAAATTGTGACGTAGCAGAGCAAAACGGACCAAGGATTCGGACTCAGCGACCCCCCATTACCCTAAGTGCATTTGTCCCGTCTCAGCTCGTTTTCAAAAGTTTCCATTTGTAGAACAGTGTATTCATTTTTCTTGTTATAGGTTTTTGAGAATTTAAAAGAATAGCAAAAAACTCGAACGAAACAAATTTTCAATAACTTTATGATTGTGTATAGTATAGATAATGCCATCCTTCATTCATTAAATTTTTAGCGCGAATTTTGTACTATTATTATTTTGAAACAAACTTCTGACTAAAATTTGAATTGTTTATAAATGGTAAAATGCGTAATAACTGTTTTATTTGTCTAGTTTATATTTTATGTAAAATTAATTAAAGCTCCAAAAAATGCAAAATATTCCTTTTTTAGAAAAACGAAATAAGACCCAAATAATTAGTGTTTTTGTTTTCTATGAAAATATTTGGGGCAATTTTCACTAGACCAAAATATTTTCAAAAATTTTTTTTTTTTGGCTGAAATTCCTTTTGGATTTTGGTCGAAATTCCTTTGGTCAAATTTCCGTTCCCCTTGGCTATCATAATCTAACGAGTATATTTTTCCGTTTGCTGAATGGACATCAATTACTTGACTTGCTTATTACATAGCGAAAACTTTTGCCAGAAATAAGTTTGTTACGTTTGTTAAACGAAAGAAACTTGATAAATCGAAAGCGCCTCTAGTCCACATTCCATCGGTGTATAGAGTATAATCATAACACTTTCCACAAACTGATCGATACAAGATTTGTTTATAATCGGCAATTTGTGGTACCTAATATTCTGGTAGGTTTACTGGTTATATTGGTGTGGACGTGCGATCTAGCGATCCAGTAGTCTTCCACTTTGAGCCTAACTACACTGCTAGCTACTTAAGCTCTGGTGTGTAAGCTTAAGCTATACGATGCACTATGGCGTTAATTGCATCCGAAGAAGTAAGTGGTTGCTGCATGAAATTTAAGAGCAACGAAATATGTTTTTCTTTTTATTGTTTTATTTTTGTTTTTTGTTTTTTTTTTTTTACGAATGAAATCATTTATTTTTACACATATATAGTAGTTTTCTTGTAATATAGTTATATTATTATTATTATTATGTAGATATTTATTATTACTCATTTCTTTTTTTAAGTTTTGAAAAGGAAAACATGAACTTAATATAAAAACATAATTTTGTTTGATTCTATTCTTTTTTTTTGTTTTTTGTATAACATAACACGAATTGGCTTTTTGAAATGGAAACATAGATATTTGTTCCACTTCCGACCTTGGCAAAAAAATTATTAAAAATTAGAAATGTTGATCTCCTGAAGATTTTTGTTATTTATGCAGAATTGTAGTTTTATCGTTTATACGCGCTTTTTCATCACAAATTAAATATTGATGGAATCAGTGCAAAAATGTGCCAAACCGACTTTGAAAGTTTGATTGATTTTCTTATATTTTAAATATTGGTACCGATATCTCAAGTAGATCTAAGGTTATAACCATTTAGTATTACTTGGAATATTATAATTTTGTTTGAATTTATTCGGTTTGGAATACTTTTGCATAGATCCATCGATATGTTATGTATGCATGTTTGTATATAAAATATTTAATAATCATAAAATGCTCTCTTCTATACCCTTTACTTCTCATCAGTTTTAGCAAATAACTATGTATCATAAATAAAATTGTATAAGTTCTTTTGTTGTTTTTTGTAACTGTGATTTTTTGGTTCATTTATTTGCTGCTGTTTTAGGAGAAACCTCTGATGATTATTTACATTTTTAAAATTATTTTTTGTTGCCGTTTGTTTTGTCTCTAAATAAACTCGAATGAAAATGGACATTAAGATGCAAGTTGTAAAAGAATGCAATCATTTGAGGTTATAATTTAAGAGAATTAAGTCGCCATTCACTTTTGAATTCATTAAATGTGCAAAAGGGTAGTAAATTGGTAACCTGCAGTGCTGTTTTAATTCAAATGATTGAAGTGGTTGCAAGCAAAAAAGCAATGAATCATCATTGCAAATTTTGTAACCTCACACAGTAAATAAGAGACCATACAATTAATTGTAAGCAGATTTTGATTTCGCACAAAGTTTAATTTATTTGTTCTCATTCTAAATCGAGGCACACAAGATTTTTATGTTTTCTCTTTAAGAAATTTCTTTAAAAATTGAGATGACACTGTAAAATTTTATCTCTCGTTCTTTGCACATGAGAGATTCTAAGAATTCTTTATAATCAATCCATATAACACTTTTCTATCGCATTCAAAACAGGCAATTCAAAAAACTCTTGGATGACGTCATTTTTATTGTGATTTTCAAAATGATTGCAATCTTTTATTGTTCTACTTTTGCAGTTGAAAGTATTTACGATGATAACTAAAATTGAATTGCGATAGGAATTTATAAATTAATTGTGAAATACTTTTCATTAAGTTTGAGCGAATTTACAAACAGTTCCTGCTCAACTGTTGCTGGTGGTGGTGATTTATTTTTTTATTAATACTTATTTAGATAAATAATTTAGAATATTGAATAAATTAAAAATTAAATTTTATTCGCACATAGTATCCAAATACCTAAAAAGCAAGCGCCTAACTAACATCATATTATTACGTATTAGTTGATTACGCCAAGCAACCAAATTGTGAAAATCTAGTTATCATCGGATGGTGAGTGAGTCTTGCGTGCTCTAATTGATTAGATTTTCATTTGTGAACAGACGACAACTTCCAACATTTATTTTGAACCAATGAATACTATGCAAGCTAGCTAAAACAATAGACAATGATACCTTTGAGACATAAGCAGCTAATCAGCAAAAAATGTGAACACTTTTGCTTAGCATTATTTATTTTACCAGTTGTTGACCGTAGAATTTAATAATTGCATGCATTTAAATTACCATCAACAACGCGTCATCATCCATATTCATCATTATCTCTCTCAGGCTTTTTTTTATGTGTTTTTTATATTTTATGTAATTTAAGTATTAGTTAGTAGAGTTGTAGGAGTAATGGTAGTAGTAATAATTTATATTTTATTTTGTAGTTTTCTTCCTCTTCTTCCATGTGTATGTATGTTGAATTTGTTGTTGTTTTAGTTTTCCTTAATTATTTTATATAAGAATTTGCAGGAGAAGCAGCATATTTTTTGTTTTTAACCACAGACAGATTAATTTTGTTGTTGTTGTTTTGTTTCAGGCTAAATATTATTATAAACATAAATAACAAACGTTTGCATATATATATTAAATTTGTTTTCATTAATTATCTTTTACTTTTTTTTTTGTGTATCGCCGCCCTTCGATCGATCGATTTCACCAGCTTAGCTCTTTTGTGTTTTTCTTGTTGTTGTTTAATTGTAAATTTTAATCGCCTTTTCCGAGAAATTCAATGATGTTCGCTTCCGTGATTTATTTATATGATCTAGGCCAAAGTAAGGTAATTGCGTACCAGTCCATAAACGATAAAGTTCCAAGTCCACTGGTGTATTATCATTCACTTCCGTTGGATGACCCATAGAGATGACAGCGAATTTATAATTCTCCCATTCTTTGTCGGGCACATTGAGTCGTTTTTGAATGCGCTGCTTGAGTGCTCCGTATGGTTCCCCATGTTTAGCCTTTATCAAGAATGGTACACCAAATGAATTGTAGATTTCTTTGCTGTAGTGCCCCACGGGAACGAGCATTTCATTTTCGGCCAATTGCATATCTTCGGCAGGTACTTCCTCAACGCGGAACGTTTTCTGTGCACTTTGTGTTGTTATTGATTCGTTAGACTTTTGCAGCGATTCTAGTGGTGTGTCCTCCTTGTAGATGCTAACGATTTTGTGATTGCCAACCTTAAGAAGACGCAATTTCTTTCGGCTATTCTCCGAGAATTGAATTTTCTTGGCAGCCTCGTCAAGCAGTCCCTTCACATTCTCATTTTTATTGGGGTAGAGTACGAGTTCCTTCTCTTCTTTGAGGTCATTGGAGACCCAAATGCATTTGAATTGTTTTTTATTGTCGAGTTCATGTATGCTGAGCGACAGTCTTTGATAGAAAAGCTTTTTGGATGCACTTTGCTTACTGTACGCGACTAGGTCTTTAATAGTTCCCTATTAGTAATGGAATGGAATTGAATAAAGTTAATAAAATATATTTTTAAATTTTACAAGTGTTTCAAAACTTAATAACATTTTAGATTAAAAAAAGGCACAAAAACAGTTTATTCCGAATATAAAATTTGATTATGCAGATGTATTTCTTTATGGGAAAGTACATAGCCTTAGCTCATAATGAAAATAGCAACTTTAACGGTATTACGCAGGAATAGAAATGCCGCCTGACATAGATTTGTCGCAGTGCTGGGGCATAAGCACAGCCTTGGACTTGCACATAGCAAGAATATGAAACGTAAATGCCAATGTATGGCAAATCAAATTAAATGCTGATAGCTTCACACATGATTAATGCAGATATTGACATTAGTATTTGTCCTGATGGATCCCTTATGGAGGGTAGAGCGAGTGCTTGAGTTAAATCTGACATGAACACCGCGGAAGATACATGAATTTTCATTAAGCACAAATGTGATAGATCACCTAATAGACGAACAAATGAAATATTTTTATTATTCTTAACGCACTGAATGTAGTCAATACCAATTCGAACTAGTTTAGTTAATAATTTAATTTGGGACCAGTTCATTCTTTGAAAGCTGGCATTGCTCTCATTTTATACCAATTAAAATGCAATACCAATTTCAATGACTCAGAGTTCAGAGTACTAAGGTATGTTCAAAGGCGAAGCTGCAATTTTAAAATGTGGTATGAGTACATTTTGAAACACTCTTTCTTTTGGCTCAAACGTATTACTCACCTTGAATGTGTATGGAATCGGATTGCCTGGTGTCTCTTTGTAACTGCTGATACACATGAAAAATTGCAATTTATTCGGATCCGTATTCAGACGTTCGGCAACCGCTTGCGCCATTTGATCATATGTATAGCGATTCGACAGCTCGAGCACAATTTCTGGTTCGTTTGGATTGCATTTGTCGCAAAAGGTAATCTCTACGCGATATACCAAATCCAAAAAGTAATCTTCCACAGTAGGCAAGTCTAGCTTAACGTCGACATGTTCTTTCTCAAAAATCAGAATGTATCCTTGCAAATTATCTGGATGCAAGTAGAGTACATTCTCGAGCACATCCTGCAGATTGGTGAGTTTTTTGTCGTTGCACTCATCGAACACAGTTAATTCGGTGTCAGCATCAAAGCCAAGGTGGGCGTTAACCTCGGGTATTATATCGCAGACACGCCGGCTGAGCGGCTGCTGTGAACAGCCAATGTAATTGAGTCGCTTATTGCGGGCGTCGTAATACTTAAAGAATAGCAGCACCTCTTGTTTGGGATCGAAGGCGGGCAGAGCACGAGCAGGCGAATCGGGAGATGCCAGCTCGAGAAATATTACCCATGGCTTCTGTGCGGTTGCGATCTGCTCAATGGTGCGTGTCGCCTCGCGATGAAAATCGAAATAGAGAAATTTTTGCGATTGTGCAGCGCACATTATCCACACGCGCATGCGTTCTTTCGGCACACCGAAAGTCTTTACGAAAGCATCTATCATCTCTTCTACAGTTTGCGTTTGTTTCAGTTTAAAGAGACGCTGATGCACTTTGTCTAAATCGAAAAGACGTCGCTTCTGTTGCGCCTCAAAGTACTCTTCGAGAATGACATGTATGGAAACGAAAAGATTCGCCTCGCTGCGCTCTTTGCGCCGCGCCATCTCGATGCGTTTCTCCAGCTCAAGACGCTCCACCAATTCACTGGGTATCTCGTTTTCGGGGATGTCACTGAGCACACGCTCCAACTCAGACTTTCGAATATAAACCAACATGTAGGCATTGCTGCATTTAGCATGGAACGAAATTTCATCATCCATGCCGCCGTAATTCTGATCGATGGCTTCAACTTTTCGACAGCTGGAGACAACATCGTCGTCGAATTTGAACCACTTGCTGTCTGCCTTCGGGTTGATGAAGACCACGTAATGGCCGCCGTGGTTATCCCCCGAATGCACCAGCACCGCATGCAGTACATAATCGGCTGGTGTTTTTTCCTTCTCTGCCAAATACGCGTCTAGGTTGACATTTTCGTAGAACTCAAAACGATCGTTATATTTAATAGAGCTATCTGTGATGGGATCATATTGGAAACGCATTAAATGCAAGTGCAAAACTGGGGGGAATGCAGTGAAGATAACACCCTTGCTGGCCTCCTGCAAACCGTGAACGCCTGCATCGTACTTGTTGTCGCCCTCTAGAGTTTCCGAAGCGATGTAATCCTTAAAGGAATCGTAAATATTCTTTTTATCCTTAATATTGAGTTGTATATCGTAGAAGGTTTCGTACCGCGTGCTGTTATAGTCGACATTCTTGCATTTGATATATGACGACATTTTGCCTTCGAACAGTCCGGGAATGGTGCCTTCTAGACAAGTGCCCTTCATCTTCGACTCGAGTTTATCGAGCAGTACGCGGAGAAATTCCTGAACGTCGTGTTGCATAAATGAGTCAAGTGTCTCCCAGCCGAAGGATTTGGTTAGCTTTTTGGTGCCCACAGGACGATCTCCAAATTGTAGCTCGTGGAAGACACGCTGTAGCGAGAGGCCAACTGATTTAGTGCTATCGTCTGCCTCTGTTGGTATTTTATACACCGCGCGTCGTAACTGATTGGTGAAGTAGAGTGTCTGTAAAAGAGAGTTCATATAACATGTGGCACCTTGATTTTTCAAGCCGACGTAGCCAGTGTGCTTCTTGGAGTCCCATAGGACGCCGTGCGGTGCATCGGCAATGACATGCACTTCCAGTGTAATGGCACCGTTGTGCACATAAGATTTGTCGGGATCCTGTAGCTCCTGCCACGTAATGAAATTGGAGTAGCCGTAATCGTTCTCCTTCGAGTAGAAAAGATGCTTGATGCGGGCGCGTGTGAAAGGTGGTGAATCTGGTTTGTGGCATTTCAAGCGAAGCTCAGCAATGGCATTACACGACCACGTGGGTGATTCGTTTTCGCCGTTACACTGCAAAAAGAAGCCTAAAGCGCGCTCATTGGGAATCACCATGATCTTCCATGGCAGCATGCGCACATACACTGGCGGCGAGAGGTGTTGTGCCTTTGATTGAGCAATATTCTCTACCGTATATGAAAATGTTGCTTCTGAACGGAATTGATCGTCTTTCGGATCGTCAACGGCCGTCATTTCTTGCTCGTTGGAGTACGGCGAAGTGCGCGTTGTACTATCGGCCAGAAGCTGCTGCGGTGGCACATTACCATTTTCATTTGGCAGCTGCTGTGCTGATGGCAGATGAAGTTTGTTCATTTGCTGTTGTTGTTGTTGTAGGTCGCTTGTAATTATCTCGACCTCTTGCGTGTCCATTGCTTCTATCGATTGGTCGGGCTCAATTTCCATTTTATCGTGACAATGACGTTTTAAATTGAGTTTTCCACAGTGCGCTGCCACTACACACCTCTTACCGCACCCTTGTTATTTGTGTTTATCGAGCGACCTTTGGAAAAGCACACACAAAATAGAAGAATTATAAAAAATCACTAGTTTTGATATCTATTTATTCAATTTTCCGATTATGATCATCATTTTCATGCTACGAATGCCAATAAGAAAATATGATTTGAGGGAAAATTGGAAAATGTGATTCTCTTTTGTTTTTCACTTTCTTACCTGTCAAAAGTATGAATTCGTTTTTGCAATTTCACTTTATGCGCTCGCCGTTCACGCTCCTTGTTGCGATGCTTCTCTTTCTTCTTTTTCCTATTCTTCTATTTACTCTTTATTCTCTTTCCCAATCACCTTCGCACTTCTTATTTTTCTTCTTGCGACAACGACGATGATGACAATGATGGCCAAAATGCTAATTCACACAATTCTCTTCACACTTCACTTGCTAGCTTTTCTTCTTAGCTTACCGCAGTAAATTTATTAAATTTCTATCGAAAATTATTAACCAGAGTGCACGGCACACTTTTCACTTTCTTTTTCTTTATATTACAGGTATTTTCAACAATTGATTCCGCTTTCAATTTTACATTTTTCGCAGATCTCATGAAAAAGTTCTCTTCCAGCCGATGTCAGTTATTTGCGTTGGGTCAAGAAGAAGAATCGAAATGGCAAACAGAAAAGAACGCAACGTAACGTAATGAATTACGTTATTTTTACACAGAGTTGATTATTGCGTATACTTTTCAAACGGATGTTTCCAAAAATATTCCTGAATTAATATTTTCTGGTACAAAACTTCTCAGATCCAAAACAAAATTAAAAAATGCCGATATCTAAAAACTTTGTTATTCTGAAAAATGTTGAAAAAGAATGAGACAATATTGTTTGGTCTAAGCAAACTTTTTCCAAAAATTCTTTTCGATTTCGTATGGAGTTTTTGAAATCAATGTTCGAGTTTTTACAACTGCAAAATAGTTATGAACTTTAAAACTTCAAATCTTTATTCTAGGATCAGAACTTCATTTTAAATCGATTTTAAATTGTAATTAATTTTTCTGAATACCAGAACACGAATTTTGTTATTATTCATAAATTCAGTTACGAATTTGGCTCCAATTCTAAAAAAAAGGGTCCTTAAGTCCAAGGTCACTGAGATTATATGTTGCATATATGTTCTATATCAATTTTTCTTTTTATTATTAATTCTAAATATATAGTAGGTATGTGTTAGCAATATAACTTATTTAATGTAATTATATAAATTGGAGCAAAGTGAATTTTAATTTTGTTGATTAACATACAAACACACTCAGATATCCTAAAAAAATACATCGATTTATATCATAAAGTAAGTATTGTCGTAAAGTGCGTAAATATTAAATCGTAAATATTGTAAATTGGAAACGTTTTTAGCTACTTAAATATGTGATAAAAAAAAAGAAAAGCCTATGAGTGATGAGGATGCATTTTCTTCTCAATTTCAACTTCAACACGAGCCTCATCAATACTGGCCACCGTGGGCAGACCACCAGGCCAGTGCATAAGTTCTGATTCATGCTCCATAATCATGTTGGCTTCGGCTGTTCAACGAAAAAAATCAACAAAGAATATTATATAAAGTAAAGAGGCAGACTTATTGATTTAACATTGTTGCATAAAACTCTGCTTACCTTGTATACGATGTAATTTACTGCCATAGGCTAAATCAGCATAATATCCCATCACAAATGTTAAGGGCACTAATGGCAATAATGCTGCCTTGTTTCTTATACGCTGATAATAAGAGACACAACCAAAGAATGTAGTCGTATAAAATGCCCCAAGCCAATAGAAGAGCTCTCGTTTGCCTGCTATTTCTAGTGCTTGCTCTCGTTCTTTAATTTGATAGTGCATCTGAATCCAACGTTCCATCTGCAAAAAATATTATGCACTTGCATTAGTAACGAAAAATTGTATTGTTTCTTTCGGTAGTAAATAAACTTTATTTACCTTTAGTTCCTGACATTTTCGATATGCTGGATCTTCGTGTGATGGATAATTGGGGGTCACGTTGCTGCTAGACAATTTGGAACCCATTCTTGTAAATATATATAATTATATTGGATAAAATTAAGTCAATTTGAGTCGTTGCATTAAGACGTGTGTTCTTTGACAATATACTTTGTTTTTCTGTTCAAAAACACTTGCGAAATTCTACACTTGTTTTTATTCTTTAATGTTTTTGGCTCTCACACTCCCTCTCTCTCTCTCTCTCTCTCACTGTATGAATTTTTACGCGTATGCGCTTCAATGTTATCACACTTTTCGTCGTCGTATACCAGTTTACAACAACAAGATATTCATAAGAAAATTGTTTGATAATGATATGCTTCAAATTCTGGAAGTTTAAAACAAATGTTAGCCATGGTGAGTATATGAAATACAACAATGCAAAAGTTTCTTCTAGTTGTTTATGGCTCTTTTCTTTCGGTTGTTAATAGTTATATGTATTATTATTTATTATAATTACCAAATTTTGTTTAGAATAAAATGCGTGCTTCCAACTCAATAGATAACATCGACTGTTTTATAGAAAAATAATTGAAATTTTTTGTCATACGCTATTCTTATTTTATATATTTTATTATGCAGAACTTGATATTTGGTGATCTCACTACTCTAATGTTTATATATGTATATGTATTATACGTATAATATATGGATCTATATAGGGGTGCCAAAATCGTGAATGTGCTTATTTACCAATTTTGAGATAAAAATTTGACGTAGACGAAAATTTACAAATCAAAATTCAGATTTTACATTTTTGGGTTTGTAATCGAAAATTTTCTTTGGACTAAAGTGACTATTTATATAAAATTTTAAAAAGTTCATATATTAAATTGGATTTTTTAACATAGATTTTTTTCCACATACGTGGTTTTGGAAAACACTTTCTTGCTGCTATTAAATCTTCAACAAATTGCGTCTTTTGCTCTAACAAGTAATTTTTTAATTTTGCTAATGGTATTATAAATTAGCTAACATTTGAAGAGTATTACTTGGAGGCTTGCCATGTTTTGAATTCCAAAAGTGCTGTATGATAATATTTTACAGGGATTAGACTATATTTTATAAATTTTATTAATTTTATTTTTTTTATTTTCAGGAGCCCTACATTCATTTAATATTTTGTCATTATTTTTTCTTATACACTTTTTTAACTATGTATACTTGTTTGTTCCCAAAACAGATAATGTTTCCCAAAAAATAATTTTTAATTCACCTATATTCACCTGAAGCGCTAAAATATCGATGGTTAAGCTCACATATGTGTAAGTGGTAAATGTGGAAATTTACGAATTATAATTTTTGAATACTTTACACTAAGTCTGGTCACGTACTTTCCAGTGAAAAAAGTACAATTGTAACTTTTGCCGACTTTTTCAAACTACAAGATACATTAGGTGCAATTGGCACATTTTAGATATAATTTCTAACTGGCCAAAAAATTTAGAATTTTAAATTACAAAAAACATATTTTGTAATAAGTATCTACCTACCTTAAATATAACTTGCCAAAGTAACATAGCTTTGTTAAATAAAATAATGTTTGTTGGTAGCGAAAGAGAGTCGAAGTTATAAGAAGTTTTAGAAAGTTGTTTTTGCATTATATATGTTTACAAAAAAAAATGTTGGCTCCAAAATTTTGAAAAATTGAAAATTATGATTAAAATTCGGAAATTTTCATGACCTTTAGATCAGGGACCGAAAATAATAATTATTATTAAATATTTGAATGAAAAAATCAACGTGTCCCAAATATCGCAGAACAATGTCAAGTAAACCAAAATGATAATGATCGCATGCTCTGTTGGAATCAGTAGAAATTTATTTTTTCTGAGCATTCCCACTAAAAATTAAAAATAATTTGTACCTGTTGATTTTTATTTTTTGCTCAGAAATTATAAAATTTTTTTGATTTTTATCTGTTTGCTCAGAAATAATAATTATTTTCTGATTTTTTTTTTACGTTCAGGAAAAAAAAAATCATTATATGATTTTTATATTTTTGATTGAAATGAAAAAATCAAATCGTTGAACAGCTTTATGGCTTTAAGCTAGGTCGTAAAATTTTCTCCGGGTTTTCATCTAAAAAAAAACTACAAGAACGAAAAGAAAAACAACTACAACAAAACCAACACTTTGCTATTATTGTTGCTGACAAAAGTCGCTCCCGCAATAACATTTTTCTCCTGCAGCTTAACAATAGCTCTGTTCACGTACTTTTCCATCAAAAACTTTCAGGGAGAGAGTAAAAGAAAGATTGAGAAAAAAATTGTCACAAAGAGTAACTATCAGAAAAAGTACGTGAACAGAAAACTATTAAAAACTTTCAACTAAATAGCTGATGCGTTGTTTTGACAGATAATTTTTAGCGCGAAAAAATATTGTGCAGTTTATAATTTAATTTAATTAATTTAAAGAGTAACTTGTTGAATTCATTTCGTGTGGCACAACTCGCATTCACAAATATTTACATTTTCAAAATAACAAATTCACTTTAACAAATTTAACACAACCAAAATTATTGTTGACATTATTATATTTGACAGTTGTTTTTTTTCGGCAGCTGAAAATTTGTGAAAGTAAAAATTTTACTTTCAGAAACTTTCAACTACTTTTTTTCTCTCACATTCTTACGCTCTCGTTTTTCTCCCTCGTTGAAAGTTTTTCGAGTACGTGAGCACTTTTCTAGTGAAAACTATTAACAATTGTTAAAAACTTTTTATACGTGAATAGACCTACTATGTATATAGACAAGTGGTACTTTGTGCAAAAAACAACAACACAAATAATCATATGAGTTTCGGTCTAACTGAACACACGATGTGCAAAGCTGTGGAACGATTTAATTTTTTCGTTTCAATCAAAAATATCATTATTTGATTTTTTTTCCTGAACATAAAAAAAAAAATTAGAAAATAATTATTATTTTAGAGCAAACAGATAAAAATAAAAAATTATTATAATTTCTGAGCAAAAAATAAAAAATCGAAAAATAATTTTTGTTGATGATCAAATAAATAAAATTCAAGTGATGAGCATTAAATTTTAATTTTTTTTCATACTGCTTATAATGATTAGGGACCGTAATAGATATTATCAGATTTAAAAATTTGTTTTCCCATTGTGTTCATCTAGATGAGTAAAAACTTTTCTCCGTTTTTAGTTTTCGATTTGTCGTGTCATAAAAAAGTTATTTTTTGTGATAAATTAGTGTAAAGAAACCAACTGCTATAATTTCTATATTAATAATTTAATTTATTTATGGAATATAAAGAAAGCATTGATCTTAATGATAATGAATAACTATAGTTGTATAGCGCGTATAAAGGACTGGCTCTAAAATTTTGTTTTTCATTCGAACTCGGTGAGAACTTATTTCTATCTGGATTCTTAGGTGTTTTTATACAATGTAATAAAAAAAACTAAATTCCGGCCAAAGTCGAGATACGTGGTTGAAGAACAGAGGTAGCGATATGTTGACCTACTCCACTACTGTAATGTATTTCAGAAAGAAATCACACCCTGGCTAAGGTATAACATATTACCAAAGAAGGTATAAAATAATGCTAGGCTAGTTGCCCTTGACTGGTCGGTCTAATCTCATCTGTGCATGATTTTGGTGTCGTGGTAAAGAACCACACCCTTACAAACTGCTCCTTAAAAAGGGAGAATATGATTCGCTATGGTAATGTGTAAATAACTGTTAACTTTGATACAATTAAACGAGAGTGCGAAAGGTGTGTCTTAGCAACCACTTGCAGAATAGCGAGTCCTATTTGGCCAAAATTACATCTACGATGATAGAAAGGCACAGTGCTAGGATAGAGGTGACTTGGGTATAGATCATTATCCCACTGAGGGAACAAGCATTAGTTGTATCTTTTTTGTTAACTGTTCTTCTTTGGAAACTTCTTTCTAGGTGAGTTCACAAAGATTTTCGAAATGGTTCATGTCGGGTAAATTGTTGTTGTGGCATAGAAAAACTATTGCATTTTCTTCAGCTGAAATTTACAGAGAGAGAAGTCGCCAAAAACAGTTAACAAACAAAATGGTCGCATTCAGAACATACAGCGGTGGCGCAACTGTGGCGTGTGTGTTTTCTGAATGGGTAGTTATGAATTTATGCTCCGCAGAACTGTAGGTATTTAGACGCCATTTTTTTTTATCATAATAATTTTCTGCTCTCTTAGGACAACATGTTGCCTCAAAATTCTTACAGCTCAGAAAAGATCCTCGTGCCATTTTTTTTTTAGTCGGCGGCTAGTAGCCGATATCATTTCCTGATCGGCGGTTGTTATAAAAATTCTCAAATATAATATTTTAAACACTTCAAGTATACTCTATTTTGTTTTTCTAATAATCTTCACTTTATATTTGTACAGTGTGTACGTCATATCCGATAAATTATAACCGACAGCAAGTAAAAACAAGGTAGCGGCGCGAAGTTGACTGTAAGCCGCACGGTGCAGGTTTCTGGCTCTTAGTAAAAAAATATATACTGAGAATCGAGATAATTCGTACCCCGTTAATTCGAAAATCTCAATAATTAGCAACAAACTGTTCGTCCCTTGAAAAGATTGCTTTAATTCGCAAAAATTCCATACATTTTGGCCCCCTCGCTAATTAGTATTTTTTTTTTTCAATACAAGGTCTGTTTACTTTTTTGATAGATTTTTTGTGTTTCTCGCAGTGGACAAGATATGTGAAAAAAGCTTCAGGCCTTTATAATTTAAAATACAGTTTTTAACTTATCTAATTATGCTAAATAAATAAATTGAAAAAACCCCGTTAATTCGTATTTATCTTATTTTAACCTAGTTAATCCTAGGATTGTATGCCTCAGTAATGTTCAATAACTAAAGTAAAGTTTGTATTTGAGTTTGCTTCAAAATACAGATGCCGGCTGTCAATGAGTGGATTGTATACATGAAGCGTTATCGCCGTAAGTTGCCTTTGCTATAATTCCTGGTTTCAAAGGTTATAGCTGATATTATGCCTCATTGACAAAATTAAGGATAATTATAAGGATTAAGGGTCCTGGACATATTTTTTTTTTTTAATTTATATTATTTGCATAAAATGTTGAAGAAAATAAACCAGATTTTTAGAAATAACTCTGAGGTGAAAGGATTAAGCCCAAATCGCGTTAAATCGAAAACCTCTGTATTTCGTTAAAAATTGCTAGTCGTTTGGGATTACGAATTATCGGGCTCTACTGTATAAGAAAATGTACATTATGTATGCCGAAAAAATAGCTTCAATTCCATACACTTATTCAATTGTCGAGTGTATCTAATAATAGATATCGTTCATTATTTTTGTGTTTTATAAAATTAAAATTTTTTCATTGTTTTTGTATTCCAAAAAATTAAACAGCTGTTTCTCAAAAATTTGACAAATGATGCATCATGCCTACAGTTTTATATTATATTATATTTTTATATTATATTTTTGAAAGAAGTGGAAACATTGAAGGCGATTCTTATCGTCAAATGTAACTTGAAATATGCATGCGTTGATTTCTATAAATACCTCATAGCAAAGCCGGAATCGCTTCGTCAAATTTCTTCCAAGCACAAATTCTATACAACTACAGAAGGAGGTATGAAAATGGAGAACGAAGATGATTTAGATAATTGTTAAATTACTTTCCTTCTTAATTTTCATTGAAAAAAATTCAAACCGCAAAATATACAGTTTTTTTCAAATCGATTTACAGTTTTTGAAAAATTTTTGGTAGAAATATACAGTTTTTGGTCCGAAAAAAGATAGGAGCGTTAATCATGCCATTTAGAAGACACAAAATGTGTATACGTAGTAGAAGCGAATTTACTCTCAACATGTTGAGCCTCCGGTGTATCTTCGCAATCCGCCCAATGTAACTAATTGGAAAATTGGCAACTGTTTGGTATCATTCTCCAGAAACCAAATCAGTAGTAAAAATAACACTATGCGACAAAAGGTTGAATTTTATGAATTCAAATCTCTCAACGGTTTTCAATAGCATTAAGCCTACTTAATAATACTGTCATGGCTTTATTATTATGACTACTTTAGGTTAAATAAGCGATTTTTTTCAAGGGTGAGGTGAAATCAACGGGTTTTTCAACAGAAATAAATTAAAATCTAGAAAATGAATCTAAACTGCAATGGTTAAATTAATTTCTATGTTACATTTAGTGTGGATTGATTGATAAATGGCACAAAACCAGTGGTGTCATGCGTTTAGTCTCAAATTCCTCACGCTGTATTAACTTTATACTGTTACAATGCTCTGCAGTATTGTAGCCCTATCTTAGAGAAACAGCTTTGCGGAAAACCCCAATACGAAATTCCTTGTGGTTAATAAGTTAATCGAATTGAACTATATGACCTCTATTGCAGACTTTGAACTTGAAAAAAACGCTTATTTGACTTAAAGTAGTAAAACGCCTTGGCAGTATTATTAAGTAGGCCTTCGATTTATATTTTTAGTATCGCACAGTGTAATTTAAAGAAAGTAAAGTATAAAATAATTTCTCCTAGCCCCATTCAGATTTATAACCCCATGCAGATTCCTAACCTCATACAGATTATTCTGAAAATTTGTAATTGTGAATTTTAGTAGGTATGAAAATAATTGCATGATTTAAAACGGTAAACGTGTGACGCATATGGATAAAGTTAAAATTACTCGCGACTTAGGTGAACTATTCTTCCTATTGCATGCGGCCTGTATTATAAACCTATTATGTAATTAGAGTGGCTGTCAAACTTTCGTACCACCCTGTGAAGTGTAGAGATTCCAAACCGAAACTATGCTATACTATAATTATTTTATATGTAAATAAATAAAATTTATTTCAAAACTTCCGACGCTAATACATTATATTATATTTTAGATATTTCATATTGCACGACCATCTAGTCCTCAGCTATTTATGTTTCAAGTTTCTAGCTCATTAGGAGGTTAGTTTAAAATAGACTATGCAATTCCTCCCTAACAGACAGACAGATAGACACCTTTGGAAGCGAGTTTATATAAACGTGGTAATAAAAAGTGAGGAAAAGGTTCCATCAACAAATACATATTAGAAACTTCAATTTATTCTTACGTGTTATTTTTTTTAAGCAAACTAAATATAATACTTACAAATAAGTAATAAGAAAAAATTGTTGGCGATTACTTATTTTAATAATTAATTAAGCTCATATAAATTTTAACAAGTTTGCACTATTTACACGCTTTACGAGGCTTACAAGCCTTTTACACGTTTAGATGAATCCCCATATTGATTTTTCTTGCACTTCAAACTTAAGGATGTACTCTGGTGTTCAGGCCTCATTTTCAAGGTTATTTCTGGAATTTTTTGTTATAAAATAAATACAAACAAAATAAAATACAATCATTTCAATCTTTTATATGTTATTGACATCTCTAACCATACATTTTTTTTGGTGTTTATTTTACTATACTTTTTTAGTGTTTTTACGTACCTAATAGAATTTGTTCAGACCCCTGGACCGATAAAAAAAACGTTGTTTCGAGAAAAACGGTTTTAAAATTTTAACAACTTACAGCGCGCAATAATAAGTCGCTCTTGAATGTGTGCTATAACTTCGTTAATATTTTGAATTTTGGTTTAAAACAGTAAATTCTCAACATATTGTACTGTAATACATTTAAAAAAATATCGGTTTTTTGAAATTCGAACACCAGACTACATACATCCTTAATTTGTCATTTGTTTCTGAGGACGATGATCTGCATGAAACAAAACCAACGTACAATCACAATTCATTGCCACGATATGATAATCGAAATTCAAAAATGTATAGGCAAAAAAAAAAATAAGACACTTGAATTTCTTCGTAACTGATTCATTAGCCTCAATGCCAAAGCATTATTAAATGACTATTGATACTGATACTTTTATGTTTGTAGTTTCGGAAAATTTTTTCATGGACAGAGTGCTATCCAACTGTGTGTTTTTATGTATATATGTATTTTAGCAAAATATTATGAATGAAAACATTGTCATATATGTTTGTATCTATATTTGTGTGCGCGATATATAGGATGTATAAAATAAAATTCATTCAAATACTAAATATACCAATGCATATAGATATATGTACGTACGCTGACACATATATAGTGTGTATCTATACATAAATAAACAAAAGCAGCTGTTTTTTATTTTGATTTCAATGTAAACATTGTAAGCCGGAACCGGGTATATATATTGTCTGATAAGACAACAAAAATGCCGCTGATATCACATGCATTTGAGTAAGCCATATACATGTGAATGTGTAAAACTGTATAACAAATCTAAATCCGGCGACACTGGTATACTTTCGAACACTTTATATTTTCTTTAGATAGATACAAATAAAAATTTTCTGTTAACATACTCATTCAGTCAGGAGCAAGAAGCAGGATTTATAAGAGGATATTGGAAATTGTGTAAGATTAAAAAATATGTGCAAATTATTTATCAATGTTTTAATAATTGTTTACTATTATTAGTGCGTATTTAAAAAATTTTACGATAAATTTAAAAACTTTAATAACGATAAAATGCAATGGAAAATTTTTAATCCATACGGATATTGGAAAACCAATATTATTGAAGTATATATAATTTTTCGGATATAAATTTGTTAACTAATTTTATGCAAAAACAATTGAATAAGAATTTTAATAATTGTAAGCGAAGTTATTACAAATTACAAATGTTTATTATTATAAAAATAAAGGAAAAGAAAAAATTGTGTATGTATTCAGTGCGAGAAAATGTCAAAACAGTAGTCTCGAAAAATTGACAGTTACATTTTTCCTTGACAGCTGCAGCTGCATTAAAAAACTCAAAATACCAGTAATGAAATATTTATCTAAAATAGTTGCATAGGTTCTCAATCAATTATATAGTTGGTGAAAAAAGTATTTTTGGAAAAGACTGTAACTATCTAAACCCATATGCAAATGTACTAATTATTTTATGATGAATTTAAACTGTCAGAGATGAAGAATTTTACATGGCATTAGGCACTGAGATTTGTTATTATTTGTAGAAACCTAGTATCAATCCTACAACCCTACATGTATTTACTAACCACTCAGGCAGGGCGACTATTGAATTGTTGAGCAGTAAGGGACTTCATTAAAACGTGTAAAAGCGTTGTAAACCTCGTAAACTGCATAAACACGTACACACACTGTCAAATTTCATATAAATTTTGGGAAATTTACACACTTAAGTACCAATGCGCGTTAATAACGCACCGTAGTACTTTAATTTGAAAGTTTTGTATAATTAAGGAGTTTGTTTTCTTTGTACACCCACAAATAATCAGTTTTAGAATTGACTCCAGGGTTTCACCCCAATGGCCAAAACATATTCCTGAATTTTATTTTCAATTCTTCTTGACAGGCTCTTTCCATTTGGGTTAAGTGTCCGGACCCATGAGCAAATATTAAGCTGTGCCAGTCTTAATGAATTGATAGTGGTTGGAACTACCTTTTCTTTTATATTTGTAAAGTTGGTGTGTGTTGGTTTCGTCTCATTAACCTGAATTATCTATTTCTGTGCCTATTTGAGTATTGTGATATCGTGGCGTTTTGTAGCTGCCTAGCCGCTTTATTCGCAATATTTCCTTAATAATATGCTTTATTTTACAGACAAATTCATCATTGGTGCCTTCTCAGATAATAAACTGAAGCCAAAAATTCATAACTACTGAATAAAGAAGACGAACAGCAACAACAACAGAGCAACATATGAGCGCTCCATTTTTGAATGATTGACCGACTGCGCATACGTCGTTTAGGGGCTGCATCAAATAAAAGCGCCACTGGCACTGTTGCCATAAGTGGCAGTGGTACGGGTCCCAGTGGCTCCGCTGGCAGTCTAGGCATTACTGGCGGTATTGCGACTCCCACTCCAACCAGTACTAGTTCCTCGAGTGGAAATAGTCTCACATTACACCAACACCAGCAATTACGTGGCGGTTCACTGCATCATCAGTCAAGTTCTCATTTTACTTTTAATCTAACATCTGGCAATAGTTCAGCAGGCAATAGTAACAGTGGAAATACTACGCGAATTTCACGAACAGGAACTGTTGCGTTATTGTCTACTACTGTTGCAACACAAAACAGTAGTGGCTATGGGCATGATGTATCCATCAGTGCTGTAAATAGTCCTTCAGTTTTGAATTCAGGCAGTCGTAGTGGAAGTGGAAGTTTCAGCAGTGGCCAAATATTACCACCGCCACCACCAGCAGCGGCTGCAGCAACAACAACAATGGGACCTATGTTGGGTACAACATCTTCAAGTAATAGCGCCGGCATGGCATTACATGACGGCGGTGGTGGTAGTGGAGCGTACAACATCAGCAGCAATGTTAATGTAAATGCCGCAACAGCAGCATCAGCTCTTGGTGGTGGTGTCGGAACCGGTAGTAATACACATAATAATGGCACTGGAATGAGCTTTTTAGGAGGAGGTGGAGGTGGTAGTGGACTTGGTGGTGGCGGTGGCAGTGGTGTCGGGGCCGTTGGAAGCATCGGTGTCGGAGGGGGTGCAGTCAGTGGTGGAGTTGGTATGGGAATATGTGGTGGCATTAGTAGTACAATGGGACCCAGCAGCGCAGCAATCACTGGTGTACCACCAATAGGACTTGGCATTGCAACAGGCATTGGCAATAAAATGCTCGGTCGCAAGCAAAGTCTTAAGGGGGGCGAACCGTTTTTGGCCGACTATGGTCCAGAGGAGTCGCTTAACGAAAGTGCCGATATTGAATGGGTGAATAAGCTGTGGGTAAGGCGACTGATGCGCTTATGTGCATTAGTATCCTTGGCCTCAGTCTCATTGAATACGCCGAAAACTTTCGAGCGGCATCCTCCAATGCAGTATATAACAATCGTATCGGACGTATCGGTAACTCTGCTCTTTACAGCGGAGATGATTGCGAAAATGCACATACGTGGTATTTTGCATGTGAGTATACTACATAATAGCTAGACTATACTAACTATTTATAGACAGACAAGTAGACAGACAGACAGAGAGTTTAACAGTGACGAATGACAAATGGCCTTGATGTGGAATTGATTGCATTGTCATGTGCCGGTTGTGCAAATTTTTGTTATATACTGCTAAATAATACAAGATGTCGTCATGTGACAATGCAATCTAGTAGGAGTTTGACAGGGAGAGAGGGAAGGTTCTAAAGGGGTTTGGTTATGTAAATATTTGCTAATCACCCTTGAATAGAGTTTAAGACTTTTGCTCATTATATTCTAAAATCGCACATTATATATACATATATAGGGCGAAGTACCATACCTTAAAGATCATTGGTGTCAATTTGATGCATCTATGGTATTTTTCCTTTGGGTATCGATAATACTACAAGTTTTTGAAGTTCTAGAAATTGTGCCAAAGTAAGTATGCATGCTACTTTCCGTATTGCATTAAATTTTATATCTAAAGTAATCCAAATTTAGATTTTCCTATTTATCGATAATGCGTGCACCACGGCCATTGATAATGATACGTTTCCTAAGAGTATTTCTGAAATTCTCAATGCCAAAAAGCCGTATAAATCAAATATTCAAGTAAGTAAACCTATTTATCTAATATATGGTACGACAACCTAAAGCAAGTTTTACTTTCTTACAGACGATCGAGTCAGCAAATTTATAATGTTACATTGTTCTTTCTGTTCTTCATGTCACTTTATGGTTTGTTGGGCGTACAATTCTTCGGTGAGCTTAAAAACCATTGCGTCATGAATAATACCGAATATGATTACCTTGGACGACCGTAAGTATCATAAAATATATCATTCTGATCTTAACACATGCTACACTGATACGCATAATAATTTTTTTGTTACTTTTTTAATAGTGTGCTGACGATTAATTCACTTGCCATACCTGATACTTTCTGTTCTATGGATCCAGATTCCGGTTATCAATGTTCACCTGGCATGAAATGCATGAAACTGGATTTTTTAAGTAGTTACGTAATTGGTTTTAATGGATTTGAGGATATAGCAACAAGCATTTTTACGGTGTATCAAGCCGCATCACAAGAGGGCTGGGTTTTCATAATGTATCGCGCCATTGATTCATTGCCAGCATGGCGTGCAGCATTTTATTTCAGGTTTGTCATTACCGGAATTGATTATTCTGCTACTTAATACTATTATAATTATTTTTTTCTTTTCATAAAGCACAATGATCTTTTTCCTTGCTTGGTTGGTGAAGAATGTTTTCATCGCTGTCATCACAGAAACTTTCAATGAAATACGCGTACAGTTTCAACAGATGTGGGGTGCACGAGGTCACATACAGAAAACGGCAGCATCACAGATACTCAGCGGAAATGATTCGGGCTGGCGTTTGGTTACCATTGATGATAATAAACATAGTGGATTGGCTCCGGAAACTTGTCATGCTATATTGCGTTCCCCATATTTTCGTATGCTTGTTATGACCGTGGTTTTGGCGAATGGCATTGTTACCGCAACAATGACATTCAAACATGATGGACGCCCGAGAAATGTTTTCTATGAAAAATATTATTACATTGAAGTTGTATTTACATTCTTCTTAGATTTGGAGACATTATTTAAAATCTATTGCTTGGGATGGCGTGGCTATTACAAACATTCCATACACAAATTTGAGCTGTTATTGACTATTGGTACCACAATACATATTGTGCCGATGTTATACCTATCTCCTTTTACCTATTTTCAGGTATGCATATATATACTAAAATAATATTCAAAAATGCCTAAAATGCATTTGGAACTTTTCTTTCTTTTAGGTGCTTCGAGTTGTGCGTCTGATTAAAGCATCACCCATGCTTGAAGGTTTCGTTTATAAAATTTTTGGTCCCGGAAAGAAGCTTGGCTCACTAATCATATTCACTATGTGTTTGCTAATTATTAGCTCAAGCATTTCGATGCAGTTATTTTGCTTTCTCTGCGACTTTACGAAATTCGAATCGTTTACGGAGGCCTTCATGTCTATGTTTCAGATTCTGACACAAGAAGCTTGGGTCGAAGTAATGGATGAAACGATGATACGAACAAGCAAAACTCTGACGCCTTTAGTGGCAATTTACTTCATACTCTATCATTTGTTTGTCACACTCATTGTGTTAAGTTTGTTCGTCGCAGTTATTTTGGATAATTTGGAATTGGATGAAGACATAAAAAAGTTGAAACAGTTGAAATTCCGCGAACAGAGCGCAGAAATCAAAGAAACACTTCCTTTTCGCTTGAGAATTTTCGAAAAATTTCCCGATTCACCACAAATGACTATACTACATAGGATACCGAATGATTTTACTTTGCCAAAAGTTCGTGAATCATTTATGAAGCATTTTGTTATCGAACTGGAAACCGAAGACCCGTCAATAATGGAAAGCGGTAAAAGGCCAATGTCCCAGTGTTGGGAATCGGATGCTTTGTTCAGAAAACAGAAACCTGTTAGGATTATGAATAAAACGGCAAAAGTTCGTTCAGCTGGAAGTAGTTTGCGCAAATCAGCAATAACTCATATTATCAAGTAAGTTATAAATTATGTATGTAAATAAGCAAGGAAGGATCCAGTATACTTCAATGGTGTAAATATACATACTTTAGTATAAAATGTGAATATTTGATAAAATCTTTCAAACGAAAGGGGGCTGAAGCAAATTCAGCTCTCCCATCCTGGATCTGCCCTTGTGTCTGAGGTTGGTTTTAAAGTTTCAGATTCAGTACACTATAAGCGCAAATTGGAAGATTTTAAAACTACTGCCATATGTATTCATCAGAAAAATGTAAAGGTCGTAATGTTTCCTATATATATATATATATATATATAGGAAACATTACATTACATATATATGTAATAAGTAATACATATATATATATGTATTACTTAGTAAAATATCTTTAAGAACATATGTATGTACATATATTATCATTGAATATTTTTACAGTGATTCGAATAACCAACGTTTGATGTTAGGCGACTCAGCAATACTGCCAGTTATTGGCGGTAAAAGTGGGATAAAATCACAAGGAACTATAACTCATTCAAAACCTTGGCGTGTTGATCAAAAGAAGTAAGTACTTTGCTAATAAGCTGCCATCTATTTGAATAATGCTTTCATTGAAAGGTTTGGTTCACGATCTATACGTCGCAGTGTGCGTTCCAATTCCGTTAAAGCTAAACAAACATACGAGCATCTGATGGAGAATGGTGATATTGCTGCTGCCCCACGTGCCAATTCAGGGCGTGCACGTCCTCATGATTTAGATATAAAATTATTACAAGCCAAACGTCAACAAGCCGAAATGCGACGTAATCAACGGGAAGAGGATTTACGTGAGAATCATCCGTTTTTCGATACACCATTATTTATGGTACCTCGGGAGAGTCGCTTTCGCAAAATATGTCAAAAGATTGTGCATGGACGTTATGATGCGCGTTTAAAAGACCCGCTAACTGGTAAAGAGCGAAAGGTGCAGTATAAAAGCTTACAGTAAGTACATAATCATCAAATCTTAACGATCAGATAAACCTTTATTTAATTCTACATATACCAATAGTAATTTTCTTGGTCTGGTCACCTATTTGGATTGGGTGATGATATTTGCGACGACACTTTCCTGCATTTCTATGATGTTCGAAACGCCAAGTTATCGTGTCATGGATCATCCAACATTACAAATAGCTGAATATGGTTTTGTGATTTTCATGAGTCTCGAATTGGCTCTAAAGATTCTTGCCGATGGCTTATTCTTTACACCAAAAGCCTACATAAAGGACGTAGCTGCAGCATTGGATGTTTTTATATATGTCGTATCAACATCGTTCCTCTGCTGGATGCCACAACAGATACCTACCAATTCGGGAGCGCAATTGCTTATGATATTGCGTTGTGTACGTCCGTTGCGAATTTTCACCCTAGTGCCACATATGCGGAAAGTTGTTTACGAGTTATGTCGCGGCTTCAAAGAAATTCTTTTGGTATCTACATTGTTGATACTCTTGATGTTCATATTTGCGAGTTACGGAGTGCAGCTGTACGGCGGACGTTTAGCACGTTGTAATGATCCGACAATAATGAGGCGAGAAGATTGTGTCGGTGTATTTATGCGACGTGTTTTTGTTACAAAAATGAAATTGTCTCCTGGCGCTAACGAATCATATCCTTCAATGTTGGTACCACGTGTTTGGGCTAATCCGAGACGTTTTAATTTCGATAACATCGGCGACGCAATGCTAACGCTTTTTGAAGTTCTATCATTCAAGGGTTGGCTGGATGTTCGTGATGTGTTGATCAAGGCTGTCGGCCCGGTAAGTTTGGCTATTTTTTCTCTCGGCGGAATGCGATAGAATGTATTTTTTTCTTTATAGATTCATGCTGTCTATATACACATTTATATATTTTTGGGTTGTATGATTGGATTGACCCTATTTGTTGGTGTTGTTATTGCCAATTATTCAGAGAATAAAGGAACCGCTTTGTTGACTGTCGATCAACGTCGTTGGTGTGATCTAAAGAAACGTTTGAAGATTGCTCAACCTCTTCATTTGCCACCGCGTCCTGATGGAAAGCCAATACGATCCTTCACATATGACATTACACAGAATATAGGCTTCAAACGCACGATTGCTATTGTAGTCCTTATAAACAGTTGCCTTCTCTCAGTAACAGTGAGTATACAAATACAGTGAGCTCAACAGAACCAGCCAAAGTAGTTTTGATGGACATGTCTGCATGCCTTATTAATTTATTCGTTGTTTTAAAAATAAAAATTCTTAAAATCTATCTTTCTGTAATATGTAGAGAATATACATTATTACATAAGGGGCAAAAACTGATGGGTTTTACCCTCACCCTTTAAATTTTGTTTAAATGATTTTTCCACCTGATACTTGTGAAAAAGTGGCATCTCGATTTTGTGAAAATAAGACTATATTCAAAACTTAATCTTAATAAATATATTCTTCTATTGCCCATGAACACTTTTTCCATCAAAACAATTTACTATAATTGTATCTGATATCCAAGTTTGTTTTATGTTGCTCCAATGTTCCGGCAAAACTGTTAATATCAAATAATCGTGTCACCCTGTATATGACTTATTTTACATTTATAATTTTTTTTATAGTGGATCAAAGGAGAACCTCATACCGAACGTTTGGTTTATGTTAGCACACTTTTAACCTTCATATTTGTACTGGAAGTGGTTATGAAGAACATTGCTTTCACACCACATGGTTATTGGCAATCACGCAGAAATCGTTACGATTTATTAGTTACGGTAGCAGGTGTCGTTTGGATTCTCCTACAAACAATATTAAGGGTGAAATTTTCTTTTCTCATTAATTCCCTAAAAACTTGTTTACTTAAATGCATTTCCTCTTTCAGAATGATCTTTCGTATTTTTTTGGTTTTATGGTTGTAATTTTACGATTCTTTACCATTACTGGAAAGCACACCACATTAAAAATGCTAATGTTAACCGTTGGCGTATCAGTTTGCAAATCATTTTTCATTATATTTGGCATGTTTTTATTGGTATTCTTTTATGCATTAGCCGGTACCATACTATTTGGTACTGTAAAGTACGGTGAAGGTATTGGACGTCGTGCAAATTTTGGTTCTCCTATAACCGGTGTAGCGATGTTATTTCGCATTGTCACCGGAGAAGATTGGAATAAGATTATGCATGATTGTATGGTACAACCACCGTATTGTACGCCCGGTAAAAACTATTGGGAAACCGATTGTGGTGAGTGAGTGACTGATGAGTGAGAAATCACAAAATTTTCACTTTTTCAAAGACTTTTTAGATTTTTTAGTCTAATCATTTTGTGCTTTATTCATTCACTAAATAGGAAATTTTACTGCAAGTCTAACATATTTCTGCACGTTCTATGTTATAATTACATATATTGTGCTAAATTTACTAGTTGGTATGTAAAATCTGGATCAATCATTTTTTTTTTTTTTTACTTGAGTTTATGCTATTCGCAGCTATTATCATGGAGAACTTTTCACTGTTTTATTCGAATGAAGAAGATGCTCTACTTTCGTATGCTGATATAAGAAACTTTCAGAATACATGGAACGTCGTCGATATACATCAGCGTGGTATTATACCTGTGCGAAGAGTAAAATTCATATTACGTCTTCTGAAAGGGAGGCTGGAATGCGACCCACAAAAGGATCGTTTATTGTTCAAATACATGTGCTATGAGCTTGATAAATTGCATAATGGCGAAGAAGTAACTTTCCATGATGTAATTAAGTAAGTATCACATACTAATACATCGAATTAGATTAGAAAATTATGTTTATATTTCCACAGCATGCTTTCATATCGTTCGGTGGATATACGCAAAGCGTTACAGTTGGAGGAACTACTTGCACGTGAGGAATTTGAGTATTTAGTGGAGGAGGAGGTAGCTAAAATGACAATTCGAACTTGGTTGGAAGGTTGTTTAAAAAAAATACGTGCACAAAATGCAAGTGTGAGTTGAATATTAATTAACTTAAATTGGTTTCACTTCACAAAACAGCGTGAGCTTGCGAAGGGTTAATAGTTGCTAATATGTGCAGAAAGATAAAATATCTTACGCTGTAATTTCAATTAACTAATAGTAGCCGTTGATTTCAACTGAACGATAGTAAAAATCTCTCAATCTGCGTAGTAAAGATATCAATTATTTTGAATACAATACGTACATACATATATTCAATAACTATTTTGTTTCCCATAGAAACAACAAAATTCCCTTATTGCTGGCCTGCGTGCTACCAATGAGCTAATGATGCGTCATAGCGCTCAAGAGGACAAAATTCCAACTGTAGGTGTCACTGATAAAGCAAGCAGTGTCATAGCTGCTACATGTCCACCAACAAGCGATGCATTCTCTCCAACGTTTAGCTCCACGGAAAACGAAGAAAAAGATGCCAGTAGTACTGCTGCCATTCCCACCTCAGGTGATACTTCACATGTAATACCGCGTGTTTTAACTGCCACTAAGCGTGCATATGCATTGAATCGTTCAGATTCAACCGGAAGTTCAGCTGGACGAAAATTTTTAGCACCAACAACATCCGATCCACAGCAGCGTTCAACGTTAACCGATAAGGAGCGTTTGCACATAAGTAGTCAACAGAAGAAGAAAAACTCCATGACAACAATGCCAATTGCACCGTCGATAACCTCTTCAGCAGTTCAAACTTCATTTAAACGTGATGCCAACCGATCTTCGGGATTTTTTGCACATGCCAATAATGAAATGGGCCAATTTCACTATCCGGTAAACGCTTCCAATCACTTCGGTGATCAGCACGGTGCATTGGGAAGTCCTTCGGCAATTGTAAGCCATATTATAACTGGCAGTAAATTGCTACCATTTAATAATCAAGCTAATGTAGTTTACGAGGTGCATGATTGGTGGCAAGAACAGGTTATCTGCGCACAATGTAGTGATGAAGAAATGTAGTATAATGTAATAATTGCCAATATCATTAAGGTTTTTTGAGTTGAACAGATAAGTGTGGTTATATTAATAGTTGCAAAATGGTAATTTTCGGTACAAAAAATTTAGCCTTAGCCTTAACTTCCGAGTAATTGCCAAACTCATATGCCAAATT
The DNA here is from genome assembly GCA_963691655.1 of Toxonevra muliebris. Lineage (NCBI taxonomy): Eukaryota > Metazoa > Arthropoda > Insecta > Diptera > Pallopteridae > Toxonevra > Toxonevra muliebris. Next base: position 116,500,425 of record OY829326.1, on the reverse strand, counting down.
TATTAAATAAATACGAAAAATAACGATAAAAATTTAATTAAAATCGAAGTCTTCGTTGCGGTAATGTTATTTATATAATTTATTTTAAAAATATTGTTATACGTAGATAATTAAAACTGAAAGATTTAATGTGAACGTTTGTGCTTTTATAATAAAAAATAATAGAAAACATTGCTTTTTACTGCTTAGAATAAGTTGCAATCTAACATTTTCTTTAAAGTTACCATGAGATTGGCCAAGGAGAGAACATTTTTACATCAGGGAAGAATTCCAAGCAATTGCTGCTGTTTGCTGGGCTCTTTCTCTGTCCTCTTCTAAAGATTCAAGACCGAATATTTTTCTGATGTAGGACGACGTGAAGGCTAAAATGTATAAAGATTCAATATTGACACAACAAATAAAAGCTGCTGAATGTCACGAATATCTGTATTGTATTGTATTGTTAGAGAGGTTATTGTTAATTGTACCGCGGCCTGTAAGATTTAGGAATATTTTGAAAAAAATATGTTAAAATTAATGGAAATTATGCAGAGAAGTTTATGGGTTAAGGGCATTCCAAGTTTATGGGTTCAATTCATGTAAATACTTTATTTTTATTTGTGCGCTTAATTTTATTTTCAGTGTACGCACTCTTCTATTGTGAACTGGCACACACATATTCCGATGCAATAAATTACAACTCTGTGACTGTTGCAAATTTGTCAGATTGTATTTCTTTTATTAATTTTCCATACGCTTATATTTTATTTTCACCCAAGTGCCTTGTAAATTATAGTTGTTTTATTTCAAATATTTTTAATTATTTTCCGAAATTATACAAAGTTTTATATTATAAAAAGGTATAAATAAATAGGTGCATGTGAAATTTTCTAGTTTAAGTTAAATATGGAAAATGAAATAGACAAAACAACAAAAGAACAATTATTGTGAAGTGTCGCATTTGAATGTGTGTGCGTATGTCTGTGCAGAGTGAAGACATAGGAAACAGGAAGTCAGTCAGATAATTATTAAGCCCCAACAAGAGTGTAAAAAAACGCAATATTGATTGGGCTAGAAATCGAATTTGAATTGCGTTAACATGATGAACTGTTTCAGTGCAATGAGCACTCTGGGTGAAATGGAGCAGACAATTTGTATGCTCGAACGCGGCACTGTGATCACGAAACTTTATTCCAAACATCGTCCGGAACAGAGACGTTTGATATTGGTTCGTGAGACTCGTCAGTTGTTATGGTCTTCGGTAGCAGCCAATACGCGCACAGACCATGAAGGTTCATTAGAGCTGCGCGAAATTCGAGAAATACGCGTTGGCAAGTACTCCAAAGAATTTCGCAATTGCGCTGAAGATACAAAACGATTTGAGCCGGGAAAATGTTTTGTGGTATTGCATGGCAGTTCTTTCAAACTTAAAACGTTTTCTGTGGTGGCACTCTCGGAACAGGAAGCAGAAAACTGGGTGCGCGGGCTTCGATACATGGTGCAAGACACTGTAAACGCACCATACCCATTACAAGTGGAACGTTGGCTACGCCGTGAGTATTATGCTATTGAAAATGCAAGCGTACAATCGTCGAAGGAGGGTGGTCAAGTTACTGTAAAGGATTTCAAGTCATTCTTGTCGAGCATCAGCTGTAAAATGACCACCAGCAAGCTGATGGAATGTTTCTCCGAGGATGATGTACGGCGCAAAAACGATTTGCGATTCGACGACTTTGCACGCCTCTATAGAAAACTATTGCTGCCTACAAATTTTTTCGAGGACTTGTGCTTTAGCCCTCCCGGAGAGTTTACTTATTCCAAAAATCAAGAGATGGTAACGTTGCGTGAGTTCCAGCAGTTCCTCTCGCAAGAACAACGTGATGGCATGGCTCGTGATGACGCATCCGTCTCGAATTTCATACGCGATTTCATTCAGGACATTGAGCGCGACGTTCAAGAACCCTACTTCACCGTCAGCGAGTTTCTCGATTATTTGTTCTCGAAACAGAACGATCTATGGGATCGCAACTGCGATCGCATCTACATGGATATGAAGCAATCTATGTCTGCATATTGGATCGCTTCGTCGCACAACACTTACCTCACTGGCGATCAATTTTCGAGCGAATCGTCGTGTGAAGCATATGCACGTGCTCTGCGAATGGGGTGTCGTTGCATTGAATTAGATTGCTGGAATGGCCCAGACAATTTACCATATATCTTTCATGGGCATACTATGACATCCAAAATTAAATTCAAAGATGTTATTACCACCATAAAAGAGCACGCCTTCGTTACATCTGAGTATCCGGTTATACTTTCCATCGAGCAAAATTGTTCACTCGAACAACAGCGCAATATGGCACAAGCGCTAACAGAGGTTTGCATTTGAAATCGTCGTTTGTAATATTTCCCTTTAATATAATATGTTTTACTTTTAATTCAAAGGTTTTCGGCGACATGCTTCTCACACAGCGTTGTGATCGTGCGGAAACGCAATTGCCTTCGCCGTATCAATTACGTCGTCGCATCATCTTGAAGCACAAGAAGTTACCCGAATACGAAGATGGATGCGCCGGTGGACCAGCCATTGTAGGCGGAGGTTCAGGCATTTCATCAACCATTAGCAGCAGAGCATCAGTGAGTGGCGGTGGTGCTGGTGATGAAAACGATAATATGCGAAATTTCATCAAAGAAGGAATGTTATACTTTAAAGATCCTGTTGATAAGACCTGGAATCTTTATCATTTCGTTTTGACGCAGCAAGAGTTAATTTACTCTTCTGAAACAGATGAGAATCGCACTGGCGCTGGCGACGACGATGATGGCGCTCTGTCGTCATCTTCATCGACGGCTCAGCTGTCGAAGCCAAAGGATAACTTTGTTAATGATGAGTTGCATTTCGGAGAAAACTGGTTCCATGGCAAATTGGAAGGTATATATATTAGTGAAAAATCTTAGTAAGCAACCCTTTTTATAATGCCAAGAAATATCATCGGGCGTATACTAAATCCATCGAAATCCTCAACAGATTTACTCGGTTTCGTTGATTTAGCACAATTGACGATATTTGCTTTCTTTCAAATAACCAAATGAGATAAATGGAGTAATAATGAGGTAATTTTATGAATTTTTGCAGGTGGCCGTCAGGAAGCCGATCAACTTTTAGAAGCATATAAACATCTGGGCGATGGTACGTTCCTGGTAAGAGAATCGGCTACTTTTGTAGGAGATTATAGTCTCTCGTTTTGGCGACGCAATCGTCCGAATCATTGTCGCATTAAATTAAAGCATGAAAATGGAACAACCAAATATTATCTGGTCGACAATTTCGTCTTTGATTCGCTCTACTCCTTAATAGTTTACTATCGCAAAAATATGTTACGCAGCGCAGAGTTTTCTATAACACTAAAGGAGCCTGTTCCTCAACCGAAGAAGCACGAGTCACAGGAATGGTTCCATCCAAACACAACCAAAGAGCAAGCCGAGCAAGTGCTCATCAAACTAGATGTAGGCTCATTTCTGGTGCGTCCATCAGTACACCATACTAATGCGTTCGTTATATCATTCACTATTAATCGCAAGATCAAACATTGTCGCATCATGCAAGAGGGTCGTTTATATGTTGTCGATACTACACAATTTGAATCGCTTGTCTCGCTGGTTAATTACTATATGCGAAATCCTTTGTATCGTAACGTCAAGCTATTATATCCTGTATCGCAAGAGTTGTTACGTCAAAAATTGCTTGCCTGCCAAGCGTCGCTGGATCAGCATCATCACAATGGGAATGATTTCAATGAAGCATCCAGTTATATGGATCCAAGTTTAGACGATCGTGTCACTTGCAAGGCCTTGTATTGCTACAAAGCTGACAAACCGGATGAATTGTCATTTCCCAAACATGCCATTATCACAAATGTACAGCGTAACAATACAATGTGGTGGCGTGGCGATTACGGTGGAATGATACAACGTCATTTGCCAGCCAATTATGTTAAGGTAAGTTTGCCAACATTAATAAGAATTTGCAACACTGAAATAGTTAAGCTCAGTGATAGCATTAATTCTCTTTAGATCAATGACGGCCTTTTTACATACTGACAAAATGTACTTCGAAAAGTTTTTGCACTGAAAACGAAAAATCGCCGTATATGTAAAAACTAATTTAAAGCTTTGTTTATACTCAAGTGCATGATTGGCCGTCACTGGTCTAAGTCTACTAATATTCTCTTGTTTGATCAAATTTTTACAACAATGTTCTCTAAAACATCTATATGCATGTATTTCTTTTCAGGTTATTGATTCTATTAATGATGACTATAATTCTTTTAGTGATGATACAAGTAGCGAAAATTTCTCACGCACCGATTCCATTGAGATACATGGAGCCATCGCCTCTCTGTATGAATCCAGTGAGCCTGGCATATTGATGAAACTTCAAATCCAAACGCCAACCATGCAAAGTTCCTTCATTATTGGCTTTGACAATCAAGACCTTGCATACGATTGGGTTAAGGCCATACAAGAGGCTGCACAAATCGCCAGCCAATTAGCTACGGAACGTCGCAAAAAAGAGCGTTCCGCGCGTGTTGCCAAAGAGATGTCAGATTTGATAATATACTTTCGTAGCGTTCCATTCCGTGAACACTCATGGGTATTCTACGAGATGTCTAGTTTTCCCGAAACCAAAGCTGAAAAACAATTTCTACAACAAAACTGTATGCTCTTCCTCGCCTATCATCGCCATCAGATAAGTCGTGTCTATCCGAAGGGACAACGTTTGGATTCATCCAATTTCAATCCGGTACCGTTTTGGAACGTCGGTTCGCAAATGATTGCGCTGAATTATCAAACGGGAGACAAAGCGATGCAATTGAATCAAGCTAAATTTCGTGATAATGGTCAATGCGGTTATCTGTTGAAACCGAAATTTATGCAAGTCGAAGGTTTCGATCCAAACAATCCCATGACAATTAGCCTAATGGAAGAGAAAATCATAACTATACGCATAATTGCGGCGCGCCATCTCTTTCGTGGTGGTAAATCAAATAATCCGCTGGTGGTGATTGAAATTGCTGGGGCAAGTTTCGATACTGGTGTTAAGCATCGAACTAAAGTTAGCGAGAACGGATTCAATCCCGTCTGGAATGAATCTTGTGAGTTTTCTGTACGCAATCCATACTTTGCACTAATGCGTTTCGAAATACAAGACGAGGATATGTTTGCGGAGACACATTTTATTGCACAGGCTTCGTATCCTTTAAACTGTATACGCACGGGATATCGTAGTGTTACATTGCGTAATAAATTCAATGAAGATTTGGAATTAGCATCGCTGTTGATACACATAGATATTAAACGCCCTGCTATTACTACGACCACAACCACTACGGCTACCGGAGCGATTGAAAATACAGTGGTAGTGGGTTTTTGAAAAGGAGCGTGTAGTATACGGCGATTATGTAATTATTATTCTTCCCACAAACGTTTCCCATCGAACAAATTATATACATACATACATACAAAACGCACATAAGCGCGCACAATACTTATACATTTAATAATCCTCGCACAGTTTTAGAAGTTAAGAAATTAACGCATTTATCTAAAAATTTCTCTAAAAGAAATTATCCATAAGATTAGTAATTCGATCGAACGAACCATTTTAGAGCATGGAAGAGGAGATTACAGAACTACATCATTTTCGGATTTGCAGCTGTTGTTAATTTATTGTTTTGTTTCTTTTTACACCACTGTTTATATTTGTGCATTTATGCATGTCATAATTTACACAACATTAGAGGGGTTCTCAGTATCTATCATATGCCTTTGCACAGTACAAGGATTGCATTTTACAATATTACCATTCTTTCATCGTGTAAGGACATACGCTAGACATAGAGAATCCGCCTATTATGTTTTTGTATATGCATACTATCTGATCTACTACTATTGTACTAATCAACGTAAAGACTTAATATTTTTTGCGTACATTCTAAGAACAATGTACTTCAACACTTTTACACTATACTATTGTATTCGTTTTATTATTACATACCTACATGTACTACATACAATATACATACATAGGTGTATACATATATCTACTTATTATTAATCGTAGCAAATTTTTAGAAACAATTTTTAATTATTATTTTCAATGATTTCATTATAAAACAAACAAAAAATGCTTCCATTAAAAATCGTTGCTTGTTCCAAATAAATTTTACAATACCAAATTGTAACTTTGTCTCATTTGTATTTTAAATAACAAATTAATTGAAAAGTATATCACATTTAATATACTATATTTTTGATGTCAATTGTGATTTAATAAATACTTTTAAAAAAAAACTTTTTGTATTGTGAAATAATGTATTGAAAGTATATCTATGTCAAATAAATGAAAAATATAAGTAAAAAAGTATTGCAGTGGCAATTATTGAATTTTTGAGCGTAGAAAAAAAATCTTTATTATTAGTACAATTATCGCGATTTTGTATGGCAAATATAGAAAGGAATAAATAATTTTTTTTTTGTAAATTATTTTATAAAAACAAGTATTTAAGTGTGGCGTCTCTGTGGTCTCAGCATGCGTGCTAGACTACCATCTCAGAGGTCCTTGGGTCGATTGGCTGAAACGTCATGGCCACTCGCTTTTCTTTAAAAATAATTTTTCTAATTTTCAACTATCATCAATAACTACAAAAAAGGCACAAAAAAAAGAGAAGCCTACTGACTAAAAAAAGAACAAAAGCGGTAACGACATCCTCTCATTTGGGATACACAGCTCTGTTCAATATTATAGCGCAGTTAGTACTCACTATGTTCAAAGCTGAATAACTTTGGCATAAATCCAGAGGAATCCATAGGGTCTTTTTTATTGTGAAACTCTATTTTATTCTATATTAGTTTGAGAAATAAAAATAATCACTATAATACAAAAAAACAAAAATATCAAATTTTATAAGCAAGACTTTCGGATTTAGTGTGCCAAAATTACAGCGCACTTGAACTAATTAATTAGTAATGTTTTATTAGTAGCATCAAATTTAGTTTTTAGTATAAAAAGGGTTACCTCTGCATTTGTTAACACATCAATACATAAGTTTCTGAAATGTGTTCTAAATTTCTTAACATCTGATTTTAGGGATCCCTAATAATATTCAATTAAATTTAAGGATATCTCTCTCCAGGAAGTTTTAATTCCAACATGAAGACCATCGTTATAATTGTACTGTTTTCTATATTTATTTCCTTTACGCTGAAGCCATCCCTAAATGTTTTCCGTAATGATTGATTCGTGCAACTATGGAAGCCACGACAAAACTTGAAAATTTTGGCTTACTATATCCGATTTTTCAATTCATGATGCATGATTCGGAGGGTTAACATACTGAGAAAATCAAGATAGATATGGCCTATATAAAGATAAATCAGTTCGACTGATTAAAATTAAATGATATCTTTTTGACATAAATGTATCTTATCTGAATAGATAGATTACTGGCCATGAGTTGCCATCTTCGGTGTTGCATCCGATTTGTGTCAAGGCTGACTTTTAGATAGATTTACAGTTGTGTGGTGAATGTGTGGGATTTCACTGTTTCATGTCATTACCCTCAAGATACACTTTTTCTGTATGTATTCGCCATAATGGACGCCGGTACTGTATTTGTGCTTTTTATTTAGTCGACTGGCGATACGCAGAAGGATTATTTTTTGAGCTATTGGTTGTATTTGGAAAATTTTAAATAAAATGAAAAGTGATTTTTTAAGAAAAGCGTACGGTCATGCCCTTGTCGGAAATCAAACCCAGGACTCCTGAGATGATAGTCTAGCACGCTGCCGTTAGACCATCGAGGCGGCGCTTCCTAGCTTTTTATACCACAAAAATGGTGTTCCGCCTCTAGGCGGTCTTATGCAGGTAGTTCTAAAAAATTTCTTGAAAATTCAAAACTGGTACTGTAGCTAAAAACAAACAAGAAAATAGGCACACAGTAAATTCAGCAATTTAATGCACTTGCATATAAGGGACAGGAGCGGTAACTCTAAGAGGACCAAGAGTCTTACAGAGATACGGTTAAATGGGCTGTGACCTTTTCCAACCCGTTTAAATCCTCTGGGGGTAGCAGGATTTTTCCGAGTATTCTTGTTACAAAGATCGAAAAAGTAGCTTTCGATAATATTGATTTCAGTTCAATTTTTAGAGCACTTGAACATAAAGGTCATGACTTTTCCACTATCGTTTGGATGGACGCCATTCTAAACGAGCGTGAAATATTGTCTATAGTATCTATCAAAATGCTGCATTGGTGTGTTGGTCCAAGGATCGGTTATCAGCAAACTTAATAAGCTCCGCAGGCTAGTCTGTCTCTCAATCACAGGGGCTATGCGAATCTGTCCCACTCCTTTGATTGAGATGATGATCGGACTTGTACCTCTGCACATTTCATACACAAGTCGACCGCAAGTGCGATTCTTAGTTAAAAGTTTGGGTTATGTCTAAAAAAATGACGAAATAGAACAATTTATTTTCAAAAGCTAATCGTATTTCAATGGCAATGTAATGAACTTATTCGTGTTTCTGACTGAAGCCGAACTAATATTGTGGATTCTCTTTTACTTTCGAGAGAAGAAGTTTTTTAAATAGCTTGGAGAGTGTTATAGATCTGTATGAGTTTACCTTTGTAGGATCGTTGCTGGTAGCTTCTAGCCATGAACATATGAACCAGCATGAGGAATGGCTTGGAATATATATATAGCCTCATTTCTATTATAAGATTAGGACATACAACCTTTTTTGGACTGATTTCAAATTATAGATAATCATATTTATTTTGTTTTCCCACAGCACTTGCACAGTTGCGTTCGGAATGGAGCCGGACTCTGAATACCTTGACTGATGCCAGGCGTGTAGTGAAGGGCCATGTAACACTCAGCATTTATTTAACTGCCAGTAAACCATACACATCTGACCCCCAAGACACTTTCGATACGCCTAATAGATGATACTGGACTTCGCACAGCTCTGCTACAATAATAACAAAAATTATCTACAACAAATGGCATATTTTTTAACTTGATCTGCTATAACAACCACATTCATACATGAGAGAAAGCTAAACTGAAAATGCGATACATAATACGATCCCTAAAGAGCCTATTTATCTAGAGTTAGTCAAGTTTAAGTTAGGCGTTTTTTGTCTCTAAAATAACCAGATTTATTAAAAAGAAAAACGCTTTGTATGTGTATATGTAGAAGATAGATATCACTTTCATTAGTAGTTATTGGAAGAATATTTTAGCGCTACTTAAATTATAATACAATAAATTATATTCCATTTGATGTGCATTTATACGACGCTCTGTCAGCGCAAGCGTTTGCTGTAACTTTTCATTTTCACTCTTTTGCATTGCTGCAGTTGCAGCTGCACTCGTATTGCTGGTTTTCGCGTTACTTTTACTATTGATTTCTGAAAGCATTTCCTTAATTTTCCGACGTTCAGCCTGAAAGCGTTCACGCACAGTACCAAACCATTGCAATGCATTGAAATCACTAATTTGATTTAATAATTTCAAAATATATGCCAAACCAATGGCAAAGCCATCATCGAAGAGCACAGCCTCGTGACGATCCTTTTTATTGATTTTCTCCTTAACACTCAGCATATATTCCACATAGTTTAATGTTAGTGGCGGTATGATGAGAAAAAAGTTTTTCAAATGTATGTTATGGGGATTTTGAAAGAATGGATGAAATGCTTCGACGAGCAACTGAAATAGCAACTCAAATGAGAATTTATTTATCAGATGTGAAATAGCTACTACTAACTTTAAAATAATCAGTGCTATCCGAAAAGCTCTTTGCCAAATTACTGATATTAATTTCAAAATTTTCAGCAGCTGCTATTGTGACATCGTGCAGTTGTTCCTTTTTGCATGATGCAACAAATTGCAGATTGTCATCAAATTTCGGCAGATAAAGGCTAGCGCTGTAATTGGCGTGAATACTGCCTGAACGTACCAAACGTATATAGCCCATAGCATTTCCTGTGGAGTATGTTAATAATGATAATATTTCATGTAAGTATGTTAAGTAGGGCAAAATTTAGTTTAAGTCTAGTTTTTTGTTGTTCTTACCAACATGTGTAATAACTTTTCTAAACAAGTCCATATAGGTTTGTCCATCATTCGACAGTCCCAACTTGCGTATGTCCTTGTTGAAAGCATCTGCACGCTCGAACGGATAGAGAGGGTAACGTTCATTCTGTTTTCTTTCAGCATACGAACGCAATTCTTTCATAAGACGTGATTTAATTTGTTCATCATATAAGAATTGTGAGAATGTATAAAATTTTTGACGTAAAAATTGGTATGTGAAATTGACCGTGGTATTTATAACACCGGAGCCGTGAGTTCGCAGTGAATTGGCTACATGTCGTATACTAATTGAGTCCAAGTGTTTATTTGAACTATTCTGTTCGACAAATATTTGTGAATTCATGTTGTAAACATATTTCGAGACGAAAATGTTTATTTTGCGCATAATTTCCAAGATGTCAATACCCTTTTGAAAAAGCGAAAGATTAATAAGCATAATTTCATGTCAAACTCATATCGATAGGTCTGTACAAAAACATTGGCATAAAAGAAAGCAGTCGAAGTTTTTTAAATACACTGTGTTCCATTTGTGATATTGGTGACGATTTTATCAATATTTTTGCATGGACTCATCGTATAATGTGTTCAGATTATTCTTTAGTTACCTGCTCAAGTGTTTGATTTGGCAAATAATCTTCGACTGGCTTCAATAATAACCTATTATTTGCCAAATGACGCATTTCTTCGTAAGTTTTCCAATCATGCAGTGATATTGTTGTTAAATTATAAAACATTGCACTCAAATAGTTTTCAACATGATCTATTCAAATGAATATATTTCAATATTAGTTTAAATCTACTAATTAGACTGTTAGGTAATGCAACATCAATCGTAAGTAATGCTTTTGCAGTTTGCTCTTCTTTATTTGGACTAAGATAGTTATTTGTTGTTTTTAAATTCCAAATCATTGCATATTCTGTTTACATTTTTATTTTACATTAGATTAGGTTTAAGGGAAGTGTTGCAGCTGTCCGGTACAGTTGGGTTCTGTGCAACTAAGAAAATGCGTCACACTCAAAGAGATTGCAATACTTTAAGGAGCAAACACAATTTTGGAGATTGAAAAGTACAGAGTATGAAAAGTTAATTTCAATTATTTATTCTACGATCAAATCACAAAGATTGTGCGTTTTTCTAACTATTCGGGGTCAATCATTCAAGAGTCCGTTTAAAGAATGCATTAATTGACAGCTATTGCATACTAACTACAAATACAATACCTTTCAAAATCACATAATGCCCGTCTAATTCAATTGGGCATACATTAATTAAATCCCGATAATCGTTAATGCTTTGGTCGAATGGGTTCATTTTTTCCAATTGTAAATTGGAGTGCACCTCCAAACGTAGAAATGTTTCAATTTGTGCACATAAATTACTTATGATTTCAGTGCGCAGATTTTCAAAGTTTGATTTTTTCAACGCTTCAGTCAATTTTATATTTCCAAGTTGAAGTGAATCTAATGTTTTGCCACAACTATTGAAAGCGTTAATCAAATACTAAATTCAAGAAATTAATTTTATTTTATAGTAAGGAAAGCAATTAAATATGTATGACTTTACCTGAAATGAATTAAAGTCCATTTTTCGATCGATAATTTGCTTGAGATAAGCGGATAAAATCGACTGGTGCCAATAAATATATGAAGTATCACATATTTCCTGCACATATAATTGGAAATTTGACAAAAGTTCAATACGCTGCGTTAGCATTTTAAACTTTTCATATTGATCGGGTGGAAAAGTGCGATTATTAGAATTTGTGATATTAACTGCTAGTTTTGTGACTAAAATGCGCGTATTACTAGGTGAACCATTCATGCATTTTTCTGCCACACGAATTGCTGCTAAAGCATCAACATTGCGATCGTGCATCTTGGAGGTGGTGATCTTTTTCTGCGAAATTGATTGCGTAAATTAATAATTCAAATACATAGGTATATATTTTTTTTTTAATCACATTCATATACAGTCGAGCTTCCTTATAGCGGATTCGGAAGGCACAAGAAAGTTACTTTATTATATAGAAATGATGATTTTTTTTTTTTAAGCTTTAATAAAAGGAAACAGTTTTTTCAATTTGATCACTGAGCACAGGCAACGGCTGACAAAATTGTGGTTGATGGGAATTTTTTTTTTATTGCAATTGTCAGTTTCAGTGTTTGGAGATCCACTAAATATCGTCGTCGTTCAAGCAGAAATCACCAAGTCCAAATTATTTTTTTTTAATTAGGGGTCGTTCACATATTACGTAACACAATTTTTGACCAATTTTGGAAATACAATATCTCACAAAATGATCGATAAAAAAATTTTAGCCATGATTTTCGAATTCAGCGGGAGAAAATTAATTTTATAAACTAGTGAATTTTTGAAGTCATCTGTATTTGATAGTATAAAATCAACGTTACGTAACGCAGTTGATGACCGCCCTCTCCCCCATGTAACACTTCGTAACAAATTGTCGGATTCTCCTTCCCCCCTCGGGCGTTACGTAATATGTTAACGGCCCCTTAGCTTCTATAATTCGAATGACTTAAAATAGGTTTTTGATAATCCAGTTAAAACTTATACTAATGTGTATATCAATCTGTTTACTTTTTAAGTTGTGCCAGTGTTCGTCGCGCACCATGCACTGCATAAACTACCTTCATCTTAAAAATTAAAAAAATTTAATTCTGCCAGAACGTCGACGATATGAAAAACGATAAATTTGCTATATGGAGCATAGAGTCATATGAACTTATGGGTATCAGGGTCATACAAATGAGTAGAGTTGTTGACGTCGGCTCTCTCAGTGTCGTCTCATGTGCTCAATGATAAGGAATAAAAGGATAAGGATAAAAGCAGAAAATAAATTCTCTATTCTTGAAATTAATTAATAATAGGGAGAATTTTGTGTTATAAAAGTTCATTATAGAGAAGTTCGACTGGAGTACATACCTTGCAAACGCTAAACACATGCAACACCTTATATTGAAGATACTGCAAAATGCACTGAATAACTTTCGAGATGGCTTTCGTGTCTGCTTGAAATGTCATTTGGATAATTTTCAACATTTCAATAAGTTTGCAAACGGGTAAAAGCGTTTGTTTGGTCATGGGCGTTTGTAATGTGATGTGCGCATTCACCAATGCCTTTACTAGAAAACTGATTTGTCCAGCATAACGCAAACCGAGCAGTAACAGTGTCGCCAACTCTTTAAATTGTTCTACTTTCAAATCGAATGCTCCAGTGCTGAGCGCCTTACGAACATGCAGCGACCACATCGTTATTTGCGTACAGTATGTACGACAATCACGCTGCAGTGTTTGAATGCGTGTATGGAGATAATTTTGTTTTTGTCGTTTAGCATCGTGTAGTAATTTCTCATTTGATTTTACCAAGGTTTCTGCATGTTTTCGAAGAAATGGTGCAGGTATCCACGCGATATTACCAATCAACATTATACCCTGGTGCTTTACATTCAATTCAAGTAAATGCTTTACATGTTTGGAATCAATTTGACCACAAAAATCATGGAATACAACTGCAAAAGCATTGAGACGTACAAGCACAAGCGGTTCATTAAAATCATTCAAATCATTGCCATGGAATTTATCGATTGTGAGGAGATTTTGTTTCATGTATTCGTTGAATTGTATTATTAATAGACCCATACCTTTGGAGCCGATTTTATCTTTTAGTGTAAATGTGCTATCCAGGAAATTCTAAAAGGTAGAAAAATTATTGCCAATTTTAAGTGATCAGGCAGTAAATGCCGGCATATTGAAATTAAATATTCAAGTTCTAGAATGTAGATGTTTTCTTACACGAAATACTTTTCCCGAAAATAAAAATTCTAATTCCTGCAAACAGTTTTGTAGTCCATTTATCTCGGAAATTGAACAAAATTCCAATGACGTGCGATTTTGTGCCATAGCTTCAACGGTTTTTCTATATAGAGGCCAGAATCTAGAAAAGCTTGATGTTGCCAAAATTTCATCAAATATTAAAATTTGCAGTAGTAAATTTGCTAAATAGTCCAAAACATCCTGCAAATGAAAAAGAGGTTAATTAAATTGCACTTAAAAAAGCTTTCATTAAATTTCAAGATAATTTGGAGCACTATTAGTATAAATTCCTAATTCCAATTCTTATTAGTAATTTGTGAGTTTCGATTTAACCAGAAGTCTGAAGTCCATTTGGGTGAATTACTTACATGGTTGCAAACTATATACGAAGTTCGACCACCTCTTTATTACTTGATGCCCTATATATATTCTTAAGAACTAGTCCAACAGTTCTTATTGCTTAATTCAATTTCACGTTTTATTACTTAAAAATGTTTTTATATTCCAGTAAACAGTGCGACTATATGGTATTATTTAACTTCGGAATTTTGAACGAGGAAGACATAGGATTGGCCAATACTGCATTAAAAGTTTTTCTAGGTTTGTAAATTTAATGATTTTTTTTTGGTTTGAGACTAAGATTAGAAAAAATTAAAAAAAAGCAGATTTACAACATTTACGACAAAAGAAAATTTAGACTAATTTGAAATTTAATAAAGAATAAGTTTTTTTTTTTAATATTTTATTTAAATTTTTCAAAATTAACGAAAATAGTAAAAATATTAATAATAAAATTAGACCGCCTTCTTTTGGATTGGTTTTTAAAGATTTAAATGGAAAGTAGATCGGAAGGCTTACATATTTAAAAAAAATAGGTAGAATGTTTAGTATTTTTGGTGTTACGTTTGTTGGATAATGTGAACATCCACTAACAAGAACAAATTTGTTCTTCCATTGGCTATTCCAAAATGTGAACAAAGTCTGAAAGCTCTAAAATGTGAAAGAAATTTCTTAGAAATTGTGTATCAATTGTCATGATTTAAATGGTTTCGGAAATCCTTTAGATTTGTTTACTACAAGAACTTAAGAGAAAAGATAATATTTAAGATGAAGACCATTCTGTGGTAAAATCATAAAGTTTCCGTTATTTTTTTCAACAGTCGCAAACGTGAACACACTTGGTTTTTATTAGTTTACGGTTTCGAGCGTTGACTGTATTTAAAAGTTATTGAAAATTAAACTTTTTATGCATTATAAATTGCAATCATGTCAAAGTCAAGTTGAATTTGTTACTAATAGAACTATTATATTAATCAAGTTATTAAACAAATATGTATGTATAAAAAGTGCTTCGAATTAATCAATCGTATATAAAACTCACAAAAAACTTAAATTCCAAAGTAGAGCTGCTGTCGCATGCAAAAAATGCTCCAGTCTGATGTAGCAAATTATTACCAAGAACAATGCAACGTTGTAACAAGAATTGAACATTGCATAGAAACTCCATGGAATCGCTCATCCTGAGTAGAAACTCATTGGTTTGCGTGGAATCATTAGAATCAATATTGTTGTTGTTGTTTTCTGGCATTATACAAATATTTTCATCTAAAAAAAGGAATTTCACTTGCATGCTGCGTGCTTCGTGCACTATTGTGTCCACCTCGGCACACAAGTGCGCAAAGGTTAGCAGAGTTTTATTTAAGAGTCTATCTGATTCCAGCAGACGTAATAGCGTAAGCTCTTCCTTATTCATAGAATAATTTACATTGATTAATGGCAAATCGATTACACGGTTAGGTGTGTCTGCTACTGAAACCGATCCATTAAGGGTTGTGTCCAACAGGCTGTTTAACTTTCTATTATAGTTATCCAAAAATGAGCCAAAAGATTTTAGTTGCTCTTCAGCGGAAGAAACTACAATATAATAAATTTTAATGATTATTTAATAAACTGATCTACCGATCTTCAGTAATTTTATTTTTATCTTACTTAATGTTGTTTGATCCATTTTTTGTAATATTTATTTTAAAATAATGTAAATCAAAAATAATTAAAATTTACTTTGTTTTGCTATTTGTTTCGCTCAAAGGAATTATCTGCTATTGCGTTTTGCTTACAACTTCTTCATTTACGATAGTTGCCAGATTGATTTTCATTAAAAATTAATGTGATTATTATACATAAAGATAAGTATAAAGAGCGGTAATGAGAAAAATGAATACATTTTTAGTGTATTTATACTGAAATTGTATATATGTATAGATTTTCATTGTTTTTTTTTTAGCATATTACAGTGAGTTTCTCATTGCTCGTGTCACTTTTCTTTGTATTGGCAGCGTTGCGGCATTCGCAACCGCGGCGTATATTTCGCTGCATTTACTTTTTCGCAGAACATCAGAAAAATTGGCATTAAGGAAAAATAATTAAACAATGGTGCAAATTGAAAAATTAATAAAAATTGTTAGGAAAAACCGAATTTTATACGATCCGCTGCATGAAGATTATAAAAATTTGCGAAAAAAGGAACAACTGTGGGATGAAATTGGCTTAGTATTGGAGGAAAATGGTAAGTACAAAATAAATTGGTTTCCATTGACGGTAGGCTACTCAGGTGTTTCGTTCCTTTTAGTTTTCCCAAATTTCTGAGAACTTACGGTAGATTGTGTATTCGGTGGAGACTATGAATGCAAAACAAAACACTAGGTAGGAATAATATCAATAACAGCTCCAGTTGCCGCTATCAATGAGCATGTATTACAGCGAAAATTATGAATCTTCTTCAACATGCAGTCAACCATAATAGTGAAAACATTCCACTACCCACGACAACAACAAGACTTGCTATACGTAAACAGTTTGGAACATCAACAAAAACTGATTGAAATTAGCCAGCCAAGCAATTATAAATTGGCAATTTCGTTCTTATATTCAATGAAAATATTCATGGAATATTGAGCCTCATGTATTTTTTTCGGCTAAGTATAAACATTAGTAACATAATCATGGGGAATGTCTCAACTTGCAAAACTTTAAAACAAATGTATAGCTTCCAATGAGAACATACACGTTAACGATGTTTTTGCCTAGGAAGACATCTCTGAAGATGGATATAACTTTTAACAGTTTCCTCCCATATTCGAATCAACCTATTTCGGGCTGCTGTTGTCTTTTGAAAGTTGTCAAAAATTTATTTATAAACTTTTTCTCAATGTAATTACAATTAATATATTTACATGTTTTGGCTGGAGATTGGACAAAAGGTTGAAGAAATCAAAATAAAACAAACTGCATATGTGGTGAAGATACTGCTGTTACTACTATTTTGACACAGCTGTTCATGCAGAGCCTAGGCCGAGAATTTCGCATCCATTCGTGTTGTGTGAGTAATATTTGTACACGAATGGAAGAGACCTACAGTGTTATGACGAGCCCGAACAGCATTAAACATTTCTTACTCACACAACCACTACACCACAGCCAAGGCGATACTTTGGCACTAAACATTTAGCAATTAAATATTTTTTTATAAAACAAAAGATTGCCGATGGAGTTCTGGAGATTAGGTAAATCTCATTAAAAATACAAGTAGGTGATATTATGACATTATTATTGTAATAGTTTCAGACCCTCAAAACTTATATACTAATGGTCAAGCAATCACACACAAGCTGAAAACTTCTTCGATAAAAAGTTTTCCGAAATTAAGATACTTTTTTTTTTTGAACTGCAATAAGAGGGTCTTAAATTCCATTTAATTCGGTACCATAACATGAAATTTATATCAAAGATGCAATTTTTGACCTTATTCCTGAAAAAGTAATAAACGTGAGAAAAAGAACTTGCCCTTTTGCGAAAAACAAGAATGTGAATTTTTATAACACGATCAATTATGGAAAGTGACGCCAAAGTCTCTTTGTGAAATGATTATTAATTAGGTGAATACTGCCCTAAGACTTACTTATGATTACTTAGAATACAATCTTCAGCTTTGATTAGTCGATAATATAGATGCCTATATTAAAAAAAAATAAATATAAAAATAATATATATAAAAAAAAAATTCTAGAACATTCTGAAAACCCATTTTAAAACATAATTTTCTTCAACAGGAGAGTTTCTCAAGAAAAAATGGAAAAACTTGAAAGACACATATACAAAATATTTAAGATCCACAAAAAATAAAACAGACCAGAGTAAAGCAAAAAAACTGAGGAAATGGCAATGGGCAAAACAAATGGAGGGATTCAAACCATTTATGGTTTATACAAGGCCACAATCTAAAGTCAAACAAATTGATGCTAGTGAGAAAAGCGTTTATGAATGCATTACACATAACGACAATGAAGACTGCATAGATCAATTGCCTAAGCATGATATTAAGTACGAAGTGATAGATGAAGTAAATTGCGAAAGTTATCAAGTGACGGAATTAACTGCACCAAGTGAACAAATTGCAACAACTGAGCTAACTGTACCAGCAATACCAACTCCTCTGAATATTATACGAGAACCCGCAAAAACGAAGCGGTCAAAAAAATACGATGACAACGATTCCTCCGTAAATTTAGTCCTTCAGTACTTAAATGAGAAACGCAAAGAAAGGAAAATGCTCAACGAACCCATTGATTTGATTTTCACTGGATATGCGCAAACAATTAAAACATTTTCGCCACAGATGCAAGTTATTGCAAAATTAAAAATGGCGGAAGTCATGTCGAAACTTGAGCTTCAGAACCAATTCACTTTACAAAGAAACAACTGCAGCACAAATGAAGTACATCAACTTAGCTCCCGCCAACATTTTGATCCTTTGAATAACATTCCAGTTTCAGTGGTCACTGAAGGTCTAGACAGCACAGCTGTGGTTGATAACATGTTTGATGGTGACCCAACAATGGAACCTGCCCTGTTACTGGACGTAAAACACGAAGCCGAAGAATAAAATATTAAAATTTATTATTGGTTTACAAAAGTATATACTATATTACAATAAAAGTCGCTTTTATTTTAAAAATCTTTTATTTATTTGGGTACACATAAATTCATGTAAATAAATGCAAAAGAGAAAAAATATAATTTCATATGAAACTAATATACATTTAAGTCCTAGATGGCTTTTTAATGCGCTTTTCTATTTTAATTATAAAACAACATAATTATTGAGCCTTCTTTTCAGCTATTGCCATACAATCAAATAAACACAACCATTTATGCTAAAGTACAATTTTAGTGGGATTCATTTCACTTTGTAAAATTGTCGTAAACTGAGTACATTTTTTTGTATATTTTCTCCAAATATCTGAATAATATTTGGAAAGTTGAAAGTAGGTAGTCAAAAAAAGCAATCTATAACTAAAACTCATATTTAGTTAATATCATAAATATAATATGTAGTTTGAGTTATTATGAGAGTAGGTAATTTATGAAGTTTAAGTTTTAGGAATGTATGCATATTCAATACATACTTGTATATAATCCTTTATTTTTAATAGTATATGTGTTAGGAATATTGCGTAAAAGTGAGTAGTATGAAATATGTAAGTATGTATGTAGTATATGCTTGGAAATTTTGTTTTTTATTTATTTATGAATTTACGATAAAAGATTACTCTTTCTTCTATATGTTCAAATACATTTTTATTTCATATATGGAGATCAATTGAAAGCCAACGAGATTTACTTCACTCTTTTTTTCCTTATAAATACAGACAATGTATTAAAAACTTAATTACTACTTCAATACATAGTATACCTACACATTTTTAGTTAATTTCTGTATATGTATTTAATGATAATTTAATTTATATATTATAGTTGAGTATTAATTTTCAAGCATACTGCACTTGAAATTGATTGTTTTCTATAAATTAATTTATTGAATATTTTTTTGTAATTTGTTTTTTTTTTTTTTGCAAGCATTTTCTTAAATTTTTTATAATTTATTTAAATTTTGTATTTATGCCAGACAAAAAGTTTCAAACAGTATTAAATTTATGCTTAAATATAAGTATTTACTTAGTATAATTTGATTTCTCAATGAAAGAATCATGCTCAGAAATAATACCCATTAGGATATTAGTGAAATGCCATTAGATTGATGAAACCAATGTCAATTAAAAAAAAAAAAACTAATCCATTGCTAATTAAAGTTTTTTTAATTGAAATTGATTTCATTAAATGCCATTTAATATTTTTATTAATTACCATTGATTACTTTATTAATTTCTGTAAATAAGTAGTTAATTACTCTCATGTTTGCGCAGCAGGAAACTTGAATGTAGGTAAATTTTAAAAGGAAAGTATTTGCGATTTTCAATTACTTCAGGGGAATATCTAGCACTGATAAGCATCTGAATAAATAAGTAACGCATGTTTTTTTTGTTAAAAATCACTGAAAAGTTACTCATCACGAAAAAATTTCGCGCTTGGCTTCTTTACGATTTCCTAAAGAATAAAGAAACTGAAAAATCTCAGTACAAGGCCCTTACTCACAGAATTAAAAGATATCTGGGATATTATTGGCCAGAAAGGAGGCATATTATTTCCTTAGACCCTCACCATTTACTTATACTTATGGCAGACTTAGATGAAAGTTTAAAATGGAGCTCCATAATGCACTGTTTTATGAATCTACCAATCAATGAACCTAATGGCACAAATATATTCTTATATGCACATATTGAGCCTTAACCGCCAAGTTAGTGTAAACGACATTTTTGGCATTTTCCGATTTCGCGTTTTTGGTGAAAAAGACAAAATTTCTCATACATGGTTAATGCCTTGCAGCATGACTACAAAAAGATTTACTTTTTGTCGCTTACATTGATTTGGCGGTTGTGGCCGGATACAGTTTTCAGTTACAAGCAACTTTCGAATTTGATTGAATATTTCCACTCCGAAATATTCAGAGGTGTTTATTATAATTAAAAAGTGTAAAAATATATTGTATGAAAATATTAAAGCCAACTAATTATTCCGGAAAAGGGTTCTCTAGGGTTTTCGGTAAGTTGAAAATAGAATCTAAAACAGCGAACATGAAACATAGTACCAAAGTAACTAAACATATGCGCACATATATTCTCGGAAGAGAAGGAAGGAATCCTCAATAATTTGAGAAAGTGTAATACAAAACAGTTGAGAACAAATCGGGTGTCATGCTCTCTCTGCGCACTTATCAACTCTTTTGAGCTATACTATAATTGGTCAATTGAAAGTAAAGTCAACTCGAGAAGAACAACAAATTCAGATCAGCTTGAACATAAGAAAGTAATTTTTGTGCTTAGTAGAGTACATAATTTTCAATACTTTATTATTTTTTAGATACTTAGGTGAGTATGTATGTATGAACTAGTATATTAATTATATAAATTTAGTACATATTTCTCTTATCCAAAGTTAAGCTTAGTATTTTGAATATGGTCTTGCTTTTTTTTTTAAGTTGAGTATTTTGTAAGTTTCATATTAAAATTATTATACGATAATCGTATGAAATTGCTATAAGATTTTGATTAAAAGGATTTCGGCTAAAGTTGCATAGTTAGTTTACTTGTATATAAAGTTTAGGTAAATTTTATGTTTTCTTTGCAATTAATTATCATTCAGTTCTGCCCAAAGTTCACATCGCATCTCAATTAAAATTCGTGTTTCGTTGTATGTTTTTTGTGAGTGAGTTATTGTGCGTTCGCTTTTGCGTGCGCTTGTTAGTGTGTGTTTGTTAACTTAAATTTCGACCACAGAAACCACGATTTAATTTTCATCTTATGTATATGCTTCGCCATTTCATTTAACTTTCATCCTATTATTACTTACATATTTGGACTACCATACGATGACGATGCATCACTGATGCGACGATTCAATGTTGATTTACGATTTAAGGTGGTAGTTGAGTTGGTTGTTGATTGCAAAGTATTCATATTGCTGCGATGTGATGGGTAGTAGTTTAATGGTGGTATATTTGGATTATCGATACGAGTTGGTGACGATACAAGTGGGCGTGGTGATGAACGTTGCAAAGTGCCGATAACTTCTTGTGGTTCCTGATAACCAGAATCTAAATCATCATGATATGAGTCCATCAAAGGAGTAGGGTCTTCGTAATCATAGTCGACGAAGCCGCTATTATCGAAAGACTGCAAGATATGTTTATAAATACATTTTTTGTTTTTAATTGCATAAAACTCAGATAAATCTGTGATTAATCGCAAGCGCAAATTATGATCGAGGCATGAACCACCACTTTAACCAACCAACCAATCTAGTAGTTAAACTACTTTAAGTTTAAGGTTTTTGCTTGTGAGCTTAGGAGTTATATTTGTAAGCTTACTTTAAAGCTTTTCGCATAAAGTAATACCGCAATATTTTTTTGATAAATACCTTAATTGGTGTTCGTTTAGCATAATCTCGATAGGCTTGATTCTGTGATTTTATGCGATAATCAACAACCTCATAGTGTCCTTCTTGTCCAGCACCACCACCTTCACCACCGTTTTCTACTGGATAATCTGCAATGAAATGTCGTGTGCCGTGCGGTGTTAATGTTGCCCAAAGTAAGCGACTATCGTTGGCTAGCTGACTTTGTAAGGTATCGCGATTATTGACCGAAGTGCAAGGATATAAAATACCACCAGCCATAAAGGGATTCGATTTGGATGATTCACCCAAAGCAGACATAGCACTTTGCTTGATATTCGAATCGTGATATGATAAATTACAGCTGGAGAAGAATGTACTGCAAAAAAAAATTTCAATGGAAATCTCACATTTAAGCATTTAAACTTTAGGCAAATATGTGCACAAATACTTACTCTCTACATTTAAGTAAAATAACTGCGAGCAGTCCACCTAAAACCAAGACACCAACACACGATGTAATCAATACGAAAAGCCAAGTATTTTCCAGACCCTTGGTATTTCCTCCGGTCATTTCAACAAATTCGATGCCACTTTCGCGTGGATGTGGATTTGGATCACAAAGGAATGTTGCAAAGCATGGATGTGAATCATTAGTAGGAAGTGCTGCTGCAACCAAAGCGGTTTTAGGTAACAAAAAAGATGGTAACGGTGGTGGTGGCATTGAGAGTATGGAATCTGGAGGTGGACCAACATGCCCACAGTTTCCAATGCAATTTCCAATCATATTTAACTGTAATTTACAAAAATGCTTATTTTTAAAACTAAATACAGCTATTTTATTTAGACACATTCAAGCACACAGTATTTTAATATAGGTGTACATTTACCTTTTCCATACAAACACACATACACATACATAAAAATTATGGAGTTGCTTCGGAATCTTATCGATTTTTTTATTAAGTTTAAATTCTACAGAAGAAAAATCTTCATCATTTTTCACAACACACCACATAAGTTAATATTTGCATTATAAAATATAAATTATATACTATTTTTATAAATAATAAACAACATCATTAAACATAAGTATATGTATTTCACATTGTTTAATAAAACTTACCTCTTTTGTAATATTTGGTGTTTTTCCTGAAGGAATTTTACGTTCGTTTCTGCTACCTTTTGTGATAAAAAGTTACAATTGAAGTGAAAATACTACGCACAAAGGATATCAGGGAAAATCAAATAAAATCTGTATCGCATGAATCCTCAGGGGAGAGATTGTGTGCTGGAGCAATGAGCTCATCAAAGAGAGAGAGAGAGCGCAGTATATGCAATGCGCATGTCATACGCCGTGAGATGGCGTTGTTTTCGTAACTACGGTATTCATTTGGCAGTAACGGTAATAGACACATACGGCATATTGGACTGCTCGTAAACTACGTACATGCATACACACATTGTTGGGTGGGTGTGAATGAGCGCACGTAAATGTGTTCGTATGCTACGAACGAGAGTCCTTCTTATACGCCATTTAAAATAATATACGCATTATTGATCCCGTGGTAGGTTAGTGTGCTACTTGCAATTAAAAGCTGTTAAAAATTCTTGATTTCTTCATCGTTTATTTATTGTTGTTTTGTATCAACATATTTATTCCACCAAAATACTGAAAAACTAGGCTGATTAGAGAAATATAAAAATCAAAAATTAATACACGCTGATAAAATTAAGCATTTGCATGGGCAAGTATTCTGCTATTTGTAAGACATTCCAACAGAGAACGTAATTTTATGTATTGTCGTAAATCCAGCAAATTAAATTTTGGGAAATCGAATTAAAGTTTGAAGTTTCATTATTAGCGACATCTTTAAGAACCATTGCGCCATCAAAGTATATTACCTCTTCAGAAAATTTAGATTGAATCATTTTAATTGAGAGTTTACTTAGGTCAATAAGGCACATTGTATTATGATATGATCTGTTCCCCCAACTTCGTTTATCTTTTGCTAAACATTTTGTAGTTGTTATTTAAATCTTTGATATTAGCAGATTTAAGGTTAGCTAGATTGGCGAGCGGAAATGAATATTGTGCCTTGCTAAATCATTGCCTGTGTAACAACTCGGAACATTATAATTACTATTAGTGTTGGTCTGACTACTGCTGTGTAGAGCCAGAGAATTGGCTTGCACTATAGACTCCATTTCTTTCCAATAGCTTAGCTTTCAGTTTACTGTCTAGTACAAGGCCGCAATATTTCCCTTATTCTACAATTGGGCCACTTCAGAAGGATGGGAATTTGTGATTTCTCGTAAGCCCGTTTTTTTCAGATTAAGTCTTAGGCCAAGACAGTATTTAAAAGGGTTTTTTGGAAGCTCTGATCTCTTCTTTTCCCCCGGGAAATGTAGAAACTTTTTACTTATTTTTGAAAAGTTAGTAACTGTTTTTAATCTAAAGTTTTCGCACTGGTTTCACCTCCTATATATTTTTTACTGTTCGTAAATCTGACGCGTCTCACTACTTTCAAATAATATTGTAAAAAAATTTACCACTTTATTTTCTTTTGAATAAATATAAAATTACAATAAATCGACCAGTAATTCTTTGTAATTTTTTAATAATTTTTTATTAATATTTTAAACTCAGTCATAGGACAATTGCTCAGCAGAACTTTTTAGAATCCAATTCAAAAACTTATGTCAAAAAATGTGTTGCCCAGTGTTATGAAAGTGGTTGGACTACTATATCATTGTTGGAGTTATAAATGTTCTGTATGGAGTTTTCACCGTAAAACTTAAGAAAAATCATTTTAAATTAAAGAAGTAAAAAAGATTCGGCAGATATTTAATGAATCTGGCATCTGAATCATACAATTTTGAAAAAATTAAAATGAGTCCCTTCCAAACTCGTGACATTATATGATGACATACTTTACTTATTGTTGTTTACTTCATTAGAAACGTTTTTGTTTTTATATTTCAAAATGGGCAAAGTCCATGTGTTTATTTTAATTTCTCATATTTTATATTCAACGCACTTTCTTCGTTTTTGCACGTCTACATCGCCTAATGTTAAAATTCTAATTGAGAAAGAGTAAACTATAAACTAAATTAGACTGTACAAAAAAAATATAATAAATAAAAACAATTTTTGATACATTCCACTAATTCCATTTATATATATATAAGTATATTCCACAACCATTTTTGATATATAAAATACGTGTTGCGCACTTTTGGGCTTGTTGTGTCCTATAATTAATGTAAAAAATTCACCTTTCTTTATCTGTTTATACTAACAATAAGACAGCATACTTTCGGGGTGCAATTCACCACCCTTTACCTGGTGGTATGAAACTTTAACATAACCACCACTGTATTTGCATGCAAAATATTGAAAGTGTGGAATACTTTCAGGGCCCTACTTTAAATATTTATCTTAATCTGTTATACTAATCTGTTTATACTAATAATAAGACAGCATTCTTTCGGGGTGCGATTCATGTAATTGTAATTAAACATCAGTTTCTTAAAAATTAATTATGGATATTTGTTCCTGACTACGGCCTTGTCTTAGCTCACATATATTCACACATTCGAGCACTTCGTTTTCGACTAGGTTCCAAAGAAGAGGTGAGAAAAAAATCGCGTTTATTCCTGTCTCTTTATGGCTCTAAGCTAAAAAATAACATGCTCTTAATATCTATAAGAGGGTCATTTTATGATGAGCGTACTACTGTATGAATTTGTATTATCAAAGTTAGATCATTATCAAAATATCTCGAAGACATCAATGTACTTTATCATTTCAATTCTTATAAATAAATTTAATTTTCTTATAGATATAATTTTTACCTTCTGGCTTACAATGGAAATGGCAGACCCTAAATCATTTCCATCTAGCCACAAAAACAGTTGTCATTTAAAACCTATTATGGTTGTAAAACCCATTCTGACCTGACAGAGAACAATACTGATTATGTGAAATTATAAATTAGAAAAATTAATCACTTTAACTAAGATAATTAATCCAATTCGAATAATTTAGTGGCTTTAATTTTGTTGGACAGTGTCATCTACATACTTCCCATTTTGATAAACGAAATATATTTTTGTAGTGTGCGAGTGTGTAGTACGTACAGTGGCGAGCATAGAAATAGAGAATTTCACTGTTGAAATTAAACCATATATGTTCGAATAATCGTTTATAGATTTTAATAGAGTAATCCTGGAGAAAGTTCTAGTAGATCCTTGAGTCTCTTTAATTGACTCTGTGCCTCAAAATTCAGCTAAAGTTATTCGAAAAAAAGTGAAGTGATTAAATATTGAACACCAAAACAAAGGAAAATTAGATTTAAAAACTGGTAAAAACTTTAATAAAAATATACTATTTATTCAAAGAAAGTTAATTTCCTATTTATGTGCTTGTACATATAGGGATATTGATATGTATTAATTGTGTATATGAATACAAAGTGCTACAAAAAAAATTATAGGCGGTTATTCGAATATAAATTTAAGCGTTTTAATTTTAAACGTGAAAATTCCCTATTTCTATGCTCGCCACTGCATAAGTTTGTAAAATACATATATGTACGAGTATCTATAAAGCATAGACACTTTTGTTTTTGTATGTTATCGTAGGTACATGACACTTGCCGTTGAAATCTGCCAAAAACAAACAACAACAAAAATAATGTTAAGAGCAAATTTCCGATAAACTTGCAAGCATAATATCAAGTGCTCTTACAGTCAAAATGAAAGAAGAATAAAATAAAAGCTTTTTTTTCATTCATAATTATAAATGCGGAAATCAAATGTACAAAAATAATTATATATTATACCCCCACAGATATTAGTTAAAAGAATAAATTCATTCATATTGATTTCGAAGGAAAACTAACATTAGCAACAACCACAAAGTAAGTATTATAACGAATTAATAAAGGAAATTGTAAAGAATTGTCCCTATCACTTATCCACTTCGATCCTTCTTTCCTTCCTTCTTATTTTCTTGCCTTCCGCTCCTTTTGTTTCTAGCGTTACTAGCTTCACGAAAAAGTGTAGCATCTAAATGTCAATTGGAATTACACCAACAACAACGGCAACAACAAAATTAATTAAACTTGTTCGTATGTATACGTGTATTAATGCTAGTGTATCTGTGTTTGTGTGTGCGTTCTTCGTGTAAATGGGTAAAACAAAAACACAGTTCTTTGCTTTGCACTGCACTCAAAATTCGGTCTGGGTTAGTAGGTGAACGTCATTTTGGTTTTTTTGTTCCTAGTGTGTATGTACGTGTATGTGTCTATGCGTGTGTTTGTTGTTTCGTTTGTATTTTGTTGCTGCTGTTTGGTCTCTGGGCGCTTTTGCACTTTATGCCGCTGTAAAATACTTTCAGTGCTTTCACAAATATTGAAGAGAACACAACGGATAATTCGAATATTCGTGTTAAGTTTTGTTGTTTCTTTTTTTTGGCAACACCAAAAAACGAAGAAAAATAGCATGAAATTCCGCCACAGGATCTAAAAAAAAGCAATAACAGAAAAACAAAAAAGGAGAAACCAAACCACAAATACCGAGAGAGTCAACGAATATCACCGCTGCTGTCACATACAATTGACGTAAATTCGCTATCGCTGCGTGAGTGTGTGTGTCTGCGAGTGTGTAATGAAATATTTTTATAATGAAATTTCTAAAAAATACCACACCAACAACAGCGAAAGCAACAACACCAACAACAATAAAATGGCACATATGTAAAAGTAGCACCGTGTTATTACAACAACAAAATTTGTGAAGAAAGTAATCAATTTGAAAGAAAAGTGAGGTGTACGAAGAAAATAAAACTAATTATAAAAATAAAAAAGCCAAAATAAAGGAAAAAAAACCCGTCCAAAAAGGAGAATCCAGATTACTTTACAACAAATACAACGAGTAAGTTTTCTACCTCTGCGATATATACTATACACACTGGTATGTGTATATACACACATTAATTTATAATTCATAAGAGAATACTGTATGCATTGTTAAAAAAAAGAAAAAGAAAGAACGAACGAAAATTTAGGAATGACTCTAAGGATTTGCCGCCCGCACCCCATCATCGCCCACTCACATCGTCTGACCGACGGTCCGTCACTCTCGCTCACAATCTCTAGGGATTTCATGTTAATACAAAAATATATTTGTAATTAAATTAATGTTGAATTCATTCCCACATGTCACAGAACAAAAAAAATTTATACAAATATCTAACCCTGACTTGAAGCGTAGACAAATGTATAAACTAATTAAAACATATTTCACAATGCAAGATACATATGCATTCGCACATATGTAAGTTCAGCATTTTCTAACTCAATTTTCTTTATTAAATAGATTAAATTATAAAATGTAATATTTATGTAAATTATAATTAATTAAAGTAATGTTTTTTTTTTTTTGCTTTTGCTTTTTCTACACAATTTTATAAAGTTTATTAAAGTCACTTGTCTGCAAATAGTTACGAGATATGGATGTATGTATGAATGTGCGTGGAAAGTAAAAATAACATTTTGTGTATGTATGTGTGTAGGATTTTGTTGTTGAAGAATGTAGGAGTTATACACATACATATTCACGTCAATTATAAATATAATCGTCAGTTATTATTTGCCTTTATTCCTTAAATTTAATTTTGCTGTCAAAATAGCATACATACACACATATGCACGTATACATATTTATAAATACCTATGTATGTATGGGGGCAACTTTAATTTTACGTCATCATTTAGCTCATGTTGTCGCATTAAGCAATTATAGAATTTAAATTTTAGCAATATATAACACGAGACAATTCCAATTACTGATTTTGTTTTTGCACGTGCTGATTAATTTTTAAGTCCTGTTCTTTTGAAAATTCTGAAATCATAATCAAACCAATTAATTTTTTAATTTTTTGTTATAAAGGCGATTTCAACAAGAGTCTAACTTTAGTAACTTTGACAGCTGCCATCGTATAAACGTCAAATTTAACAAGCGTGCTCTATAAATTTACCATGGAATGCTACACGGTGAAAGAAGAAATACAAATGATTCAAGTACAAATTTTCCTCGGAATCACACCCCATGTGAAAGAAATGTACGATATATATATATTACAGAAACTCGAGTCGACCGGGTCAGTGCAACACGTGAAACCATCAACATGTGCGCGTCCAACACGGTTCGCAAAAAATATTCTTTCTATCAGTGAAAGTGTTGCAATGAGCCATATTTAAAAAAAATCTTTCGACTTATTGCGCGCCGAATTTGCAGGCCGTGTAATTTAACGTTTTGGCGACACCAACTGGCCACCAAGATCATGCGATCATGAGATTTGACTAAAGACCCTCAAACGATTTGAGACTTAATAGTCAACATTAATGCCGCCATAGCTGAAGTGGAGCCGGCTTTATGCCAAAAAGTCGTTGAAAATTTTGAGAAAGGGGCGTTACAGAACAAAAGAAGCAGTGGTAGATATTTACATCATGCGTTATTCCACGTATAATTTCCCAAGCCTCTACTATCCGAAATGATTTTTGTTATCACCCTTGTTGAAATACCCTTTATTATCCCTTTGACGGTGATAGGGAAATATGCCTGCCGATAGGTTTTTTAATTGTTTAACTTTAAAGGGAGCTTTATGGCTAGAAATATTTAGTGGGCATAAGGTTTGTGTCGGGTTTCAACTATTCGTCAGGTGAGTTAAAATTTGAGTAAAGAGTGGAGGATAGTGAAGGTTTGTACCTGAGGGATCAATTGTTTCTATTTAAACGGGGAAAAACTGAGCAGCTTCTGCTTTGCAATGAAAGTGACGACCATAAATAAATTGTTGCTGTCACAGATGCCAAAGGAATGGCATCTCTTGAAATTGATACTGAATCGCACACAAAATCCGATGAACTTATAACCCAATATTTAATTTTAATCAACTTAAAAGGCTACATTTGAATCAGGGAAAATAGAAGAGGAGAATTTTTATTTCGAAATATTTTTTATTGAAACTAAGAAAGCACAAAGGAGAGAGAGAATATTTAATTTCTCACAATATCCTTCTTTAAAGTATATATTTTTATTTATTTTTTTGCTGCTGTCAGCCTTTTCCTTGTAACTTCTGCTATGGAAATGATTGAAGCATTAACCACTACTACTATTATGGCACACCAGCCCATGCAGGGCCAGGCCGAGCTTTTCGAATCCATTCATGTTGTTTGAGTAATATTTATACACGATTGGAAGAGACCTACAGTTTTATGCCGAATCCGAACGGCGAAGTGAAAAGCTTTTCATAGGCATTTTTTTACTCTTGGAGGTTTTGCCATTGCCAGCCAAGAGGTTGTGCCGTGTAGAAAGATTTGTATTTTCTATTTTTGATTTTTGAGCTTGCCGAGATATGAACCCGGGCACCTCTGCGTAGCAGTCCAACACACTAACCACTAGGCTACGGCGAAGTATTAAACATTTGGCAAATTCACATGTTGTCTTCTCAATTTTTTCATTTTTCATACAAAATTATATTAACAGAGTCTTAAGATATATATTTCTTTTTTACAGCATGCTTATAGGCGCATTTCCTATCAGTGCCAAAAATGGTACACCCACAAGTAATAAAAATGGAAAATGCCGATTTATATTGCTGTGTGGAGGATACATTCTGTTTCTTATACTTGGAGCAGCAATGTTTTCAGCTATTGAAGCCCCGAAAATTGATGATATCTCGAAACGAGTAGAGGCATTTCGGAATCAATTTTTACAAAATAACGCTTGCTTGAATGGTAAGACTAAGAATTTTTTATTGTTGTTAATTTCTCTGTAGTAACAATACAAATGTTGTTCAGGTTTAGATATCTATACAGTAGAGTGATTCTTTTTCAGGCATTTAAAAATTTTAAGAATTAGCTTACAAAATTTAAGTTGTAGTTGGTATTTAATTAACAAAAATTTGATATTGCAGTTTTGCAGTATTCTTAAAAGAAAATAAAAACCTTCTGCACTCGTAATAAGATATAGTCTAAAATTCAAATAAAAATTATACTGAAAAACTTTTCATGTAAACGCAAATTGACTAAGATTTATTTATTTCTTTTAAAACTGCTGTAGTAGTTATTATTCAATGAATAAGAAAAACCGAATATTAAATGAGTTCATGCACTGTATAAGTACTAGTGATGGGCGTATGACATAAATTTAACGTTGCACGCGTGAATTCGTACACACGTGACATAATTTCCACAGGACCATGCGTGAGCGTGATTTGATTTCCATAATTCGTACGTGAACATGCAAGAGCATGACATTTCTTTCAAAATTTCGACGTGAAAATTAGTGAGTATAAGTTACTTTTGACCATGACGTCGTTATAATTCACAGTTTCTTAAAAACATAATTTTGGTGGTTAAAAAATCAAAACAGTGTTTGTCTTCACCTAAGAATCTTGCAAATTCGAAATCTGGCATCACTGTGTAATATTTAGAATTACAGAATAAATGAAAATCTGTTCACTGAATACAACATAAATAAAATTAACAATAAAAAGGTTGTATGCGTGAACATGTGTGAATTTCTTTTTTGAAAAATTCCTGCGTGCGTGAGCGTGAGTCGAAAAGTACTCACGCGCTCATCTCTAATAAGTACAATAGTATTACTTGTTTAGATAGACAAAAGCAGAAGATCTTTTTGAAATGTGAGCTTATCATATCGTTGAATCTGTAGATATTTCTATATACTATATAAGTACACACTAGCAAATCCAGAGAATTCTTAAGAAGGGGTTTTAATATTTTTGTCCACTTCAATTTTTATTTTTTCCTCATGGCCAACGATCAAAATGTATGAGATTTTCATTTGTAAGGGAAAGGGGGGCTAGTTCTAAACTGTCCTACCCCCTTCGATATGCTAGTGTAAGCACATATATATGTACATACATTTGCGAAGTAAGTATGTATGTATATTCTCATCATCGTTATCATGTTGCATTGTAAAAATAAGTACAAACAAAAGTGCTGGTATCTAAAATTATTAATGGTAACTTCGACTGTTTGGCCGCTATCAATATCAATATCAATGATCAAGATTACTTTGGAAAGTTTTTACAAAAAGTTCAAACTTCTATGAATTACCATGATCGCCATACAAGGTCCAGAGCCTAGGTTAGGATTATTACCATTCTGGAATCATTCAAACTAATTTATATTGTCAAATGTTCTCTTATCAGATAACACCCGATACTAAAAGTGTAGCGCATAGAAACACTTAAAAATAATTCGTGCCATACAATGAATTCTACACGTTCATACTGTTCATATAAATAATAACAAACATAATCTTTTTTTAAACAAAATAAAACAAAAATCAAGAGGGGAAAAATAATGCAAGATCAGCAAAACCATTAACGCTTTCAATTAAAACAATCAAAGAAGATTTCAGTTCATTCGCGACTTACGATCAATAAACATTTAAGAATTTAAAATCACAATTCATTGATAATATTTATAAATATTGCGATTAACAATTAATTAAACAATGACGACGATTATCAATTAATTTAACGAATAGCATTCAAATATATCAAAAATAAAATATTCTAAAATATTTAGAAAAAGTTTATATTTTCTGCAATTTGTGTATTAGATAAGTTTTAAACAAGAAAATCTTGGAATCTTTCACCTTTTGTTTTTTGTTTTTTTTTTTGATACAAAATATAAAATTCAATTCAATCAAAATGGCTTCGGCAGCATCACCATTTTACCATCGAAATAGGGGTGGTTATGAAGATCTCGATAAGTGTAATCAATCATCAGTTGAAAGTTTTCCAAACATAAACAATTTAACACACCAGCAACAGCCTCAATCGCGACAACTAAATAAAGTACAAAATCGTCGAGTTCTTTCCATGTCCGATACAGCAATACACTTGACAACAACATCACCATCATCTATTAAATCACACAATCAATCAAAATTAAATTTAAGCCATGGCATCAGTATTGGCTCCATTTCTCTAATGCGACATCCACGTAATTCTTCATGTAATTTCCTTTGCAATGATACTACCAATCAGCATCCATTGAAATTTAGTGCTAGGAGAAGAAAAGAAAATATTATATTAAGTGTTTATATAATTTTTTATCTAATTTATTTGGTAATTGGTGGTATTTGTTTCGGAGTTATCGAGACACCAATCGAGAATGATATGCGGTCATCACTGCAAGGAGTTCGAAATAATTTCTTAATGAAATATCCACAGATATCGGGTAAATGCTTTTAAATTAAAAACATCTTGCAAAAACAAAAATGTTCTAGGTAATAATTTTTTCTGAACGTTTTCATGGTTATTACAAGGGCCGGATTAAGAATTTTGAGACTCTACAAACTAAGCAGCATCAGATTGGTCAACCGATCTTGTTTAATACTCGTTTGCAATCTGCTTTTGATGATCTTTAGTGTTGCAAAAGATCGATCCACTGCAGTTCGTCACCATCATCGATAAATACATGTGAAGAGCTATTTTCGCATTGTAAAATATGGACTGAACATTATTTTGTAAAATTATACGGTAAAGAAAAGTTTCCATCGATTTTCCTTCTTTCTTCTCATATTGTTTCGAAAAATTTACAAGATGCACCAATTTTTTGCCTAAATCAATGCTAGTTGGAGACTGATATAGTTTCTGATTTAGAGGTACCAGTACCGGAAGAGAAAATTTGTAAAATGGTGTTGAAATATGTTCATAGTGATGAAAGAAGCATTCTCTAATGATCACCACTAAGCCCTGACTCGTCATTAAACGGTAATGCAAGGAAACCATGCTCCCCACAGTATTATGGAATAAAGGAAAATGGTGAATAATGGTTTGGGGGCGAAATACTCCAGAACGATGCAAAAATCTTGTTTTCATTATAGAGGCCATTTTGGATGTTGAAGCTTTTGACAACTTATTTTTACACCATCCTTCTGTCACTTAGTAATATTAGTTTAATAAAATAAAATCAAAACTAAATTCTCCATAATATTATTGCTATTTTAACCACATTTCGTGTAGCTTTATAATGATGTAAAAATAAGTTTAAAGCTATCTATTATTGCGAAGATATTCGTTTTAGTGTTATAAGCCATTAAATTTAGTAGATCTTTTTTAAATGCGTTTTTCTCAAAACGCATTTTTCTCAAAACGCATTTTTCTCAAAACGCATTTTTCTCAAAACGCCTTTTTTAACTTTCCTACACACTAATTTGAAAAGTTTTCAACCAATTGTTTTGAAAATTTGCAGTTACTTTCTTCATAGTATTACGCTCTATATGAATCTCAAATCGGAATATTATCATTATTTATTATTTAAAATAATTTTTTTTTTTGCAAAAAAAGTTGTAAAAAATGGCAAAAAATCATGCTTTTTTGTTTTGACCCCTGTAACAAATTCAATTTTCTATTTTTTTGATAGAATTCATATTGAAGAGAGACATATAATAAAAGTAAATTCCAACTTCGTTTGATATCAGATGAAAATTGTGGCTTCCAGAATGTACGCAAAATGCTGAGTCTGATTGTGACCTGCAATATGGGGTCGCTAATATCTTCGGTGTTTTTCAAGGAAATTCTTCAAAAATTTTATAGTACATACTTAAACATATGTATAAAATATTCTCAAAGTTTTATACTATAAAAAAATTAATGAAAATCATTGAGAAAACGCTGTCCTAACCCTATTACTTTTCAATTTTGCAACTAAAAATATGTTTCAGAAACTAGCTTGTTACCTTTTAATGGACAGGTTACAATTTTTGCAACCTTTGTTACGACAATGAAAATTCACTGGCCACATGCTTAATTCGGCCCTGGTTTTACTTTTTTCGAGTTATGCTAAGGGTTGGAGATTTTCGAGGCATTACCCTGAGTATCTCTGAATCATGGCATGGCATGAAAAAATAATAGTAATCCGTGCTTTTCAAGAATTTTAAATCTTATTTACATTTGATAATTTAATATTTGAAAGCGGGTAAATAAAAAAAAAAAATATTTAAAAAAATAAATTTTTACCGGAGCCTTTTTGCGCTGAGTACTGTAACTCGAAAGTAAATCATCTTAAATTAAATCTAGAGAGATTTATCAAGTCAACGGGGGACGGGTTATTTTAACGCAATATATTTTTAACAAACTGTTGACCACTGTTGAAACACAAAAACTGGTCTTTATATTTAATTTTATTTTTATAGATATAATCATCGAAGAAAAAAATCCGTCTTTTATCCGCCACATTTTAACTTGATCGGTTAAGTGGTTCCCGAGAAACCGTGCTCACCGACTTTCAAAATGCTATTTTGAGAAAAATACGTTTAAAGTTTCAAGTATCTATCACTAGCGAATCCACAGATTCAGAGGCAAGGGTTTTAATTTTTCGTCTCTTAAGGGGACATTCCAGTTTAAAATTTGAGGAACATTGATTTTTTTCTGATTTTGAGTTCTTTATAGTTTCAAGTATACTCTTATTAAATATTAGAGAAAAATTAGAATCAAAACGAAAGTTAGATTGTGCCGTGGTGTACTAAAAAAGAGACCTAACGTCCAAAAACAAGTTTTCGAAAAACAGCTCTTAAAGTAAACAATTATTTGGCTTCAAAATGGTTACTCAGGAGTTTTCCGGTTCGTTGATTACGGATCTGACATAAGATTTCAAAAATACGAAATGGCGGATAAAATATAGCGGAAGAATTTTTAGGAGGAAGAGAAATTCCAAGTAAAAATATGTGTTTTTTTTTTTTTGTAGAAAAAAGATCCTAAAAAAAATTTTTTTCCTTTTTTGTTGTTCAGCGTATAGAGAAATGTCTAGCAAACAAAATCTTTTTTAATTTATATCTTTATCTTTATTAGGAAGTTTGGAATCTATCCAATCAGCAAAAATTGACTTTTTTGGAGATACTCTCTACCGCCGCACAGTGGATTGACTGCGGAAAAAAATCATTTTTTTGACGCGTCGACATTAGAAATTTTTTTCTTAATTTCTATTCATAAATATTTCATCAGCATATTGAAAAAAAAATTAGGGGGATTAGTTCATTAAATAGTTGTGGGTAAGCTGTCGAAGTTGATGAATGCTAAACACAAAAAGCTAGCATGCATTTTGAAGCGTTATTCGGAAGCTTTTATTGTTTAATTATAGTTATGATCTTAAAACAATTTTTTTTTTTTTTTAAATGAGAACAATTTTCGGAAAAAACTTGGTTTTCAGAAACTAAAATTTCAAGATAACTCCTCAAGTTTGGTGGACCAGGTCTATCTTGCGAAGATGTGCGAAATATTCTAATATATAAAAATGTAAAATATAATTTCTTATATAAACAACAAACAAAAAATTGGCTGCGGATCCCATTTTTATTAACAAAATACTAGATGCATATCTTGGGAAAACTATATGAAAATGTGATTATTTGTGTACTTTTAAGAGATTGAAATATTTTGTCAAAAACAAAAAAATATGAATTAAAATGAAATGTTGAAACAGTTAAAACTGTTTTTTCCAATATTTATCTCAGTATCTTGACTGTAACGGATTTTAGAGCTATTTCAGTTTTACTGTTGTATGGGAAGTGGGCGTGGCAGTTGACCGATCACGCCCATTTTCATAATTTTTCTTTTCCACGACCTAAGAGGGACTCATGTCAAAAATCGTTATGCTGACGCCATCTCGGATTAAAAGTGATTAAACAATTTTTTTTATTCTTCGATAATTTTGTAATAAAATATAATAGATTAAAAAAATAATGCCCAAAAAGTCTTTTTTTTTCTAATTTCTAATTGGAATTTGTTTTTCATGGCCAATGATCAAAATGTATAGTCGCTAGTCCGCTAGTGAATGCAATGAATTTTCGTATAAAGTTAGCTGAGTAACTCTAAAATGTTATTCTTTAAAAATATGGCAAAATAAACAGAATAATTTTTAAAAATTTCTGAGTAAACACACTCCTTTAAGAGAGAAATTTAAATTGTTTTTATATTTTTTTCTTCCATATTGTAATATGGCTTTTTCAATACTGCAGATGATGATTTGGAAGATTTTCTGACTACTGTGATAGCTGCAAACGATCGTGGGATATCACCTCTTCGTAATGCTTCAAACGAGATGAATTGGAGTTTTGGGCAAGCGTTTTTCTTTTCTAGCACAGTAGTAACAACAATTGGTATGAAAATATCATCAGTATACTTTTAAATACTTAAGTATTTATATTCTCGAATATGTATAGGATATGGACATGTAACTCCGCTAAGTCAAACTGGAAAGATATTTTGCATTATATATGCTGCTATTGGAATACCACTTACATTGGTTTTATTGAGTGCAGTTGTTGAACGTTTACTTGTGCCGGCCAATTGGTTATTGGGAACATTAAATTCTAAACTCGGACATCTCTATCAGCCGTTTAATATACGTTTATTGCATCTAAGTATTGTTGGTATGTAAAACTTAAAATGCCATCTATGAAATATTAAATGTATACAACTATAATGTACTTACTATCTACCTTAATTTTGCAGTTATAATAGTCATCATATTATTCTTTGGGATTCCGACTGCTGTTTTTGCTTCCCTTGAACCAGCCTGGGGAACACTTGATGCTTTCTATTATTGTTTCATATCGTTGACTACAATTGGTTTGGGCGATTACATACCTGGTGATGGTATCTCAGCTGATAATCGTTCGGTTTATAAAATGTTCATAACGGCATATTTAATTTGTGGTAAGATAAAAGAACAAATCGGCGCTGAAATGGCGATACCGCATATGTGAAATTACAATTTCATTTGAATATTGATTTAGATTTACAATGGCGTATGTATATAGATATGTACATATACGATAAATCAATATTAGAATAAAATTTCGCATATGCAAGCGGTTTTGCAGTTTCAACAACGATATACCCTCGCCTACTATAAAATAAATATTGACTTTGTTTCTTTTTTTTCTAATGCACAGGACTCATTGCTATGATGTTTGTGCTGACAATTTTCTATGATATACCACAACTTAATTTGGGGCAATTATTTACGGAAAGCACCAATGGCAATGGGGAAACGGAAAAATTACGTTTGTCAAGCAATAATGCAACATGTTATTCGGGTCCTTCTGGTTTGTATATGCCACAACGTGATGAGGATACACGGCGTGCTGTTGTTCGCATACGACCACACGGTGATGATTCACCAAGCCCAGATGAAGCACCATCATCACTTGATAATGACATGAGAATTCCGTAGAGAGCAAGAACAGTAAAGTAAATTAAAAACAAACAAAAAACAGAAAATAAATACAAATATACACCAAAAACAACCACAACATACATATGAATGTGTTAACTGAAATATCTCATTAGTGTAATATCAAGAAGAAGCACAATAATGACTACAACTTACACCATATCCTCGATATAACTTATGTATGTATATGTAAATAATATTTAATAATTTATGAAAAACTCACAAACAAAAAAGAGAGATCAAATCTAATCAGTGTAGCATATACATGCATACATATTTACTACACCTACACACATACTATTAAAAAGATGAAAAACCTTAAGTAACCTACCTACTAACTGGAACCAAATTAACTAAAATGTATATGATCAATTGTTAACGCTTTTAAAAATCAATACCAATCAATTTATTTGAAAGATTTTAAATGTTTTGCCAATCTAGACTTAAAAAAAAACCTGGGTAGTGATTTTTTTTAAGCATATTTTTATGGAAATAAAGATTCAGTTTTGAAAAATATGATATGACAAATTAAATCAACAGATTTCATGAAACATAGTAAGCATAAATATTCAGTAAAAAAGTTTTAGTCCCTATTTTAGCCACGCCCACTACGAACAACATATATGTATCTATATATATAGTGCTTCAAAACTCTGTGTTTTTTTTTTTTTTTTTTGTGAAATATGGAAATAAATTAGGGCTAATATGATTATTTTTAATTAGAAAACTTCTAAACATCTTCAAAGTTCGGTCTGTTTAAAAAAAATAATGGAAATAACGACTCAGAAAAGCTTCTTCACTACTCATGGCTTTTCTTAAAACTATTTCCAGAATATCTGCTATCCTTAAAGTGACACGAAAAAGTCAAAACACATTGTGATCTCTATGAAAAGACGCTTCAGAAAAAGTACTAAGTGCGGCCAGCTAGAACCTTTTCGGAGTCACTATACACATCTAGTAAATACTTTATGCTAAAATGTGCAACGCAGTCTTTTGCGCAGGGATTAGTAACCCACATAATCTATATATTTTAGCATGACTGTGCCTCTGGGAATCTACTTATGCAGTGTGTTTGATAACAGTAGCCAACATTGTGTATCTCCAAAACTATGCGCTCCATCTCGAAAACCCTAACTTCTCGAGTAAAATTGTATTTTTTTTTTCTTTTTTACATTTGTGTACCTACTTTTAAATTTTACATAACACGCTACGAAATAGAAAAAATTAATAAACTTTTTAAGTGACCTAAGTATATTGCGTACCAGTAATTTCCAATGCAACTCTCAGAATTTAAACTCAGGACTCAAAAACCGATTTTCAGGGGTGCATGTTTTTATATGCACATCAACCCTTCCCTGCCCAACAAAGCAAATTTTGTTTAAAAAAATATTAAGGAATAGCATTCTTCAATCTGAACAACTTTTGCTCTATGACTTTTTCAATATCTTAATTACAAGTGTTAAAATCTGAAATTACCTAGTATGCTATATATGGTTCGTTGGGCAGTATCAAGTAAAATAGGAATGTACAACTTTGTTTTTAATCACTTTATTGAGAAAAATAACCAAAAATAAAATTCATACTAAGTATTCAGTGTAAAATTTATGGAAACAATATCTTTCGGCTATATAGAAAATCAAAAATTTTATTTTGTTTTATTTTTATGTGAAAAACTTATTGTTTCACATAAAAATTACAATAACTTTGACATCTGGTATTTTCTCATACCGTTATATATGCACATCGATACAGAAAGCTACAATCTACGACACCCATATTGTGGTTTGGATGTTGGACGTAAGATGGCAGGGAAGAGTTAAGTAAAACTTCAAAATTTTTTAATCGATTTTAAAGATTAAAATCGTTTTGTTTTTTGCCCCTAAATCAAGATTTCGAAGTTGTATAGAAAAATCGTGGTGAGCAATTTTCTTTTATTTCACTAGACCTACAATTTGTATTAGGGCACTTGAAAAGTTGCACCGTAGGACAGTGAATTTTAGGAAAATAATAATTCAATGGTTCTAACTTTGTGCTTCAAAACTAAGAGAGATGAAATTTTTCAACTTTTCCAAATACGATCACATACATTTTCGTTGCGAGCTATTTATTACAAGATCAAGTTAGTAATGACAAGTTTTAAAAAGTGAAGTAAAATTGTTTTTTTTTAACACCTGCTGTATCTTTGAGCTACATATATAAAAAGTATTTTTATCGGTACCGAAAATTTTGGAGACATACACCGAAAACTTACAATACGTTCAGTTCTTTTAGTTTAAATTAAAAATTCTGGAAACAGTACTCTAAATATCAAAATGTTTTTTGTTTCTCCTGTAAAATTAAAAAA
This sequence comes from Toxonevra muliebris, assembly GCA_963691655.1. Lineage (NCBI taxonomy): Eukaryota > Metazoa > Arthropoda > Insecta > Diptera > Pallopteridae > Toxonevra > Toxonevra muliebris. Next base: position 116,459,465 of record OY829326.1, on the reverse strand, counting down.
AAAAATCATGTTGAAGCTTCAGCAAATTGAGGTAGCAAAATATAATTGCGAAACATTATTTTTGCATTAGGTAATATATTGTTACGTTTTTCTATATTTTCATAGGCATTCAACTGTTAAATGTTTTTAGGCATTGGAAAGCTGAATAATGTGTCTCCTGTGGACTCAGTCACAGCTTCTTAATGTATATTACTTGAATCATATTAGGATTGGAGTGCATTGTGAAATTCTTATGTCAAATGAATTAAACCAAGCCTTGCATAATAATTTTTTTTGTTTATATCTTCTAAATCAACTTAGAGATCTATAAACTTATACCCAATCCACCATAAATAAAAGACAGCAAAAGGCGTGAATACGTTTTACTTTTTTACACATTAATCATATACATAATAGTAATAAATAAATAATTCTTTGTTATCACGATCGGTCTAGCACTTGTAACTTACTTAAAGTCGCTTGTTTTATAACAAAACCGAGTCCAATTAAACACCACAAAAAATACAAAGTCGTAGACTCAAAAGATGATGATAGAATTTTACATACAAAATAAGTTTCAAAAATTGGCATATGAATTAGGGTGGGGTGAAACCATTTTTTTCTCAGGACCATTAGAGAACGTTAGCATCTGATGTTAGTAGTAAATAGGTGAATTTTTAACATTTGAATAACAAGGTTTAAACTGTTAAAAACCAGGTTTTAACTAAAAAAAAAACCGAGCATAAACATACAAAAAAAAAAAAAACAAAGTTTCACCCTTGTAAAATATCGGTATCCAAAGAAATCCGTTTGTTCCAGATTTTGACTGATTCGATCGACTCTATAATGCCAAACTTAAAAGTTGAGCAAACTCAAAAAATATATCCACTTACTACCGATGTCCGATGATAACTTTCTCGTGGTCCTGAGAAAAAAATTGTTTTACTTAACCCTAATATGAATGAACTTTCACTGAGTTCTTCTTTTTTTTATTGAAATCATGAACCTATTTTTAAGTTAAATTTGAGATTTATTTTAGATTTTCTTCAAATTTACAAAATTTAAGGTTTGTCGATTTCCCCAATATTTTGCACTTTTATATATAATGTTTTGCAAAGGAATACGCTCTCAAATTAATAACTACATATATGTATTATTTTCTGTATTCATTAAAGCGTTTGCCTGAACCTGGGTGTGTACTAGTTCCACTTAACTTTACCAACTGTAAAAAACTGGCAAATTTTTCTAATAGAAATTCACTGGCAAGTCGCCTGTCTAATTCAGCTAGTGTAAAAGCACCTTAAATTGTTTCTGAGTTACTCTATAATTTCGTAGGGCACATCAATATGTTTCTACTACCAGTTATCTAAAATTTAATATATATTTACCATAGATTCTCTCACAGTCTGATAGCTTCCTGCATAAATAAGAGTTACTCACTTTGAAAAAGAAAATACTGAACTATTTTTTCTACCTTTACTTTTCATCTCATTATATCTCACTTTAGGAAATTTTAAAGTATACATACATACAATTATTCTGTTCAAAATTATAATTTTTGGCAACTAGTTAAATACAAAAAAAACAAAAAATAAACCACATAAAATGCTTTATTGAGACATGATTAAGGAATCTTACAATAAAATATTATAAAAAAACAAAAACCATACATATGTAGATTACTTTAGAAGTATGTATTTCGTACTATAAACGTTGCAGATATACCTATAACCTTATTATGAATCACAAATCATGCCTTTTAAATTTCTAAATTATTTACATGAAGACATTAAAACAAACACAAAATCACACACTTATGATAAGAAATTATTTATTTATTTGTTATTTTTTTAAATCTTTATTAATAATTCAGGTTTTAATATTGTATTTTTTAAACTTGTATTACTGCAATTTGATAATATACATACCTAAATCATACATATATACAATACATAATGTTACAATGTACAGTGTTACTATTATGAATGTTATAAAACCAAAACACACAAATAAATCAATAAAAAAAGAAATAAATATTCAAAAAGTAGTATACAATCAAATATGAGGAAGTTTTCTTTCAAATATGACAAATGTCAGCAAGTCTTCACCTTAAATAAGCATTTACATTTGGATTTGGAGTACTACATAACAGGACGACAATAAATTGTCAGGCCGATTCTGCCATTTTGAATTAAGGGAAAAAGTTATCTTTCAATGAAATTTCAGGAAATTGCTGTATCTACATATTTAGTATGCAGAATATCAATAGATCCTTAGTGCATCAACTCAACAAAAGTTGCGGTTTACAGATTTTTCGGTTTTCTGGTTTTGGTATTTTTGTGTGGCAGGACTCTTCAAAATTTCGACAAGCGACTATGCAAGCTGCCGCGGTTTTTACTTCGTACCTTTCGCTCTAAACATGAATCACAGAAAGTTTCAGCTACAGATGTTGCTTACGGCTGCCTAGAGAGGGCAGTCAAGCTAATCAAGGCATCCATAGATCTGCTATTCTCTTTCGAGTTCTTTATTTTCTAAACGAATGCAGAGTGATGTCGATACACTGATGCAAAGATTCTTGAGCCGAGCATTTTGGGACCGTTTCACTAGTTATATTAGACGCTGAATGTAAGTTAATGTTCTCATAATATCTTACCTTCCTCCTAGATACACTTTTGGCCAGAAAGAGCGCGAACTATGTTCGGAACTTCCTAAATCATTGCCTCTCCCGCCGTAGCCAGTAATTTGCCAAGTTCGTGGCTTCCACCGGAACCACAATTATATTCAAATGCATTGTCAAATACTCTTCTTTCGAAGCGAAGTTAAAACCCCAGAAGTCCCATGCTACGCCAACAAAAAATTCGACGATTCTTAATTGCACCACCACGAAAAAGTGGATGCAATAAATACATGTATGTAGGGGAGACTGGGGTATTGTAGACCGCATCTGGCTAAAAACTCGAGAAAAATAACTTTTTCAGAAATTTTCAACGCTTGAATTTTTAGTACGATAAATAACCTCTCTTTGGATCGCAGCTGTTTGGTCAAATTTTATTAAATTATACAGGTTATATTTATTGGTGCAAAAATTGTGTTTTTGCGATTTTGAAAATCCTCGGTGAATTACGGACCACTTTGTAAATCGATTAAAAATTGAAAAATGTGGTAGAAAAACTTTATTTTTAATTCAAAATGACAGAAGATTTATTATTGAAGAGAAACAAAGCGAAATGAAGTGAAAAATTGCAATGAAAATCTGTTTGAAACGCAATGTTGGCTAGTCCAGTAATTTGCAGTCATTCCGGCGAATGCCAAGTGTACTTTGGCGGTTAATCTTTTTTGGAACGTTGCCAAAAAACTAACACTGTGTTGAAATTTCGAATGCAAAATCACTTATGGTCCGAAATTCTCCAAACTCTCTTTTTTACAATTCGGCAGCATATGAGTAACACAACGCAAGGGAACACAGGATAGAGTACAATTGACGTAAAACTTGTCTGAGTGCTTCTTTTGTCTGTTCCAACAAAAAAAACAAAAAAAAAAAAAAAAAAACAATGCAAATTTCATGTCTGTGTCGAGGTGTGCTTAAGGTTCCGCGAATATTATGAACATATTTATCTAAGTTGGTTCTCTAAAAATATGGTCAAATTAAACCTAACACAAAGAGAAAAATTTCGAAGTATTACATTCCTATTTACTATCGAAGCGAGGTAACAGTGCGTGTACACAAGTCGAGTACTGAAGAGAAAATTAACTTAACATGAGGCGAGCTGATGATGACAGGTATTTGCAGATGTCAACCACTACTAGGAGGAAAAATATGACAATGGTCCGCAATACCCCAGTGCTCCCTATATTAAAAGGTAGAAAAGAATATCGAAGAGAATTCGTGTCCATCAACTTATTATATATGTAAGTAAGTGATATGAATTTTTAATTTGCATTGAGCTATTAATAAAAACTGATCTACTTTTTCATATTTATATGAGCAGAGTGCATAATCGAATCACATTTGAATATGCATGAAAATTTCATTATCTTCAAAGGTTATCAATAAAGTATGCAATTTTGACTTGCAAGTGGAAGCAATGACTTGAAGCTACGATTGACTTTGCCAGTTTACTGGCATTCTATGTGAACAGCTGTCAAGCAACAATGATTTCGAGTTGCATTTCGGAATTACTTCATAGCCATCTATTTATGAAGGCTTAAATATAACTTACTGCATTTCAAATCAAAAAATTTAACTGGAGTAACCCTAGGATTATTATCAATAAAAATTATTAAAATTTTTGTGGAATAACACAAATCATAATTAATTAAACATTATTATACTTTGTTTAAAACTATAAATCTTCATTTTCAATTAACAAATTTCGCCCTATATTAAATAACATAATTATTTAAAAAAAAAATCATAATTAATATCTAAACAAATTAAGGTAACAATTTAAAAATTTTAATAAATTGTAGGCAATTAGAAAAAAATCTCAATAAACGCAAATATAATTGTAAGTGTTATTGCAATTTATATCGAGCATTACAAATTCTCCTTCTCTTTTTAATAGGACACAATGCTCGTTGTTACCATAATTATTAGGATCGTCCAGTTGCCATTTGGCATATGCCATTGGTTTACCAGTATCGCCCCAGACAAATCTTCCTTCTTTGCGTAAATCATTGCCGGAGAGCCAAAACCAACCATCATAAGCTTTATCACTAATATAATTATATATAGCACTCAATTCTTTTTCACTTTCAATATTGGCCAATTGTGAATTCTTTGCTCGGCACATATCACTGGCTTGAAACCAATTCACCTGAAATTAAAAATATATGATAAGTACATAATGGCCATATGGGTAATATTTTTAATAAGATCTATGAGAATAAAAGTTAGAATAATGAATAAGCTTTGAGTAGGTTTCACTAACTACATTTGAAATAAATAGTATGACGCCTGAGCTAGAGTGATTATGAGTACGATTATCTTCCGGCAAGTAAAGCCCTTTATGTAGGCTCCCAAACACATTAACAAAACCTTTTGTACACTAAACAAAATAGTGATGACAAAGAGATTTTTACTAATTAAATTACGTAATAGCTTTGAAATTTGGTTTTTGTATATTATTTTTTTTTTTTAGAATTTGCAAAAAATACATGATTTAAGTTTCGATTATTGTTAATTACTGTAATTATTGTTTGATAATGAAAACAAACACTGGGAATTAAAACTTGTTATATACATACTTAGATGCAGCAACGAATCACTGTTGGCATGTTACGCGGGAATTTTGAGTTTATTAATAGTTTACATTTTTGACGTAAACTACGCGTAAAGAAAGGTAAATATTGGAAAGTTTGTAAGGAATTGTAAACAACTGTAAGCAATCCGCTGTGATTATTTTCATAACAAAATTTATTTGTGAGAATACAAAGACAATTAGGTAGTAAGAAAAAGATGGAAAAGATACGCCGATAAACCTAAAAATAAAGTAAAATCGGCGCATTGATGAATTTTCTATGTGGCAAGCATGAACGCCTCACACTTGCGTTCATGCTTGCGCCCGTAGAGAGGGGTAGAAAAAATAAGTAGTTAAAAACGACAGGCGAGCTTCTATCTTTTTCTTACTACGTCTGTCTTTTTCTGACTACTTATTTTTTCTACCTCTCTCTTTCAGACAGGCGTTCATAGTTGCGCCCGTATGAGCAGTCTCTCAAACGAGCATAGTTGCCAAATCACAACAGTTAGTAGTTTGGACATGGAACACATTTTGTTGCGCCGATTTTCTGACTACCTACCTCTCTCTCGCACAATCATTCATGTTTGCGCCAATATAAACAGCCACTTTGAAATTGCAGTAATTTTAAGCATACATTTAACCCTTTCGGACGAATGGTACACATATGTTCCACCAATTTTGAACATTCCTAAAAGTTTTTTAAGATATCGTCGCAAACATGTACTCAGTTTATGGATTTTGTTGACAGAGGCGAACGTCAGCCGCATTAATAAAACATTTTTTTTCATATTTTGAAATATTTATAACAAATTAAATTTCGTGTAAATAAAGTTCGGTTCACTTTTGATCTAGAGCTGGTAAGAATATTTTACATTTTATTTTCATTTTTATAAAAAAATTTAGGAGTGGCACACATGTGTACTACGTGTTAGGATTGGTGGCCACAGATTAAAGTAAAAATTATAAATTTTGAAGATATTCAGAAGCTGTTGAAAAATGAAGCAGAAAGTGATAATGCAGTGACAACTATGTGCCAAGTGTCGACAATGACAGTGTCAAAAGTTTTAATAAATGAATTGCTTTATTTTATTTTTAATTTAGATTGATTTTTATTTGTATTATTTATATTTTATCGGACGGTTGGTATACATTTGCACCACATAGCATGACGGATGACACAATGGTTTACCAACCAGCCCCTCCTGAGTCTCTCTACTATAGAACCACCAAGTTTCCTTAACAGAGTAATTCTGTGAAGCACATATAACATATAGAATACATAAATTATAATATAGAACTGCAATTCGAAAGCCGTGCCAAAAGGGTTAAAGCATTTCTCGTTAAAGCAAACTCGAAAACGTTGTAAACTGTAGAAACGCATAAACTTACTGCCAAAATTCATATAAATTTTGACTAATTTACACATTTAACGAGTTTACGACGCATTTACAAGTTTATATAAATTCCCTTAATTAAATTGCGGGAAAAGGCACCTGTTTTCGAGAGCATAGGAAAAAGTGACAAGTAAATGTCAAAATTTCAATTCCACCGCTTCATTTTGTTGCGAAAAAATCCGTTATGCTTACGCTAGCGTGTTCATAGTCAAAGAAAAAAGAGAAAGAACACAAAAATTACCACGGATTAAAGGAAATGAAACTTGGGAAACTCATCATATTGACAGTTTTTTTTTATTAATACAAGTATTTTTGTGTCTGAAACTGAATCGGAATGTTCTAAAGTAAATTTGATTATTCTGAAGTAAGTAATAAATTATAAAATTTCTTTTAATATATATTGTATAGAATAAAACAAAACATTACTTTTACTTTGAGAATTAATTTTTTTCAAATAAATATTATTAAAGGTGCAAAGGAAAATGCTTCAAAAATATTATTTTTATTTCTTTACATTGTGTACATTGTTTACGTTACATTAACAAAATTTCGTGATGTAATTTACACCATTATTTTTAGGTAACGAATAGCGTAAAATACGTGGCGTAATTTACTCTGCCAACATTGGCAATGATTCATCATTTTTGATCAAAAATAAATATAGCTTTACAAAAAAAACCCCCTCTGAGTTGAACAAGCGCATTGTTCGAACAGATTAACATTACATATGATATCAGAGAGAATATCTGCAAATTGTTAAGGGAAAACCACAAAACAGAGCAAATGCAAGAGTTTACTTCAATCAACTAATTTATTCATTGAATATGCTCAGACAAATAACATTGTAATTATCAGTAATTACTCTTTCTTATGAATATTTGTAAATTACAAATTAGTATACAATGGGAAATAAAGTGTTCCAAAACTCTATCATGTCAACACTAAGGGTTCCCTTTATATATTGGAGATTAGAACTGACATTAACTCTCATAGGAGAAAGTGTACTTCCTGTGTTAGGAAAAAATCGGCATGTTGATTTACGTGTCAAAAAAGACTATTCACGAATTTTTACCTGTCCAGGTTTAGCCGTACGAAAAAACGTTCAGGGAACTTTAAAACACTTTGACTTACCCAAAATGTGTCTCTATCGACAGAGGAAGGTTCTATCAACCTACAATTTTTTTTTTTATATCCTTTTATTATTAAGTATTTTTAATAATTTTTTGAAATTGACGACACAAAAAAAAACAAAAAAAAAGTGTGGTTGTCCTATAAAAGTCCCAATAGTTTTAACGGTTAGGTTTCGATTGTAACAAAATAGGTGCCAATGCGATAGAGGAAAAAAGAGCAAAGACGTCAATCAAAAAATTGTTTGGTTGGCATTTAAATCAAAGTCCAGGAAAATGTTAAATTTCATGTACACATATGTGTACGAAAATCCTGAGAGGGTTAAGCTTCCTAGAATGATAGACGCACATGGTTACACTCTGATTTTTTTGTTTCTCTTTCGCTTATTATATTCTCATATACATAAATATATATGTAAATATAATACCTATCAATTAAAAATTTTTGAAACGTTTCCAAATCAATGCAAACGCTTCTAAGCTTCCACGAGAGCACAAAGTGAGTGTTTGAAACATTTTTCTTTGGGTAGCGCTTAAAACTTCCCGTTGAAGAACTGCAGGGACCTTTGAATAATACTTTACTTTTTATTACATTTATATTTTTTCAAATACGGAAATTCTTATCATAATTGCGAAATTTAGTCTTTCATAACCAATTGAAGAGAAAAGTGATTGAAAACGCTCACGCAAGTCTATATTTTTGTATTCTATCAGTACCGGCAACAAATAACGTTTGACTTCCCTACTTAACAATTAATATGTACTATATAAGTAGCACTGTACTCACCTTTTCGCCATTATCTAATATATAATATTTATTTTGTATTTTTACAAATGGAGCGGCCGGGGGAGCTATAGCTGGTTGGGTTTCTAAAAAAAATATTTACATTTTCTAATATTAGTACATATTTAATTTATGATACTACCAAATATAAAGTACTGCTCACCAACACTTTTAGGTTTTTCCACACAAATGCATTGAAAACTCGAACGGCAGTCGATATGGTTCATTTGGCGTCCCTTATAAGTCATTATTTGTACACAATGCTCATTGTTGGTAGAACCGCGTTGAACAAACGGTAACCATTTGGTATACGCCATTGGTTTGCCCGTATCTCCCCAAACCCATTCGCCTCCTTTGCGCAAACTATTACCAGATATCCAAAACGAATAATAAAGTGTTTTGTTATTTAGATACTCAGTTATAGCAATCATTTCATCCTCATCCTCAATATTCACCAATTGAGCGTTATAAAATTTACATATATCAGCTGCCTGGTACCAATTCACCTTGATGTAAAAATAATTATTTGTTATTGTAGCATATTTATATGTATTGATAATAGTATGTATGTATGTATTCACCCTTTTGCCAATCGGTATTATATAATTTTTTGATCCAATCTTAATGTTTTGCGCCTTCGGAAGTGGTGTTTCCGTATCTTTAAGTAACCTAATATTTGATCAATGAATTAGAAATAGGTATATTTAAAGTTTACTCACCGTCATCAAGTTTTTCATATGTTATTTCAAGAATATTTTGAATGCACTCAACACCAGTCGCTTCAAAAGAATTTTGCGCATTTATATTATAGATGAATGCAAATAAAAATATAATTAGAAAGAGAAAAAATTCTAGCTTAAGCATTGTGAACGTGACTGGAGCAATCTTTTAAACTTGTCGTACTCGCTGTACACACAATACTATAGCGGTTTGACAAGAAATGATGCTTAAGTACAACCTATTCTAACTTCATATATATGTAAGTATTTAAACGCTGTTAATGCATAGGCATTTCCAGCTTTAGCTCACGTTCCACTCACAATTTTAGCAATTCTGCATATTCATTTTATTAGTTTTAAAAGTGAAAATACAATACATTGCTTTTAATAGCTTGGGTTAAATTACTGGACCTAATGACATAAAATAGTGGCGCAGATACTCTTTTGACAAGCTGGACGACAAATCTTGTTCCATTTGATATACAATTTAAAATCCACGGCTAATATCACAAGCTTATATATTCAAAGCTATTTATATGTTAATTTAGAAACCAAGTAATGCACGTTTCCGTGCGAAATTATATAATAACAATAAGAAAATATATTAGAAAATCCATCAAATATAATAATGCTCATGATTCGTTCATTAAATAATTGGGTAATTCACAAGGTATCTTATTTGGTATCGTATCCTCTCATTTGTCCTAAATTATCCCATTTTTTATACAAAATCATATGCCATTATGACTATACGACAGTATATGACAACCTGTGAATCGGCCAAATAATTTAATTATGTACTTGTTTTTGATTCTCACGTTTTAAATTAAAATCAGTTGTTGTCATCTTATAAAATCATACAAACATTCAAGTTTGTATACTTTTTCTATAAACTTTCCACTAAATTATATTACAATAATAATAAAATTCAACCTGTTACTACGTCGTTCGATGAAGTTTGCTCTAAGTCTGCTGCAATATTGTTCCATATCAAGCGGCCATGAGCGTTTTATTGGTGACAGCGTTGCGTAAAATCGCCGATACGTTGAAATTCTGATTAAAGCTTTATTCTGGTTGTGTGAACCACTTAATATTACTAATTGCAATAGACATTCACAACCAGTCCACAGCAATATTTACTCAATGAATTTACGCAAAAGGATTCATGAGCTTTAGTCAATGTGATGTGGGAGAGGACGAGATAACCAAAAAATTATATGCATATCGTAGGTCCATTTGGAAATCAATGGCAGCTATAAAGGGTTAATGTTTTTTGTTTCTTCTTGTTTGATGCATAAAAGATCGCAGCTAATGTTGTCTATTTTTCAATTGCAATTAATAATTTTTTTTCCGGAATCGCCGATATGCAAGTTTATTTTTTACTAGCCAGTTTTGCGAGTATAAATCATCAATAAATCATAGTCTCACTTTTTAATTAATCTTTAAAAGTACTAAAAATGTTTAATCAGGGGGAAAATCTATCAATATGGAAATCCCATTAGAAACTTAGAATAACAAGAAAAATTTACTATTCGCATCCAAAATACCAAAGAACATTATCAATATTTAAGTTTTCATTAAAAAATTTTATTCAAGAGACAAGTTTTAATTAATCTAAACAATTAAATTATATGCACAATGAAGTACATTATAAAGGATATATATATGTAAATCAAGAGAAATCTCAATATGTACAAATATAATTATAAGTGTTGTTGCAATCTATATCGAGCATTACAAATTCTCCTTCCCTTTTCAATAGCACACAATGTTCATTGTTGTTATAATTATTAGGATCATCCAGTTGCCATTTGGTATACGCCATTGGTTTGCCAGTATCGCCCCAGACAAATCTTCCTTCTTTGCGTAAATCGTTACCGGATATCCAAAACCAACCGTCATAATTGTTATTGCTAATATAATTATATATAGCATTCAATTCAGATTCGTTTTCAATATTGGCCAATTGTGAATTCTTTGCGCGACACAGATCGCCGGCTTGAAACCAATTCACCTGAAAATATTTATATTTAAATATGTAGTATATTAATATCATAAAAATATAAAACAAAATGGTTGTTGATAATAAACTACACTTGTAAATGAACTTAATTTTAAATAAAAATAGGGCCATTTTTATTCCAGCATAGCAAATATTTAATCTCGAATCGAAGGGATTCATATGAAAAAGTCGGAAAGATACTACAATGATCAAAAGGTAAAGGAAATTTTGTATTCAAAAATCGCGTCTTAATCGTTTTTATGGGTTGGCACAACCCATTGGTTTATGATTTATCGCATTTTTTCGGTGATTTTCATTATGAAAAATTTGTTGAGCAAAGAATTTGCAGTGTCCATAGAGATGCTTTTGATGGGTGATGATGCTTTAAAATGCATAATAACAGGAGATGAAACAAGGATCTACGTCTACTATTCAGAAACACCTTAGAAATCAACCAAATATCCTGCTAAAGATGAACCGAAATCCAAAATTTCATGACAAAGCCGTTCCAAAATCAAAGTCATGCTGACGATTGTCATCGATTACCGTGGTTCTGTCCAAAAAGAGTTTCTTCCAACTGGTGAAACGGTTAATAAGAAGTCTACCTTGGTGTTATGAGGCATTTTATAGAGTCTATTCGTAAAAAATACCAGAATTATGGCAAAATAATTCATTGTTTTTAAATCATGATGACGCTCCATCGCATACAGCAATCGTTATCCGTAAATTTTAGCAAAAAACAAACAAACAAATAGCGTTTTGCGAACCCCATACTCACCTAATCTGGCAACATGTGACTTTTTTCTTTTCCCTCGACTCTAAAAACCACTTCATGGACACCGCTTTGATACCATTGATGAGAATAAAGAGAAACCGCTGGCTGCTCTAAAGGACATACCAGAAATTGAAAATAATCGATGATTCAAAGACTGAAAAAATAGTTGGAATAAGTGTATTGTATTGGGAGAGGAGTACTTTGAAGGTGATATAATAAATGTGGATGAATAAATGAAAAATGTGCGTTTTATTCAAAAGTTTCCTTAGAGGAACTTCGGGTATTGTGGTATAGGCTCTTTATTTTGGAATTTGTTGTTAAAGTACAAGTCCAATTTGAACCAATCTTTGATAGTTTACTTTACAACGAGTTAGATGTGCTGACCAACGAAAAAGATATACGACAAAATCTAACAAAACTCACAAAGCACCCATCTCAAAAACCCGAAACACAACTGGCTAACTGCTATACATAAACACGGATAATTAACTAGGTTTAAAAACTTTTAGTTTTTATTTAGATTAAAAGACTATTACCGTAATGAGTGAATCTCGTTCGGCCGAGGTCATACCGCCTATTTGTCACTTGCCTTTTTTACCGATGACTTTTGGAAGCTTGTTTTGCACAACAGTAAGTTCAGTTTCGTCTACTTTATATATATGAGTTGGCGAAAAATTGTGCTTCTCCAACTCTTCTTCAAACAAGTCATAAAACACGTTAATATTATACCATATTAGCCGCCTTCTAGTGTACCACAAATCCCGATTTGTAGCATTTGGAACGAAAAATATTAAAAATGGAAAATACATATCTCAAATTTACATAATCTATTACTTGTTTTGTAAAACTTAATACTTGATTTATCCGTTTTAAAATTACAACTATACAAAAACCGACTTTTCCTTTAAAATATTGCAATAATTAACAAGTAAAAAAAAGGCGGCCACACGAGTTTACATGTTTCGTTCAACTGACCAACAACATGTGTTCTTTAATTCCGCAGCATTTCTGATAGACAGCAAATGCATATACTTATTAGATATGACCCAGTACCACATTGCCCGCCTATACCACAATACATGAAGTTCCTCTACTTTTTGATCATAGTAGTATGAAATCTGTTATTGTACATTGCCATGTTATAAGAAAAAAAAAACATTATTTAAAACGTTCCCTTAACTGTGTTTTCCCGCCTTTTTTCCTCCGTATGACTTTTCTATCTGACTCTATTCGCTACTATTAACTTCGCGTATTCTCAGTTTTTATTGTCATTCGTCAGTTTTTGTTGTACCGTTTGCCTCCAGGTATTTTTACCTTGAAGTACTATTGTCATGATATATTACTTATATACTGTTCTACTCTGACCTATTGACCTTAATATTCTCATAACTTGTACTTCTATTATTTAGTCGTTGGCGGCTGTAAATAGATTGCATTGTTGATTGTATTTGACTAAAATATTCTATAAATTATCCGCAGACGGGATATAACTCGAGTGTAACACCAACTACTATACATCTAAAGAATACACGTGTACACGGTTAGTAAGTATACTCATGTATTTAAGAATATTCACCGAAAAAAAGAACCCGAACCACGCGTGTATTTTAAACATGTGCAATTCAGTTTAAAATGACTGCGCGTGTAGTTATCACGTGTAGTTAAATCTTCATGTATCTGCACGAACCTTAATCTAGAGCTGAGAAAGTTACCAAATATTTTTAGAGCTCTATTTTCTTTTGGCAGATGATTACGTTATTATGATCGTTGTGGTTATGACAGTTGTTGTTTTTTCCATTTACATTTTTGCAGGTGGCTCTTGTTGTTGTTTTGGCCTCTGAATATGTTTTCGGTGGTTTTCTTTGTTTTATATCAAAGTTCGTGCAGGTACACGAACTTTTAATTGCACTTGCCGTAAAGCTGGTATAGTTGGTGTAGTTATTGTAAATCGAACTGAACGTGTAGTTCAGGTTTGTGATTTTGAAAGTAAACTTCACGAGATTCGAATGTTCGTGTACATGTGTATGTTCAAACACGTTCAAAAACGAAAGCTTTACTATACATACTTTCACCACTGGATCCAAGAGGGGGGTTTGGGTTTATATTTTAAACTGACTCACCTTTTCACCGTCATCTACTATATAATACTTATTCCTTATTTTGACAAATGGATCGTATGGAGGAGCTGCTTTTTTTTGAGTATCTACAAAAAAATATATGTTTTTTATATACAGTATTATATTTTGTATTTGATGGTCGTAACTAAGTATAGTTGTTTGTAGTTCTTACCAAGAATTGCAGGTTTCTCTTCACAAAGGCATTGAAATGTGGAACGGCAATCAATATCATTCATGTGACGTCCCTTATAAGACACAAATTGTACACAATGCTCATTGTCGGTAGAACCAAGTGGAACAAACGGTAACCATTTGGTATAGGTCATTAATCTGCCCGTATCTCCCCATACCCATTCTCCTCCTTTTCTCAAATTATTGCCAGATAACCAAAAAGTGTGATAAAGTTTTTTGTCCGTTAGATACTCAGTTACAGCGTTCAGTTCAGCCTCATTTTCAATATTGGCCAATTGCCCGTTATAAAAGTGGCATATATCAGCAGCCTGGAACCAATTTACCTTGATGCAAAATATAATTATTTATTATTGTAAATTATTTTCATATGCATCAGTTAAATTATCAACATTCACAACAATACTAATATAAAAATGAGAAAGCATATACGTAGCTGATAGAGCTTACCTCTGTCTCTATCAATTATTTATATTGTAAATGTTGATGTACTCGTACCTTTTTGCCTATTGGTATTATGTAATTTTTTGATCCTATTTTAATGAATTCTACTGGTGGAGGTATTGTTTCCGTATCTTCAAGAAAACAAGTTATATTAATAGATTACAAGTTATGAGTAATGTTAAAAGTTATCTTACCATCATCACTTCTCTCATATGTAAGTTCAAGAATATTTTGAACACAAACAATAGCAGAGGATTCAATAAAATTTTGTGCATTTAAAATTTTTATAAATGCAAGTAAAAATGAAATTATCAACAGAAAAAACTCGAGCTTATGCATGTTGATCTTCGAGCGACTTTTCAAACTTCTCCTACTCGCTGCTCACAGATAACTACATATAGCGGTTTGACCAGAAATTAAACTTTAATAACGCAGAGTATATACATATGTAAATCCATTTCCCACTAAGCTCACGTTCCACACAATTAGAAAAAACTATCTATATTCCACTTATTTACAAATGAGAAGCTTATTTTAAAAACATGATTAGTCGCATAGTTTCTGAAAGTTAAACTATTCCTTAATTCTATTAAGCAATATCCATTTGCGTTGTAAAGGGTTTGACTATAGACTATTTTGTAGAAATAGGCACCAAAAAGAAAAACTATTAATGTGCTATTTTATATAAAAAATGTTTTTTTTTTTAATTTTAAGTGCTGATATTAAGTTTTTCGATTTTGTTGCTTATCATCTTTTTAAAATCAACAAAAAAACATATTTAAAGCATTTTCTCTCAATTTAGAATAAATTAATTTATAAGAGTGTTAGCAACGTTTTTCTTGGGGAAAATATTTAAGCAAATAATATATAATACATAGAAGGCGCATCACGTACAAATTTATTTGTACAAAAATTCTGTTCTATGGAGCCATAACTGCCTCCAATTTACTTTTAAAATTGAGTTGTCCTCATACAAGCAATGAGTGGTTGAAATTGTTTGTTTCTTTTTGCTGTAGTCTTTGTTTATTGAGAGGGAGAAGTTTTGTATTTTCGTTTTTTCATGTTTTTTTTTTTTTTTGGTTCTTGCAATATGAGCTGGTATTTCATTATTTAGCAGTATTTATGTATGTCACAGATTATAAAATTCAAATCCTCAATTGTGACGCGAAAAAAAAGGAGTTTTTCAAGAGACTTTACTAAAGTTGTTTATAAAAACTATTTATTATCTAAAAGTACATGTATTGAACTTAACTTTAACAAATTTCTTTAGAAAACATTTGAATAGAAATTGGCCTTTCTGGAAAACATGTTTTGCGGTGATCAATATTTTGCAAATCTAGATCATTTAAAATCCAAAAATGAAATGGATTTACTTTTATTATAAGATTATCTAGTGATTGATCGAAGGATTTGAAAAAATATATATATTTAACAAAATGGTCAACTGTCAACAGTTCGATTTTCACGAAAAAACGCTGATTTTTCAGTTGTAAAAAAATGGTTTTGCATAAAAAAAAAACCTTCGATTAATCTCCAGATTATTATGTATTGAAAAAGCATATTAAAAAAGATAATTGGTTTAGTAGTTGTTGAAAAAGCATGGTCACCGACTTCAATAACAACATTTTGAGAAGAATATTGTTTAACCCATATCGTTCCGGTACTAGATACCATGATCCAATTTGGAAAATTTTCAAAACACAATTTTCACATTGTACGTCTTCAATAACAAATTTTAGAACTTAAAAAAATAAAAAACAAAATGTTCTGAATTTTAAAAGCTATAGTAGTTTTTGTCTTACTGCAAGAAAATAAGGTGACCAGGTGTAAAAAAAAAATTAAAAATGTTTCTATGCTACACTATGAACAACAAGTATTCCCTGGGATCAAATATATTTAACACATTATTTTAGAAGTTATTATAAGAAGTTATATAAAAACAAAAAAATGCATTTTTTTTTTATTTCTGCCTATTTTCCCATACATTTTTTTTCAGCTGTAGCCTCGGGAAATTTATACGGACCAGTGAAGTTGTAATTTTCACATCAAGTTTGTTATTTTATCAGTATATATAAAAATATTATACAGTGATTACTTTTGGGAAACATTGTAAATGCATTTTTGACGAATTTTCAAAGTTGCTGTTAAAGTTAAAGTTTCAACTTTAATATCATAAAATGGAAAAAAAATTTTTTTTTTAAAGCTATAACTGGGGGTGCCCCTTAAAAACTTTCTAAAATAAATATTTTTATTAATAAATTTTGAACACCGATTGATTTAAACTTTTTATGCTTTTTCGAATACAAAAAAAATTTTACTAAAAAATAAGTTTGCCACGACCCTAATTTTGGGTCACAAATTGAAAAAAAATCAATTAGGTGGGAAAACAATATTGATACTCGACAACAACGCAAAAAAAAAAAACACATGTACCTACATATTAAACGCAAAAAAACCATTCCTATGAAACTATATGCAGTCTCACCTGGCTGCACTCTATAACGATATGAGAGAACCTTAGAAAAAAAAAACACCAAGAGAGTGCATGGGAGAGAGTAAAAGCCAAATAACTGAGTGGTTTTGCTCTTCTTCTTTACTGCGACCGCCCGTACCCGAAACGAAAGCAACATATTTTGGAAAAATTTTGAGAGATGCGCCTTCTATGTATTGTATATTCTTTGATTTAAGTTTACACAAAAAAAGCCAAAGCTTTTCGCCCACCAAAATCTAAAAATTAATTATGAACAATAAATTCTTCATTTTAATTAAAATAAAAATATAATATATAGTTACAACATTACAACATTACTGAAATAAGACTCATATAAAGAGACACACTTATTTTTCTATTTTGTTTTTTTTTTTTCTTCTATAACGATGCAAATCGAGATGAGTTAGAGGCAGCGGAAATCTCAATACATACAAATATAATTGTAAGTATTGTTGCAATCTATATCGAGCATTACAAATTCTCCTTCCCTTTTCAATAGTACACAATGTTCGTTGTTACCAAAATTATTTGGATCATCCAGTTGCCATTTGGCATATTCCATTGGTTTAACAGTATCGCCCCAGACAAATCTTCCTTCTTTGCGTAAATCATTGCCAGAAAGCCAGAACCAACCATCATAATTTTTATTACTAATATAATTATATATAGCATTAAGTTCTCCTTCACTTTCAATATTGGCCAATTGTGCATTATTTGAACGACACATATCACCGGCTTGGAACCAATTAACCTAAAAACAAAAAAACAACATTCAGTAGTATTGTATATAAAGGTTTAGTTATGTATTTTTAAAAAAAAATTGTAATTCAAAGCAAGCTAAATATATAAATCACTGAAAACTGTTTTCAAATTGAGACCTGCCCAGTTTAAGATTTCTGGGTTAATACAGAGCTATTAGGCCTACATACATATATAATTCTGCCCTTTTTTGTCATTTTACGGTCCTTTTTTTTTTATTTGAAGAAAAAAAGTACATCAACGAAGCAACTGCAACCGTTCGTAATGTCTACATTAAACACATCCATTCGCTGATGTTCGCTGTTCGACAAACATATCCAATTTCAATGTTAAGACTTTCTTTTTCAGTGGCGCACAGTGTGCCACTTATGGACAAAATGAAAAAATTGTAAGTCATAACATTAAAAAACCTGTTATGCCGATCAATAGTGAATACCTCAGTTAAGACAAATCCAAAATTTTAGCAAAAAATTCTCTTTTGTTTAAAAGTTATGCAGTGTCAAAGATAAATCTTTCAACTCAATAATCAAACGAAAATTTGGAGCTTTTCCAATACGACAACACTAATCGTTTGTTTGCATTAGAATAATATATCAAGAACCGTTACATTAAAAAATTACGTTTTTGAAAGTTAAGCAAATTAATAAGCAAACTTCACAGGAAAGAAAAAAAAACGTCAAAAAACGGTTTTCCAGTTTTTCTACAAAACAACTTATAAAAGTATACAAAACATAATCTAAACAAATTTTCAGCCCCAAGCTGCCCCCAAATCAAATTTTTAACTTTTTCTAGTGGCACCTATAGTAAAAATACTGAATTTCTTGGAAGTGTGGCAAATGTCTGCGCAAAATAGGCACGGAGAAAAACTTGACCATCTTATCGATTATTATAAAAGTAAAATCGGCTGAGGTATTGATGGAGGTTAAATTCAGAAAACTTTGGCAGGAGTCTAGTACAACTTATATTAGATTTATTAATAAATACTCCAAATGGCTTGACAGTGATTTTATTCCAAGCAATATTGATTCGGTATGTATAGTTATAAAATGGAGCATTAGAAGTACCTCATACAAATCGAGACAGACCAAAGTTGACTTTTGATTAAGGCTCTGATAAAACCAAAAACCGTAAAGTGAAAGAGCTTGTGTTTTTATATTAAAACTGTTGGATAAATCGAATGTTTTTAGTGCTAGATTTTCCTTCGAAACTAAATCTTATTGACTAATGATTGCTATAGAATTAAGGTTGATATCTTTCAATTTTCTCTAAATTGCGCGATAATTATAAGTTTTATAACATTCCACTAGCAAATAAATAAATGAATTTAATATGAAATGTTAAGATTATTATGGAATTAAAACATTGAAGAAATCGTAAGCATGGCTTTCAAAATGTTATTAATTGTTTAATCAGATAACTTATATTGACCAACAAAGGTAGTGTGTGAAATTTTAATTGGATTGGCAAAATATTTTTCAAGAAATTGATGTTTAAAATATTTTTTTATATGGGCGGGGGGCGTGTTTCACGTTTGTTGTTCACGGACAAAACTGTATAGCCCCATATCTCAAAAAGTGATATTTATTTTGCATGTAATTTAAAGCGTGTTACTCACCTTGTCGCCGTTATCAATTATATAGTAATTGTTTCGTATTCTGACAAAAGGTTCCATCGGGGGAGCTATGTTTGTCTGGGTACCTACAAGAATTTCGTTTTATAATTTTATCTTTTTTGTGTCATTTCATTAACTCACCAATGTCTTCAGTATTTTCTTCACAAATAAATTGAAAACTCGACCGGCAGTCAATATGGTTCATTTGACGTCCCTTATAAGTTATTATGTGTACGCAATGCTCATTGTTGGTAGAACCTCGTAGAACAAACGGTAACCATTTAGTATAAATCATTGGTTTCCCCGTATCTCCCCATACCCATTGTCCTCCTTTACGCAAACTATTGCCAGATATCCAAAATGAATGATAAAGTGTTTTGTTATTTAGATACTCAGTTATAGCATTCATTTCAGCCTCATCCTCAATATTGACCAATTGAGCGTTATAAAATTGGCATATGTCAGCTGCCTGGAACCAATTTACCTTGATGCAGGAATAAACATATATATTACTTCAAATTATTAATTAAATAGTACTGTTGCAGCTGTATTTACCCTTTTCCCAATTGGTATTATATAATTTTTTGACCCAATCTGAATACTTTGTGCCTGCGGAGGTATTGTCTCCGTATCTTTAAGAAAACAGTTTTACATTAAGAGGTTATATCCGTTTTCATGAGTCAAAAAATCGAAAAAATTTTTATGACTTATTTCGAACAAACATAATTTCAAGTTAATCCGAGCAGTAGATCGTAAGTAGCAACTTGATTTGTAGTGCGCTACTGTTCATGAATAAAGTGCACTCAAAACTTTAAACTTGATTTTCTCCGAATGATGTTTTTTGAAAAATGCCTTT
This sequence comes from Toxonevra muliebris, assembly GCA_963691655.1. Lineage (NCBI taxonomy): Eukaryota > Metazoa > Arthropoda > Insecta > Diptera > Pallopteridae > Toxonevra > Toxonevra muliebris. Next base: position 116,438,977 of record OY829326.1, on the reverse strand, counting down.
GCGGTGACCGCGGTATCTCAAAAACTACTTGACCAATTCATTTAATTTTTTTTTTAAATTTTTTCCGATAATTTTTGAACGATAATTTTCAGTATTTTTCATGTGCAGTATTTGTGTTAACTATTATTTTTTTTTAAATATATTTTTGAAACTCAAAAAATCGACTTTTTTTTGCATCATGATTTCCGTTCAAGTACTCGGCTCTGTAGTACACAACTGTAAATTTTTTGTCTTTTTGGTTACAGTTGAGTTGTTGGCATTCAATCGTGGTCACCGCCAGACTCAGCTGAAAAAACGCGCATCAGGGCAAGAGCTACAACTTTTACAATTTTCAATATTTTTTCATATCCGATCACTCTTTTTTTTCGTAAGAATATATACTATGTATAACTGTTATACAAGTTTCAAATAAAGTATTTCAAATAGTTAAAAAAAAATCACAAATATGCCCTAAGCTTCCCGTAGCAAAACGTGAATTACATTTTATTTATATTGTAAACTAAAAATTGTCTCACCCTCACCACTTTTTTCATAAGTTATCTCTAGAATATTTTGAATGCATTCAACATTATTGGTTTCAGGAAAAATTTGGGCATTTAAAATGCTTATAAATGCAAATACAAATAGAATTGTAAAGAAACACTTGTACACTTCTAGCTTAAACATTGTGATCTCGAAGTATCTTTTTAAACTGAGCGGATGCGTTATGTACAGAATGCTATAGCAGTTTAATAAAGAAATTATGCTTTGTGTTGTATATTTACTAACAAGTATATGGGATAAGAATATGTGGGCATTTCCAGCTTAGCTCACGTTTCTCTTATTCGGAGAAAAAGTATATTTCTCAAATATATATACGTATGTATATGTATATTGATAAGACACAAAGGCATAAAAATTTGTTGTCAAATTCTGACCAACTTTGCTGAATATTTAAAGTACCTATGTCAAAAAAATGCACTTTGACCCATTCCGTAAGTCACATTTGCATTTGGCAATAAATACTGGATAACTCAATCGATCTTTATACTTAATTTGGTATTTATATTTTGAAATAAATCGATTAGTTTTACCGAAAATACCCTTTTCAGTAACAATTGGAATAGGCACTTGCTTCCAAATTTTGATAATTTGATATGAGTCCGTCTTTCGTATGATACTTTCCGAAGTTGACTAAAATGTTGGCCAGCTAAAAAAAAAAGTTTCTCATTGCATCGCCTCTGAATGATAGGATATTATTATTTTGATTTAATTCCGAAGGTGCGCCGAAAGTAATAATACATAGCTGAAGTATATAATTGCGAAGAAGTAAAAGCTGATGGTTCCATGATTTAATATTGAATACTATTAAATTTCCAACAATTATACGTTTATTTTCGATTTTAAGTCCATTTTTTTACGTTACTTTATTCGAAAAGTTGGTTAGAATTCGACAGTGAATTTTTATGTCTTTGTTAATTGTAAAAAAATGTAGTCCATAAAAATTGGTATATATAAATGGTTTTGGAATGATTGGTAGATTTAATCGTATCTGGATAGCAGCAGCCGAAAGTAAAAATTCATGAAAATGAGTATTAAATAAAATTAAGGCCATATCACCCGCATGATATCATTTTTTATGAGGTAGGTTGCAAATTTCGATAATGGCTAATTTTTTTTATTTATTATTCATTATTTTTTAAATACCACTTTATAAGTAGCAAACCAGCTGCATCCATCTCCATGGGAAATGCAATATCACGAAATATTGATTAAATAGCTGTAATTGAGTGATATCCTCTGGAAATAGTAAACGTTATCTTTTAAAGGTGATAGCTTCAATCCTGCTAATAGCTGGTAATGAATGTTTTTTTCTTTTTTAATACTCAATTATATTTCCATATTTCACCAAATGACGATATGCGTATTTTTACAGTTTTCGCCAGTTCAGCGTTAATAAAAACAAAACTCTTGACAAAAATATATAAATTGTTTCTAAATAATTAAATTATTGAAAACATTTTTGTATTGTGCCTCAACAAAATATGCAGTTGTATTCCATAAATAAATTAATATGCCAAATTCATTAAAGTGGTTCTTATTGTGAGATAAATCAACGTGATCAAGGCCGTATTTAAGGGGCAGGATGTCATTTAGCACTAAACTGCATTTATTCAATTTTAAAATAAAACCAGTCTTATCAAGTTATAATGACTTATATTTGATAAGTTAATATGTGTAAGTTTTTACAACAATTACCCACAATGAATCAGATGGCGAATTGCATTAGAGATGGCACCAAATGTTAGTCATCAACGATATTCCAATTTAATGGATAAATGGACTGGATACTCACCACAAACACCCAAATGAGGTGTGCCGTCATACGTTACAATAGAAAAGAGAAGCAAAATAATCTGATAAATCGTGAAAGTAACTGAAAAGTAGTGCAGCTAAATTTCATCATTCTGGTGCTTGCGAACTAAATCGATAAATCAAGACCCAGTCAAATGTATCTGTTAAAATCATATTTACTGTTAAATAGTAATCTTAGTCAGTATTATCAACGCTTTACTTCGGGGCAAAAAAAGAGAAAATTACTTTTTGATACCATAGGTTAAGGTGTATAATTACAAAAATTGCATAATTTTCATATTTATAGTAATTCGCTAAAACTTGAAATTCCTTAAACTTTGAAAACAACAGAGAGAAACTTTAAACAATTTAGTTATCTGTGTGAAAATGGCAAAGTCTAAAAGGTTATCGTTTCGGGAATTCCCATATTTCCAGTATAAAAACAATTGTTGATAACCAAAAGAGAAAAGGGTATGAAAATTTCAAAATATGTTTATTAATAATAACAAAATACTAAGAATCTCTTAGAACAATAAAAACAATAATTTAAATGCAAAATGCAACAGGGTCAGAATTTCGGAAAGTCTACTGCGAAGTAAATTGTATTTAGTGCAACATAGTCTGCGTTTGGACTGTGAGATTAGTCTGATAGAATTTTTTGACATTCCTTTTTGAAGTTTCATGTGGTATTAATATGATGAGACCATTGCAGGAAACTTACTCCATTACAGTTTTCGTCGTACTTCGAAATATTTTTACTAAATATTTTTACTAGAAATCCGGTCGCGTACGCAAAAAAAAAAAAAGAGTGAAAGAGAGCGAGCGGGACGGTAAATGGTTTTCTCTCCGTGATAGTTTTTATCAAACTTTAACCAGATAAATTTCTACTAATAAAATAGAAAGTTAAGAAAAAAGCTGTCAAAGTAATTTTTCATTTTTGTGATATACATAGGTGTTTATAAAAACCACACCACGCACCAATTTCAAGAAAATCGTTCATAATGGGATCTAATTTTGTTGAGAAATGCAAAAGAAACACCATACTTACACCCAAATTTCATTGCTTTTTAATTAAAACACAAAAAAAAATTAAGAAAGTTCTCGTTTTTGAGGGTAATAATTAAAAGTATGTAAAAATAAAAATATTTATTATTTTTTAAAGGTACAAACGTGGATCAATTTGTTTCATGTTAGAATTACAAATAAAATTGTTTAGTATGATGTTGCCCCTCTCTTGGCCTTTATTATGTTCGTTATCCTAGATGGCATGGAGTCGACAAGCCTTTTAAGGATTGTTTTCCTCCTCTTGGAAGCTTAGTGCTTCTACTAGGCATTTCCATCGGACTTTATTTTGTGCAGTAATTTTTACGTTTTGCCATGTTGTATTTTTATTTGTTAGTTCTAGATGTATGAAACGTATCCAAGAGTTCTTTGGTCGCCCACGACGTCTGCTTCCTTGTGGGTTCCATTCAAGCACCATTCTTGGGATGCTTTCTTAGGGTATGTCCTAATCACCTCCACTTTCTTTTCTTTATCTCATTTCTTATTAGATTTGGCCACAATGTTCTGCATATTATACGCAGGGTGTGAGCGGGGTTAGGGATATCATTCGTTATTTGTTTAATACCAAATTTTATTCAGAAATCTAACAAGAGATTTTTAATTCTTTGGCTAATTTTGAGCAATTTTCCGTTTTATAATATGCCAGAGGTGCTCTATCGGACTTAAGTCTGGAGAGCTACCTGATCATTCCAGCCGATAAATTCTAATATCATCGAAAACATTTTGATTCTGCAAATAAATAAGGGTCAATAATCAAACTTTTATACTATTTCTAAAGTTATCAAACATTAATTACTAACTAAAACGTACCAATTTTGCACGATGACGTGGGCAGCATTCGTTAGGGAGAATTGCGACATTAATGCAAAAAGTGCACCACAATGGCTTGCAGCAATTGCTGCCTAATATTGTACCCATACTTTTGGGCGTTCAGGTTCTCTTCAATATGGTATAAGGGTCCCCGGCTCTGTAAAAACTTGACTATTTTCGCTTAAAATGTGTGCTTAAAATTAACAAACAAAAAAAGTAAAAACAACATTCTCTTAAGAGAATAAAATCAGTTTGTTAAAAAAATAGCGATAAAATGTGTGTCGCAGAAACGTGTTACTTGTTTTTGTTGATGTTGCTTATTCAATTTCTAAAAAGTTATGAGGAAAATGTTAAATTCGGAACGCTATCTCTTTCTTTCTACCTATTTTTCTACCTCTCTCTTTCAGACAGGCGTTCATGATTGCGCCCGTGTGAGCAGCCTCTTGAAACATAAGCAAGGGAATCTCCTTTAGAAAAAAGGGAAATGTGGGCCAAGTTGCGAAATTTTACCGAAATTGCAGCAGTGTTGCAAATACTGTGATTTTCATGACCACTGGTGTATTTTTGGGAATTTCTTTAAAATTAAGATAAAGTATAAATGAAACTCCCAATACGAGTGAACTGAATTTTCAACAATTTGCAAAAAACTGTTGCTGTACGGTGAATCTACTTCTACATCTACATTTTTAATGCTTACAATTTTGACCCTGATTAAAAGTTATCAATTAATTAAAGCAATTAACCTCGAGCATTCTTGAGTTTTTTCTTACTTTTTAACCCTGGAAGTACATGCACATTTTTTATACGAAAAGGTCATGCTTCGTCGAAACGACGACGGCAATATTCAAAGTGGTCATACACATGATCTATACGCTTTTAACTTTGAAAGTTGATTGTTTCCCATTATTTGGGTACTTTATAATACAGAAAATCAAGAATAGACTTTTTTTTTAATAACATTTATTCATAAATTAAATGTTTTCCAAAACTTACTTAAAAAGAAAAATGGCAAAACGTAAACATGCGTCGTCGATTCGACGAAGCATGTCCTTACAGGGTTAAATAAATAAAAAATTTAATTTCTTTTTATCTAATTTTAACATATTTATCTTACAAATTTTACTAGTATGGGTATTTAAATACCACCGTTTCTGGGTTATTAGTGTAGGTACATGAAATTTTTATCTGGCAGAATTCTTTTGTCATCTATTTCGCGAAGTTAACAAATGAAAATGTTGGGCGTATATATAGAGCGAGTCATTTATTACAAATAATGACAAAACGTGCACGTTTTTGCCAATGTGATGTCAAAACAGAGTTTGGTTACAAAAATTGTGAAGCATTTCTGCACTGACCTTGGAAAAGGGCAGGAAAAAGTTAGAATTCTACCTAACTTGCTGGGGATAATTTCTAGCTCCATTCTTCGTTAATTGAATAAAGAAAACCTGAGCCCGATATTTGCTACCAGCCCCGAGATATTCAATTTTTTTCCAACACTCTTTTTTGGGTATTTAAATACCCATCCGGCATTAATGAGTTAAGATAGCTTTTTTTTACGCTCTTAAATTTTGTTACTAGTAAAATTTTACTAGTTTAGTACGCGAACAGACCTTGTACACTTAGCCACATAAGTGAGCATACGATACTATTTTTCGATGTTTTTACGTAATAATTAAAATGTAAAAAGTTCTTGAATGCAGCTTTGTTATTTGGCTTTTTTAAATTTTAAATATTACGTTAGTAAATCGTATCTTATGCAATCTTATGTGGCTAAGTGTATAAAGAGAATCGATACAAAGTTTCATGATTACATTTATTCGAATTCATGAGACTAGGTATTATCGTATAAATGCCGGCGTACCTACATTTATCCAAAAAACATGTGTATTGTTTAAAAAAAAAAAACACCTAAATCAATTCATGGTACATAAATATAATATTTTTTTGTCTTCTATTTTACATTTGATCTATTTCAAAATTTGTTCTTAATCAAATTAATTTCCGAAAAATTTCATTCAGCTCTATGCTGCTATTTTTTGTTTTTTTTTTTTTTTGTTTGTTTTTAATATCGGAATAAATCTGGGATGAAGCGGAGTGAAGGAGTATATGTTAAAATATTGCAAAAGGTGAAGTAAATATACTCAGATCGAAGTAAGGTCCTAACCCTGATAGGTAACATGAAACAAACTTTATTTTAGGTTAATTCAATTAGATTCATTCCATTAGGTTTTTAATTAGAAATAAAGATTGTTTATTTTTTTAGAACAAAGCATTAACAGTTACTATTGGCCAATTTACAAGCTGTCCTATTCGGTGTCGTATCCTCTCATTTTTCATACAAAATTATACGATATTATGATTATACGACAGTATATGACAGCTTGAGAATCGGCCATAGTGGCTGTTCACAAGAACGCAAAGCATTGGCCGATATCCAATACATTTGTTTGAGTCCTCTGGAATTTAACTCACCAGATGAAGCAGCCGATTCCTCTTCGCTTTCAATATTAACCAACTGAGCATTAAATTCAAACCAACTCACCTGAACATGATAAGATTCTTTATTAATTACACTGCCCTGCAAATTTCAACTTTTCTTATGCGAATAAGATGGCTTCTAGTGATTTCCAATGAATTTTTCATGCTGAACACGAATCTGTGGTCAAAAACTTTCCATCACGACACGTTTCCGAGAAAAGCGGGATTGAAATCCCTGCAATCAGCGTTTTTAGCCATTTGTGTAAAATTGTGGAGCTGAACCCTGACGTGCTACAAACTTCGCTAATATCAGAAATTAAACTGAACCATTTGCTTTCAAATGAGCCCTAAGCCAAATTGTTCGCACCCGCCCTTAGAGCAGGGGGTGAGATTATGTCTAGGGAAAAAAATTTACACGAAAAAAATTTACACAGAGCCGATTTTATCTTGCATCTTAATTCGCCCGCCATATTTGATCTACCATTTTGAATTTTTAAAACATGATTGCAGATTTGTAATCAGTGACCCTTAAAACACTTCGGACCACTGCATTTTTCATTATATTTTGTTGGTATGAGTAAGATAAAATCCACCCACCATATTTGATTTGCGATTTTGAATGTTTTAAATCTGACTGCAGATGTGTAACCAACGACCCTTAAAACTTTTCGAATCGCTGCCCTTCTTATTATGTCTGGCCGTGGGTGTAAATTAAATAAAATCCGTTCTGTATATATTTCTTTCCTGCACTCCTAGACATATGCACACCTCCTACTCCAAGGGCGCATTCGAACAATTAGGGCTCATTTGAAAGGGCATGGTTCAGTCTTCTATTTCTGATATTAGCAAAGTTTGTAGCACGTCAGCGTTCAGCTCCACAATTGTTCAAAAATGGCCAAAAACGCAGTTTTCAAGGGTTTCAACTCCTTTTTTTTCTCGAAAACGTGACGTGATAGGAAGTTTTTGACCCCAGATTCGTGCTCAGCATGAAAAATTTATTCGGAAACACTATGAATCATCTTATTCGCAAAACCCATGCAGAGCAGTGTTATTGTTGCATTTTAAATTTCACTTTTTATTCTTACCCTTTTCTCATCGGATACTATATATTTCTTTTGTCCCACTTGTACGAATATGCATTCTACAAAGAACACCTTAGCAAGTTTGACAAGAAATGATGATTTACATAAGTGTATATATCTACACTACTAGAAATAGCTATAAAACCATTAACAAGTGTATGAAAAGCCTTGCTAAATTAAAAAGCCAACCTTAAAACTTGTTTTGTTTGTGTAAGAAATGTTAAATGTCAAAATCAGCTGACGACACATAGGTGATTGGCAGCAAGCATTGAGTACGTTTCCCGGGTGCAAAATCAGAAAAGCTGCTTTCAAAGTTTGTTAAAAACGCGTAATCATATTTGTAATCATATTATTTTTCTGATTTTTCAGGTCAGCATGATTTCTCAAAACTTTTACAGTTTACAAACTCGACGCAAGTTCGAAATCATCAAGAAATTATATAAATATATGTTTTGAAGAAAATTAAAACATTTCACAAACTAGAACTCAATGATTTTGAAAAATTTTACAACTAATGCATCATGCCGTTTTAATTAATCACTTCGAAATCAGTTTTTCTGCTTTGCACCTGGGAAACGCACCCATTCTCTGAGAAGTTGAAAGTTTTGCTTGTTATAATTTCGCCGTGGTTGTAAATATTACGGAAATAACGGGATATTTAAAAATGACTTCATTGTTTGTGAATTTTGTAAGGGAAATAGTTATAGATCCAGCACAAATTTGTGAGCATTTTTCAGTAAGTAATTGAGTGATCACAAATTTTTACAAAATTTAAAAGGAATTTATTTATTTTAAGGGGACTAATCTCATTTATTTCTTATTAAAATTATTAGGCCAGAAGAATATCAAAAAGTTCATAGAACCAGCAGATCAGACGATCGTTTCGGAACCAGCTACGGTTCCTCAGCAGTAAACTTTGTGATAGTTCCCTTATTTTAACAATCTATATAAGTGAAAATACTGTAAAGTAAATGAGAATTGCAAAGACAGTTTTTATCACTGAATAGCATTATTGAAAGGAACTACTACTACCGTTCTATGTACCTTTTGCCATTCTTCTTTGACACTTGTATTACATATTGGTCAGATTTTCTGACATCTAATATGAACTGTGTCTGTTTTTTTTATACTTAGAAACAGGCCTTCTTCTTCATTTTTAATATTTTTGATTTGTAAAAAATGTTTACAAATTTCTTCCAAATTTATTTATTTCTGTTCTCGTTTATTTTATAAGATATTCAATTTAAACTTTTTCCGCTTTATCCTCCGATTATGAGCGATATCCGATTCATTTTAATTATGTTTTTTCAGTTAACTTTGTTGGTGTAAGTATAGTTTCTAAATTTTTTTTTCAATTTTAGGCATACAATTTTTTAAATACAATTGTGACGGGTGACAGTTCGGATAATCAGCAACTAATCTATTCACAAGAAAATAATTTTTAAAGTGAAATCTAAATTAATATAATTAGTATAATAAACTCATATATTATAATAACACAGTGCAACAATAAATTTCCAATGCCGAATGGATAACTTTTAAAAGGTATTTAGTTCGGGGTCGCTGATTCCGACCCTGTTCTCTATCATGCCTGGGAATCCCATAACTTTGGTATCTGCAGGACCAATATATAATTTTTTTTATTTTACCTTGTACATATTTCATAGCTAAGAGAAAGTTGTTTATTATGGAAGGAAGGAAAAAACTTAGATTGTAACACCCCCAATTCCCCTTACCCACCCTTTTGGGTATTATATGAAGCCACTATTTGATATATGACTATACCGGGTAAAGGAACGCGAAACCTATCATTAGGTTTTGGTGAAAAATGTTCCCCATCGAAAAGTAGTTAGAATCACCATTGGTCAAAATTACGTAGGTCAAACTGTCTTTAAGAAATTAACCCTTGAAAAAGAAAAATTTGTTTTTTATAATTCCTTTGTACTGTATTAATTGTTGGAAAAGATAATAAACATTCTTCGGATAAAATTTTCTTTTATAATATATAAAATAGTTGAAGTCATTGAAGGTCAAAACCACCTAAGTCCAACTTTTTCCCAGAGATTAATATTCGACAAACTAAAATCATCAGAAGGGTTTTCCGTCACAATTACAATTAATTCTTACACAATTTAATTTGACACTTCAATTTTATTGTTTGTAAAATGGCTAACAAAAGTGAAATTATTATGAATTGTTTTAATACTTATGATAATAGGGCGAGAACAATAGAGGCTGAATATGCTAATAGTCGACAGTTTAACATCATAAATGAAATAAAAATTGGAGTTCCAGAAGCCTGAAATAATATTTAACTCAGCGAATTGAAATCTTCGATAGATTTAATGTCAAACAGAATGTTTGAAGTAATTAGAAAGAACGGAGAAAAAACTCATTACTAGATAGTCATTTAAATAAAATTTATTCTAGGTTTGTAAGTGGATTTATAACTATTTCCTCACTATTTCTTTATGTATTTAATGTGAATGATTTTGCATTGAAATAATATTTTCTTTTTTATTCTTTAAAACTAGATTAAAATTCCATTTTGTCGTTCATTTCGCCCCTGGATTCATAGTTATTTCCATGAGTGTATATAAAATACGAGTACTTACGCTCAGAATTGTCGAGATTTTCAGCTTAACAAACAATTCTCTCACTTTAAAAATAAATATAATATTATAAGCTACGTCATTTAATTAGTTATAATGGCTGTGACAATCTGATCTTTTTTATGAAAAATACTACGTATAAAGTTGTACCTACTAACTTACGAAATACAATTTGTGAATACCATGGGTTTGTTAAAAAAATTCTGTTAACTACATTCATAAGTATGTTAACAAATTTACTGAATATAATATTTTGAAAAGAAAAATTATGGTAGAGTAAGTCACTTCTTTACAAAATCGAGTGTAGATATGTTTGATAGTTATCTATTCTTCTTTTTCTTAAATATTTAAATTATAATAGTTTTAGCACTATTCAATTATTTTTACTTACTTTTGCACTTCGATTTTTTAAGGATTTCGCTTCACAAAAATATTTCAAAACGACAGCCCTGTGCAGTGCCCAATTTAATGGGTAAATGGACTGGATACTCACCACAAACACCCAAATGAGGTGAGTCGGTATGCGTTAGAATAGAAAAGAGAAGTAAAATAATCTGATAAATCGTGAAGTAACTGAAAAGTAGTGCATCTAAATTTCATCATTCTGGTGCTCTTTTACACTGCGTCTACACCTGCGAGTGCTGGCATGCCAATTCAGAATATGTATTATCTGTCAAAAAAACAGAAAAATTGTCTTTGTGACGTAGGCGTCCTGCCAATTATCATACCAATTCATTTCTAACAAAATGTCAGACACTCCATTTCTAATAATTTGCTTCCGCTCTACTTTGTTTTTGTTTTCTCTCACAAATGGGAGAAACGTCAAATATTGTCGGCTTACGTCAAATCATTGGCAGAATTCATTAGCATCGATATTTGCTTGCCAATGACTCTACCAATGAGAAAGGTGTACGTGTATTAGAGAAAAAATGTGAGTGTGTTAGCATTGGCATGCCAGCACTGGCAGGTGCAAACGCTGGGTTAAAATCATGTTTACTGCCAATTACTAAACTTAGTCAATGTTGTCAACGCTTTACTTCGGAGAAAAAAAATAATTATCAAATTAAACTTGCTTTTTGATCCCATAGTTAAAAGGTGCATAATTGCAAGAATCGCGTAATTATCATATTTATAGTAATTCCTAAAAACTTGAAACTTTTTAGAAAAACAACAGAGAGAAACTTTAAACAATTTTTCCCACCATTTAACTCAAAAAGTCAATCGCGCTCATGTGTACGTTTATTTACATATAGTTATCTTTGCGAAAATGACAAATTCTAAAAGGTTACCGTTTCGGGAATTCCCAAACTCCCAGTATAAACGACATTATTGATAACCAAAAGAGAAAAGAGTATGAATATTTCAAAATATATTTATTAATAATAACAAAATACGAAGAATCACTTAGAACAATAAAAAATAATAATTAAAATGCAAATTAATATATAATTTATTTATTGCGTACTTTAAATTTTCCAATATTTCCAAATGCAATAATTTAATCATGCATAGGTAGCACGAGCTTGTGGTTTGGTAAAGATTGTTATTTTCTTAGAACCTCACCAAACACAAATAAAATTAGTATTTGATAAGCAATTGCCGTCGATCATGTCAAAATTACCTAGATATGTTTCCAGCTGCGCACAATTTTCTGAATTACCATAATTATTTGGCTCACCCTCACGCCATTTAAAGTACGTCATAGGAATGCCGGTGTCACCCCATAACCATACGCTGGGTTTGCGTAAATTATTGCCAGATAGCCAAAAGAGTTTTCTTTGCAAGTTCTTCTCTCGAAGGTAGTTTGTTAAAAAAACGAATTCCCTTTCGCTTTCAATATTGGCCAATTTTGCATTATATTTACGACAATAGTCACCGGCTTGGATCCAATTTAGCTAAAGTTAAAAAATAACAAGTCTTGTTAAAAAATATCATTTGAAGGTTAAAGTTCAATGCATGCATTACACCCCCTCTATTGGGGATGGAAGTTCATCAATTTTTTTTGAACACATACAGTACTATAAGTCTAAAATTGGTTCACACTTCAAAAAGCTTTTAAATCAAAGCTAAAAATCAGGCGTTAATAAGTTTCGAAAAAATCTTGAAAATCGGTATATACATAATTCTACACTATGATGTGATTTGATAAAAAATTTTTTAAAATTATTTATTTTAGTGCAAACTTTTATATTTAGAAAGAGAAAGTTATATCAGGTTATGTTTTTAGATATGTAACTGATTAAGTTATTTTTAGCAAAATTTCGACCGTTTGAAAAAAATACCATTAACTCGAAATGAAATATTGTGGAACTGCGTCGATTGTAATTTTTTGGATCCGTCTCACTTGTAAAAGACCAACAATAATAGCTGAGCATACCCCCATTTTCAACGGCATTGAAATTCTTCAACGTCGCCTGTAGCGCTAAAACGGGATATAGACAGAACCGTTCGTTTAACATTTCATTCAGTAGCGTTACAGCGGAATATAGGCTGAACTGTTTTTTTTTACATTCCATACCGCATCTCTATAGCGAAATATAGTCGGAATCACCAGCGGATCTATGAAAATCCGATGAAAATCTCATACATGTTGATCGTTGTCTATGTTAAAAAAAGTTTTAAAAGAAGGAAAAAATAAAAACCTCAGGAACTAGAACCGAATAGAGACTATATTCTATTCCACCCCTAGTTTAACCAACAACCAAGGAGTCTTATCACATAATCATATTCAATAACATTAATTTAAAAACTTAATACAATAAATATTCAAATCTATGATTGTTTTTATTAATTTAAAAAAGAATAAGAACGCAAAATTATACACTTTGTGTGTCATATGGGCAAATGTGTTGACAAATGCAACAGTGTGCATCAGTGAATTGTCAAACAATTTAAAATTTTGTCGCGAACCTGAAAGTATTGTTGCGATTATACAATAATAAAAGGAATTTCTTTTATCGTACAAACATTTTCTATTAATTGTGAAATAAAGTTTTCTCGGCTTCGTACTCCAAAGAAAATATATTTTGTATGTATTCAATGCGTTAAGCTGTTGGTCCAACTATGTGGTATCACAAAGGGCCGTTCAGGCCTAAGTGTGTCTCTCGACAGACACTCCAACCTAACCTATGTATTCAATGCGAAAACACATTTTTCCGTACGGAAAGTTCGACAGTTTCGCTCTTTGCTTAGTGGCTGTTCACACGGGCATGAACGCCTGTCCGAAATAGGGAGGTAGAAGAAATAGGTAGTAAAAAAAGAGATATAAACTCTCCAGTCTTTTTCTAACTACCTATTTTTTCTACCTCTCTCATTCATAAGGCGTTCATGCTTGCGCCCGTGTAAACAACCACTTAAGCAAATGGTATTTAACGAAACTTGACGAAACCTTTTGTTAAGTACAGTATAATTGTAACATACGATTAATAAGCATTCGGAAGTCACTTAAGCTGGCTTAAGCCAATGAATGCATAATATAGTTAGCCCTTAAATCAGCTGTTGGAAAAAAGTGCTGAAATTTAATACACCAGATTTTTTTAATGTTGCCAATACTTCACTATATACGAGCATTGCATACTGAAATTGGCTTATAAGTTTTCGATCACCACGTAACATTTTTTGTATGGAGAATGAAAACAGCTGATATATGCATTGCCAAATTGCGAGGTTTAACTGGTATGTCTGCTCTTACAAGTGGAGAATAGTCTTCTGTAACTGTGAAATTGTGTTGGAAAGAGGGTGTGAGATGAAAGAGGTATTCCCCCATCTTACTTACACACTTGACGGTTTCACGAGAATAATCTCCACGTCTAAGAGCATACTACATATTTTCGAGATTCTATAAGGACCACTGCTATTAGCTTTAAGGGTCAAATATTTACTGAAATTTGCGAACCTGTGTTATTCTTTACTTCTCTTGAAATCTACTCATCGCAAATTTCCATTTTGCGACTTTCTTATAAGCTCTGTTCTAAAAATTTGTTGTTTGTTTTCATTCAAAGCCTCTCCATGAGAAAATTCAACGGGCGGACCTGGATGTATGAGTTTATTGTCACTGTATTATTTAACCTTGCTGACTCACCTTGTCACTTGAATTAATTATGTAATGATTACTTCCTATTTTCACAAACGGTTCCGAAGGAGAATTTATTTTTGGAGTATTATCTATAAAAAAAATATGCAACATTTTGAAAGATTTTAAATTTCCACTAAAAATATAACATAAATACTTCAAGCTTACCATAATCTGTTGCTTCTTTTTCCTCGCAAACATAATCGAATGTTGCCTGACAATGATTATCGACCATTTCATATCTTAGAGCGTATTCCATCAAATGTACACAATGCTCTTGGTTTCTGTAATTATTAGGCTCGCCCTTACGCCATTTGAAATAAGACATGTTTCTACCAGTTTCACCCCATACAAAATTTCTGTCCCCACGCAATGCATTGCCAGATGTCCAATACATTTGTCTGAGTCCTCTGGAAATTAGGTAACCAGATAAAGCAGCCCATTCTGCTTCATTTTCAATATTGACCAACTGAGCATTATGTATGCGACATATGTCAGCTGCTTCAAACCAACTCACCTGAACATTATAAGATTCTTTATTAGTTATTGTTGCATTTTAAAGTTCACTTTTATGCTTACCCTTTTCTCATCAGACACTATATATTTCTTTTGTCCCACTCGTACGTATCTCTCCCTCGGATCCACAGTTATTCTATCTACAAAATATTGTTTGTAAAAAGTTGTTTATTTAGAATTAGTTCCCTTACCTTCATTTTGACAATTTAGTTTAACAATATTTTGATAACAGTTTATTTCAGTATATTCAATAATATCTTGCGCTTTTAGAAATTTCATAAATAAAATCAGACAAAGTGCCAGCTTAGTCATTGTTGTGGTTTCGATGCACATTTTGAAACTGATCATATTCATTTAACAAAGAACACTGTAGCAGTTTGACAAGAAATGATGCTTTACATAAGTGTGTGTTGGTAGATATCTATACATATTTACTTGTTTGTAGTAAATACGAGAATTATACGCTCAGAATTTGTTGGTATTTCCCACTTATCACACAATTCTCTCAATTTTAGAATCAATAAAATATTATAAACTACGTCATTTAATTGGTTATAATGACTGGGATAATCTGGTGTTTTTTTTTTTTAGAAACATACTATGTATAAAATTGTATACGCAGTTGTATAACTTACGAAATACAATTTGTGGATACTATGGACTTGTTAAGAATATTCTGCTAACTTTTTAGGTATGTTGAAATATACAATGAATATAATATTTTCTTATTATTTCTACATTAGTGTCTGATAAACCTATCTATCTATCAAGTTGCATAAGTGGGTACTGTACTGATTTTATATTGCCGGACACTGACTGTTGTGACAACCGTGACAACCCAACATAAATTGGCAACTATCTAGTGACCAAGTTTGGCTTGATATAAATACAGTACTAGCCAGTATTAACCCCACTGGCAGCGTGCTAGACTGTAATCTCAATGCCACCGGGTTTGAATACCAGAAATGATATGATGGCACGGTTCTTTTTAAAATAATTTTTCCTGTTACTTATTCCTAATTTCAACTGTTTTAAAATTGTTTGAAATTTCAAGTAGCCTCATAAAAAAGTTAAATAAAAATATACTCTGGTTTAAACTCTCTCAGTTGTTTTTGTAAATCATGTTTCATAGCAAAATAAAATATATTACAAAATGTCAAAGAATAAAAACGATGTCTTCAAGAAATTAATTAAAGGAGATGCAATCAACTTTAATACGCTTATCAAAGTTTAGGTAGAATCTTTAAAAAAAAAAAATTAAGTTTAAATTTTATACCTTAGCGGTAAAGTAATAATATTTGGAAAGAGCTAGCATAAAAACACTATAATATCTGGCAAACAATCTAAATTATGGTCCTATTGAAAATTTCTTGGGACCTTTATAGAGATATGTACTAAAGACCTAACAAAAATACAAATTGCAAATTATTTCTTATGAAAATTAACTTTTTGAAGTGAAACTTCTTTAGCAAGGCTAAATCGAAAATTTTGCAACGGAAATCGCGTTGTTGTTGCACTCACACAAAACTAATGCTGTTGTTAGTGTTTAGCGAACGAAGTGATATGGGGATCGGCTACATACAATCAAAGAAAGAGTCAACTTCTCGCAGTTTCATCTCAGGTACTTTAGTGAGATAGCCGACGTCTGTGCTTTTTTTTTTTTGCATATAAGTGAACTTTCCTCTCATGTGCTATATACATGTACTACGTCATGTCGACCGCAGCAAAAAGTATTGGAAAAGTAATATGGGAAATACATAATTCGTTAAATATGGAATATAATGCTTCAACTGGGGTAAATTAGCCACTCGTGTCGTTTATAGAAACTGGAAACACAGAATAAGAGATTACTTTCAATAAATGTTTTCTAATAATTTTCAAATAAACATCAAAGTTTCACTTCTACCGTGAGTGCCTGCACACACACAGTTTTTTAACAAAACTATTACAAAATTTATATCCAATACCTCACTTTCTCAAATAATATCCACCCAAAACTCACCAAACTTACAGTACAAACTACTATGAAACAGAAACATGCAACCATGTTCTTTTTTAACCTTAAGAGGACCAGCAATTTTCCATACAAATTTAAAATTTTTTACGTGAAAATTTTTATTAATATGAAGTCTATTAGGTAAATACAAACGTCATTATATATAGTGGCTACCCCAGCCGGCTACAGTAAAACTAACGACTTTCTGTTCAAAGAAATCAACCCGTTCATTACCGCAGAAGAATGTTTTAATCAATCTTGGATGTGCCAATAAACTTTTTGATAGATGAGTGAAAACTGCTATCACGTAATATGTCTGTAGAACACCAACTATCAGGATCTTCTTAATCCAAATCTGTTATCTCGAAATTTTATTATATTTTTTTTTTATTTTTTTTTATTGGAACAGACAAAAGAAGTATTCATAATACAGCACTCAGACAAGCTTTACGTCCATTGTACTATATCCTGTGTTCCCTATTGCTATTCTTTAAATCTACCAGATTTATTAATAAATCTTACCAGATCATGCTGTGTTTGAGAGCTCAGGTGTTCGTCTCGAACACTCGAACACTCCAGTACCAAATGTGCTTACTCTGATCTAGCAGAAAGCGGGGCAGACACTAAGAAAGTGGTCCGCCGTATCTTCACATTCTTCCTCCAAACCACAGGAAGCACAGAAGGCACTAGCTCCCAGGCCAATCATATGCAAATGTTTGGCCCAAGAGAAATTACCTGTATATAATCCCACCAGCTGCCTGCAGCTCTTTCTGTTAAGTGATAACAGAAAGTCTGTTAGACGCTTCGAGATAACAGGTAACATTGTCTTTGTCTGTCTAAAGCCCCTCAGGTCCTCCCATTTATGATTGTGGGTCAAGTCGACCCACTCATTAATTGTGGTCTTGATGGCTGTAGACGACAAAGAGAGTACAGGTTCTGGGCCCAGGAAACCAGTTTCCCAACCTTTTCTGGCGTGAGCCAAACTGGTGATGAATATCTTCTTCGAAACCGGTAGCAATGGCACCATTCCCTTTTTCAGAGCAACTGGGAGTATACCATCCGGACCCGGAGCCCAGTGCTCATCAAAATTAGTCTTGAGAGCCCTGTTGATAAGTTTTCTCGACTCAACCCAGGCGAGGGGAGACAGGCACGCTCAAAGATGGTCTGAAGAGCAGAGGTGAGATTTTCCACCGCTGCTTCCAGACCTCGCTCGTTGCGTAGTTTAGGGGGTAGAGCACAGCTTAATGAAGCCAGTTCTACTCTAAACTTTGCCCAATCCACCTTTTTCGGATTTCTTATGAGCGTTAAACGATTAACTTCAACACCATACTGACTAATACTGGTATGTCAAAAAACTATTCAAAGAAATCAACCGGTACATTTCCACCCAGAGGAATGTTTTCATCAATCTTGGATGTGCCAATAAACTTTTTGGTAGATGGGTGAAAACTACTATCACGTAATATGTCTGTAGAAGACCAACTATCAGGTTCTTCGTCATCCAAATCTGTTATCTCGATATTGGCTTAATCTGTTTCTTCTGGTTCAGACTTGCCACTACTCCAATTTCCTCGCTCCCCCATTACATGACTTGGCGTCGGAATAAATACCAGAAAATTCAATTCGGTATATGAATACTAAAACAGTTGAAAAACCAAGAATAAAAGCGTTGAACGAGTGTAAACATGGATATGAATATTCAAACGGTTGAACAGCGTAGAATTAAAATGTTGAACGACTATAAACTTGGATAGTGTATATAGATGGACAAATGTAATCATGAATAGTATTTACATTTGTAACCTAATAATATTTAGAGAAGTGATGACTCGAACCTAAAAATCCCAAATAACAGGTATGAAACGAACTAGATAAATTTGAGTAGCCCCAAAAACCCCCGAGTAACCAGTTTCAGACGAATTGGAATAATTTTTTAAAAAAAGGACTTACCAAGGCGGATTAAAAACTTCAAAGTTTATTTCAGCTAGTGCTCAGCTTTTTTCTATTTTGGAATTTTATGAATTTTATAACGAAATTACCTCTCCTTACCCTATACATTTGTCTTATTTTGTGAAATTAATAAATTTAATTTTTTGAAATAGCCTGAGTTATATATGTATGTATGAACAAATAAAGAAAAAAATTTTTTACTTAAAAACCCCCGCTTGGGAAAATCCTGCAGTCGGGCTTGATCTAAGTACTTGATGTTTCATTTATTAATAGATCCAATTACAGTCAGTAATTGTTTTAATGCTAAAAGGTTATCGGCAGTTTTTCAAATAGCATGTGACCATGTGTATGTTCTTGTTAGCTGCTGGTTTAGTATTGCAATGTTTAATTTGCATGCCTTATTGCTGAAATGAGAGGTACTCACAAGCAATTTACAAAAATGTATTTGTTTTTCAATATATTTACTTTTACTAAAGTCTTAAGTATCACTAAAATTCGAGCGTAAATAAAAAATCATAAATATCACCAAACGCAAATAGAATAATGAGAATCTTTACAATTTGTATCGACCATAAAATATTCCTCGAATTTTTTAAACAGCATGCAATTCTCATTATTATCATAATTATTGGGCTCGCCCTGACGCCATTTTACATAAGTCACTGGCGAATCCGAGCTACCCCATCTCCATTTTCCTTCTCTGCTTAAATCATTGCCAGAAAGCCAAAAGTCATCATTTATGTTTTTATCACTTAAGTATTTTATTAAAGTAGATCTCTCATCATCATTTTCAACATAGGCCAACTCTGCTTTTTGTCTACGACACATGTCAGAGGCTGCGAACCAATTCATCTGAAAATACAAAAATAATTGCTTTTTTTGTAACTTTACGGCGTTATGTAAATTTATATACTCACGCACCTTTTCATCCTTAAATATTAAATAATATTTTGATCCTATTTTGACAAAAGGTTCCGGTGGAGGACCCATTTTTAGAATAATATCTGCAGGTAATAATTAAGTTTGAATTAAAATGATCAGAAATACTGCACTAGATTTTAAACTGACCATAGTTAGGATTGATTGTAGATATTTTCTCACAAATATAATCTACCTGTGAATAGCAATTAACATCATTCATATCAAATCTATCTACAGGGATACCCGACAAATGCACACAATCTTCGTAGTTTCGAAGATTATTCGGTTCGCCTTCACGCCAATTGCTATATGTCATTAATCTACCAGTATCGCCCCATGTAAAGTTACCTTCTTGGCGTAAATCATTGCCAGAAATCCAATAGAATCGAATTTTAAGACCTTTGGACATTAAATAGGTCGATAAAGCTGTCATCTCATCGTCGTTTTCAATATTGACCAATTGTGCACCATATGCACGACATTTTTCGCCAGCTGCGAACCAATTCAACTGAATATATGGGAGATGTATTTACTGTAAAAATTGTTAATCACCTTAAATCATTTATAGTTACGTACCCTGTTATCAATAGAGATTATATATTTTTTTGTCCCAATTTGAGTAAATTGGGGACTCACAATATTCGTGTCTTCAAAGAAAATTTATCAGAATTTTAAATCAAATTCTAGTTTTATTCTTTGCTTACCTTCAAATGGACAGCTCTGTAAAACAACATCTTCTCTGCACTCAACATCATTTGAATTGAAGAAACTCTGAGTATTTGTATATTTTACACTAAGTGCAAATAAAAATAAAAAGTTCCATGCTTGAAGCTTCATCTCGAGCTTTCTAAACTTATTACATCCGCTGTTCACAGTATATTACAACAAGTTGGCAAAAATTGATATTTTGAAGCCTAGTCTATATTTTTAAACATACTACATATATATATACATATATTATAAAATTGTGTGTGTGTATAATTAACTTGGCTTCTGAATACCTGGCATTGCCCGCCAGTTTTCAAATTTAGAGTAAAGTCTGCAGCATCTAAATCGCAAGATGGCAACGTTGACCTGAACCTCCTTACGGAATTTCATCAACACACTCCAAATGTTCCAAGTAATTTAAGTGCATTCAATAGCAAATATTAGCTGCGATTTTGGTGAAACAATATTCCATCTTGGATCGAGACTTTCTCGTCTTAGCACTTATTGACATATAACACTTTAGAAACAGCAGATGCCCTTTTATATCGCCAGTTTGCAGGATAGCCAAATTGCTAAAAAAATTTCCCATAGTGAGCAGTTCTTCTTGTAATTTCAATGTCGCTATATCGAATGGCATTAGGATTTTTACGAGTTCTTCAATTTTTCCACGCATCCTCATCCATATGAAACCCTTTGTTGACGATTGTTAAGTCCTAAAAACTGAATTCTAGCGAATTGGACAATCTATATTTACAATTTGCCCCTACTCAAGAGAAGTTTTATTGTTGGCGAACGCAACACTGTTTTTTCTTAATATTAGCAGTACCTAACGTCGCGTTGATTACCAATCGATGGGTGTGTGCGGCGCACCGTACACCTTGTCAGAAAATAATTTGAATTTCGAAATTGATTAGTTCATGTGTAATACCTAAATAAACCTTTGAAAAATACCCAGATATGCATTTCGTAGCAAATTCAATTTTTTCAAGCTCTTGATAAAGGCCAGTTTCACCTCCAGGTGAACCAAAACCCAGTTAGGTTTTTACTACCACTAACTAATACCTCCATATGAGATAGGTTTCGTTGAGGCCTGAAAATTGTTGCACAATGTAATTTAAACAACGTAATTTTTATATTTATATTTTATTTATATTTGCACGCGATATTTTTTGGGGGTTTTTTCATTCAGCTACGCCAGAATTAATTTTTAAGAAACTATTTACTACATCAGTGTTGCTTTTTTACGTTGGCTCATTATTTTCAGCGCTTTTATTTTGAGTATTAACAATTTATTGTTACCGGTAACGACGTTTCGGTAACGGTAATGAGAATGAACCGATAATGGTAACGGTTTCAATCTCTGTAAAAAAAACCTTTCCCATGCCTACTCCATGTGGGAAATATTCCCCAAAATTTCTGGAATCATTGATTTGAACTAGATGTTAATCGTCTTTATATGAATGAATTAGTCGGGCCATACCCGTATATGAAAACAGAAAACAAAAATTTGTAATTAAAAAAATTAACTTTTTGCTTTACAGCGCTTTGAAACTTGACTTAAGGTTTAAACTTATTTAAAAAGCTATATCAGTTGTAAGTCGATGGTTATTCTTAGAAGCAGAGGTTATAAATCGTTAAAAATTTACCCATGCGAATAATTTGATTGGAAACTCCTAGATTAGCAACACTGATTCCACATATCTGAATATATAACAAATTGATAATAATGTACTCACATTAATTAATGACTAAGTTATAAAAAAAACATTTTTCTCGCGTTATCAATTCGGAAATTCCAACGTGAATTTATGTAAGTTTGCGTTACTAGCAATTACTACTCAATCCTGTCCTTTCTTTCCCTTCAAATAATAAAGTTCTGAATTCTTACTTGGTACCTTTTGTAAGTAACTCCGATTTTACCACTACTACTCAAAAATAACAGTCACAGGCTGACAGCAATGTAGTTGGTTTTCAATAACAAAAAAAGTAAAATAATTATTGTTTTTCAAATAGATAACAATTTATTAAAGTTTCAGCACATATCGAAATTAAAGTATAGGAAAACTCACCACACGCACATAACATTGGCAACCGCCTTGCAATAAGCATCAATCATTAAATATTGGTCGTATTTTATAAAAGCAACACAATGCTCTCTATTACTAAAATTATTAGGATCACCTTCGCGCCAAATTGTGTAGGTCATCGGGATGCCAGTGTCACCCCATAAGAAATTTCCTTCTTGACGTAAGTCATTGCCGGAAATCCAAAAGCTATCAGAATTTCCATTCTCAGCTAGGTATCTTGTTATAGCAAATTTTTCGTAATCACTTTCAATATTGGCTAGTTGTGCATTGTATCTACGGCACAGATCAGCGCCTTCGTACCAAGTCATCTGGAAATATGATAACATTATTGTTAATAAGTACTTTCGAATGACTACTTAAGAACTTTTTATTTGAATTAAACTTTTCAAAAAATGATGAAATGTAAGTTTGAAAAGCTCTACCTGACCAAAAACCTTTATCCTTTGTAATTAATTATAAGTAATTATGTAAGCAAATAATTTATAATTTATGACTTATATATGTAGTTAGTGTAGTTGTACTCTATTGGAAAATGCAGTAAAAAAGTTTAATAACTATTTCTGTGTCAATTAAACTTAGATCTAAAAAAACGGTAACACTCAAAATTTCACCATCGAAGATTAAACTGTGGTATGGTAAAATGGTTGCAAAATAGCGTCTTTCTGGTCATAAGAAACTAAAATTTGCCACTTTTGTTCAGACAATTGGTTCAGCAAATTACTTTTTAAGAAAATTGTTTGATAGTTTTTTAAATGTTTTCTTGATAATGAACGACAATTTGTGGTGTAAATTTATGTAAATACGCCACGTACCGTTTCGCTGGTAAATATGTAATATTTTTCCCCTATTTTTACAAATGGCGCCGATGGAGGTCTTATCGTTGGAAGAGTATCTGCAAGAAATAAGCAAATTATAATTGAAAAAATCATAAGTTCTGATTATGCTGAAAGCTCACCATAATCCGTGGTTTTTTCTTCACAAATATACTCCAGCTTGGAATGACAATTAGCATCTTTCATAACATGTCTATCATATTTTTCCCCCGACAAATGTACGCAATCGTGGTTTTCGCCACTCTTAGGAAAATCCGTTTCCCAATTAGTATATGTCATTGGTTTACCAGTATCACCCATTGTAAAGTTCCCCTCTAAGCGTAAATCATTGCCGGATATCCAAAAAAATGGAATTTTAAGACCATTAGTTTTTAGGTAATTAGATATAGCATCCAATTCTGCTACGTTCTCAATATTGGCCAATCGGGCATCATATTTGAGACATCTGTCATTTGCTTCGAACCAATTCATCTGAATGTAGACATATTAACTGTAAAAGTATTTCTTAGTTTTAAATAAATTACATTTAAATACGTACCTTGTTTTCAATAGATATTGTATATTTTTTAGCTCCAATCTGAATGAACTTAGGACGTATAAATTTGGTATCTTTAATGAAAAAACTCTTTTGTCAAATTGTTTAAATAATATTACTCGTTGCTGTAAGACTACCATTAATATAAAAAAAAGAATTTAGAGTTAAGTACACAGAAAAACTGTTATTTAAAGCTTTACCTTACGTCAAAAATCAAAAAATTATAGTCCTCTTAAGAGAAGTATGTGTCGTTCCACGAAGTGGTTATTCATTGAAACTTTAAATACGATTTTCTCAAAAAATTGATTTTTTGATTTATGGCAGACTTGCAGCAAACGAGCGATATGCAATAATATTAATCACTTACTTTCTTCTAATATACAAGTCAACCCAATAATGTTTTGACTGCACTGAACGCCACTAGTCTCCACATAATCTTGCGTGTTTATATATTTTATACTAAGTACAAATAAAAATAAAATATTCCAAGCTTTCAGATTCATTACGAACTTTTTTAACTTATCGTATCCGCCGTTGAGGGAATACTACAGCGATCAGACAAGAAATTAAACTTTAAATACGAATTAACATTTGTATAGTAAACATATACTCTACATTTGTGCTGATACTTGGCATTGTCCGCAAGTATTTAGTATAAAGTCTACAATTTGTCCCGTGTTGCTTTCGTGTTTTCGGTGTTTCAATGCATAAATTGACGGAAAACTCATTTCCAATAAGAATCGAGAACAAAATATGGTAGGAAAAAAGTTCAAATATATCTACTACTAAAATTATTGGGATCACTGTCGCGCCAAGATGTATATGGCTGACTTCTTAAACTTACTTCTACAAAGTTTGTGTACAATTTAACTGCGGTATATTAAACGGAAGCGTATGCAACACTGTTCAATATTGCAAACATCTGTTTCAAGGTGAATTTATATAGACGGTAATGGCAGCAGTACAACAAATTTACCACGGCAACAACAACAGAGATTTGTTGTTGCGACCATAATGGCGGAACACTCTGAATATCAAAATCAGTTGACGAAAGCAGTAGTACAACACGAAGGTAAGGAATCAAACGTGAACGAAGTTTTGACAACCAGCGTTCCTCACCACGACAAAAAAATGGCGCCATAAAAAAGAAGTATGTGTTGCTGGTAACTCCAACTTATATAAATTCACCTTGGTATCCTTTGTTTATTTTGGCATTATAAAACACTGTTGATGTCAAGCTGTCAGCAGGAGCTTTTCCCGCTCGTGAATATTTTTTTCTGTTTTCGGTTACTTGTAGGATGCGTTTTAAAATTTTATGCATTATAAATATTTTGTAGTTTGGAGAAATGGGATTGCAGATTTTGTACGTTGCTTTGAAATTGACATTTTGGAAATCGGCCTTTGTGTAACACAGTAATCAATTTTCTTCTTGGCTGATGTCATTGCCGTATAGCCATCCATTCTTAGCTAGGAAGTTATTTTGTTCCAATAAATTTTTCACAATCACTTTAAATATTAACTAGTCCAAAAAAGGCAAACAATTTCATTGCTAACATACAAAGTACTAATCTATCGTGGCGAATGTGTTCGCTCCATCTGTCAAAAAAAAGTATGTCAAAATAATTTGTCAGGAATACAGTTTCTCTCAATTTTAACTGATACAATCGTTGGCGTAAGCAGCGTGGCCGTTGATAAATTTCAAAAAGTTGCTAAAAAAGTGTCACTGAGAGTAAAAAAGTCTCATCCAATTTTTTTTTAATAAAAGGAACATTTATTTCATTTCGCAGCAGTTTGCATATAAAAAAAAATGTATTGATGTATTGAAAGCAAATTATCAAATTCATAAATATAAATTATATTAATATAAAGTTTGCTAAAAAAAGACGATAAAAAGCCAGTTTGAATGGAGAAGACTGGAATCGAACCTAAACCTTCCGCATAAAAGTCTAGTGCTCTACCCATTAGACTATCGAGGTCGTCTTTATAAATAAGTAACACAAAAAACAAACCCACATATCGCTGTCAGTACCTATACATAATTTAATTTTGTATAACTTTTGCTTTACATATATATAACTTTGTCTTGTTTTGTGAAATAAATAAATTTAAATTTAAAAATAGACTAAGCTTAAATATACATGTATGAACAAATGAATGACAATATAGAAAATTAATTTTTTTTATTTTAAACCCCCCGTTTGGGAGAATCCTGCGGTCCGGCCAGATCTAAGTACTTGATGTTTCATTTAATTAAGTCAATAATTGTTTTAATACTAAAAGGTTATCAGTATGTGTATGTACTTTTTAGCTGCTGATTTAGTATTGCATTGTTTAATGCACATGCCTTATTACTGAAATCAAAGGTACTCACATAAAAGCTATAAAAATATATTTGTTTTTTAATGTATTTACTTTCTATTAGTTTCATATCATATAATGCGAGCATAAATAAAAAATAATAAATATCACCAAACGCAAATAGAATAATGAGAATCTTTACAATTTGTATCGACCATAAAATACTCCTCGAATTTTCTAAACAGCATGCAATTCTCATTATTATCATAATTATTGGGCTCGCCCTTACGCCATTTTACATAAGTCACTTCCGAAGCAGAGATACCCCATCTCCATTTTCCTTCTCTGCTTAAATCATTGCCAGATAGCCAAAAGTCATCATTTATGTTTTTATCACTTAAGTATTTTATTAAAGCAGATCTTTCATCATCACTTTCAACGTTGGCCAGCTCTGCTTTTTGTCTACGACACATGTTAGAGGCTGCGAACCAATTCATCTGAAAATACAAAAATAATTGCTTTTTTATAACTTTACGGCGTTATGTAAATTTATATAATCACACACCTTTTCATCTTTAAATATTAAATAATATTTTGATCCTATTTTGACAAAAGGTTCCGGTGGAGGACCTGTTTTTAGAATAATATCTGCAAGTAATAAGTAAGTTTGAATTAAAATGATCAGGAATACTGTACTAGATTTTAAACTGACCATAGTTAGGATTGATTGTAGATATTTTTTCACAAATATATTCTAATTGTGAAAGGCAATTAGCATCATTCATATCAAATCTATCAACAAATTCCCCCGCCAAAAGTACACAGTCTTCGTTGTTGTGGGCGTTATTCGGTTCGCCCTCATGCCAATTGCTATATGTCACTAATCTACCAGTATCGCCCCATGTAAAGTTGCCTTCCTGACGTAAATCATTGTTAGATATCCAAAAGAATCGAATTTTAAGACCTTTGGACATTAAATAGGTCGATATAGCTGTCATTTCATCGTCGTTTACAATATTGATCAATTGTGCACCATAAGCACGACATCTGTCACCAGCTGCGAACCAATTCAACTGAATATATGGGAGATGTTTTTACTGTAAAAATTGTTAATCACCTTAAATCATTTATAGTTACGTACCCTGTTATCAATAGAGATTATGTATTTTTTTGTTCCAATTTGAGTAAATTGGGGACGCACAATATTCGTATCTTCAAAGAAAATATAAATTTGTCAAAAGTATAAATAAAATTCTAGTTTTATTCTTTGCTTACCTTCAAATGGGCAGCTCTGTAAAACAACATCTTCTCTACACTCAACATCATTGGAATTGAAGAAACTTTGAGTATTCGTATTTTTTATACTAAGTGCAAATAAAAATAAAAAGTCCCATGCTTGAAGAAGCTTCATCTCGAGCTTTCTAAACTTATTGTATCCGCTGTTCACAGTATACTGAAACAGTCTGGCCAGAATTGATATTTTAAATGCGAGTTAATATTTTATATACATATGCACATAAGTATAAAATAAAAGTGTATTTTCATTTTGTTTTGTATGAGAGCTGAGAGTGAGTATAATTAATTAACTTGGCTTCTGAATACCTGGCACTGCCCGCTAGCTTTCAAATTTAATGTAATGGCCATGTTGTTATAGCGTTTTTGGTATTAGATTTGCGGGGAAGGTACACTAGCGGTGGGAGTTCGGGAAGTTGCACAAATCCCCCATTGAAACTGAGAATATAAACACAAATTTGTTGCTTTACTTACAGGGTGTTATGATTACTTATCAACTCTTTCATACCTAATGTTGCGTATATTCAACATTCTCTTCTTTCTGCTAGGTATTCTGCACGTTTACTTATTGCCAAACATTTGAAATTTCCTTCTTAAGTAATTTTTTTTTTTAATGTTTTAAAGGCCAGCAAAAAACCTAAGTGCAAAAGTTTGTAGTAAAATCTTTTGCACTATTTTTTGAAAACAAAAAGCGTTTAATTATTACTTAGTGGGAATTTTCTTTATCATATATGATTATAAAAGATAAGAAAATATGAAAATCAAAAAATTGGAGGAATCGTATTATTCAGTGGTTGCCTACAGCTCCGTAACTATTTTTTTAACCTTTAATAAAAGACAAACAAATCAATACAGAAACATGAAATTTGGTGTCATGATTGTGGAAGATCTAAGTAACCATAATTTCAAAACAAAACGTTTCTATCAAGCTCTATTATAATACAGGCGTCAAAGGGTTAAATATATGATATGATATATGAGTGTTGAGCTTACTTGTGTGGGTGGCACAGCAAGCGAGATTTTATCAATCTAGTAGAATACAGGCTTTGCAACTGTACGTTTTTCCACCACTTTAGTAAGTTTTTTGTTTTATCTACTCACTTTTCACAGTAATAGTGCGGACACACGAGAGTGCATTTCGTTGAAATTCTGCATTTCAAATTTAGGTGAACACACGACAAAAAATTAATTTCAAATTCGTTTTTTGACAGATTATAAGTTTGGAGAAGAAGAAGAATTTTTGTGTGTGTTTTGGGCAAATAAAAATTTTGCCTTTCAGTTGGATGTGGACACCAAGAATTTATATAATAATTGTGGAAAATGAGTTACTCTCCGACTCTATTATTTTATTTTTTCGCTTAATATATATTACAAGAGCAGCTGTTATGAAAACAAAATCCAAAATGTCTAAAAAATTTAATAGATCTTAAATTTTTCCTGTTTTTTACAACCTTGCGTTTGAGGGTTGCTAGATAATTTTTTCATTTCAGACTCATTTCAATGAAATGTATCTGAAATGCAGAATTTCATTTGACACTTTTTGTATGGCGAAATTCTGCATTTCAGACAAATTTCAACGAAATGTTAAATTTGACTGATATGCACTCTCGTGTGTCTGCACTATAACACGATAAGATTGAAAATTTTCCGCGATTCCAAAAACAGCAAAAATGTCGCCCATAATGAGCTGATCTTCTTGCAATTTCCAAGTCGTTATATCGAACGGCAATAGGATTTTTACAAGTTCTTCAACTCTCCACACATTCTCATCCTCATTGACGATTGATATACCATATTTTAAAACAATTCTTTCATATTGGGGCTTTCAATCATCCTAAAAACTGAATTCTAGCGCGTTGGACAATCTATATTTACAATTTGTCCATACTCAAGAGAGTGGTGAACACAACAATGTTTTTTTGATGTGTAAACATTTTAGCTCACGGTATGGGCAAAATTTCAAATGTGTAAAATGTAACAATAACTGTATCGTAAGATGTAAGATAACTGTAACGTCCAGTTCCCTTCTCGCTCACACTACTGCGCGGCATGACTGTGCTACTCTAAACAACAAAGAGAAGAAGAGAGGGAGAAAGTAAAATACGAGCGGAGTTTGTTTGTTTATGTTTCGATCAATTTACTCTCACATATATGTACATACGAAAACAAAATGTGTGTGTACATTTATTCGTGGCAAAATTATTTGTTGGTGTTCAACGTGTGGAGATTGTCTATACCATACAAGCAGAGAAGTCGCCGTAGCAAACACAGGCGTTTGATAGGTTTTGCATTCGGTTAGTTAGATTGCATTAAAATTAAATATTTTTTAAAATACAAAAACAATACAAAATGATAAGTAATAAGGAATCTAGGTTTCAATAAATGTATAAACAAAACGTAGTGATAATGATAGCAAATCACGGCATTATAAAAGACAACACTTTTTTTTATCTATGTAAACAGCAAATATGTTAAACAGAAAAAATCAGACTTATTTATTATAAAATCACTTATTTACTTCAATAAAAATACATTCTTTTTTATTTTTATTAAATGCAGTTAAGACAACTCTCTTTGCGGTGCTTTAAAAAAGTAGTGGGGTGACTAGTCATCCCTGTTGCCTTCCTAAGGTTAAATGTGGAAAGCACTTATCGTCGCCTGAGGATTGATTTGACGTATGTGTATACAAATTCATATACCTATACGCCAAATCAATTCTCAGGCGACGTTTTGTAAAATTTTCACATCTAATAAAATTTCAAATCGACAGGAAGAAAAACTTAAAGCGCGAAAAAAAGAATGCGATTGCAGCTGCGTATATGCGAGCATATAGATCCCGATGCATTGAGTAAAAGAAAAATAATGCAACTACAACATATTAGCCCTATTCACGATTTGGTGGAATTGCAAAATATTTATGCTATCACAACAACAAATATATGTGATATGGAATAAAAATTTGCATTTGCAATGATGTAAGACCATTTGCAATTTATGGTGAATTGGGTTATTATATATATAAAAGATAATGATATCTAATAAGTTTTTAAGTTTATAAAATAATTGTTTTAATTTGAATTACCTAAGCATATAAATTATACATTAAATCCCTATATATGGCTATACATATGTGAGCTTATGTATATGACATTCAGTTAGCTTAACTGTTTACACATCAAATATCTTGCGTGCCTTGCACACATCCATTGTTTTTTTTTTAATATTAACAGTACCTAACGTCGCGTTGATTACCACCGGCGCATAGTACACCTTGCCAAAAAATAATTTGAATTTCTAATTTGATTAGTTCATGTGTAAAACCTAAAAACGCCAATCGGGGCATTTTGTAGCAAATTGAATTTTGTCAACTTTTTGATAAAGGCCAGTGTCACCTTCGCCTTCAATGCTTATTTCCTGCAAATCCGTATGCTTATCCAATAAAGATATATATTTCACCATGTTTCTACCGTTGTCAGTTATACTGTTTTAGATATTGAGATGTGAATACCCAAAGACCTTATCAAGATCAATTAATATTTTGGGTTTTAAAAGTTAAAATCAGTAGGAAAATTAAAAAAGTGCGCTTTTTTCACAATTTTTTTAAATTTTCACGTCCCATATGTAACTTTTCCAGATTGATACTTTCAGTAAATTTACTGTGCATAAAAAAGATTACCCGTGACGCTCTGAGTAGCAGTCCAACAGACAGCTAACTATGCCGCAGAGGTTGTAGCTCGATATGTCCTTACTATATGAAGCACACGATTATGCTTTTGCAGCCTTACCTTTAACCCGTAGGTGCTTCTAATGAAGTTTTTGTGGAACACTTTAACCCTTGAATACCCTTTCAAAAAGGACTTTATGGAATTTCTCAAAAAAGAGCCAAAAAGACCCATAGGTAAGTGTTAATAGGTTAAAATATTCTGAGGAAAGATTTCTCGTAAAATTTTAGTGTGGGTTTTTGAAGGAAAAATTCATCTTAAATGCGTATTTAAGCCTAAATTACAATAACGTGTCATGGGCGCGACAGTAAAACAAACCCAGCGGTTCACTGCCAGTAAATTTAAAAATGGAACTAACCTGAGCAGGGCTACTGGTTTAGTGATGTTAACTAAAAGAGTTTTTTTCAAGATGGTCCAGTTCGAGAACGGTAATCGCTAAAGCTAAAATATTTTGAAAATCTTCATAAATTAAACCGAGATTCATTTTTAGAGGTGTATAACAAGACCGATCTTTTTTGTGTATGGGACTTGAGGCAATTTACTGTGTACTACTATACATTTTTTGAAATTACTGTATAATTTAAACGAATTACTGCATTACTGTATAGACCTTAAAACATCTGTAAAATACACTAATTACTGTACAGTTAACATCACTGCTACAAACTGTTACTGTTTAACTACCACGATGCGTTAAGGTCCGTAACAATTTTCTTAAAATTGTTGTACAATATAATTTAAACAACGTAATTTTGCTAAAATTTTTGATTAACAAAATCAGCTCTTTTCTTTACAGAGCTTTTATACCTGTTTGAAACTTGACTTTAAGTAGAAACTTAATTAAAAAATCTATGTTAGTTGTAAGTCGATGATTGTTCTTGGAAGCAGAGGTTGTAAATCATTACAAATTTACCCATGAGAATTATTTAATTAGAAACCCCTTGATTGGCAACACTAATCCACATATTTGAATGCATAACAAATTGATAATATTGTATTAACATTAATCAATGACTAAGTTATAAAATCAATTCGGAAACTAGCAACTACTACTCGCTTCTTTGACGACCGGGAGGTTTGGGTTCAATTCCTATCTTTGTGTGGTGATTGATTCTCATAACCTTCTTATATCCACTATCAATATGAAGTGTATGAGAATTATAAGAAAGTGTACAAGTATACATCTTGGTTGGTAATGGCAAAACTACTAAGCTGATAAAAATTTACCACACCACCGTTCGAAATTAGCGTTAAACTATAGGTCCAACCATGGCAGAAGAATTAAAAAGGGAGATGCATTTTGACAAGTAAGAGGAACTTTGACAATTGGGAAAACATTTGTTTTGATACTATTTTTCTCTTTGCAACTGCGTTGTATTTTCATAGTTCAATTTTTAAGTGAGAATTTATAAGAAAATAATTTGCATAGTATTGCATGTAAATAGAGAGAATTAGGTGCTGCTTTTTATATTATTTTTTAACTCTTAACATGTTCAAGGTAAAACAAATTAAAATAACATTATTTATAATTTTTTTTATTATAAATAAAATTTATAATTTAGTACTAAGTAATAATGGTAGTTATTTTGGATCATACAAATTATTGCAAATTTATTGAAAATTGGAAATTTACAATTTCTTTTACATTTATTTATTTAATTAGATGTGTGCATACACCAAAAAAGAACAGAAAAAGAAAAAAAAAACATTACAACATTTCTTTTACAGTTACAATTTTTTTCCTTTTAACGAATCGCTCAACAACAAAAAAAAATTATCTACCGGTTTAAGGTTGTATTTGCGAGTATCGTACAGTGCTGCCAATATGCTGTATTATTCCTAAACAGTAGTATTAATAATCTACTACTAACTCTCTTTTTTGTATCCATTTCAAAAAATGCATCTCTAAAATGTTCCTCATAATTGTCGAAAATTTAAAATGGCTACTTTTTGAAAAATTCATTTACCTCTAAGTACTTCTACCATGGGTCCAACTATGTGGTATCACAATGGACCTTTCAGACCTGTGTGTAGCTCTCGACAGAGAATCCAACCTAAACTATTTGCAGAAATTTGTTGTTTTTTTTAATTTACTTATTTAAATATGTAAAGTGGTCGTCTCAGATAAGCGGTTATTGTGCTGATCACCTACGTAGAGTGTCATGGCTCGATGCTCGGCACGATTCTACACAGTATCACCTCCAAGAGTAAAAATTGTGTAAGAAAAGCAAAACATCCCAAATTATTCAGTAAAATGTCCATATATTTAAATTACTTAAAAAAAAAGCTATAGCCACCCACCAAATAATATAAAAGCGACAAAAATATGATTTTAAAAAACACTTTTCATAGTTTCACTAATTTATTCACTGAATATTAATTAGAATGACTTCAAGTTACTTTAAACCACGGGAGAAACTTTACTAAATTCATAACCAATTGATACCTCCAAAAAGGATTCTAACTACATTGTACGTTCTGGATTTGCGCCATTTTTTGATTTTGAAAATACAAAACGAAAAGGATGATATAAATAGTTTCTAGAAGATTTCCAAAATCATCTAAATTTTTTTATGTGCATCATAGGTACAACAGAAAAAAAAAATTAAAAAAATTATACAAACTTTGTGTATTATTACACATATTTGAGTTTTTGAGCTCATGCCGAGCTTCTAGCCCAGACACCCTAGGAGTCCAGCACAACCCTCCGTTTGATACATGTTTCGATAATCTTTGGTTTGGCACATGTGGTTTTGGTCAGATCCCTACGTATTTTCATAGAAATATATGGGGATATTGCGTTTTTGGACGTGCATAGAAGTACATTTATATGACATACAGCTAAATGCTTTTGGTTATTTTATTGGCCCAGTGCTTTTTGCATATGTTCAATTAAGTACTCAGGTAAAAATAAGAAAAAAAATATTAAGTAGAAAACAGGTAAAATACAGGAAAATATTTTTTGTCTCATTCATTTTTACGTTTTATTTTGTTTATAAATGGAGTGTTGCGATAAAATACGAGTGGTAATTGTCTTATTGATTCACATAGTTCACTTTTGAGTGTTGTTGATCATACAAAATATATGCGGGTCTGGCCAGACCACATATGCCAAATCGAAGTATATGAAATGCATATCTTTATAATTATGCTTGTATAACTCGAATCCTAAAATATGATAGATAATGAATATTTAGGAAAACTCACAAAATTTGAAGTCGCTAGCTCACTCAGAAATACTTACATATATTAAAATTGCAATTAAAATGGAAAAAAGGCCTGGTTAGATCCATGTGACAAACAGAGGGTTAAGGATGTAGTCTGGTGTTCCGGCTTAATTTGCAAGGTTTTTTTCAGGAATTTTTTATTACAATCATTTCAATTTTCTTATATATTATTATAGACATCTTTAACTGTGCAAAAAAATATTTTTTTTAGTGTTTTTTACGCCCAAAGTGGACACCTAAAAAAAAGGTGTGTGGATGGCCCAGGTGATTGCGACACTTGAGGTCATCTGAGGCAAAAAATTTAAATAGAATATCTGTAGGTTTGCCATTCTGGCAGGGAGGAGATATAAACATTTTTATTAAAAAATACTTCTAAACAAAATTTAAAAAAATTGCCCTTTTTTGTTGAAAATCGGGATAAAAAATAGAAAATAATGATTAAAATTAAATAATTCTACTACCTGCGATAGCCAAAGGTGTGTAAAATAACGTATTAAAGCTTCAGCCCAATTGGCTTTATAGAATTTCTTCAAACCCCTGGGCCGATCAAAAATGCGTTGTTTCGAGAAAAACGTTTTTTAAGTTTTAACAACACATACAGTTTAACAAACGCTCGTTAATATTTTGAATTTCAGTATATTTTTAATACATTGTACTTTTAAAATACATAATAAAAAAAATTGATTTTTTGAAACTCGAACACCAGACTACATCCTTAAATAAATAAAAACAAAAATTAAAAAAAAATATACAAATACCACTATGCAACAGGAGAAGAGTATGTCCTTAGAAAAGATGAAAATATGATAACTGGAGGCGATAGCACTTGATCGCAAAAGATGGCGAGCACTCGTTGTAGAAGCAATGGACCACCGAGGATTGTAAGCTATGAAGAAGAAGAAGAATGTGTATGTACTTGTTAGTTGCTGGTTTAGTATTGCATTGTTTGTGCATTTGCATGCCTTATTACTGAAATCAAAAGCACTCACATACAATCTATAAAAATATATTTGTTTTTCAATATATTTACTTTTATTAAAGTCTTAAGTATCACTAAAATGCGAGCATAAATAAAAAATAATAAATATCACCAAACGCAAATAGAATAGTGAGAATCTTTACAATTTGTATCAACCATAAAATATTCCTCGAATTTTCTAAACAGCAAGCAATTCTCATTATTATCATAATTATTTGGCTCCCCCTGACGCCATTTTACATAAGTCATTGGCGAATCCGAGCTACCCCATCTCCATTTTCCTTCTCTGCTTAAATCATTGCCAGAAAACCAAAAGTCATCATTTAAATTTTTATCACTTAAGTATGTTATTAAAGCAGATCTTTCATCATCATTTTCAACATTGGCTAGCTCTGCTTTTTGTCTACGACACATGTCAGAGGCTGCGAACCAATTCATCTGAAAGTATAAATATACTAATTGCTTTTTCTATAACTTCACGGAATTATTGTATGTAAATTTATAAACTCACGCACCTTTTCATCCTTAAATATTAAATAATATTTTGATCCTATTTTGACAAAAGGTTCCGATGGTGGACCTATTTTTAGAATAGCATCTGGTAGTAATAATTAAGTTTGAATTAAAATGATCAGGAATACTATTTTATATTTTAATCTGACCATAGTTAGGATTGATTGTTGATATTTTTTCACAAATATACTCTAAATTTGAAAGGCAATTAGCATCATTCATATCAAAGCTATCAACAGAATCCGCCGACAAATGTACACAATCTTCGTTTTGGAGATTATTCGGTTCGCCTTGGCGCCAATGGCCATATGTCATTAATCTACCAGTATCTCCCCATGTAAAGTTGCCTTCTTGACGTAAATCATTGTTAGATATCCAATAGAGACGAATTTTAAGACCTTTGGACATTAAATAGGTCGATATAGCTGTCATTTCATTGTCGTTTTCAATATTGACCAATTGTGCACCATATGCACGACATTTTTCACCAGCTGCGAACCAATTCAACTGAATATATGGGAGATGTATTTACAGTAAAAATTGTTGCTTTAAAACAATTATTGTTACGTACCCTGTTATCAATAGACATTATATATTTTTTTGTCCCAATTTGAGTAAATTGTGGGCGCAAAATATTTGTGTCTTGAAAGAAAATATAAATTTGTCAAAAGTATAAATAAAATTCTAGTTTTATTCTTCGCTTATGTATATACCTTCGAATGGGCAGCTCTGTAAAACAACATCTTCTCTGCACTCAACATCATTGGAATTGAAGAAACTTTGAGTATTCGTATTTTTTATACTAAGTACAAATAAAAATAAAAAGTCCCATGCTTGAAGCTCCATCTCGAGCTTTCTAAACTTATTGTATCCGCTGTTCACAGTATACTAAAAAGTCAGACAAGAATTTATATTTTAAATGCTACATATATATATATATATATAATAAAAGTGTATTTTCATTTTGTTTAGCATGAGAGCTGAGAGTGAGTATAATTAACTTGGATTCTAAATACCTGCCATTGCCCGCTAGCTTTCAAATTTAATGTAAAGTCCGCAGCATCTTCCTGGTTGTTATAGCGATTTTGGTATTGGATTTGCATGGAAGGTACACTAGTGGTGGGAGTTCGGGAAGTTGAGCATATTTCCCATTGAAGCTGAGAATATAAATACAGGTACACCTCGCTTAACACGGGAGTTACGTTCCTGGAAAATGGCGTGTTTAAGGAAATCGTGTTAAACGATACAAGAAACCAGGAGGGTTTCAAGATTTTAAAAGACACCCAAAACATGTTTTTAATTGAAATTATAGTTGTACATATGTATATATGGGACATTCTCTGTCAATGGGAGAGCCCCCCCCCTCCCCTGTCCAAAATTGGTTATAGTATTTTAGAGCATGCTTGGGCTCAAATGAAAGCTTATTATCTCTAGTTTCAAATGCAACAAGGCCTTTTTTGATTTTGCATAATGGCGGACCAATATGGCGGCTGCAAGCCTACCACCTCACCATAAAATAATAGTTTTATCAAGCATACGTTTACCCAAGTCATCATAAAAAAACAGATAAAGTTTTTTTTTCGTATATTTTTTTCGCTGATTATGAATCCAATATTATTTTTCACGGGGAATGTTACGTTCTGTCCCTAACCTCAAAAAAAGTTCCAAAAAGGCTGTTTTTTGGGTCTCACGCCTACCCAAGCCATCATAAAACGACAGAAAAAACCTATTTTTATGTAGTTTCAGCTGATGAACATGAATCTAATATTATTTTCCACGGACAATGTTACATGTCGTCCCTAACCTCAAAAAATGAAAAATCCCAATAAACTTTTTTTCGTGTCTCACGTGTCCCAAGTCACCAGAAAACTTAATAGGTTAAAATATTCTGAAGAAATATTTCTCGTTAAATTTTAGTATAGGTTTTTGAAGGCAAAATTCATCTTAAATGTAGATTTAAGCCTAATTACAATAGCGCGTCATGGCAGTAAAAAAAAATCAGCTGTTCACTGCCAGTAAATTTAAAAATGGAGCTGAATTGAGCAGCGCTGCAAACTGCCATTGATTTACTGCCACGAAGCGCTATGATAATTTAGGTTTTTTATATCGGTTCATTATTATCAGGGATTTTATTTTGAGTATTATAAGATTGAATCGATAAGAAATCGATAATGGTAACGGTAAGTATAACGGTTTCAATTCCTGCAAAAATCCGTTTCCCGCGCCATGGAAATATTCCCCTAAAATCATTGATTTGGACTAGATGTTGATCAGTCTTTATATAAATGAATCAGTCAGTCGGGCCGGTGTATGCATTTATTAGAAATAAACGAGTTACAGAGAACAAAAATTTGTATTAAAAAAAAATTAACTCTTTTCTTTACAGTTCTTTTATACCTGTTTGAAACTTTGACTTAAGGTTTAAACTTATTTAAAAAAGCTATATCAGTTGTAAGTCGATGATTGTTCTTGGAATGATTTAATTGGAAACCCCTTGATTGCCAACACTGATCCCACAAATTTGAATGCATAATAAATTGATAATATTGTACTCACATTAATTAATGACAAAGTTATAAAAATAGCATTTTTTCGGGTTATCGATTCGGGAATTCCAAGATAAATTTATGTAAGGTGGTGTTACTAGCAACAACTCCACGCTCCTCTCCTTCCTTTCTTTTCAAATAGTAAAATTTTGAGTTCATGTAGATCACTGGTTCTCAAGTAGTGAGGCGTGCCTCCGTAGGGCAATAAACAAATATTTGCAATCATAATATTTAGTATTTAATAAAATAATTTCTCTTTTCTTTTATATTATGTGTTAAAATATCCGCCTTTTAGTAAAAACTGAATTAAATTCAATTATTAGGCTTTAAAGGAACAATGATTCAAGAATTGGGGGGAGGGGGGAGCGTAAGATGAAAACAGTTGAGAACCGCTGATGTAGAAGGTGATAGCAAGATTACATTTCATCTTGGCAAAAACAACACATCTTTGTTGTTGCATCAGATATCATAAAATGTCAAATCAGCCGTACAACAAAATAATAATAACACATTTTTGTTGTTGCGGCCATAATGGCGGCGTGAAGAGAATGTTAAAATGGAGAATATACGTAAACAAACAATCAAAAGTAAACAATGATTTTGACAGCCAATGATATTGACCACGGAAAAAAAGAAGAGTGAGTTGCTGGTAACTTCTCTTGGTATAAACTCACCTTGCTTAGTACCTTTGGTAAGTAACTACGATTTTACCACTACTACTCAAAAATAACAGTCACAGGCTTTTACCAAAGTGGTTTAAATTTTTCAATCCAAAAAATTAATATAAAAGAAATTACTGTTTTTCAAATAAATAACAATTTATTAAAATTTCAGTATATATCGTAATTGAAGCATAGAAAAATTCACCACACGCACATAACATTAAAAACGGACTTGCAATAAGTATCAATCATTAAATATTGGTCGTATTTTGCAAAAAGAACACAATGCTCTCTATTACTAAAATTATTAGGATCACCCTCGCGCCAAATTGTGTAGGCCATCGGCAATCCAGTGTCACCCCATAACCAATTTCCTTCTTGACGTAAGTCATTGCCGGAAATCCAAAAGTGATCATAATATCCATTCTCAACTAGGTATCTTGTTACAGCAAATTTTTCGTGATCACTTTCAATATTGGCCAGTTGTGCATTGTATCTACGACACAAATCAGCGCCTTCGTACCAAGTCATCTGGAAGTAATAGAACATACTGGGTAAAAATTAGCTTCGAATGACTACTTAAGATCTTTTATTTGTATTAAACTTTTCAAAAATGATGAAATGTAAGCTTGAAAAGCTAATTTGTTCACTTGGCAATTACTCTATCTAACTCTAAATTTATGACTTATATATGCAGTTAGTGCAGCGGCACTTTATTGACAAATACAGTAAACAAGTTCAATAATTATTTCTGAGTCAAATCAAATTAGATCTAAAAAACAGGAAAACATTGAAAATTTAACCATAGAAAACTGTAGTATGGTACTTTGGTTCAAACAATTGGTCAGCAAATTACATTTTAAGAACATTTTTTCCTACTTTTTCACATGTTTTTCTGATAATGAACGACAATTTGAGATGTAAATTTATGTAAATATTCACACACCCTTTCGCTGGTAAATATGTAATATTTTTCCCCTATTTTTACAAATGGCGCCGATGGAGGTCTTATCGTTGGAAGAGTATCTGCAAGAAATAAGCAAATTATAATTGAAAAAATCATAAGTTCTGATTATGCTGAAAGCTCACCATAATCCGTGGTTTTTTCTTCACAAATATACTCCAGCTTGGAATGACAATTAGCATCTTTCATAACATGTCTATCATATTTTTCTCCCGACAAATGTACGCAATCGTGGTTTTCTCCATTTTGAGGAAAACCCGTTTCCCAATTGGTATATGCCATTGGTTTACCAGTATCGCCCATTGTAAAGTTCCTTTCTAAGCGTAAATCATTGCCGGATATCCAAAACAATGGAATTTTAAGACCATTAGCTTTTAGGTAATTAGATATAGCATCCAATTCT
The DNA here is from genome assembly GCA_963691655.1 of Toxonevra muliebris. Taxonomy (NCBI): domain Eukaryota; kingdom Metazoa; phylum Arthropoda; class Insecta; order Diptera; family Pallopteridae; genus Toxonevra; species Toxonevra muliebris. Next base: position 116,398,374 of record OY829326.1, on the reverse strand, counting down.
GCTACGTTCTCAATATTGGCCAATCTGGCATCATATTTGAGACATCTGTCATTTGCTTCGAACCAATTCATCTGAATGTAGACATATGTATTAACTGTAAAAGTATTTCTTAGTTTTAAATAAATTACATTTAAATACGTACCTTGTTTTCAATAGATATTGTATATTTTTTAGCTCCAATCTGAATGAACTTAGGACGTATAAATTTGGTATCTTTAATGAAAAAACTCTTTTGTCAAATTGTTTAAATAATATTACTCGTTGCTGTAAGACTACCATTAATATAAAAAAAAGAATTTAGAGTTAAGTATACAGAAAAACTGTTATTTAAAGCTTTATCTTATGTCAAAAATCAAAAAATTATAATTCTCTTGAGAATAGTATGTTGTGTTATTACGTTCTACTAAGTGGTAGTTAATTGAAATTTTAAATGCGATTTTCTCAAAAATTTGATTTTTTGATTTATGGCAGACTTGCAGCAAACGAGCGATATGCAATAATATTAATCACTTACTTTCTTCTAATATACAAGTCAACCCAATAATGTTTTGACTGCACTGAACGCCACTAGTCTCTACATAATCTTGCGTGTTTATATATTTTATACTAAGTACAAATAAAAATAAAATATTCCAAGCTTGCAGCTTCATTACGAATATTTTTAACTTATCGTATTCGCTGTTGAGAGAATACTACAGAGATCAGGCACGAAATTATACTTTTAATCCGAATTAATATTTGTATACATAACTTTTATAAGCTTATAATAAGCATGTGTTTGTATTTTGTTCTACATTAGTGCTGAGAGTAAAATTAACTTAGCGCTTAATACCAAGCACTGCCCGCTAGTTTTTAGTGTAAAGGCTGCAGTTTATCCGGTGTTGCTTTAGTGGTTATGGTGTTTCAATCCATAAATTTAGATGAAAAATGTTTGTTTTTCAAATAAATAACAATTTATTAAAGTTTCAGCACGTACCAAAATTGAAGGATAGGACAACTCATTTCCAATAAGAATCGAGGACTAAATATTGATCGTATAGTAGGAAAAAAATTCAAATTATCTCTACTACTAAAATTATTGGGATCACTCTTCCGCCAATATGTGTATGGCCGACTTCCAAAACGTAATACTATAAAGTTTGTGTACAATATAACAGATATGTAAAATGGAAGCGTTTGCATCACTGATGACCATTGCAAACATATGCTTCAAGGTGAATTTATATATAAGATGATAGCAGCAGTCCAGCAAATTTACTACAGCGCTTTGTTGCTGCGGTCATAATGGCGGAGCAATCTAAATGTCAAAATCATCTGACGAATGCAGTAGTACAACACGGCAACAACACATCCAAGAAATCATCTTTGTTGTTGGGGCCATTATGACGGACGAAAAAAAGTAAACAAAGAATCAAACGTAAACCAACGTTTGAAAACCAGCATTCCTCACCACAAAAAAAAAATTGGCACCATAAAAATGAAAAAGAAGAATGAGTTGGTAATTGTCTTTTGCATTGCATTTACGACGCAGATCAGCCTCTTCACTGCCAGTGTGTTCTATGCAATGGTTTCTCATGTATACAGTTTCAAACATTTTCTTTGCATGGGAGGCGTCACGCATATTTTATTTATTCCATTCATTTTTTTTCTAGCATTTTCCATTGGCAATCAAAGCTCTCTAACCACAAATAATTTAGTAAATATACCTTATAAAACCGAGGTGGAACAGACACTAACTCAAGTCTACCCATACTTTACCCACCAAATTCCATTGACAAATCATATTATCATTCCAAATCTTAGTACTGAACTAAAAATTGTTTCTAAGAAATATATATAAAAGCATTAGAGTTGAACGGAAACGGTCACGCCTATCCATATTTTTTCATAGAATGCCATTGACAAATAACGTTTTTTAGAGACGTGCTACAAATGAATACTGAGATATTCCGTAGCTAAAACTCAAATTATATAGGAGATGCCATGTCCCCTTTTTTCAATTTCACAGACCTTTTTCCTGCGGCATTACATTGCCAATTAAGATCCTTGTACTAAATTATCTGAGTTATTGATGGGCATATGTCCATGAAATCAAGTTACAGTTTTATATAATAGTAAAAAAAATTAATTATTTGTATAAAAAAGAATCATTTAGTGGGTTCACCTGTAGTGGGATTCGAACTCACTGTTCGTTGTTTTAATTCTAATTGTTTTTTGTTGTATATTTATTTTTTCCCACCACACCGATAAAAAAAAAAAATATATTGAAAAAAAAAAAAATATTTGATCTCGCTTTAAGTGGGATTCGAACTCATCATTCTCAACATTCCAGGAAAAACATTAATATTTACAATAAAAAATGTAAGGGGAACAAATTTTAAACTATTAACTTTAGATATATGCCACCACTGACTTTATTTTCGCAAACGTTAAGGTCTATAATCTTTCCATACATAATTTTTATGTACCTCTTATAGTTTAAGCAGCATTTTGTATTAAGTAGCTAAATTTTATAAAAAAGCTGACTTTGGTCCAAATAATGGTCTATATTAAAGAAACTATTTGAAATTAACTTAAAATAAATATCGACTTAACTCGACAAATGCCCAAAGCAATTACAGACTAAATTTCATGACAATCCGTTGCGAAATATAGAAACCTATTAGGACTAAACATTTAACAGAGCTCTATTATATATATAGGTTGGTCAGATTTTCCGACATCTAAAATGAATGTTGTCTGTTATTTTGATTAGTTTTGTATCTAAGACGGTTTGAATGTTCATAATTTTCCATAAAACAGTTTTTGAAATATATTAACCCTTTAACTGTTTCTTTCTGCCTTGCGGATTTGTTTTCCTTTTCCCACACGAATTTACCTTTTCTAAAATGTCTTAAATATTCCAAAGAGAACCAATATGTTCTTATAATTTTATTATACATAGGCCAGTGAACACTAGAAACCTAGAAACTTAGTGTCCTGTTAGCAAATACTTTTTTTAAAGTAATTTCCAAACGAAAGTTATATTTGATATCGCAAAATTCAATTTTTCCAAAAAAAAAAGAACTAAAAATACCTCTGCGAGTGGGAGGTAAAGGCTTACCATCTTCCACAAAAATATTTTGTGAAAACTGTTTCAGATGTAAAATCAATCGATATTTTGTAGGTTTTAATTTATCAAAATAATCCAAACTTTAGCTTTGTGTAAAATCACGAAACGACGGGACACGAATAACTTATTTTTTTGAGCTCAATTATAATCATCTTTTAAAACCTTGTTATTTTTGAAATTCCTGATTTTGTTGGACAGCGTATTTTGAAGTCTCAAAGGGAAACAATACAATGTTTCACTTTAGTAGATTAACTTTAATTTGTTATGGGGTAATGGCGGTAAAATAAAGCCTTTTTGGTCATATCAAAAAAAAATTTCCCACACAACTTTTGTTCAAACAATTTGTTTACCCTTTCGGTAGTAAATATATAACATTTTCCCCCTATTTTTCAAATAGCTCCGATGGAGGGACTATTGTTAGAAGAGTATCTGTAAAAAATAAGCAAATTCTCACCAATCTAGTTTGGTATTGCAATTAACATCTTTTATAATGTGTCTTTCATATTTTTCTCCCGCGAGAACATCTCTTGCCTCCAACCAATTCATCTAGACGACCTCGATAGTCTAGTGGGTAGTGCACTAGACTTTCATCTGGGAGGTTCGGATTCGATTCCCGTCTTCGTCTGGTGGTTAATTTTCATTACTTTCTTATATTCACTATCAATATGAAGTGTATGAGAATTATAAGATAGTGTACAAGTACACACATTGGTTGGTAATGGCAAAACCACCAAGCCGATAAAAAATTGCCACACCGCCGTTCGGAATCGGCGTTAAACTGTAGGTCCAACTATGTGGTATCACAATGGGTCGTTCAGGCCTAAGTGTGTCTCTCGACAGCCACTCCAACCTAACCTAACCAATTCATCTGAATGTAGACATATCTACTATAAAAATATTTTTTTATTTTAAATTAATAACAATACAGGTCTTGCTATCAAAAAATGTTTTATGTATATTTTTAGCCCCAATCTGAATGAACTTGAGACATATATATAAATTTTATGTCTTTAATGAAAAAACAGTTTTGACAAATTTTTAAATAATATTACTTACTCTCTTTTAAGATACAAATGAATTCAATAATATTTTGACTGGACTGAACGCCACTGTTCTTTCTATGTTCTTATGCCTGGTTTTCACTTTGTCAAATTCAATTAAATTTGCCAGCATGTTTCATATGGTAAATTCTCTCTTTTCTCTCTTTGACGGCAAATATTACATAGTGAAAACCAAGCATTACGGATTTATATTTTCTATACTAAGTGCAGGTAAAAATAAATAGTTCCAAACTTGAAGCTTCATTCTGATCTTTTCAATCTTATCATATTTGTTATTCTCAGAATTCGAAAATGATGTAGCGGTTAGGTAATTTACTTATACATACGTTTGCATATAAAATTAGCGGCTGTGATTGTATTTGCTGCAAAACAAGTTGCGGAGAACAAAAATATAAAAAATTTAAGAAACTCGGCTCATGTTTTTGAATGAAATAGCTCATGAGTTGAGAAACACATTAATATTTAGGTAGTAAATCATTACAAAACAAACCCCTTTAAAAAGAACAGGTTATAACTGAAAGCCTGTTTGGTTTGCATCGTTAAACAAAACTCTTGATAATACACAGGTAAAAACATAAATAAGTAAATTATTATTTTGGTGCATTGATGTTTGTATTCAGGTATTATAAAATAAGTATTTGCTTATTGTTAATAATTCGAAAACACTCTGCATAGTAGCTGAATTTCTCTTGTTGTTTGTAGCAGTAAAACCTAATCAAAGCGTCATTCGTCTTCTTTTCTTTTTTGAAATTAGAGGCCACCAACTTTAAGTCTCAACTGTCTAGATCATTTTTGAATAATTAATAACCTGTATATCGGTAATTTGTGATTTTATTTTTTCGCTGAACGATAATAAATTTTGCCTGCTTTTTATTTTTTCGATCTTGTATAAAAATCATTGCTTGATTTTTATGTTTCTGTTCAACCAAAAAAATCAATTTATTTGTTTATTCGAGAATAAAAATTATCTTCTAAGTTATATTTTTTTACTCGGGAATAAAAACCTATATTTGGAGTAGTGCGTTGTTTTCAATTTTTCCAGAAAAAAAATGTAAAATAATTTTTACATAAATAAAAATAAAAAGCTGTAAATAAAAATTATTGCCAGGTCCAATATAACATACAACCAGTTTGGTTTACTCAACTGTGTTCTCCGACAATTTAGAGCAGGCCGATTTTTTTCATTTAATCCGTTGGATAATCATTATTTTTTATCTTTGCTTTATACAAATCGCGATAATCATTTCGTACAAAATATTTTTAAACAGAGGAATAAATTTTGGCAAAAAGCAACTCTGCAACGAGCTGAAGGTAACCACCTCGACCGAGCACGGAAAAAATGTTTTATGTTCGTCGAACACCAAGCACCAATATATCCAGGTAATTCGCTATTTGCACTTGCTGTAGTTCCCAGAATTGGACAAATTCTTGATAGTGTTAAACAGTATTGAGGTAAAGCGAGATATGAGATATAAGGAGTGAGATTGAAAAAATCTTAACGCACGTTTTACCTAATAATTTTTTTTGGGTGTAAAATTTAAAAATTTCTTTGATCTAGTTATCTTTGAAAAATATGTCAGTTGTTATTTTCAATGACAAACATGTTGATTTATTGTGAGTTTGATCAAAATGGGTGAAGAAAAAGAAGTACGTCTTAAAATTATTAAAAATTTAAAAAAAAATCAAAATTGGTCCTACAAAAAATTGATCAAAGAATTGAAGGTCTGCCGTCAAACTGTTTCCAATGTTATTTAACAGTTTCAGGAGAATTTGACCATCGATAGGAAACCTGGTTCGAGAAGAAAACAAGGTCCACATGATATTGGGAAAGCCAAGAAAATAGAAAGCATATTGAAAAGATCTCTAAACACATCTAATAGAAAAGCTGCCCGGTTAGCCCAGTGCTCTGACTATTTGGTGCGAAAAGTTAAAGCCAATGCAGGTTTGAAAACATACAAAGTCCAAAAAGTTCCAGACATGAATGCTGCAAAAAATGTAGACGCCAAAAGTAGGTCTCGGAAATTAAAATCGAATTACATACAAAAATATTCATGTTGTATAATGGACGACGAAACGTATCTACTGGCAAATTTTACGCAGCTTCCGGGTCAAAATATTTATATTGCTGATGCTCGAGGAAATGTCGAAGAACAATTTGAATCCAAAAGCAGACAAAATTTCCTAAAAAATTCCTGGTATGGCAAGCTATATTCAGTTGCGGCAAAAGAAGCAAGTCATTTGATACAGTGGTCTGCATATAAAATTACCTCCAAACTAGTTTGGGACTGCCTACAGCTCCTAATCTATCTAGCTTCTCATAACAGAGTACAACTCATTTGGGTGCCAGGGCATAGAGGACATGTAGGCAATGAAATGGCGGACGAACTTGCAAGGAAAGGATCATCCAGTGAATTCACTGGACCACGACTATTCTGCGGTCTACCATGGAGTTCCGTTAAAATCAGTTTAAAAAATTGGCTGGACAGTAACTCGCTACAAGCGACAACAAGCTAAATCATTCATGCCAAAGATCTGTCAACGCAGAACTAAACAACTGCTTAATTTAGGCAGGAACCAAATCCGAATTGCCACAGGGTTCTATACAGGGCACTGGAGGGTAAAAAAACACCTATCGAACTTGGGTCTAGCACAAGACGATACGTGCCGAATATGTATCGAGGAGGAAGAAACAGCAGAACATATTTTATGCCACTGTGAAGGTCTAATGAGGACTTGACTTCGTTACTCGGGAAACTCTATCCTACAACCGCAAGACATTGCGGATTGTTCTCCTAAAGAGATATTAAATTTCTTCAAAGGAAATAAACTCATAGGAGAACTATAAACACAATAATCTTTGAGGTATATCACAATAGGCCCTAGATGGCCGCAGTGATCTGGGAAATTATTGCCCACCTCCGTATTAATCTAATCTAATCTACAGTTGGCTCTATAAATACCGAAATATACATCAAAGAATGTTTGAAAAAAAGACTTCTTCCTTTCATAAAAGAGCACAATGTGTCCACATATTTTTGGCTCGATTTGGCATCACGTGACTACGGCAAGAAAGCTCTGGAGTGGTACCAAAGTAATAACATAGTTTTTTTAGCAAGAGAGGCCAATCCTCCAAATTGTCCGGAGCTAAGACCAGTGGAGAGATATTGGGCTCTTGTGAAAAGAAACTAAAAGAGCACGAAAAATGTATCTCAAAATATCGAAGATTTTAAAAGGAGATGGGCAAACTGTTCCAAAAAGGTGTCTGAAACAACTATCAAATCTCTAATGGAAAGCTTACCAAGAAAGTCCCACGAGTTCATAAATAGTGGTTAGAACTACAAAAGCTATATTTTTCTGTAATTTGTAAAATATTATCAATTAAATAAAAAAAAATCAAAACTCTAAGATCAACCGTTTAAAAATTATTGAATTTTATATATGTTAAGATTTTTTCGATCTCACTCCTTATTATTGAAATAACTTAGCTTTTGGGCAATGAGTAGCAGCTTAACGACAAGTCCGACACATAATAAAATAGCTCATTGCTCTGGTATAAATTTTTCCTAAAATTTACCGATCGTTTAGTTATAATAACAATCGGAAAACCAATTAGAGTTTAATTATGATCATAGTATTATAAATACTAACTTACATTAACCTTCACTTAAACTATGATTGTTTTCCTTGCATTTGGATGAATTTTATTCATTTTTCATAAAATTAAATGAACTCCGATCTCCATTTCTTTCCTTTGGTTTTTACACAGAAATCATACATTCGGCATTGAGTTACGAGATGGCATCATCAACTAATTTTACAACAAATGTGACTGATCCTTATTCCCGACGTCTCTTCATACATAAAAATAGTACATTTTTAATTTTTTTAATTCAACCATTGGCATATGTATTGAAATAAATGTATAGTCAACTTCCCAGCATCATTTTTTAAAAAGCTCAAAAAAATTAATATATTGATATATTTTGTATGTATGCATATGTAGTATATATTTAATATTTAATTTGTTATTTTATTAAAATTTATGCGAATAATTGAGATTTTTAAAAATTTTACCAAACGCAAATTGCATTATAAGTTGATGTGCAATAAGCATCGTTCATAGAAAATTGTCCATATTTTCTAAAAAGCACACAATGTTCAGCATTACCAAAATTATTCGGTTCACCGTCACGCCACTTGACATAGGTCATAGGTTTGCCAGTGTCGCCCCATAACCATTGTCCCTCTTTGCGTAAATCATTGCCGGATAACCAGAACTCATTCTCTTCAAAGCCATTCTCAGCTAGGTATTTTGTTAGAGTGTTCAATTCCTCGTCGCTTTCAATATTAGCCAATTGTGCATTATAAGAACGACACATATTACCAGCTTCGAACCAATTTAACTAAAATTACAAAATAGCAATTATCTTACTAAAAAATATAATAAGTATAAGTATGTACGTTGTAGTATTATTATCAAGATTATCAATTCAAAATCGATTAAAACATTAGTAATTTTTCCATACTCACGTACCTTTCCTACATAATTTATTAAATAATGCTTTGTTCCTATTTTGACAAATGGTTCCGCTGGATCTCTTAATTTTAGATGAATGTCTACCAAAGAATTTTCAAATTTATAAGAAGTAGGTAATAATTTTAATATCTATTTCATGCTTTAAGCTCACCATAATGCTGTGTATTTTCTACACAAATAAACTCCAAATGGGAATGGCAGTTAGCGTCGTTCATGTCAAATTTATTATTCTGTTCCGCCAAATTTATACAATTCTCTAAGTTATTGTAATTATTAGGTTCGCCTGCACGCCATTTGGCATACGTCATACCTTTACCAGTATCACCCCACACAAAGTTGCCTTCTTTGCTTAAATCATTGCCAGATATCCAGTAAAAGCGTCTTAGATTATTAGAGATTAAATAATTGGATATTGCATTCATTTCCGCTTCATTTTCAATATTGACCAATTGAGAATTGTACATGCGGCATATATCAGCTGCCACGAACCAATTCACCTAAATGCAATAAAAACTTATTTATTTCCTATTAAATTTAATTTACATATATTTACGTACTCTATTCTCTCTTGATATTATATATTTTTTAGAACCAATTGTAATGAATTGTGGCTTAGGAGAAGGAGGAGGCGCAGTTTCCTGACCTGCAAATAAAATATATTTTATTGAAAGATTATGAGTTATTTTTGTAAACCGAAAATTTACTTACTTGAATCTTGTGTGCATCTCGTAGCAAGTATATTTTGATAACACTCAACTCCTAAGGATTCAAAATATGTTTGTGCTTGTATACTTTTCAAAAATGCGAATAGGAAGAAAACAACTTGAAGCTTAAGCATTGCGATCTCGATACAAATTTTTCAGACTGACCGGTTTTACTGCCCACAGAACACTGACTACAGCGTTGAAGAAAGAAATTATTTTTTCATTACAAAAATATGTACCATGAACCATCAATGATAAGAAATAATATATCCCAGCAATATGTATTGCTTTGTTTAGAAATCTTAAATTTACCACCAATTTCAAACGATTGGCTTAGGCTCGAAATGATAACGCCAGTTATTTCACAAATTCCACACTTGTATGGAACTTCAGTTTCAATTCAGTACTAACATCTAACCCCAATCGTTGACATTTGGCATCGTTGAAGCTAACTTTGCTAACGTTAATTCGGTAATTCCGAAAAAAAAATATTGAAAGATAACTTTAACCGTTAGTGTTAAATTTTTGTATGGAAAAAGGATAAATAAAATATTTTTTCACCGAAAACACTTAAAACCATAGCATTACGACCTGAAAAAGTTGATTGAATAACGAAATTTAATAAATAATAATGAATAATTTATTTATTTTCATAAAAAAAATTGTTAATTGAGTAAAGCAAAAGTAAAAGCCCACAAAAAATGGTTCGATTCTCGTACCGTTTTGAATATCCGTAATTTCCGCATTTACTTCAGGCTGTTGTACGTTGAGTGTGTTGTCAACTTTTCAAAGACGTTACAGCAAAGTGTACCAAAAAATACTATTTATAAATTACTTCTTTTTATTTTTTATTATTGTATGCAGGTACTTTTTGACTGGTGTTAGTTTAGTTTTGTAGCTAACAGATTTAAATTAACGGAAGAAATTTACCCGATCTTAATCAATTGTTAAAGTTAATCGTTAACCAAAAGTAAGGATAACTTCGTAAGCTTATCGGCTGACGCACAGCAGAAGTGGCTGGGGAAGCATTATTGAAGCGGGCGAAGACTCATCATTGGTTGTAATTCCAGCCAAGCCTAAGACAAGCATCTAGCCTCTGTTTAGTCCTACACATCAATTTAGATTCAGTACCTCGGCCCTATTCTATGCATGTACATATAACTTGGGAGGTCGGTTTCAGCAATTCGATTAATAATAATTATAATAATTAACTGTAAAAAAATAAAAACAATTTTCGATAGCGCCCCCTATCGGATGCCTGAGTTAAAAGTCAATATCAAAAATGGACTTTTCGTACGAAAAAACCTCCGAGTACCAATTTTCATAGACAAAACTATTACAAAAATTCCAAGTGCTTTGAAAATTCTATATAAACCGAACATTTTCCATAAAAATCAAATTTCGGAGCCTCGAAATTCGTTTTAGACCTATGTCGTGGAAGAACTTTTTGTTCTTAATGACAACAGGAATCATAATTTCGAAGGTGCGGTATCAAAAATTTTTACTTCATACAAATCGCCCCGGCATAACCTATATATTTTATTCAACTTTTACACCAAATTTGTAATAAATTACCACTATTTAGGCTTGCTGTGAATGCTGTAAAAAATATATAATTTATAAAATTTTACGCACTTTTATAAGAATCTGCTGGGTAGCGTCGATGGCAGCATACTAAGGTCAACAAATTAAGATTAACAAATACAACAAAACAAGTAAGAAGTCCAACGAAAGATAATGAAATTGCAACACCATGTAAAAACTTGCAAATTAAAATTTATTATTAGTTATTAATACCAATATTGTGCGCGTTATATTTACACAATTTGTTAAGCAATTTTAAATTTTGAAGTTTTATTATTGCCAGTCAAAAGGTGGGAAAATATTATTTTTCGTTATTATTTGATGGGTTTTAACCCATGTATTCTGTCCATTTATAGACGGATCGTTTTCCTCCTATTTATAAAATAGTGTAAAAGCTAAAACTCATATTACATTGAACTGAAGGGACCTATTTATAGAACCATTTCTGATAATTTTTGTATTTCATTGTATATCAATGCTGTAAAATTAAATGTATGCATTGGCAAACCCAATCTGTATAAAAAATATTATTAATATTATTACATTCCATCGATTTTTGTTTGTTTTTATTTGTGGGCTCCTTATAGTTTCAAGAATACTCTGCTTAAATATTAATGAAAAATTCGAAGTGAAACGAAATTTATACATATACATTAGGGTGGCCCTTAGCTATAGGTAATTTTTCAAAAGTAAAAATATTGCAACTCCCTTGCACTAATCTGGTTCCAATCAAGAAAAAACTGGGCTGTGCAAAACTTGAGCTCCATCGGACAACTTCTAGGTGACCCTCAAACGCCTTGAAGTTGAAACATAGTATACGCAACTATTAGCTCCGTTCAAAAGCGGTATGGTCTTCCCTATCTTAACCATTTTCTTGTTTCTTTTTTGAGAAATTTATTTGGACACATCCGGGAAATTGTATGAAAACCTTCTGAATCAAATTTTTTAAAAGTAAAGTCGCACAATTCCTGAAACAACATGAAAAATGTAATCGCCCACAACTTCTTTAGGAGAAACGTATTTTTATTCACAAGAATTATATCTATAGAATCAAGTGTGAATTTTACTAGAATTCCAACAAAATTCACTTGAAATGCCGAAAGTAACTCAGCAACCCTCAAATTATTTTTTTGACATTTTGCATTTTACCATATATTTCTGACTATAAATAATAAACTGATACGAATTTTTAAACAATTTTTAGAATTATATAACGTTTTAAGAATGGCCTTTAGTTTGAAGGTAAAGTTGTTTGAAACAATAGCTTCGTTTTATTCTCGATTTGCTTCTAGTTATGTATAACTAGCAGCGATAATTGTATAATTGTGTACGTGTTACCTCTGCAACTTTGTTACCTCTGCAACAAAGTTGCAGAGGTAACACGTATAATTATAGCACACAAAAATTCTTCTTCTTTTCCATACTTATAATCAGTCAAAAACGAAATTCGATTCTCAATGAAAATCCTTTTTTGTCGTGTGACCACCTAAATTTTAAATTCAAAATTTCAGTAAAATTCACTCTCGTGTATTCGCACTAAAAGAGAGAATTTAATAGCAGTTGGGTATTTTTTCGGTCTTCGGCAACGATTTGTGAAATAAATTATTTCTCAGCTTTATTTTTTGTTATTGAATTCCTGAATGAGTTTCACATTTTTTTTTTTTTTTGCAACGTCATCGACAACAATTTTCTTCTCTAGTTTTCCAATTCCATTTTTGTAACCTGGATCCTATTTCAATGTTGAAAGTTCATTGTTGAAGAAATTGGTGCTGATAGAAAGTTTCGCTAAGAACATTTTTGTACCAGGAGTTACAAAAGACCTAAACTCGATGTTTATAAACGAAGAAAAATTATTTTTTTGTAGCTTTAGTTGTCTTAACCGCTGTTGGAATATTTTCATCAAATAATTATAGAACCACAGTTTGGGGATCTAAGTACTCGAGGTGGGTGACAAATTTCTGATTTCTTAATCAATATCCAAAACATTTATCGATTGACGCATGAACAAAAAGTAATGATAAGGTGCTTTAATTCCATCTGGTGACAGGAACTCGAACGTACATCCGAGCAAGAAAAATACAAATTCTTTTTAAGAGTTCTTCCCCTTATGAGATAACTGAAACTGGTCTTGAGAAAGGTACATCTTGAATGCATAAACCATTGCTAACTCTAACAACCTTGCTAATCATCTCGGTGTTGTTTCTTCATGGAAAGGTGTTGTTCAAGAAATCCAAGAACAAAAGATTGATTTATCTGAAAAATTACTTTCTGGGCGACAATGTACAACTTCATGGTCGATGAGGGCCGCGCAGTTGCCCGATTGAGCTCAAATTTTTCACCGATTGTTTCTTCATTGATTAGAACAAGATAGCGGTCTGAGAGCTAAACTTTTAGAAAGTTTAAATATAAGGGCCACCCTAATATACATATGTACAAGTATTGGATGTATAACTTGAAAATGAGGAATTTTTTTTTTACAAAAATATAACTCTATTTAAATAACAAAGCTATCACATTTTGCCATCTTCCAGGCAGTTTATGGATCTCTTTGCAAAAAAACACCGTCCATCTTTTGAGGCGATAAACGAATCAAACCAATTTTTGATACATTCAACTGAAGCAAAGCGTATTCCAGTAAGGGCATTCTGTATCGATTGAAATAAGTGATAGTCAGACGGAGCCAGGTCTTTTGAATACGGTGGGTGAGGCAAAACTTCTCATCCACTATTCTTCGAATAGTTTTTAACCGGTCTTGCAACATGAGGCGTTGTCATATTGCAAAATTACGGTCTCGTACCTGGTTCCATATTCTGGCCATTTTTCGGTCACTGCTCTCTTCAAACGAATCAATTATTTTCGATACAGCTCTCCCGTAATAGTTTCATCAGGTTTAGTAGCTCGTAATAGATGACACCCTCCTGATCCCACCAAATACAGAGCATTACCTTGGCGCCATGAGTACTCTGCTACGGCGTTCATTTTCATGGTTGGCCGGGCTTCACATACGACTTCTTGCACTTCGGGTTGTCGTAATAACTCCATTTTCACAACCAATAATAATTCAATGCAAAACCTACTTATTTTTATAGCGCTGAAGCAGCATCTGAGACTCGATTTTAAGTCGTATAGTACCCAATTTCCTTCCTTTTGAATGAACGCTAAAGATTTCAGGCGCTTGGAAATTTCTGATTGAGTAACTCTCAATGTTATTGCAAGTTCTTCTCGTATTTGGCGCGAGTCTTCATAGAGTAACATCTTCATCTTTGAACTTTTTCACTTGGCCAGGACGTTACTTGTCTTCCGTGTGAAAATCTCTACTTTTAAAGTGTAGAAATCAGAATTCACATATTTTAATCGATGGAGTATATTCACACGTGACAGAAATCGATGACTTTCAGCAGCACTTTTTTCAATTAAAGAAGAAAAGCAAATCATCCCAGTTTTCGTAAAAACATATGTAGTTTAATCAAAGTAAAAAACTAAAAATGTTGCTAAATTTCATGTCACAGCTTATTTGATATACTTCGATTTGAACAAAAAAATCTAAGAACTAAAGGTTTTTGAGCTAATTTTAATATTTTATGTGATAACCCTTTGCATTTATGAAGGCCTGGATAATGTTTGGCATTGAGTCCACAAGCTTTTGTGTAGTGGATGGGGGGATTTTTTTGTCATTCCTCAAGCAATGTCTTCTTCAACTAATTTTGTTTGAAATTTTATGTTTCGGTTATTATTTTCTAAAAAAAGCCCACAGATTTTGTGTTACGTTCATATCATCTGACTATGCTGACATTGTTATCAAGTGGGGGCAATTCCAGATAAATTTTTTGAATTTTATTCTCCGCATTAACCGGCATCAAAAATTTTGCAGTTATTCCTCTTACTTTTGAAGTTGCGGCCATCTAATCTAATACTGAATGTCCTTCTCTTACAAATAAATGTACAGCAGTGTGTTCAGTGGGATAGGAGTTGGAAATTTTTTTTAAATGTGGGATTATTTTGATGATAACCACTGTGTTTTTTATATTTTTTTATAGCACGAAGTCTGACTCATAGCAGAACTTTCATGCTGAAACTGGTTTCAATTTTTCGCCTCATGTAATGTAAGAATAATTCATATTTTTTGGTGACAATGAATTTTATTTAATTTAATTCATAATACACAAATAAATCTTAAAGTTGTATTGCAATTAATATCAGCCATTTGAAATGTGTCTATCTTTCGCAGTCCCACACAATCCTCTTCATTATTAGAATTGTTGGGATCATCTGGTATCCAATTTGTATATGTCATAATCTTACCAGTATCGCCCCATAAAAAATTTCCTTCTGTTCCTAAATCATTGCCGGATAACCAAAATATATGCGACAGATCGTTCAAGATTAAATAATCTGACATTTCATTCATTTCCGTTGCGCTTTCAATATTAGCTAATTGTGCGCCATGTGAACGACAAATATCTGCTGCCCTGAACCAATTTACCTAAAAAGAGCAGTTTTCAATAAATGAGATTGATGCCTATTGCACCATACACATTGACGACGGCAGCTACACGACTACATGTCAAATTATAAAAACAACATGTTCTTATGGAGACTATTATTTTGGCGACGACACGACCACCTGTGGCCAATTTTCAATCTATTTCTAATTTGGCAAGCAACAGAGAGAGAAGAGAGTTGTTTTTGTTGTTTTGGCTGTGTTTGCTTCAGGTGGTGCCGCTTCCATTGTGTTTAGTAGCTGACTACACGGCGACAGTTGTAGCTGACACGAAGTCTAGTGTTCGTGTAGCTGCTGTAGTCAATGTGTATGGACC
Source organism: Toxonevra muliebris (assembly GCA_963691655.1). Taxonomy (NCBI): domain Eukaryota; kingdom Metazoa; phylum Arthropoda; class Insecta; order Diptera; family Pallopteridae; genus Toxonevra; species Toxonevra muliebris. The sequence goes on along the minus strand of OY829326.1, from coordinate 116,382,559 downwards.
ATATACAGTGAAAAGGAGTGAGATAAGTACAGATTTCTAGATTCAAACATAAGTTTACGATATTTCAGATTTTTTAAATACCTGCCGAATCCTGAAGACTTTTGTAGAAAATTCACTAAAATCGTAAATTTCTATCAAAATCAAAAGAATATTTTATATTAAAAGTAAAATTTTCAGTGTTACTGAAAATTTTGGTTAGGTATTCTTGTACAAACTCCAACTGTTCACACCTTTAGATTTTTGAATTTGAAAAGCTCTCAGATCATGCCACTCTAATGTTCATAAACTTAAAGTGCAAGATAGTATAATTATATTAACAAACCTCATCATTATGTATTATATAAGACTTTGCTCCTATTTGAACTAAGTTTGCATCTTGAAGAGGTTCACTTGATATAGCTATATAAAAAAATCATTATTGAAATCAGCTCTAAATATCTGAAATTATATTTTACATTTAAAACTAACCATAGTTTATAGATTTCTCTTCACAAATAAATGAGAACACAGAATGACAATTAGCATCGTTCATGTAAAATCCATCACTCAAGTTCCACAGACTTACACAATGCTCTCGGTTGTCATAATTATTAGGATCTCCTGGTTGCCATTTGCTATATGACATCGGCTTGCCAGTTTGGCCCCATACAAAATGGCCCGCTTTACTTAAATCATTTCCAGATATCCAAAATGCATACCTTCTTCCCTGGCCAATTAGATAATTAGATATAAGATCCATTTCCAACACGTTTTCAATGTTAGCCAATTGGGTGTTGTGTGCACGACATATATTAGCTGCTTGGAACCAATTGGCCTGGATGACAAAAAAGAATTTCTTTCGAGATTAATTACTTTCAAATCATTATTTTGTACTTATATACATGCATACCCGTTGACCGTGAGACGTTACATAATATTTTGTCCCTATTTTTTTGAATTCAACTGAAGGAATTGTGGCCTTTGGTTCTACTCGAATATACAAGGAAAATAATGTTTTTAAATTAATTTTATTTTATTTCATTTTACACTTACTGTAATTTTGAGTATTTATTTCCAAAACGGATTGAAAGAGTTCAACACCCGTTAATTCGAAAATATTATTGGCGTTTGCAGTTTTTGAAAAAATGAAAAAAATACAATAGATTAGAAACTGAAACATTGCGGTCCTATAAACTAAGCTTATTAAAATCATTGTATACAATGAATAAGAATATAGACTTCTCTGCTATAATACACTATATAAAGATATATAGATATATGTATATTAACTTGTATGTATGTCGTTGTTTAAAAAAAAAAAGCATCATCTCTGATAACATTATGCTGAGTTCCAGTATTCTGAAAACAAAAAAAAATTAAGAAAACACGTAGCGTCGGTTCAGAGGTAAAACTCACTAAGTAAAAATTTGGCATATCTCAGTTTCTACATCAAGATCCATAGTACAAAATAATCTTTATTAGGAAAAACTAATTTTTAGTCATAGTCTCCCCAAATTCTGACATAAAAACCACAAAATGTCATCAAGTACAACTTTTAAAAACCAATATTTTTAAAATTTAATTTTCTTCTTTTTTTTTAAATATTTGACTTAATGAGTTTTCCTCTGAACAGACTATTTGTTGTCGATTTTTAATTGAGTAATCAACAGTGTGGCCAACTCAGCGCTTTTCCCGATGATTCTAGTGCTTTATGAAAATTAAAACGCGGATAAAAGTGATTTAGCGCTCTGCATGTTTTTTCAATTTAAAATATCTTTGAAAAATCGAAGAAATTTTCATTGACTAGAAGTATCAGATGTTTAAATGTATTGAGTTTTCTCGCATTTTTATAAGGAAAAAAATTTAACTCTTTTTTAAGAAAATACGCGTTTTATTCTTCATTTTAGCGGATTTTGAAAAACAAAAGTTCATAAAACTTCGTAACTGCGATTTTTTTCAGTAATTGTTAGTGGGGGTATGATAGATGGAAAAACCACAAAAATCAGTTCTGGGATTGCAGAGCCACCCCCCCCCCCCCACCCCCCCAAAAAAACCCCTCTTTGGTGAAAAAATCCTTTTTGTACTAATAACTGGTTAACCGTTGGAGATATCAAAAAATTATCTAGCACACATAAAAAGCTTATGTGATTTTCTAAAAAAGGTCTTAAGTAATTTGTTCATATATGTCATAGTTTTCGATATATTCAATATTTAAGAAATTGCAAATTTAGTACTTTGAATGTTGTTTATTTGAATTTTTGAGTGCGGATCCTATAGGAAAAATTGAATTACTCAAAAACCAAACAAGCTAGGAAAAAAAATCAAAAAAGGTTTCGAAGAGGATATAAAGTTCAACATTCTCTGCCATTTTCATTGACAACGGATAATTTTTTGTATACTTTTGTATACAAAAATAACAATATAGTATAGTTGCCTGTTGGTTTTTACTACTTTTACTATTTGCAGGCCTAATAAAAATAACTGGTTTCACTATATGTTATAAATGTATTATCTTTTAGTTCAATACATTACTTTTGAAAATCCTGTAAAAGTTAGAAATAAAAAATTCAGATTTAGCGATTTTATAAGCAAATTTAAGATGGCCAAATTTTTGGCGATTTTTTTAAAATGGTGAAATGGTATTGTCTGAAGCAAAGCACAAAGAGATAAATAATTTTTGTATACACACTTCTCCTCCATCTCCTACCCTTTCTTTTGGAAAATGGACTTTAACCCTTTCGGGACTACTAAGACAATACGTCCCACAAAATTTCAAACTTTCGTATTTTCTTTATTTTCAATGCGACTGCTTATCTTAATAGTCCCAAACACAGATTTAAGTGTCTCTTTTGAAATGTAAACGGAAACATAACGGTACAAGCCAGCGTGTGAACATCAGCAAGCGATGAATTTCTCAACTTCGGTGGAATTTAATGAGTTTTGTTCGGTAATTTGCTGAAATCAGTCGGAAAAGAAGCGTGATTGGCAGCGGTTGTATTTTTTTTTTGTGCAAAAAAGCAACTGCTTTATTAAATTAGATAGTTTGGTAGAGTTTCACAGCACAAAAGGTACATATACTTCCAATACGTTTTTAACGTGGGATATATAGCCCTAATACGTTTTACGATTATTTGTTCCAATATATGTACATTTTAGATGTCAAAGAGTATGTGGAGCGTATGGTATGTGAAGATTCAGGTTCGGATTTTAAGGAAGCGAGTATTTGGATAGGAGATCCCATGGCACCGAATTTGCTTCAGAGACTGACAACAATCGCTATGTGGCCTATGAGTTTGACGAAAAGTATGAGTCACAGCCACTTGACCATTAGGTAAATGTTACCCCGGATGAATTGCTGCATGCACTAATCAGTGATTGACAGCAAGCATTTGTGTGAAGTATGTGCTCTCAATAGTACATTTTCTTGAATTTTGCCAATTACATGGAAAATTGGAGCCAATCGAAAAAAAAATCATTAGAATATTCGGATTCTACGGAAAATTTTACTATGGCAAATGTTATCGTCATTCGTTGTGGTGAAAGTTTTTGTAGAGTTGAGTAATCTGTCCTGTCTATAGTTCGATACACTTAAATAAATTGCAATTGAAGGTAAAAAATTGTTTTACAATATAAAACCATATAATTATAGATTTGTTTGTTTAATGATTTAATGAAAGTCAGTCGCTTGTATAGATAACATGGTTCCTTGGTATATATGATCTTGTGCAACAGAAGAATTGTTCGAAATTTTAAGAGATTGTCAAAAGTGGTGTTAAAAATTTTTATGGCATATTTCGAAACATAGCTTCTACGACTCAGTCCAAATACGTATCTCGTTATATTATTATATACCACTTTAAGCTTGCTTTTACTAACGGTGTCACAATTTGCAAATATCTCGCAGCCATATAATAGGACAGGAACAAGATACGTTTTTGCAAGCAAAAGCCTGATTTTTAATGGTGTAAAGTACTGTACGGACCAAAGATTACGGAGTCTACCATATACTCTCCCAATAGCACAAGAGATTTGATTGTCCCAAGTCAATTTTCCGTTGAAAATAATACCTAGATTGTTGGCTTTATTAACATAGTCAATTACTATTCCGTCAAAGTTCAAGGTCGGTAGGTTATTAATATCAACAAGTTTCTTACAAACAACCAAACATTTGGATTTTGTCGGATTTATGCTCAAACCATTTCTGAGTGCCCAGTTTTTTACTATATCTAAGTCTTTATTGAAGTCAATTATGCGGCTATATAATGAGTCACGATCAGTACTAGTATATAGTTGTACATCATCAGCATATATGTGTATTTTGCAGGTTTGGAGTGATTTGGGAAAGTCATTGATGTACATTATAAACAAAAGAGGTCCTAATACAGAACCCTGAGGAACACCTTTAGTAACAAATAGTGGGTCTGACATAATGTCACCCACACATACAGATTGTGATCTCTTACATAAATACGATTTAACTAAATTAACTGCTGACGAGGAAAAACAAAAAACATTTAACAATAAATGAATAAATAAATTCTGACACAATACTTCATGATTTACAGTGTCAAAAGCTTTTGAGTGGTCAAGTAAGGTAAGTATCATTATTTCGTTCTTTTCAATAGCACAGCGAATATCTTCCGAGACGTCAATAAGTGCTGTAATACTGCTATGTTTTGGTCTAAAGCCAGACTGTTTACTTGTGATTAGCGAATTTTTTTTCAAGAAATAGATTGATTTGATAGGACATTATTGATTTCAATGCTTTAGAAAAGTAAGGCAGTATAGATATTGGTCGATAATCACTATTATTCTTAGGCACGGGTATGACTTAGCTATAGCTATTTTCCAACATTTTGGAAAAATAGAGGTCATAAGCACAGTATTGAATACATGTGTTATTATAGGTAATATAATTGGTAATAATGCTTTTACAAAAATAGGATAGACTAAGTCAAGACCAGTGGCATTCGATTTTATAGACAAAAAAGCCTGAAGCACATCACATTGATCAACATTATTAAAGCTAAAAGTATTTCCCGAGTTTATTATTATTTATGATTACGATTACAAATATTCATAATCAAATATTTTTCGATTACGATTACACGTAATCACAATCATACACTTTTCGGTTATGATTACAAGTAATCAGAATTTTTTGTTACCTAATTAATAGAAAAATATGTTTCAATAAAGGGGAAAAAGAATATTTTGAAAATACTACAAAGTAGTTCTCATAAAAAAATCCCAATCTGTAGTTATGGATTGTCAAAAAATAAAAAATAAAATAATATTAATAGTAAATAACATTTTGAGATATTTTCAAATTTGTACTGTTAATTGAATTATTTTATTTTCTTTTTATGGAATTACTTAGATTTTACAATTACGTAATTTTTATTTTATATCATATTTGTACACAAATAAAATTATTTGGAGACATACAAAAAGCATCATTCATATACATTTGACCAGATTGCTTTTTCAATTGCACACAATGCTCAATATTATCAAAATTATTAGGTTCTTCCAATTGCCATTTCATGTAAGTCATACTTTTAGTAGTGTCACCCCATAGCCATCTTCCTTCACTGCTTAAATCATTACCGGAAAGCCAAAAATAACCACTTATATTACTGTTACTCAGATATTCAGATACGGCATTCATTTCGGCTTCATCTTCAATATTAGCCAGTTGCGCATTGTATGAATGACAAATATCAGATGCCTTGAACCAGTTCACCTACATACATATATTTGAAAATATATAATAGTTTAAATAAAGTCTTTCAGAAGTAAAATAATAATTGCATTATTAATTTTCTTGTAATAAATAAAACAATATATATGCTTCTTTTTAATCTTCTTTAACATCAAAAATGTCCTTTTAATAACCTGGAAGATTTGTAATGAAATGTATACCTCATACACTATATTAAAATTTTAACAACAATAAAAATTAAATACCTACATTTTCTTTAAGGATGTCGTAGTGGCCCGGTAAAAGATAACACCTCATACATTTTGGAAACATTAGTTTTTTGATAAGTTTTGGAGTCTTATTATTTGACGAAAATACCTTTTACTTCAAGAAAACTCGTTTTCATATTTTTTCTTTAATTTCTAAGCAAATGCGCCAGTTTTTAACGGTGCGTATGAGGAGCGTTAAATAAGAAAAGTTGCATTTTTCTGGTGTGTTTGATAGATGGGAAAATTTGTAACGCTCTCTCATAATGTAATATGGATAACTTTAACTTGATTTCAAAGAAAAATCTGAACGAAAAATTTCTTTCGTTTGGAATTTCTTTTTACTTTTTTACCTTTTTATCCATTGGAATTATATACTCTTTTGTACCCAATTTAACTAGATAATTCGTAGTGGCATCTACTGTGGCAGCTAGAATTAAAATACAGCATAATTTATCTATTTCAAACTATTTAAAAACTATTCAATACTCACCATTACTTGTAGACTTTTCAACAACACAAATAAATGGATAATGGGTATAACAATTAGCATCGTTCATACCAAATTCCACCTCCCTTTTCAAATGTACACAATGCTCGATTCTGTTACTATTGCTTGGCTCTTTATTGTGCCACTTTTTATAAGCCATTTCTTTGCCTGTGGCTCCCCATAAGAATTTTCCTTCTTCACGCAAATCATTACCAGACAGCCAAAATGCCTTTCCGAGGTCCTTGTCTATAATATAATCAATTACAGCCTTCAGTTCCGCCGCATTTTCGATATTAGCCAATTGTGTACCATACGTGCGACATATGTTAGCTGCCTCAAACCAATTCACCTAAAAAAGAAAAAGTGTTCCTCATAATCAAACTAAATATTTATTTGTACTTGTTTAGATGCATACCTTTACGTCGTCAGGTATTATATAATTTTTCGGTCCTATTTTTATATGCGGATATTGTTTTTGAGTTGTAGTTGTTGCGTCTTTTTAAGAAATATTATCCTTTGATTAACCACAGGTAATGAATATATTAAGTGATGAATGCAATTACCCATATTTATTTGAAGGATATTTTGGAAAAATTCAACGCCAGTAATATCGAAAATGTTGCTTGCAATTACGACTGTCGTAAATGTCACATGCAAAATTAAATATATGTGAAACATTTTGAAAACAACGCTCGAGCTTGAACTGATTGAATTCATAGTTCAATAACAACTAGATAGAGATAACATTTTCAATTAAAAATTATGTGCATTTATATATATATAATTATATTCATTTTTGAGATTATCAGAAAATTTCAATTTTCCACTAAATTCTATTAAATTACTAATCTCGCAAAATTAAAGAAAAAAAATAAATAAATTCAAGTTGACATGAAATTACCGGCGACTGTAGCTCTGTCATATGGCTATGAGCGTATTAATTTAAAATGAGAAACAAAAGTATAGAAAAAAAATTATAAATTTTTAGGTATATTTAGTGTTTAGCTGAATAGATGGAATAGCGTTTTAAACGGGAACACCATAAAAATTGCTCACAGCAAATCGTCGTGTGTAAATGTGGCAAACAGATCGTGAATGAGCACCTCTAAAAAATAGATACACTTTTGGAATAAAGGGAGATCATCCCTGTTTATAACATGCACATGGAACACTGACAAATTTACAGTTACTTGAATTTAAAGTGATTAAGATTACGTGTGGAAATTTGTACGCTAAAAACTTGCATCGTACAAATTGCATCCTTTAAAAATGCCAATGTTTCTAAATGAAGATATTTCTGCTGAAATGAAAAAAGACTATTTGCGTGTTTACTTTAAGAAAACTGGAATAATTGAGAAGTTAACTGATATATTCAATAAAATGCTCAAGGCCGAAATGAAGCCTGACAATCCTTTGGATTTTATACGTGAGGAACTCGGAGATAAGCCGATACCAGCAGAAACCCTTGAGAATATGGAACTTGAGTTGGACGACACAACGCGTGAAATTCGCCGCCTGCGCAATATACTCAAAAAACTTGGTGTAGACGACATTGATGCGCGGTTGGATATTACTGAACCAGGACCAGCAGATTTCGCGAATGATGGCGCACAGTTTCCCTCAGCTGCTCCATCCCCTTCTCCAGAGATGACTTCCGAAGCAACTGCACAAGAATCATAGTGCAGTGCATATTCTTGTATTGAAAAAGTTAATACCTGATAAGATGAATAAAAATATGACTAACAGAATTGAAATGCATTTATGTAAATTTTTCTGGCTGCTGAAGAATTGCTGAAAATGTAAATTTCAACTTCAGAAATACAAAACAGTAATTTTTCTTACTCTCTGTGACAAGCTTAAATTATGTGCTGAATTATAAAACTTAATGAAAATTAAAGGCACAAATTTCTAAAATTCAAGTAGTCGAGGGGTTTTTTTTTAAGCGGTTATACGCAGTGAAGATGCCGAAAAAAATCGATTTTCAGGAACTTTTTGTGAAAAGACATTTCATTGGATTAATATAAAAATTTGCATACACATTGTTTAACTTTTTAACTTTATTAAAAATTTGTTTTTTAAACAATGATTTCTAAAGCTGCTGCAGTTTATCTCTGCAGTCTTGCGGTAGGCACGATATCTCTGAATCGGATCATTCGAAATGAAAAACCAAAAAGATTGAGTTAATACAAGATATCGATGGTCATACGTTGATCCCTCGTAAGTACTTTTTCACCATTTTTGGAAGACAAGACAATAACGCAATAAATTTCTATAAACAATATGTAAAAATAAGTTTAAAATAAAAAAAAAATTAATTCCAAAAACATTATTTAAAACGATTTTAAAACCAATTTAACATATTCTGCTCTTTTCTGTCGTCTGTTCCAAAAGTGGTGAAAAACTACTTACGAGGGGTCAACGTATGATATTATCTAGTAATTAATCGAAGAAATAATAAAAATATACATTTTGAACAAAATGGCGGCATTACAAAAAAAAAAAAAATATGGTGTTGATGAAATTTTTGGCCTTAAATTGTTTATAAAATCGTTAATATTTAACACAGTTTTGAGAAAAACTTGTTCAAAGTTTGGAAAGCTCTTCATACATAGTGAATTTTTAACTTACACCAACTTCAAGAATATTTGTCAGATCGATTTCGGAGAATATACTTAAATTTATGTATATTACGAAAATGGAATATAAAAATTAGATTTTTTAAAAATGCTAACTGCGTATAACCCTTAAAAATCATGGAGCAGTTTTAGTATTACGACTTTAATCAGAAAAATCTCTTATCTTTCCACATTGTAATAGGGAAATACAACTTACGTTCAAATAAAAAATCCAGGCGAAACTAACTCGAATCATTAATTTTTGATTAGTTCATTTGGAATTCCTTGATATCAAATCAATCAGAACAAGCGATTGCAGTCTGGGCGACTTTTAAAATTCTGCGTTCCGAATGATTAATCATGCATTAATTAAAATTTATAGTGTGTAAAAATGTGTTATTGACAGATAATGTGATATGGCAGCTTATTTCACAAATGTGATATTTTTATAACAGATTGACCATACATATATCGAAAATAATGAAAAATACGTACGCCATGAATGTCAATGTTTGCATGCACTTCGTATGTAGCCAATGTGACGAAATAATTTTGATAGGTTAGGCTAAGTGGCTCTCCAGAGAATAACTCCCAAAATAAATAGTACTGATATCTATTACGTTTGGCCACTATCAGCCACTAAAACTTGGTGAAATTAATTGCAGCGCATATTAATTAGCGCTTATTAATTAATGCACCTTTCGCTTTGTTCCGCTCTTTCAATAGAACGGAACACAAACAATTCAAAACACAGAGGAAACGAATACACTTCTCGGATTTATTTTTACTAAAATCAAGTTTACAGATTTTGTGGTTCAGTGACCTATAGTATGTTCATGGGCAACATATTAACCCTCTATCGACCCTCGGAATGGATAAAAAATGACCCATAACGGTAGGCACTAAAGGGTTAATATGTTGAAAGAAAATATTCTACGAAAAATTCTATTATAAGTTCCTGAACATACAAAGAAGCTTTGTTGCAAAACTGCTTTATCTGTTAGAAACCGGCCCGCGTAAAAAGAAAATTAGACGTAAACTTCTAAAACGCCGAGGTACGTATAATTTTTTTCACGAGTTCTATCAGAATCCACTTTCAGAACCTTGTTATTTTTGAAAAAATTAATTTTTGTCGGACAGTGTTATTTAAGGGCTGCATTTAGCTATAAGGGAAAGACACCAATATGCTTCATATCAACTAAGATGAACTCCCAAATGTATGTGAAGCTACTGGACGCCGAGCTCATGATGTTTGCTGAGCATCGTTATCCTGGTGGCTGGACCTTTCAACAGGATCCAATACACTGCGCCAGATTAACAAGAGTTTCTTGCCGACAGGAATATTGCCATTTTGGACTGGCCGGCTATCAGCCCAGACTTAAATCCCATAGAGGACTTATGGGGCATCCTCTTTGCGAAGGTTTTTAATAATGGGCAGCAATATGAAACACCCAAACCACAGTATACAGTATGCAAGATAGCAGAAAGTAATCTGAAATATTCTCAGGTCTTCTAAGATTTGACAATTATGACTAGTATTCGCTCAATAAATTTTGACAAATAATTTTATTTATGAGAAAAAGCTCTCTTAACCCATTTTCGTCAGCTGTACACAAATAAATAAATTAAATAAAAATATCAAAAACCAATAAACCTTTCGTTTGTTGTTTTTTTCGGAAATAAAAGCTTTCAAAATATTTTGTAGAGTGTGGTTCTATAAAGTATTTAAATAAACAAAATACAGTACATTTAAAATGATCTTCAAAAATGTCCTCTTTATATTCTAAATAGTTTTACCGATTTCAAAAGAATTTTAATTAAATTTCGGAGAGGCAGATTTCTTACTTGAATGACGTACATAACAACAAAACATTAAGTTTTGGGTTAAATCTTTGGTGCAGATTATGCACATGGTTGTTACAAACACCTTCGAAGATCTCGTTTATCAACGTCTAAAAAATTTTCTGACTTTTCAATTTTTCTATTTTATTTATATATTGTGTACCAGCACATAGGTTAATACTTTTTATATTTACTTCTGAAATTCAAATGTTTTGGGAGAAGTAAATTTGGCAGACGTCAGTTAACAGAAAAGAAGGCGTCACTTCTATTTATTTCACTTTATTAATTTCACTATGACCCGAACAGCTTAAACTGGCTATACAACGTGAATATAGGCTTGTCTACCTTACAATCTTTGGTAAATTCAATGTCATTTCGTATAAGCCAACTTAAAATGAAAAACGGAAAGCATATTAATTTTAAACTCAACAACTTAAAAGAATAAAAGAACGAAAATCTTCGAAAAAAAAACAATACATAACATAAATTGCCATGTAGGCACATATGTTTATTTACTATGAGGGAAGTGTTTGCTTTCTTGTTATATCTAAACGCAATGAAAAGCGTTTTTGTTATATTTTTGTAAAGATTAAAGTCAACAATAAAGTTGCATACCAACAATTTCTATAACTCTTTTTATCATTGAAAAAATTTAATATATGATGACGTACATATAAATATTTGTATGAGATAGTCCACTAGCAGTATAAGGTCAGCGGTGGAGCAACAACTTCAACTGGATCTGTATCGAATTAAGCTTGACTGTCACGAAGATGGCTTCACTTGCTAATTCAGAATGCTTTCATTTCTTTTCTCAATTTTAGGTATAAATTAAAATAAATTTTTGTGCATTTTTATTGAATTTCAAAATGAATTTTATTCTTTTATTATTTACTTATCATAATCTTAATTAGTTAATTAAATTTTTTTTTGTATGCATATTATAATTTTATTTATTTTTTCTTTTTACTCTTTATTTAATATCTCAATTTAATGCAATTTTCTTTTATTTTATTCCATTTCGGCTATTTTTTGTTTTGTTGGTTTTTAATTTTAAAGAATCGTTTTTGTTTTCTGTTTTAGCTCGTTTCGTCACTGTTACAACAACAGAAACAAAATTCTTCAATCTTCATTGTGTTTTGATTGCTTGTTTTTGTTGTTGATAATTTTCTGTGTGTGTGATAAATATTAAGCTGCCGATACTTCATTCAATCATTCATAAAAGTGGTAATCATAGTTAATAATAATTATAATAAGTTTTTGAAAACGTATGTATGTATGTATATTAAAAATTAAAATGCCGAATTTCTTTTTCTTTTTTTTTAGCTTGTTGCTTCTTTTTTGTTTATGATTACACGACGTCCTTGTAATATTTTTGTTTTGTTTTTCTCATTATTAGATTGCATTTTTTTTTTGTTATTTTTTGTTTAGTAAATTCATATTAGACACACACAAACAATTAGACAATATTTGCATACATATGTAATTTGCATGCACATACATACATACATACACACATATTTATCCTTTTTGTTTTGCTTTGTTGTATATTTTGTGTGATTATAACATTTATAATTTATAAATTTCGGTTTTGTTTTTGTTTAATTATTTAATTTCTCTCTATTACTAAAGCCTAAATTAATGAAACAATTTTTTTTCTTTCTGTGGGCTAAATATGTGCCACCATCGCCACTATCTTCGAATAAACAATTTCTATTTCATTATTTAATATAAATCTGAATGTGTTAATAAACGTTTTCATTTTCAATAAAATTTTACTCTTTCTTTAGGTTTTTATATTTTAAAGATTTTTGTTTCTGTTTTTTGTTTTCATTTGTCATGTGTCCGCGTTTGTTTAAGGTTTATTTATATATGTATTTAAATTATAGATTAATAAGTATATATTTATTATTGTTTAATGTTAATGTGCTACGTGGGATAAAGTTGAAAATGTTTGCTGTTTACAATTGAGTGACCTGCTGCTACTGATAAACAAAGCTCTATTGTTCCTACAATAAAAGTGCATGAGAATTTACTGTATGAAAAGTAGGAAGCGAGGAAGGAAGGGAGGTTGAGGATTCACTCAAGCATGTGCTGTAATTCGAATTCATTCGAAATTGATTTTACGGAATTTTAATCGAATTTGAGAGTATGACTGATTATTTCAAAGTGATTATTGGGGGGAAGGGATGGAAGGGATGGAAAGTTGGGTTGTCTCTTTGATATATATATATATATATATATATATATATATATATAGTATGTATATATGTTTATATGTATGCATATATTATATTAATAATAATAATATAATTTGCTTGTTTTTAAAACTACGTTCATTCCTATATACTAAAGTTTTCAGAATATGTTCAAAATTAATACATAGTTAAATATTTGCTTCATCATTATGAAATATTTTAATGTGTGTTTTATTTCACTTTTTTTTTTTAAATTTTTGTTCTTGTTTGACTTAAAATTACTTTTAAGTATTTTATTACTTTACTCTAATGACGTAATGATGTGTTCTTGGATATAATATTTGTGTGTGTGTGTGTGTGTGTGATTTTCTTTTTCAACTTATACAATTGCTTTGCTATTTTCATTATATTTATTTTAAATTGAAATTGAAACAACGTAGAAAACGATTTGTAAAATTATAAAAATTATATATAAATAAATTGCAATGTTTACTAAAGCAACTCCTCCCAACAAGTATAACAAACATACAAGCCCAAGTATTTATAAATTTTGCTTTACATGACACTAGTCGAGTTTACGCAACTGAAGTAATGTTCAAATATTATTTAAAAATAGTTATAGATACTTGTTCTTCCAACTGATTGTAATAATATTATTTTCTTTTTGACAAAAGTAAAAGAAGCTGCATTACAATCAGTACATTTAATGCACATATAAAAATAAAAGGTTTTACATTACAAAAATACAAAGTTTAACATATAAGCAAATCAAATTTTAATTTTATAATAAAACAAAAACCGTTTCTTTTTCTTCAGAAAAGTATAGCTCAAAACTTTCGATACATTCATTTATGTATATGTATATATATACATACGTAGTATATGTACATGCAAGAAAACTTGTATATTGTTAAAGGCATAAAAACTAAACAAAAGTAATATACGTACATAAGATAAAACAATTATAAAAAAAAAACGATTTCACTTATTCGTGGTGGATTTCGGATGTGTAATTTATACAGTGGCGATATGATTTAAAAGAATAGTAACCGCTTGTAAGCAAAAACGTTCATAAATTTTGATTTTACTTATGAACGTATGTATTTTATATTGTTACAACGATATTTCAAAATAGATCAAATTTGGAAACCCATAGGCTTTCTATAGCATTCAGCCCGTTAGACCATTGTACTTTACCCACAAGAAAACATTTTTTTAAGAGAAAATATAAAATATAGCAAAGGGAAAAGATTTAAGAAGAGCAAAAACAAATATGAATTTTACGCTTCCTTAATTTTTTTTGCGGGTTCATGTTTAACAACAAATTTTTTCTAAACAAAAGGGTTTTTAAAAATAATTTTTTCAAACTCCACATGTGAGAAAAGGTTACTATTTTTGTCTGTTTTGCACTATACATTTACCTCTCGTTTTTTGCTTACATGCAGTTCGGCCGTTCTCTCACTGAAGGCAACACACAACTGCAATTCGACACAATACCTCTCACAATGAAAATCTTTGCCAACCGTCTTTTTGCAGTATGTAGTTGCTGCGCCTTCAATGGGAAAATAGCCTTACTGATCTCTTAATTCCGACCACCACTGTGTGTAAGCATGCACGGTCTGCGTAGAAAAAATATGAACACTACAAAGCTTTTCGGAGTAACATTTCATATAATGGTTTTATAGGAGTTTACAATCTGTTCTGGTGGCAACTTTGTGCGAATTTGCCCAGCAATATGATGAAAATGTATCTTTAATCCGGAAGTTTATCCTTTTTGTTTATTCAGAACCAAGTATTCTTTAATATTCCACTTGACTTTTCAAAAATTCATCGTGCTGACAACTTATTTAGAGGAAATTTTGTGTTCATTACCCAAAATTAGCTACGATTAGATTGAAAACGTTAGGTTGTGCCATATTTCCTTATCTCGATGTCCTAACTAGTATTAACTTGGCTCAATTAAAACATTTTGCATTGAAGTTTTCATTGGCCCTTGAGAGATGTGGTAACAGTATGGACCTTTCAGGCCTATGTGAGAACATTCGTCACCACTTCTAACCTAAACTATAGTGTTCATAATTTCTCAACGGGTTGCTATGCATGTACGTTGAAAAAGTTTTCATTTTACGTGTATAAGGATGAAGGGAAATGAACGGGAATCTATTTGTATCTTTAACATTATCATTCTTATAAATCTAATGATGTTTTACTTTCGACTTCTTGTTGGTCTATTGCCACCACTACCACCTGCATTATTTGTGGCCGAAGCAGTGGCGATGGTTGCTGCCGTTCCTGCTGCAGATGTTGATGGGCAGTTAGTTGAATTGTTGCCTGATGATGTGCTGCTGCTGCTGCTGGGAACAATTGTAGTATCGTTTGTTGTTGTTAATTTTTTGATTGATGAATTAGCATTTGCTATGTCGCTTGCATTATTTTCTTGGGCTATAATATATATTTAAGCAAAACAAAATTAATGTTATATAGTTGACCTTAGTGCATCTAATGATATGCTAACCTTTGCTTTTTGAATTTATTGATTTCGAGGTGTTTGCTATGGTAGTAGGTGTTGTTTTGGCAGGTATTGTTGCAAATTCTTCTGTAGCCGATTTTCTTTTTGTGGCTCTTTCACCACGGCTACTTGTTGTTAAGGTTATAGATGCGTTCTAAAATGAGAATAAAAATTATATGTTAATAATTTGATATAAATACATATATATGTATTGGTATTGTCATTTGTTCTCTTACCTTTTGAGGCACAATTTTTGTTCGCGGCGTTGTTGGCGTTATCGGTGATGCCGCTCTAGCTTTGGCCAACGGTGATCTTTGCGCACGCGGTGAACTTTTCGAAGCCGATGATGAATTGGTCGTTTTCTTTTGATTTGGCTTATATTCTACATCTAGATCTGAATCATCTGAACTCATGTCGTTGTCTTCATCGCTAGTTGAACCCTTCGATTTTTTCTTACGTTTTGCAACTGATTTTCGTGATTTTTTGTTGAGTGTAGACTTGTTTGCAACAGTACCAGCTGCCGTATCATTGTCAGCAGCATGACGTTTACGTCTTTTGCCCACAGTATGGGGTGTAGTTGCTGATGTGGCAGCAGCAGGATTGCCGCTACGACGAGTTTTACGTACAGATGAAGGCGTGGAGCTGCCTCCGCCGATACCACCACTACCACCCCCACCGCCACCAGATGATTTCTTTTCAATCTGAGATTCATCTTTGTACAGGGAAATATCAACTACAATTAAAGGAATAATTATAATAATTTAAAAATACAGCGAAAACAAAATTATACTCTAAAAATACTTACGCCCATCTGGATTCTCTTCGGTTAATTCTGGCCTTGGCACGATGCCCCTTTCAACATCGATAGCCTTTTTGAGTATACTTTCAATGCGTGATCGCTCCGTTTTTGGTAAACGCAAATGACCTTTGTCAACGCGCTTTAATTCCACAGTCGTCAGGACGCACTCGATATCCGTATGATCGTAAAAGTCGGGTATATAAATGCTACAATCTTTGGCATCTTCCGATAACCACCGGATACTGATGCGCGGCGATGTGCGATATACATTCTGCATTGTTTGGCACAGATAGAACGTGCTCTCTGCATTGCGCACTGCCATATATTCGTTCTTATAAAATACGATGAGCCTGTCCTCTACAGACATGGGTTTCGGAGAGTTGGAAGCTTCGCTGGCCGAGAGTTTTGTTATGTATGCTAATTCGGGCAACGGGCTCTGATAGAGAATGGTCTTTAGACGGTGCCGTTGGCTTTTGCGATCACTGCTAGAGGAGTTTGCGGCTTCTTTGGGTGTGCTTGGCGAAGAAGAGGATGTTGTGATAGCGCCACCTCCACCCCCTGCCGATGAGGCATCAACTTTTGACTTTCGTTTTTCTTCGCGTGATGCTCGGTTGCTTGTTGAGGCTTTCTCATTCTTTGTATTAGTAGGCGTTGCCTTTTCGACAGATTTCGTTAATTTTGATTGACGCCCCGGTCGTTTTGTAGCGGGAGTATGGATGGTTGTCTCTGTGCTACTCTGCCCAGTTGCTTCGGAATCATCTTTATTTTTAGTTTTGTTTGCTGTTGCAACGACTGCGGTTACTGTTGTTTTTGTAGTACACTCACTAGGTGTTGAAGAGACCGTTGATGTCTTTGTTTCAATCTTTTCGGTTTTTGTATTTTTCGCTTTTTCTTCTTTTGGCGTCTCCAGTGGTTTTTCCAAAATTTTTTTATCTGTCTCTGAAGTAACTGTATCTTTTTGACAGTCAACAGCATCCGCCTTTGTTTTAGTTTCGCCAGTTACTAATGGTTTTTGGTCTACATTTATATTTTCCGCTTTTGCATCTAGTGACTTGGTATGAGTTGTTTCTGTAGGTGCAGAAACATTTTCTACTTTTACTTCGGCTTCCTTAGAAGTTTCCTTGGGCGCTTCTTTGTTCTCTACAGCTTTTTCAGTATTTACTTTCACTTTGCTTTGGAACTTCTCATCGGGTAACTTCTTGGAAACTTCAGCTGCTATGTCTAGTTTTGGATTGACTTTATTAGCTGAAGTATTTGTGCTGACTTCATCTTTTGTATCAATTGTAGCTTCTTTATTTTCCTTCTTTTCATCTACTTTTGCTTTATTGCTCTGGAATACAAAAAATAGGATCAAGTTATTTATTACACGTAGGTTCTTTAATTAAAAAAAAAAATAAATAAATTAAAATGCAAATGCAAATGGAAATGAAAATACCTTGCTCTCTTCAACTTTAGCTAATATTTTCTCTTTTGCCTCTTCCGGTTTAGTAGTTTTATCTTGTTTGGAAGAAGCAGATCCCGATGCCGTAGCTTGAGATGTAGAGTTCTTGTCCGATTTTAGATCGGATTTGCCACCAGAGGCAGCTGTTGTTTGATTTCCTGCTGTAGCTTCTTTTGGTTTTGCAGATTTTGTCGCTGAATTACCAGGAAGTGGTGGTATTGTAATAACAGTGTCATCCTTTCCAAGATTTTCTGCTATTTTCTTCATTGAAACGTCAGTTGTATCAGTATTTGAAATGCTTGTTGTGCTTGCTGCAACAGAACCTCCTGCTTTTTCTGCTGGAATAGCAGTAGAGGATTTGTTGCTCGCTTCTGATTTTTTTTCACCACAACCTGCTGCATCAGCAATATGCAAAGATTTTGCATTTTTACTAGGATTTGCCGCAGCCGATGGCAAAATCGTTGTGGCTGCCTTTTGTGGTGATGTTTGTTGCTTAGATGGAGTCAATTGATTTGCTGCAGATGCAGTAGTAGATGTTGTTGCTACAGTAGTAGCTGCAGATTGTGCTGATTTTCCGCCTGCTGCAGTAGTGCCACTGGTACTCGCAGCTGTTGGTGTTGCTCCCGTCTGTTGTTTTGTGAGTGGTACGGGATTTGTTTGTGGCGATTTCAAAGTAGCAGCAGTTGCCACTGTCGCATCTGCACTTGTGCTAATTTTTGATGAGCTAGTGACAGCTGTAGTGCTGCTACTCGATGTAGCAGCAGTTGAAGGTTTCTGGAAGTGAGAAGGGAATGGTGGAGGTATAGCGCTGACAACTGGTGATACTTTTCCAGCGCCAAATTTGTTCTGTTGATGAGCGGTAGCTGGTGTGGGTGCAGCGCTCGATTGCTTCGCAGGCAGTAGCGAAATAGAAGGCGATACTTGTTTTCCTGAAACAGCACTAGCTACACTTGCTGTAACTGTCGGTGTATTCTTAGATGGCGATGCAGTGGAGGAGGATGAACCGCCTGCAGTGGCTACAGCGCTGTTAGTTGCTACTGCTGCCGCCGCTACTGGTATAATTTGCGTGTTCGGCGGCAAAGTGGGCGGTTTCATTTGATTTGTGGCGAGTGGTGGTGGTGGTGGCGGCGGTGGTGTTGTATTTACCTTATTACTACTGCTGCTTGCCGTCTGTACCGTTGATTGTGTAGACACTGCGGCAGCCGCTGAAAGGTATCGCTGCTGAAGGCTCTGTTGGAATTGTTGTACTGCTGCTGCTGCTGCGGCTGTCGACAGCGCTTTCTGTTGTTGCTGATGTGTTTGACCATGCAATTGCTGTTGTTGCTGATGTGGCACCGGCAA
Organism: Toxonevra muliebris; assembly: GCA_963691655.1. NCBI lineage: Eukaryota > Metazoa > Arthropoda > Insecta > Diptera > Pallopteridae > Toxonevra > Toxonevra muliebris. Next base: position 116,363,375 of record OY829326.1, on the reverse strand, counting down.
TGGAGCTTGGGATTGTTGTTGTTGTTGTTGATGCTGCGATTGTTGAGCTTGTGGATGCTGCTGCTGTTGTTGCTGATGTTGTTGCATTTGATATTGGAATGCTTGTAACTGCTGCATGATATTGGGCGATATTGCTTGCAATTGTTGTTGAAATTGATTCAATGTCGGATTCGCAGAGGCCGAGCTTCCATTCGGCTGCTGCTGGTGATGCTGCTGATAAGTTTTATTAAGCAACTCTGCTGCTGCAGGAGTGCGTGTTAGTGCCAATGGTTCACCGCTAGTACTGCTTCCACTACCACCGCCGCCGCTGCCGCCACCTCGTTCTTTATTCTGCTGCTGTTGCTGCTGAAAATTTTGCTGTTGAATCTGTTGGAAATGCTGCTGCAAAAGTTGTTGCTGCTGCTGTTTCAGCATGTTTTGTATACGTTGCTGCTGCAGAAAAGTATTAAGGTCAGCTTGAGGTGTCTGTGGCCCATGCACTAAATTCTGCATTTGCTGCTGAATTCCCGCCAACGTTTTCGCAACTTGCTGGGTATTATTTGGCCCATTTGGAGGTCCGCCACCTCCCATCCCACTGCCACCAGATCCAGGTGGTTTCTGATTATAGCTCATTTTAACATAAATTAAAGCCTCAAATTCAGGATCTAAAGGACTTGAAAAAAATTTTAAAAATTTAATAAGATAATGGAAAAAAACTCGACGGGTCTACTTTTTTTCATATTATGTTCAGATAGTTATAGAAAATGGGCATGCCAAAATATATATAATTTTTTTTTACAAATATACAATTCGATTAACATTAATTAGGCCAAGGTCTTCAAGAAATAAAAAGAAGGAAAAGAGTATAAACAGTAAAAAACTAATATATTAAAATTGTTTATGTATACCTGCTGCTGCTTTTATCACTCTAGTCTTCGCTTTTGTTGTATGAATATCTCAACGATGATGTTTTCACTGCTGATGTGTGTTTATCAATAATAACAATCCCAGTAATAATGATCAAGGGCTATGAAAATGTGAATAGGTGCGGCGAATGCTACGGAACAATAGCAAGTGCGGCCTGCCTATCGAATGCGACACTGCGTTCAATGAACTCTTGTTTATGTTCCCAACCGCGGTGAACACTCGCGCTATTCTTCTTCGTTAACTTTGTTCAGCTGTGCCTACTGCTGCTGCTGCGGCCGCTGCTGTTGCCAATAGAGCGCGCGAAATATTATTTGATTTTGTTTTTTCGTTAAGAACCAAAACTTGCTAATGTTTTGTATTTTTTTTAGTCAGCCAACACACATAAATATCAGATTAATTGCTGTAATGAAAGAAAATCATGTTACCTAATAAGTAACGTAATTAAAAAATTGCCACTACATCATGTACATGGTCATGTATTTTATGTATATGTATGCAGTACAGTATAAACTCGATTAAAGAAACTGATAGAAACCGGTTCAATAGAGTATTATTTTGCCATTTTAAACAACTAGACGACTGTCAAAGCTCTTTTTAGATACAGAAGATTTTAGGCCAATTTTTTATTTGATGAACTAATTAATTGATAACCAAAGTTAAAATATTTGTAACAAAAACATTAAGTTCACATATAACTATAAATAATAAATTACACTATGTGACAAAAAACAAAAAATTGTTTGCTTCTTTTGTTTCAACTACCAGCAGTAAGCAGCGAGCGTGTTGATGGAGCTCTTCCCTTGGAAACGTTTTTCAAAGATACCCATTTTCTGGTGGAGTCGTTCTTTTTCTTCTTTCAAACTAAAAACAAATGTTCTAAATCGGATAAAAATTAGCAAAGTTATGAGCGATTGTACACATCAACCTACCCAAAAACATTTTTTTGACCATAAAACGAGATTTTGGGAAATTTCTCCCATACCATTTTTTTTAGCATAACTAGACCTACAATTTGTGCTAGGTCTCCATTAAAGTCCAAGATCACTGTCACACAGTGTTATAGAATTGAGAATATCAAGGTTTCCCAACAATCGAAGTTGTACTGTTTATTTTTATCCAACTTGTGCAGTGTAAAGATTGTCAAAAACTTTGCTATTCTAAGTAAATCGCGCCTTAACCGCTGAGTGAGTGGAAACATTTTTGAAGTGAAACTTCTTTAGCGAGGGTAAATCGAAAATTGCGCAACGGAAATCGTGTTGTACCATTCATACGAAACTAATAAGAAAAGAAGATATGCTGTTGTTACGTGTTTAGCGCCTGGTTATATTGGTGCTGTAGAATACACCGAGCATATCGTGTTCGGTGTGAGAGTGAGTACAGACTCTCTCTTTGTGTTCGGTGCAACAACAGTTTCATGGTGTTCGCCGAGTATACTCGCAATATAACCACAGCCTTAGCGAAAGAAGTCATATGGAGATCGGCTGCATGCAATCAAGCAGAGAGACGACTTTTCGCAGTTTTATCGCATGTGCTTTATTGAGAGATTCGATATAGAAGTCTCGGCTTGATTGCATATAACTGAACTTTCTTTTCATGTGTTATATACGTGTACTAAGTCGTGTTTGTGCCGATAAGTGTAGAGATTATCAATAGAGGAAAAGCAACAACAAAATAGAGAGAATAGAATAATTTTTTTCTAATTTTGCGTTTTTGATGGTTAACTCTTCTACATTGAGGTTAACTTATTCAACAACTCATCCTTCTTCTTTCTTCTTGGTCAATACCATAGTCTGTCAAAATCATTGTTTACTTTTGATTGTTCGTTTACGTTTTTTTTTTTTTTCATTTTTATATTTTCTGCATGCCGCCGTTATGGCCGCAACAATAAAGGTGTATTGATATTGTTTTGTTGTACGACTGATTTTGACATTTTATGGTATCTGACGCAACAACAAAGATATGTTGTTTTTGCCAAGGTGAAATGGTTATAATCTTGCTATCACCTTAAAAGCAATTTTTTTTCAGGTTACTTTCTTGATCTATCTACTTTGGTTCCTGCTAGTCCTTAATGGGTTAAGGATGTAGTATGGTGTTCGAGTTTCAAAAATCCAATTTTTTTTTTATTATGTATTTTGAAAGTAAAATATATTGAGAGTATACTGTAATTTGGGACTAAAATTCAAAATATTAGCAAACTAATAGCACATAGTCGATAGCGCCTGTTGGGGTTTAAAGAAATTCTATAGAGCCGATTGGGCTGATATTTTAATACGGTATTTCACACGTCAATAGCTCTCGCAGGTAGTAGAATTGTTTATTTTTAATCATTATTTTTTTTTTATGCCGATTTTTGTAATTTTTTTGTTTCAGAATGGCAGACTATTTTGTTTTTTTTTTTAAGTGGCTGTTCACACAGGTGCAAGCATGAATGACTGTCTGAAAAGGAGAGGTAGAAAAAATAGGTAGCTAGAAAAAGACAGGGGAGTTTCTATTTCTTTCTTACTTCCTATTTTTTCTACCGTGTGAACAGCCACTAATACAAATCTACTACCTGCCAGAATGACAAGTCTACAGAACAATATTCTATTTAAATTTTTTGTTGTCAGATGACTTCAAGTGCCGTAAGTACTTGGGCCAGCCACACACCATTTTTTTATGTGTCCACTTTGAACGTAAAAAACAGTTAAAGATGTCAATAATAACATAAAAAAATTAAAATAATTGCATTTAATTTTTTCATAATAAAAAATTCGCGAAATAACCTTGAAAATTAGGCCGGAACACCAGACTACATCCTTACAGTACTGCTGTTGGAGCAAGAGTTCCAGCTTTCGTTGTGTGATGGGGCGTCGATGAGCTGCAAAATCACTTATCCGTGTGTACTATATTCTGGTCGTTTTTCTGTCAACGCATGGTTAAAATTTACCATTTATTGACGGTAACGAGTGATATTAACTGTTTTAGCTGATTTCAGAAACTCATGGTTCATTGGATTACAAAAAATATGATACAACAACTGTAACGTTTTCAAAGCTGCTGTCATAGCAATATAGCCAGTTAAGATTGTGAACAATTTTCAGTGAAAAGAACTCTGTTCAAAAGACTCTACGCTGAAACTAAAGAACATTCTTGAAACGATATATAATCCTAAAAATTTTTTAAACACTCGCACCAGTTTAATATTCATAATCAAAAATATATGTTAAAATATTTTTTATCTTAAGTCGAGTTAGGTTATTTTTCATTTTTACCACAGAATTAATAACCGACACACCTGGTTGTTAAAGTTGTACACTTCTCGCTTCTTTGTAAATATGTAAAATATTGAAATATTTTGTCCATGGTTACTCGTACCATAACGATAATGGAATATTTGTATTACTATTTTCATTACTACTGAATAAGTGTAATGAATTTATTTCATTTTTGTTTCATTGCAATGGCATTGCCATTTCCATTGCAGTAATGGACAGGTAATGGAAAAACTCAACTGTCTGTAATTGTAATATAGTAGAAATTCTAACTGTTTTCAACTATGATGTGAAGCAACAATAGTTAAAAATATTAGGAATCGGAGCAGCTAAATTTTCGTTGCTCCAGCTCTAGCTCTGGATAAAACAATGGGCCACCACCTCATAGATGGTAATAAAGAGTCTGGCCCTCCATGGGCTGTTATACAATAAAAAAGAAAAAGAACTTCAACAAGGATTGTATCGATGCATTTCAAAAATAATAAGTATTATGAACATGTATAAATAATAACATTAGTATTTACGTTAGAAAATATCGATAGTAAGTTAGTCGCGGGTTTAGGTATTTAGGGATGAACGTAGAAACAATAAAAAAAAATGAATCAAAGTGGCAACTACATATTAATTGACTACGTAACACACAAACAGAGGATGAAGAATGAAAAAGAACAAAATTTAAAGAAAAAGAAATAGAGAAAACAAATTTCCAAAAAAAAATAACCTTACGCGCTACTGTCCCCAACAACCAAGTCAATCAATTTTAAACACAATCAAATTTTTTTTCGTTTTTCTCTTCTTTCTTTCTTTCATGAGTTTTTTGTTTTGAGAAACAACAATTCGTGTATATGTCCGGCGTTCACTCGTTTCTTTTTCTCGTTCGAATCCAAAAAAAAAGTCAAGCCAACTTCAAATTCCGACATCAATAAATCATTTGCCCAAGTTGCGGCGGCTCTTTTTAGCAGAAGTGGAGCGAGCACAAGCGATAGAAAAAACAAGGGACAGGGAAGTACCGGGGCGTGTGGTTGCGTGAGCCGCGAAGTCTCAAGCCTTGCGCGGAATATACTTTTCGTATTGAAGAATGAAACTTTAATTTTAATTTTGTAAATCACAATTAAACTTACATTTATTAAGGCAAAACACCTTTTTTTATTGTATTATTAGCAATTAGGTAAATATTTTCACTTGTAGTTAATGCATATTTCGTTATACTTTTTTCACCGTGTGCACTTTTTTCTTCTCTTCTTCGTCCGTTCTTCTTCTTACTCGACTACGGTATAGGTAGAAAAAATTTCTTCACCTTTTCACATTCACTTTTCAGTAAAAAATCTTTAAAAGAAATACAAAATGTTCACTTATTTCACGAACATGTTTTATTATTTTGGTTTTCTCGTTACTTTTAGATAATTTTGTTCAGTTTTATTGCAATAATTTAAAATTTTCAAGCGCTTAACGCGACAAAATGAAAATTTTTAGAGAAATCAACGACGACACACACGAACACCAAACGAGGAAACGAAGAAACTCTCCAATTAAATCTACAAACGGTTTTAGATGGCGTCGTCCAGTGTTGCTAAACTATAACACGGGATTGTGATAATATGAGGAAAATGTGAATAAAAAACTCTTAATTTTAGAGGTAATGAAATCATATATACTTTTATAAATTACTCTGTATCGTAAATAAGTAAATCATATAAAATGCTATAAAAATGAATTTATCCTAATTGAAGAAGGCAGAAAAAAAGCCTTGTGCAACCGTGATGAATAGCCCTGCACATGCATACCTACAGCTGAATAAGCCGGTTCTTAAAATTATTCCAGTGTGCACGTTTCTTGTTTCGTGGAAGCAAGATATGCTAAATGATGAACGGTTGCTTTCAAAAGATTACCAAACCTCCGTCACTCTTAGTACCAGAAAATATACAGAGAATGGACTCTTATTTTAAAACGTCAAAACTGTCAACAAATTTTAATTTTTTATGTTCACACATACTGTACGTGTGAATTCAACTATCGTTGCTGTTGTTTGCCTTATAAAATTGCGAAGGGTGGTGAAATATTAAACAGCTGCTTAATAAATGAAAATTTTATGTAATTGCAAATTTTACATTCAATTTACTTTAAATAAGTTTATTAAATTTCATGGGCCTGTGAATTCCAGTTCAGGCGATAAATTTGCTGAGGATGCTGTCAATAATGAAGCAAACGACATATGTGTTTGGATATTCGCCATACGTACGTGGTTAATTTCCATGATTCTATTTGCCGGTGTAAGATTATTGTTTGAAAGTTAAACGTTTCAGAACAATCCTTTTTATTTAGTGAATTGTATATTAAAGGCGTACTCTTTCATTATAGTCCACGTTTCTAAAGACTTGAAAGCTATTATAAATGCTGTAATTATGGATACTGTGAGTGATGCTACTGCAATTATTTATGGCTATGATACAGCCTCATGCTGCGTCAAATGGTGCATTTACTCAGAAATTTCACTTGTTTCAACTGTTAATGATTAATCACTCACACTGCTGGAAGAGAAATGTTAGTAAGTGAAGCTATACTTGAGCTTAAGTGAAGTATACAGCCGCAAACTCAAATCTGTACTTTGAGGTATTTTTTTAAAATAGAACATTTGTATCACTGTTACGTTCATATAAAATATAAAAATAGATTTTAAGAGTTTCTGATAATTTTAAAATTTTAAGTTGTGATGGTATAGTCAAAAATGAGCAATATATGTACTAAAGCTTTTGCGTCTTTTTTGGTATTAGAAATAGTTTTATCTCGAATTGTACTGGAATTAAGATGAAAAATATGTGTTTTACTAAAGTTTAAAACAAATAATTACAATAAAATCAAATATAAATGTATGTATGTGTACTTAAACACTGAAGAGGACCAACCAATTCTGATTATTTATTTTTTGTTTTCCATTAATAATTGGGAAATTATATCTTCTTAGGCTCTTACACCCTAATTAATTTGCCTTACTTGCAAAACTCGTATTTCGGTTCTCTTATATAATTGCAACTCCCCTGTCGGTATGGTGGAGCAATTTTTAATTAAATTTTGTAATGAATGTATGAAGTTAGTGCTTTAATACAGGTTTTAGATACTTTGTACTAGAGTGCCTTAAGTAGAGTACTAACTCCTAAGCTTATTTGAAAATCTAAGATAAATAACAGGAGTTCACAATTATGCAATTTATATAGTTCTAAATATAAATAATCACATATGTACATACGTTAAAGCATTTTTTTTAAGAATCTGCTTTCATCAATACTACCTTTAAAGGGAATTTTCAGAGCGATGAATTGCTGAGGCCTTGGCAAGCTTTGAAAATCTTGCCAAGATAGATCTTGAATTAAATAATCATTAGAAACATTTTTAACTATACTGTTAGAAATGCAACGTGGGTTCTCTTACGTTGAAGATTCATTAAAGTCGACAATATCTGACAAAAATCGGAAAATATATTACTGTGTTTAAAACTACATTAGTACTTTTTTATTCAAAAAAGTATTTATTTGATATTCATTACTAGATTAATTTGTAATGTCACTGGAATTGTGTTGACAATGCTTCGTAATAAGTAAAACAACATATATTTTATTTTAATAATAAAAAAACAATTTATTGGTAAGAAATTTAATTTTTATAATTTGTACTTTTGAAGTAAAGTGTTACAAGTATTAACTTTTATACAAAGCAGTAGAAATTTCAAATTTCTGCCACCCCATATGAATTTTCACATGCAAAATTTTTCGGTCCTACTACTAATTTTCGGCCCTTTCTAAATGATTTTTAATTAACTCAGTTTTACCACACATAAAATTCAATCCTACCACACCCAACTTTTTCATTTTACAGCAAATTGTTTTTGTAAAATTCAGTCCTACGCATACTAATGCAGCACATTTTTGCATATGTATTGTAAGTGTCCATTTTCTGTATATTCTCTGGTTGGTACCTTCTACTAGAGCTGGAAAACTATCGATAGATTCTACTATTGATATTTTATCATACTATTAAGGGGATACTATCGATAATATCATAAAAAATTATAATTTTGAGATTTTTTTCAAAATAAATTTTTTTCATATATTATGTGACATTTTTAGATAAATAACCCCACTGGTTTTCTAAAAATGAAGACTTTTTATTCGTAATACTGTTTAACACAATTCGAACCTAACGTAACAACTATGATAGCTGAAATGCACTTGACCCAACAATAAAAACCCTATATAGGATTTTACCAAAAGATTTGTCTGGGCATTTGGTACAGCATGTTGAAGCTGGCTGGTTTTTGGTGCTCAAGCTTGTTCTGCCTTTTTGGGATATAATCTTGCATTTCCCAATGTTTATATCTGAGAATCTGTCATAGGAAAAGTTGTAAAAAAAATTTTGTTCAACGCTGTAAAGTCATATCTATCCTTCTAATAGGTCTTTTAGCTGAAATAGTAAATTTATTCATAGAATCCTAAAAACTGGTATTTGGAGTAGAAATCGGATGTGGATATGTAAAAAAAAGTTTATTTTTGAAAATAAACTAGGGTCTCAGAACATGACAAAGCCTTACAACCATCCATTTTTGCGATATTGAACGAAACCCGAGGAAACAACGGAAATAAGGGAAAAGTTTGATAGTATTTGAAACTATCGCAAACTATCGATGGTCCACGATAGTCATGGACAATCGATACTATCGATATTGCCATCGAAAGTTCTCCACTTTTTATTTTACTTTCTACGTCTCCTGAACGGCACGATTCATGTGAGCTATCAAACTAATTGTGATTGTATTCAAATTTAAAATTGCTAAAATATAAAAAGAAAGACCTAGTATGTTGTGCAAACTTCATTCTTGAGGTGGTTTCAAACAGGAAAGTAGTGCGCGAACTCTGAACAATGTCTACTTCAAATTGTCAAATAAGAGCAAACTTCGCTACACACGGCACAAAATGTTTGCTCAAATATACAAATATAATGATCGATTTAGTATTGCACAAACACTCAAGCAACGCAACACAGTGTGTTGTAGGGATGGGTAACGCAGAGAATTTTTGTGCGTTGATACAATGACGCAAGCACAATCTGCAATCAGCGCAGTGAGTTAACGCAATTGCGCCATGACAGAGTATTTTTTTTTTGTCAGAAATCGATATACACAATTCGCTGTGTATTTCAGCCACATCTGCTCCTTGTAAGCGAATATTTTTTCATGCATCAAAGATTGGAAGCTTCCAAAATATTGACATTTTATGGTATCCGACGCAACAACAAAGATGTGTTGTTTATGCCAAGGTGAAATTGTTGTAATTTTGCTATCACCATATATATTATTTCACCATGGTCGGGTACTTTGATACGATTTGGCACAGGCTTATAAATGTGAATATGAATACACATGGATGCAACTCTACTGGATTTTTTGTCACATAAATTTCACTTTCCGAACATTTTCTAAAACATCTGTTTTCTAAAATTTCGTTTTTTGTTTCGAAAAAGTAAAATCAGTAAAAAGTGCAAAAACAAAAAAAAAAAAACAAAAATATTTTGAAAATGAGTGGTAAAGTAGAAATAGCCCTTCCTGATGAAGATCTAGACTGGATTCAAATGCGTCGCGACATCGAGTCCAAACATCCAGAAACCACAAGGGAGAAAATGCTGCGCAAAATAAAAGAAAACCCGGCTGTACCCATTGGTGAGTGTGTTTTTGTTGTTTATTGCAATTGTGCATTATATAAGAAAAGATACAACGTAGGTCCTCACTTACATTCCCGCTTCTACCTTTTCTATTTGTATGTATAGGCTGCCTGGCAACAGCAGGTGCACTCTCGTATGGCCTATATAACTTCCGAACAGGGAATCGAAGAATGTCACAATTGATGATGCGTACCCGTATTGCGGCACAAGGGTTCACTGTGCTGGCACTGGTGCTGGGCGTTGTTATGACCTATGATAAGAAAGAGTGAGAAATGTGTCGAGTGTTCTTCAAGCGCTTTTAAGAACTACAATTATTTTCCTATAATAAAATTTAAATAAATATCATTTGTTAAAATATTTTGCAGAGCAATAATATTTGTATGTAACTTTTTGTAATAATACCAAAAAAGTAATTTCTTGTTAGCACATAATAAAAACCAATAAAATCCATAAACGAAAATATGTACTTTAGTTAAATAAAAGAACCAAATTGGACCCCCCAAGCAGTGGATGTAGTCGAAAGGATAGAATTTCTCATTTGACTGATTAGTATTGGTGACATGTACTACGACTTTAAAGATCTATTGTACCCCTATTCTCACTTAATCATTTCCTAATTTAATATTAAAACTCCGTTTATATTATCGACATCTAAATTGCCTGTCTTTGCAGATAGTTGAAGGTTTGAAGCATGTTCAAATGGAAGTATGAATGAATGCTTTGACGTCGAACTGGTTATCATATTCTACGAGCACGACGGGCATAGCATAATGCGTAAAATATTTTCCAAAACTCATTCCAAGTAAGTATGCACTTTCAAACACGATTTCAATACTGGACCGATATTCTCAGTATCGTTAAATTTATTGTATAGTTTTCTCTCTTAGCACGGGGGACACGAACTCGACGTATTGCATAGTAAAATTATTATGTGGCGTAATTTATCAATGGAACTCATAATCTAATCGGGTTCATATTCACCAGAGTTAGGCAGTAATGATTCCTTTAGGAATTAAATTCCATCTCCATTCCAATTACAAAGAATTGTAATTGGTACTTTAAAGTTTCCAATTCCTTAGTAATGGAATTGATAAAAATTTCAATTCCATTACAAGGAATTGTAATCGATAATTAAAATTTTTAAATTCCTAGATAATGGAATTGAATTGAAAAAAATTTCGATTCCATTACAAGTAATTGTATTTTGTAATTAAAAATATATCAATTCCTTAAATGAATTGAAAATTTAATTAAATAGAAAGGAATTAAATATTCAAGTGTAATCAATTACTTTCTTGGAATTAAATTCCAATTTAGTTGGAATGATTCCTAAAAAGTAATTGATTCCTTTTAGTTCAAAAACTAAAAAAAAAAAAATATTCCACTTTTTGGGGATTTTTGACGGTTTTTTGTATGGGAGCTATGTCTAAAATTATTTTTTTCTGCAAATAAATATCAGATTCAGTTTTTTCATGCCAAAACCCCCCTCGCTACCAATTTTCACCTCAATAAGAAGAAGAACATGTAACTTCGTAGTATACCCCCAAACCAAAACTTTAAAAAAAAAAAATTTGTATGAAACGCTGCTGATAGGAAAAAAAAAAGTTAGAAACGATATGTCTCCCGTCTGCTACAATTTTTTTTTTTTTAATTCGAGCACACGGTAATTATTGCCTGATTGAAAGAACGTAATTTTTTGAGAACTGAGAACCCCCCTAATTTTGGCTATCGCATCTCTAATTCTATAGCTATTGTTGTGGCAAAACTATCGAATATTTAAATAACTAAAATCTAAATTTAATAATTATGTGGTTACAAGTCATAACCGCCTAAGTCTATTTTCCAATTTTTTCAGGACAGTTTAAAGTTCCAAATCCTAGTTGCAAATCAGGAGCCGGTTTTTTTGGAACATGCCTGTGTTTTTTTTAATATTTTAATTCAATACACTTGTATAATAGTTTTCAAGTGAGTATTTCATGAGTAATTAAAGAAATCTTCGATTTAAGATTGTTTTGTGCATATTCGCTTGTTCAGTACTGCACTGCTTCTAAGATTCTGGAGCATCTTAACATAGTCCATTCCAAGCATATATTAGATGCTGATATACAGGCATGTTCCAGAATACACTTTCGAGTGAAAGTGAATTGAAATCACATCAATTTCACTATTTGGTGTTCTAGAATTCACTTTCATTTTTTTTTTTACTCGTTGTTAAAGTGAAATTCGAACGAATTCGCCTGATCTAGAAACCGAATTCACCAAAAAAAAGTGATTTGAATTCAAAGCAATAAGTGAAATAGAGCAATCGGCGCAAAAATGTAAGTAAATTTAATAAAAAATTAATCAAGTATAAAAAATATGAATGAAAATAAAAATTCAAGGCGAAAGCAGAAGAACTCCTTCCAGGATACAAGGTATCAAGTTTATGAAGAAGCATTAAGACATCTTCTTGAGAAAGTATTTCTTCGACAACCTGTCCGATTGCTCGGCAGTCAGTCCAAAGAATCTGCTAGGTTACGTAAACTCCACGGGGTGGGTAAGATCCCAGCTGGGGTAGTAAGAGTCCAGCTTTAATTCTATTTTGGTGGGAAAGTAATTCCAAGCCGACAATATAGCGCTAATTCTGACTAACAGTGGGTATGCTGTGGGTTAGCCTCCTTAACCAACCAACCAAAAGTAGAAACCCTGTGGCGACAATTGAAAACGGACCTGTATCTGATTGGAAAAAGGTAATTTTCTACATATTTTTGTATGCATTTTTCCATATGTTCAGCATCCCACTCCTGCCATTTTTTTGTTTGTTTCGCCGTCAGTAAGAGTTTGGTTATGGTAGCTCAGAATTCAATTTGGAATTCATTTAAACGTTTTTGAATTATACTAAGGGATATATTAGTGACCTTCTGCGCCAGTTTTTGTTGGGCTGCTTCAAGTGTAATGGTAGAATTGGCTTCAAAAACTCATGCTATCACCGAATCCTACTGCTTTGATGATGCTCTAGAAGCACAATGATTTGGTAAGTCGTAAACATTCTGATGTCTTAAAAAAAGGTGGTTCCATTTTTTTACGAATGCCGTCAACTTCTCAAGATATTTGCAGCACCTTCCTAGGACTTTTGGATTCATTTGGATGTGAGCAAAGAATGATAGCTTAAAAACATTTTGCATACACGGAGTACGATTTGAAAAATTGCTTAAACAACGAAATTATAATTGCGATTGTTTGAAAGGTTATACAGCGCCCTTTGCAATGAAATGTTGAATGTTGAAAATAAAGTCCAACTTGATACTTAAACTTTTTCGTACAATTAAGCCAAACACGATCTTGTTGAAAAGACTGTATTTAATCTATTATTTTTAAGCACAAAACCCGTATTTTCTTTTTCCCGATTCGCACTTTAAGAAAAACAATACCATCGAACAACCACAACAATTGCTAAAAAGCGTAGAAAGTAGAGAGTAGCTCTACTCGCAGCGTTTCAGCTGCGTTGATCGTATTTACGATCTAAAGTCTGAGTCCAAATTGTGTTTTGCTACGAATGAATGCATGCGATTCTACTTTAAACGTCAAAGCAAAGCAGCCGCAAAGCTTAATTGTGTTTTAGGTATAAGTCAGGACAGCACTTGTAGGCACTCACTCGCATTAGGAAAAGATACTTGGGGCGTTACCAATGTGCCTCCAAGGCAGTAATCGTAAGAGCAACAATAGATAAAAGGCTAACGGGGATATCTAGAGGGTGTGAAAACCGAGATAGCCCGGCGAACGGCAACTATCTCATGGACTGTCCCGAGGACAGAATGGAGAAGCAGTATAGTTTTGAGAAACACTTTGTTGCAAAACTTAGTAGTAAGAACGAATGAGAGGATGAAGAATATAACTACACACACAAAGAACACACGATTAAGTAGTATACAGATGGGTCATGAACCGAGGATGGAACTGGGTCAGGAGTGTTTGGCCCAAGAATCAAACACTCTGAGCCGATGGGGAAGTATCCTAGCATCTTTCAAGTTGAAATTCACGCAATCAATATATGTGTACAATTTAACCTGAACAGAAAGTACAAACGGCAAGATATCGCTATCATGTCGGACAGCCAGGCAGCCATTCGAGCATTATGCTCCTTTGAGATCACCTCTAAACTGGTGTGAGACTGTTTGAGCAAGCTCAATCAACTGGGCTAAGACGTTCTATGTTGGGTCCCTGGACACGTAGGAATAGAGGGTAATGAACATGCAGACGAGCTTGCCAGAAAAGGAGCAGCGACCACTTTCGTGGGACCTGAACCCTACTGTGGAATAGGAGATAGCGTAATCAGGGAATAACTCAGACAGGAAGAGAGGAACAAGGGGCAATAACTCTTTACTAATCTTCCGGGACTGAGGCAATTCAAAGCGCTTCTAGGTAACTATAATAAAAGTAAATACGCATTCTGCATTGGTCTCAACAAAAACAGTTTGCGCATATTAGCTTGTATTCTGTCTGGGCACTGCGGGCTCAGAGAACACCTTTGCAAAATAGGGGTTGAGGAAAGCTCAATATGTTGGTTCTGTAATAAGAAAGATGAATCATCAGAACATATTTTAGCCCAGTGTGGAGCATTGATCCACAAAGTACAAGACTAGCATCCATAGATCCAGGCGTAATACTCTAATTCTTGAGGGAGACTGGACTGGAAGAGGTACTCTAGGCAGATTAGACTAGATAAAGAAGAGGGACGTACAATAAATCTTATAGGTCGCGGTACAACGATATAAACCTTTAATACAATACAATACACCAAAGTAGTGGGGATATCATAGCCTTAAAGCCACATCTGTTACTGAGGCCCTTATTATGAGCTGCTTTCGACGTTCGATCTTCGCTGGTTATCGAATTTACAATTCTTATTATGAGCAGTGCAACCCTGTCGAAATTTTTGTTGCGCATCGAATTTTTTGTCGAACACAACTTTGCTTTCGATACGTGCATGCTGAGCAATAATTGTTTAAAATGTAAGTATCTTGCAGTTTTTTTTTTAGCTTTTTGAGGACTAAAAACTTTTTAAACGGTTTTTGTAAATTTTATGCAGGTCTAAAGTGGTGAGCAACAAACTGCAAATCCTTTGATTGCAATTGATATTTCCTCAATCGCAGAACTGTTGCCAATTTTAATATGTTTGGAATTGATCTTGCTCATGTACATTGCTTCAGCAGTTCATCTGTAATGGCCATCAAGTGCACAAATGATTCCTTGAACAGTTGCAAGTTTTGTAGAAATCCATACACAAATTTTATAGATGACAAAAGCTTCTTCGAAAGGCTGCACTTAATCGTTTTCTACTTCTGGCCAGTTCCATCAACCTCTCATCCTCTTCTGATGAATCGTTGAACCATAATTCCCTTATAGTCAACTATTTTGTTCTTATTTTTTCCACTTCCATTTTTACAGGGTGACAATCGTAAAATGACGCACACATTTCAGCAGTTATTTTCAAAAGGACGTACTTCCATTAAGTACAATTAAGTGTTAACATTGCTGAATATATAAGCATTCATTTGAACCCCACCTCATTCAATATAACCTCCTTTAGCCTGCACACATGCCTTCAATCGATCCGGAAATCGTAGGACTGTTCGCCGCAGGACTTCCTGATCAATTTCAGTCCAGGCTTTCTCTAATGAATTTGTCAGCGACTCCAGACTGTGGTGTTGAGATGCACAAGCCTTACTCTCTAAAATACTCCAAATAGAGTAGTCCATTGGATTCAAGTCTGGGGAGTATGGTGGCCATTCTTGAGATGTTATGAATCCAGAAAAATTGTCTTTTATCCATGTTTGTGTTAATTTTGCCATGTGGGAAGGTGCAGAATCTTGCTGGAAAGTACAGTTTTCATTTCCAAATGTATCTTGGGCCCAGGGAAGAACATGTTCATTTAAAATGCTCCGATAAACAACCTGGTCAATTTTAACACCCTCTTCAACGAATATTAGAGGGGTTCTGGCATTAGCGGAAACTCCAGCCCATACCATAACGGAAGCAGGCTTTTGAACTCGGCCAACAGTTCTATTTTGTTGCGATGATGATGTTAGCCACATTCCGTCATTTTGCGCATTGAAATGTTGTTCAACCGTGAAAATTTTTTCATCTGTAAACAAGATATTTTCAACATTTTTTAACACGGAGGAGCGTAGCAACGCCTTGCATCTTTGCAGTCGGAAATCTTTCTTTTTTTGTGTCAGATCTTGAGCTTTTCGGAGCTTGTACGGCTTAAGATTAAGCTTTGATTTTGCAATGATTCGCACTGTTTCACGGTTTACTCCCACTTCCTTAGCGATTTTTCTCATTGAGCGCCTTGGATTTCGCTTGATTCGTTTACGAATTTTTTCTGTTAAACCAGTAGTGGCAACTGTTGAAAATTTTCCCCAGTCTCTATCTCCAAAACCCCCAGTTTCATTATATCGAATAATAGCTCGGTCTATCGTACGACTTGACAAATTTAAAGCCTTTGCAATTTGACGGCTACTATAATTTGCCAAATGAAATTTCATAATTTCACGACGAATATTTTCCTTGTTCATTTTTATGGAAATTTCAAAATGTAATAACAAAAATTCAAATGAAATTAAAAGCAAAGCCAATGATGAATGAATTTGCTTTTTAAAGTAACGGTAAATGGCAAAGCTTGCTGCAGAGTATTAAACTTGCGTCACTTTACAATTGTCACCCTGTATACTAATCGTATTTATTTTTCAAAATGACGAACAGCTGATAGAAATATATTATCGTAAACAAGCCAAAATGAGCGAAATTCACAATAACGCTATTCTCTGTCGAAAGCACGTCATAATACCAAACTCAAATTCGTTCGATCAGGGCGTTCGATTACAGCCGAATATCGAACGCATTTCATAATAAGGGCATGAGATTCATCCGCAGGATTGGCTTGTCTGATAACCTTTAAACGGGTTACTATCGGGGGTACAATAGATCCCTTAAGGCCGAAGTACGTCACACCCCTTTTAATCTATATATCTAGCAGTATAAAATGAACGGTACTTCCCCGAACTTTATTGTGTCTAATACAAAGTAAAAAAGCGGTATTCAAAGACAAGAAAAAAAATGTCGCAAGTATCAAGGTCAAAATTTGCGAATGTCGCAAATACTGAATACGTAATGAGAAAAATGTTGCATCGAGTTTCTACTGTATTTACATAATTGTAAATTCTGTGTCAATAAGGAATAACACCTAAAGTCAAAAGTCGAATAAAAACCTGCTGCGTATTTTTTATTATAAATCCCAAAATGTTGAAGTTTTTAAATTTTTTTTGCAATTTAGCAGTCTTTATAGTTTTTTATTAATTAAACTCCAATAATTATGTAAGATCTTTCAATATTTTGAGTTTTATAATGGAAAATACGCAACAGGTTTCAAGTCGACTTTTAAGTTTAGCTGTTATTCCTTATTGCCACAGAATTTTACTCTGATGCAAAGGAAATAGAAGAAGATCAGCCATACCTTACGCTCGTATCTTTTTTCGGACTAAAAATTGTATATTTCTACCAAAAAATTTTACAAAAAAAGTAAATCCATTTGAAAAAACTGTATATTTCGCGGTATCAATGTTTTTCAATGACAATTAACAAGGAAAGCAATTTATGCATCATCTGAATCGTCTTCGTTCTCCTTCTGTATTTGTATTGAATTTGTTCTTCGAAGAAATTTGGCGAAGCGATTTCGGCTTTGCTATGAGGTATTTATAGAAATCAACGCATGGATATTCCAAGTTACATTTGGCGATAGGAGTCGCCTTCAATGTTTCCACTTATATCAAAAGTATACTCGCAACGACTTGCCATTGTTCTCTCAGACGTTTTGCATTGGGATTAATAAATTTGAATTTCGTAGCGTTCAAAATTTTATATTTTTTCTTAGTATAAACGCGGTATTTGGGTAAAAAAGGCGGTATGCGGTTTTGGAGTCGAAAAAACAGTATACTACAGCGTTAGCCATACCAAGTAAAAGGTTTAATCGATTCGATTTTTTGATGCAAATTATCTATTAATCGCCAAAACAGCAGAAATATCCGGCAAAAAATAAGCTTATATGTAGATTTTTCTTACTATTATAAAATATCTGTGTCAATAAAACAATAAAAGCCTTTTGTTTGTTTTCTCAGAATTCTTCCCTTAATTTTGGGCATGGAATTCATAACTTTATTTTCAATTTAATTGTTCGACTCTTTTTTGTTTTATTTTTAATGTGATTTTGTGTAATGTTCGATTGTTTGTTTCTTGCCAATTATACAATTTTATAACAGTTGAGAGCTTGAGAGTTGAGATTTTGCATATCTTTTTCATACTTGACAAAATTTTAATATTTTTTTTTAAATATGTTTGTATTTTTCGTTTGCTTTTGAATTGTGCACTATTTTATTTATTTAGTTTCGTTTTTTTTTACGGTTTTTGTAATTACTTTGTCAAATTCTTAAATTAAATTTATAATTTTTGTGTCTTAAATTGCAATTTACGGAAAAACACAAAAAAAAAAAAAAAAAGAAATGATTTTGGGAGAAAAACTGAGAAACTAAAAAAAAAAAAAAAAAAATATTGATGTGTGAGGTGTTGTTTTTACTTGCAGTTAATAATGGCTCTAATCTTCAATATTATTATTAACATTTGATTATAAATTTCGCCTGCATTTTAAGTCATTATTAATTGCAAGTACTTTCAAAACTGTGCTGCTGTTTTTTGCCTCTTTTTGTTTGTTTTGAGATGCTGCTTTATTTTTGTTACTGTATTGTTGAATTTGTTTTTGTTTGTTTTCAAAAATTTTGTTTGGAAACTTATTTAGTGAAAGTAAATGTTTTATGAATTTTTTTGTTACTTTAATTTTTGTTTTGTTTTTTTGTTTTTTTTTTTTTTGTATGCGCAAAAAATAATAAATATTGAAAATAATTTTTAATATACGCGCTTTTTTAGTTTTACTTTTTATACTAGAAATTATCCATTTTTTTAATTTGATTTGATTTTTTTTTTTTCTTTTGCTTCTTTGTAATTTACCAATGAACTGCAAGTGAATTTTTATTATCATTTATTATTATGTTATTTAATTTTTATATTAATTTTCGAAAAAGGCACAAATACCTTCCTTCTCTTCCGCAAGTCTAAATTGATTTTTTTTTAATGATTTTTGACTTTTTCTGGGTAATTTTCAGTTTTTTTGTGGGTAGTTTTTTTTTCAATGTTTCGAAATTACTGTAATGTGAAATTATTAGGAAATATGCCTAGTTAGTCAGGGGGAAAATATTTTTAAATTTTTGTTATAAAAAATTAAATGAGAAAAATCAATTTGCAAAAAGAAAACGAGTCTTAACGGACACTCTTCGCACCCATTATGACCGAAGGTCCAATTCATCATTTATTATTATTATTATTTTTTTTAATTTCTTTCTTATAGACGCTTTTTTATTATTATTCATTTAAACAAGAGAAATCAATTTGACGTTAGTAGAAAAAAAGAAAGTGTACATTTTTTAATTATTATTAATTTTTTAAAGTTAAAATCAATTTGACATGAGCACATATTCGGAAATACACTTTCGTTCGAAATCAAGATTGGAACACAGCTGAGCTGTGTGCTGTTTTTTGTATACAATTCCAAACGAAAGTGCAATTCAAAACTTCAGCATGATAAATTGCAAAAAAGAAAGTGAGTTTATTATTATTAATTTTGTTTATAATTTTTGTTTTTTATAATTTATTAAAGAGCTTTCGTGCCTCTTACTTCTTTTTATGTATGTGAGAAATATTTTTTTTTTTATTTATTCTTTTGTGTTTATTAATTTTTTTCATTTCATTGACAAATTATTGCAATTTGTTTATTTTTTTAATTTTTTACTTTACTTATAAGCTAATTTTTTTTTCGTTTTTTTTTTTTAATTTATTATTTTTCTTTTTTAATTTTTTTCAATAAAGTTACACATTGACACAAAATTTAATAACACAACTCAGCTGCATAAAAAAATTTATGTAGGTATTAATAAAGAATTTTAATTCTTTGACAATATTTTTGAATATGAGCGAATTGTCATCTATATAAATATTAATATATGCCTATATATACATATATATATAAAAAAAAAAACAAAATTATAAGAAAAAAAAAAAAATAATTTTATACATTTTTGATAATTTTTTTTTCAACGTTGCAGTTAAAGTATAACTTAAAAATTTGGCCACTACTTGCATATACTATATTTATACATACATATATATATAAGAGTGTGTACATATGTGCCTGTCTGTATATGCACGCATGTATATCTCAAGATCTGTACATATATACGCATGTAACGGATATTCTTTTAACAAATTTCCATATCCGTGTACATAAAAAATACGATTGAAATTTTTTTATTTTTTGCATTTTCTTTCTTTGTGTTTTTTTGCTTCAAATTTATACAACGCATACAAATAGTTTTTGTTTATTTTCATTACAAGTTTTTCATTTGTATCTAAATATATACAATTTTCATACTTTAATTATTATAAACTAATTATTTGTGTATTTATTTTATTAGTATTTCTCAGACATATGCTGCGGTTTACTTTCAAACGAAAAAAGGTTGAACTTTTCAAATTTAAAATTTTATTTTAGAGTTTATTCTATTTTCCATTTCATGTGAAAGTGAATTTCATCATACGCCTGTGCTTTTACTTTTCTAATTCATTATATAAATTATTGATAAATATAGAATATTTTTCAAAATTTATACATTGATTTAAAAAGTGAAAAAAATATATATATATATATATTTTTTTTATATTACTTTATTTGTAAAATTTCGTTCATTAGCATCAATTTTAATTATTAATATTTTTATTTACTGTGTGTATGTGTTTGTTTTTATTGAATTATTAGCATTAGGCTAGCGCAATATTAATAATAAAATTATAAAGTTGCTATTAAATGTTAGGCATATGTATATTGTAATTTGTTTGTTTGTTTAATTGTACATAATAAATTATAAATATATTTCGTTTATTTTGTATTTATTATTATAGTTACATTTGCTACGGAGGTTTTACATGTATTGAAAATAATATTTATTTATATTTATGTATGTGTTGTGTGAGTGTGGATACCTAGTCGGAAAACCAGAATACTACTAACAATATTTTCGATGAATAATATTATGAAAATACATAGTAATAGTAAATACAAAGCAACTGTCGAGAGCTTGAAGCTACCTTCATTGTATTGGAAGTTCTATAATTGCTTAGTTGCTTATAATTATGAAGTTGCGCCCAGAGACTTAAGAGAAAGTAACGAGCTTTAAGCTTTCATTGTCTTACCGCCCACCAAACACATGCTTTAAGAATCGATAGTTATATCAGCTAAATTAATAAATTTAATCTCATGGGCTCCTTTAACCAGTCTATTGGTAATACCTGGTGCAACGATTGATATTCAATTATATTTAAAGAGGGCCAACATGAGTTAAGAAAGTCAAAATCGTGCAGTTCACATGCAAAAACAAAATATCGTTTGGCAAGCTCACAATTGCCCAATCATTATTGTTGATTTACAATTTGCGCAAGTATAAATATCAACTTTTTAATAATAATGTGAAATTTTTCTATTTCCGACTGGCTTCATTTCGTTTTCTGAATTGTGTGCAATTCTGTGGGTTTAATTATTATATGGAACAAAATACATATTAATTTAATATATGAGTACTGATGCTCTGAACAAAACTGTGACCTATACGAATGAACTATGTTAAAAAGGAGAGGAAGGGCGGCGGAGGGGCAGGAAGTGAAAACTAAGGAGGAGTGAATAGTGCGTACTAATTTTTATTTGGACTTTTAAATACAATTATATATGTATATTTTTTTTCGGCTTCAGTTTTTTGTTATTTTTTGTTGCTGTTACTGTTGCGATTCCCATACATTTTATTTCATTTCTTGCTTAACAATTTAAATTTACTATTTTACAAAAATTTTAGTTTTATAGTTTTCTGTTCGTTTTAGATTTCTTTAGGATGTACGGGTGTTTATGTTTGTTTCTTATTTATATTATGTGCAGTAGTGGAAAACACAATGTCACTCACAAAAATGTGGCTTAGCATCATTCCATTCATTTCAGATTGGGAGTTTAATCCGTAGAAGAACCATTCTTCAGATGAATCCACCACTGCTACTATATAATTATTTTGCATAAACAAAAAATATTCGTATATACTTTACACACATCCGCTACAAATGTAATTATTTATTTATTACAATGTACAGAATAAGAAGTTTTAACTATTTTTACTTCTGTTTAATTTTCATTTTGAATTTCTATTCATACGAGAAAGGGAAAACAAATGTTAAATTAGAACGAACAAACAGAAAGCCTTTTAAAATATGAGTGCAACGTTCAGAAAGTATGCTCTGTATGTATGTACTAAAGTTTGAAAATCATTGAAATTTATTTATTTCTATTATTAGTACATGTTGCCAGAGAGTTCACTCTGAGACTATATGCACTGTAGCTTGTAAGCACTGAAATGAAATTACTATCTTTATTAATATGATTAGTTCATGGTGGCAAAAGACATTGACATCGTTTTATTGATAGTTTATTCACATTTTTCATTTTTGCTATTTATAATTTAATTCATTCAATTTATACAAAATTTTATTGGATGTTGGAGATTTTATAAAATTTAAAATGAAAAATCTCCAAATGTGTTGACGTCGTATGCCGTTTGAGAAGCCCTGTGATTTGCATGTAAGCTACCATTTTTAATTTTGCTTGAATGGTTTTTTTTTTTCTTCATGTGTGTTTTCTCAAAGATTTTTACCAGAGAAATTTTTTTTTTTCATGTTCTATAAATTTTTACTTTTACGTTTATGTTTTCAAAATTATAGTAGTTACTTTCTTAAATACTTTTACTACTATAATTTATAATTTACATAATTTCTTTTATTTTAATATATATTTTACAAGTAAACAGAACAAAACAGAATATTTTTCTTTTTCTTTAACTTCGCATATGGAAAATTAAACAAAATTATTGAGTTATAAACTTAAATTTTTTTTTTTTCGTTATTCAAAATTTTGAAACACTTTTCTTTTCAAATAATAGGTAGTATTAAAAATTAATTAATTCAAGAGGAGTTGAATTTTGTATGCACATCTTTCACATACCATATAACAAAACAAAGAATTAGATGTAATATATCAGGATCGGACTTCGATTATAATTGAATGAAAATTTTTGAAAAGGGATGTGCACTTTTCGAAATTCATCATTGAATTGTATGCAAAACAGCATTACAATTACAATTTCAACATCGAACTTGAATTTCAACTCATTGTCATCTTACAAGAGATTTTTTTTTTTGCCCGTAAACTTTTAGATAACAAAAACATAAATGTATATGTCAAGAGACTAACTACAAATTTTAAACAACAAATAGAAACGAAAACAAAGTTATAAAAACATAAGACAATACATGAAAAGAGAGCTTATTTTGCTATTTTAAAAATATATAATTTTTTTTTATGTATATATTTAAAGTTAATAAATTTATTTTTATTCTATGAAAAAAAAAAAAATGTAGTTAGGAATTTATTAAGAGAAATTAAACAAGAAAACAAAAATATAATAATTACGTCACTTGCAATGTGATTCATTGCACCAAAAAACCGCCGTGTGACAAAATCCTAAAATATTCTTTGTCATACAATTTTTTGTATTGTTTTTAGCTTTCAATAGTACAAATGTAAATGTTCGCTTTACGGTCTTTGTTCTTTACTGGTTTTTTAATTTTATTTCAGTTACAATTACTAAAAATTGTGGTTTTCTATGGTAACAAAGCGGTCGGAGGAGGAGAAAGGGGGGAGGGTCGAATTAATAACAATGTTATTAATATTACTCATTTTGTTTTGTATTATTCTTTTTGACTAGTAGAGTAACAACATTGTTGCAAACAGTTTACTCTTCGTCTTCATTTGAAGTACTTATTTTTCATACATAAATTTTTTTTACAGACATTTTTGTTTATGGAAGTGAAATAATAAAAAAAAAATTCTGATCAAATAAAAAAAAATTATATATTTTCATAACGCATATTCAGAATTATGAATTTTACTCTTTTCTAAATAATGGAAACCATGAACGACTGTGATTGGTAAATTGAAAGAGCATATTTATTCTACCTCTATGCACTTTAAAGCCAATTAATAAATAACAATTACTACATTTTTATTTAATGCTATTTTCAAAGTTTTTCTCTTCAATATTCTTGAAATGGAAGAGTATTAGTAACGTTCCTACTGCGAAATACAATTTATAATTGAATGAAAACTAAAGACATAGAACCTGGTCGTAAAACGCATTCTCTTTTATTATTTTTATACTATTAGTACAAGTACAAAATATATTTAACAAGGTTTAAATCATGAGACAAACGCGTATTGTAAACACTCTTAATTCTACCATTTAGGTGTTAAACGATTGCTTTGGTTAAGGATGTGCAGCCCGTACGAGCTGGTCGAAGGCCATTGCAGTAGAGAGGTAATAGAAGCTAGTGAGAGTGTAGTGTATGAGAGAATCTGCCGCCACCAGCGCTCTCGCCAAATTACTACAATCTTAGTTTTCATAATTTAAACTTAAGCTATGCTTATATTGAAAGTATGCTCGGCGAACACCATGAAATTGTTAATGCAGCGAACACAGAGAGAAAGTCTTCGCTCACTCTCACACCGAACACGATATGCTCGATGTATTGCACACCGAATTTTTAAGGCGGCAATGAGTTTATTTACAAAACAGTAAGCAACTCTGCAACAAACTCAATGTAACCACCTCGACTGAGCACGAGAGAAAATGTTTTGTGTTCGTCGAACAACGAACACCAATATAACCATGCAATTATAAATTGTTGTTTCTTTCTGTGTGTTCTCTCTCTTTAATATTTACTTACTTTTCATATACACACATACACATACGTGTTTGTAATCGATAATGTATACACCCTATACCAACTCCACCCGTGCTTTACCTTTAGGAACATTTTGCGTTCGACATTCAAAGGAAGCGCATAAGCTGAGTGAGATGTATTGCATATTGCAAATTTTTATTTTATTGGTTTTGTTGCACTTTTTAAAAGCTTTTTCAAAAACATTTCGATTATTGCATTAAATACATAAACAACTATTAAAAGATAAACATACATGTTTAGAGAGAGAGAAAGAGAGAGACAGCTGCCAAAATTCACTTTGAAAATGGTCAATTCGATTTAATATTCAAACGAGCCATAATGAGTATCAGCGCCCATGCACGCTTAGCTTAGAAAACCACAATTTTTAATATTTTATTTTTTTTTTTCGTTTTGTATTATAGTTTTAAAGGTGAAGTTTTATTAAATCTATTTGCTGAATAGATATTTATATATATATATATATATGAAAACTGAAGAAATAATAACAATTTCCGCTTTTTTTTTAAACCAAACTAATACACCAAAAAAAAAAAAAAAAAAAAAATAATAATAATAATAAAAATAATAAACATATACAAAAGATTTTATAAATTTCACATATGTACATATGTATATGAATTTTTCCTTTTTTTTTGTTTTTATTTGATAATTAATTAATACGTATGTGTTTGTATTTTAAATTTTATTTGCCTTCCTTCCGAAAATGTGTTCCTTTGTTTGTATGTATATTTATATACTTTGCATACATATTTAGTGTTTTTTTTTTAGTTTTAATATATAATCATATATATAGAATCATTTTCTTTTTGTTTTTTCTTTTGTATCAATACTCAAAAGCACATATTATACATATAGAATATAATTAGAAAAATTAATTTCCTTAAACTTTTCAGCTTAAAATGTGAACATTTTTCATTTCATAAGCGACACAACACGTCTGTCGTCTGTAGGTCGGCTGCAGGGAAGGAATAACTTGCTGTTTCCTTTTCTTTCTCCAATTGGTTTACCAAACGAAATTACACAATGCTTAAGTAATAATTTTAATAGAAATCAAAAAATTATATAATTACAGTTTTTTAAAATAATTTTTTTTTTGTTTTTTTGTTTCATTTTCTTATTTGTATTTTTTCTTTTGCTTTTACTAACTTATTTTAAAAAACAATTCACACTACAAAATGAGGAAAATTTTTAGTTTAGAATAGTTTTTTGCTGTTGGTTTTGGTATTGAACTTTTTTAAATTTTCGTTAACTGCTCTAACTGAATTCTGCAAATTTTTACATGCATTGAATTACAATTTTGTGTGTTTTTTATGTGATTTTGCATGTGAATTGAATGTTTTTGAAGAAAGAAACAGAAATCAGTATAAAGGAATAAATAAATACATATTTACTAACAAAAATCATGGAAAACCGAGAAATAAAAA
Organism: Toxonevra muliebris; assembly: GCA_963691655.1. Lineage (NCBI taxonomy): Eukaryota > Metazoa > Arthropoda > Insecta > Diptera > Pallopteridae > Toxonevra > Toxonevra muliebris. The sequence continues at coordinate 116,337,109 of OY829326.1, read as the reverse complement.
GTTAAATTGAGAATAAAGGAAAAGCGGAAATTAAGACGTAACGTAATTGTATGTGTGTTTGTTGGGTGTATTTGTGTATATGTGTATATAAATTGCAACATTTAACAAAAGCTAATGAAAGAGAAACTATAAATCATATTAGAATTTATGTTGTTAAATTTGAATGGTTGCCGTTTGTTTGCTTGTTTAAATAGAGGGTACGGTACTTGAATTGTGTTGAAGTGATTTCTTAAAAAGAAATTAAGTGTTTGAAGCAGCGGTTAACGAGCTATGGAACGAGGCAGGAAGGAAGTATGCATATGGTTAGTACCGGAGGATATTAGTTAGTAGTAATATCAAAAATATTTGTTTTTAGCTTTAAAACTAGAATTAACCAAGACCGTAATTACAATAACAATCAGCATACATACTTTTTTTTATACCTCACCTCGCCCTTTCCAATTAATTTTCTTCTGTTTAGCTGTTTTGCTTCTTAAGAAATATGTGTAAATTTTTGTATACTTGTAAAGTTTTTTTCCCCTAAAATTTTATACATATATTCTCCTCACTACATATACATTATATTTAACGCGTTAATGGGCGTGTCACCATTGTGACATGGTTCAATATTGATGCATTCTTATCGATAATGCATGCTAGTTTTGCGCCATTGATGTTTATATCATTGGCTGTCGTCATCATCGCGGTTGGCGGCGGCTCAATTGTTGTCCAGTATTTGCAAGTGATAATTGTGGGCTGCTGCATCAATCCAATGTGGCCTATGTTGTCTGCTGCTTCATCTACTTCACCTTCAGTTTCACCGTCATGTCGACAAATGGCATCATCGCACATTATATCATCGAAAGCAGCATTTGCCTTGCGTTGTAGTTTCTTTGCCAAATCTTGTCGACGACACTGCAGCCACGTTGATGGATGCATATATTTTTGTAGATTGCAATCGCCGCCATCAATATCATCGAAAACTAAAGCTGTACCCGTGGCTGTTGCGGTGTGCTGATTATTTGATGTGATCACGGTTAAGCTGAAGCGATTCAAGTCGGCTAAATCAACATTGTTGTTGTTGGATGAGTATGTGGTGGCATTGATAGCGGCAGCAGTGGCGTCGATAGTGTTCGCAGGTAAATGAAAATAGTTTTGTGAAGCTGAATGACGACGTTTGCGGTTTGCCACTTTTAGTTTGGCTCCAGCGGCGCTGTTTGCGTTAGTCGCGCAACCATTTGAGTTTAGAAATTGTTGCACGCGTTTGTATGCAGCAGCAGCGGCAGCAGTGGGGATACTTTGTGTTGGACAAAAGCAAGCGGTGGACATATTGGTGTTCGTGGAGGTGGTGGAAGCGACTGAAGGTGCGGCGTCACCGATTGTTGCATTATTGTTATCGCTTTCGGGTGTTGTCTGCCTGGCAGCCACAGCAGCTGCTAAAGTGACTTTCAGATTTTTTTCATTTTTATCTGCAATTGTCATTTTGTTCTTTTCGTCGTCAGTTTCGACAACGACATTGCCGTTTTCTGTGGTATCAGCTATTTGCGCCTCCATTGGTGGCGGCGGCGGTGTATTCTTCTCCCATATTTCCGCTAAATTATCATGCTCCCAACTGAGCTGTGATAAGAATTTATCACCTTCGGCTTGCAAAGAGTTTGCATCAGATGGCTCAACATTGAAATGGCGCAAGAGCTCGATTGGTTTCAGTGCAGCCGCATTGCTGGAGGAGCAGTAGTTGTTGTTATTGTTGTTGGTGCAGCCACCGCCAGAGGAAACTTCACAATTCGTCGATTGCCAAATGCTACCTTCATTGCGCTGGTCATACCATAAACTGCCAATACTTCGGCCTCCACCTCCGCCACCCCCACTAAATTGCTGCCTCTGAGGCGCAGCAGATCCAGCGGCATCTTCGGTTCCCGAATTCCTATCAGCATTCTCGGGACGCAACAAATCGGCAATAAGTCGATTCACTTTCTGCAGCACCACATGTGTATGTGGCTGCTGCTGTTGTAGATAATTATTGCTGTCATCATCCTCCATCTTAGCCATATCCTTAGCTGCCATCGCTGTTCTACGAACAGTTTTTCTTTCATTCCCCACTATATTATCTTCTGCATCCGCATCATCGTCAGCATCCCAATTACTACCACTACCACCGCTAACTGCATCGTCGCTATCGTCATCAGCTGCCCGTCCAATATACAAATCTTGCATATACTTAAGATCACTCATTATTTCGTCAGCCTCCTGTTGGAGTTCGTCACGCAACAGTCGATTGGCAGGTATCGATTTCAGTTCACTATTGCATGCGGCGCACATGCTCCACAATGTATGTGTCGTGGTGGTGTTAGTAGCGCCAGCAATACCGTGCGCTGCTGCGATTTGAGTGTTGCTGTTGTTGCTGCTGGTACCTGTTGTGCCGTGCCCGGCCAATTGGCACCGTTTGCCAATCTCATGCATCGACCATTGCCTCTCGAGTGTAGTAGTGTTGCACAATTCATTTGTCACATCATCGTCGCCATCATCATTGACCGACGTGTTAACTGCAGCGGCATTAGCACAGCAATCAATCTCATCACAGCATGTATCATCTACAATATTCAAAGTAGCTGTTTGTTGCGCAGAAGTCCAGGAGGCGTATGTGCGAAATATAGCGCCAATAGCATCTGTGCTTCCGGTAACATCGCCACCGACGCCAATAACATTATTTGCTGATAATGTTGTAGCAGTTGGCATCCAACGATTTTCCGAACGTTCAGCGGTTGCCTTAGCAGCAGCGGCGACTGCTTTATTGAGCGCTACAATGGCATCATTGCAAGCGAATCCAGTGGTGTTGGCGGCAGCGGCGCTTGAGAGTAGCAAAGAGAACGCACGCTGATCTAATTGCGTAGTTGTCGCGCGCCTACCAATGTCATCGTCCACTGTCTGGCAAGCAGCATCACAGTTTCGTATGCGAAATTTGATTACAAAATCGTTTCTCTTCTTCGAGTTACTGCCGCCGCCGCCTTCGCCGTTGCGTGCTTTGGCAGCATCGCAGTTGGATGAAGCGTATAGCGGCGTAGCCGATGCAAATCCTCCCACGCTTGCAGCGTCCTCTTCTGGCATATAGCTGTCGTTGCGCGTGTATTCGAGATACTTATCTGCCTCCAAGTATAAATAACCGCTTTCGGAACGCTCATACTCGATGTTATCTAATGAGCTGCATATATCAAAAGTGTGTCCATCAACGTAAGTCTTGATGGGATGAAAATGAGTATACTCCGACGTCAATAAATTCTCATCCTCAGGGTAGCGATCTTTGGGAAGCGCTGGTGCGACGCACTGCTTTGCACTGCTACTGCCACAGTCTGCCTGCATTGGTTTGAGGGTTTTCATAACGGATTTGACGCGCGCATATTCAATGAAACCACTCGAAGAAGTCGAGTGATTGGGTAGGGTGATGTTCGGTCCGACAGTTTCACAGATTGTAGCTGTTAAATTGCTACCACTCCCAGTGCGTTTGTTGCTGCTATTCGTATCGGTAATGTTAGCAATATTGCTACCATTTCCGCCGCCTCCTCCATACATTTCGGTCAATGACATTGGATTCGATGTAGACCAAGATTGCAGATCTGCTTGTAAATTTTGCCCAATGACTGGTGTTTGCCAATTGAATGCAGCCGCAGCTGCAGCCGATGAGTGCGTATAAGAAGAGGAGCACGACGTCGTTGAGACGGATGCTGTGCTAAGGCTCGAGTCAGTGCAATCAATACCGCCGCCTATCGCAAGTAAGTTGCAATTTCCGCCGCTATTGCCATTACCGCTGCTGTTGTTGTTATTGGCATTACTGTTGCTGCCGCTTTTCAAACTTGATGATCCGCTATCAATTTGTATGCGTAGTTGCTGCTGAATCGGAATGCTAGTAGCGACATTGGTAGATGTCAACGCACTCGGACCAGCATTTATGCCTTCCGACCATTTTGAGTGGTTGTAAGGAGGAAAATTGAAAGCCACTGCAGCAGCACCACTCTCGCTTATGGGTGGTGGTGGTGGTGGGTGTCTCTTTGCAGCACCGCCATGTGAAGCAACATCAAGCTGATTTAGCTTGTTTGCAGAATTACAAACCTTGAAGTAGAAACTCTCATCTGTGTCACCTCCATTGGGGTTGGCACTGTCAGACCAAATTGAATTGGACAAAAATAGACCGGTGGGTGTTGCATTGCGATCGCGACGCACACTGCCTACAGACTTGTCAAATTCTGCCAAATTGGCAGGCATTGAGTAATAATCACTTGTAGTGACCATGGCATCCCCATCTGCTGCACCAGTACAGCTGCACGATAAGCTAATGCTATTGCTTTCAGCAGCAGCCGCAGCTTCACGTTGCGACAATTGTTGTGGTAAATTCGCCAAATCGAAATGATGACTGTAATAGTTGGACCAGAAATTTTTTAGATTCTCCTTGAAGGGCGCAACCGTATTGGGCAACGAAACAGCTTGTTCAATGGAACCCAACGAATATACATTCATGCAGCTTCCTTGAGCAGTTTCAGGTTGTTCGAGTTGCTCCGCATCGTTCCACAATGCCTCAACGCTCCTATTGAATTTAGCTTTAAATTGCGCAAAATTCAATTGATCCTCGTCGTCTTCATAGGCGGCGCCAGGTATCTCTGGCGGTAGCAATTCATTTGAGCCAAAACTACCAACGTCACGTTGATAGAGACGCCGTGCAGGAGCTGCTGCTCCAGTTGTTGTCGTTATTAAACTCAATGATGATGCATCATTTGCCAACTCTGAAATGGAAGCGAGAGTATCATCATATTCATCATCACAGCAAAAGGATATATCCACAATTGGCATCAGCGGCGATGATGATGACGCAGTTGCTTTCGATGCTTTTTCTGCAAATGATTCGTTAGCATCCTGATCATTCATTGTTTCTTCATCATGATGTTGTGGTTGCCGTTGTTGCTTAACCGGCTGCGAAACATGATAAACTCGATGTTGCTGTTGATCTTCATCGGTTTCATTCTGTTCATCCTCGTTTTCTTCTGCACACTCCCTCATATTATTATGATTGTAGGCTGCACTTTCTGATGTGCTGCGATTGCGTAACTTATTCCGATTTTGTCTCGAAATGAATTCTTTGATTAAATCGCGCCCCATTTCCCAGCAGCCTTCAAAATCGGTATCCCAAAATGATGGCGACGAGTGACGATGATGTCTTCCCACAGCTCCACCAATGCCACCGACTCCTACTCCTCCTCCCGTTGAGTTTTTTCGTATATTCTGAATCGTTTTTCCTTTAGACAATGCTACAAATAAACAAATGATAGATAGACATGAGCTTTATTTCATTAATCACAGAACAAATTACGATTACTTTCAATTTCAAATAATGAAAATATTTAAGTATTTATATTTGTATTACCTTGATTTCTTCGACGTTTGGATTTCCTTTTAACCCCAGCAGCACCAGCACCGGCACCAGCAGCAACAGATGCGTTTGCAATATTGTGCCCTGAACTAGCACCAACAGCACCTAAACTTTCTTCTCTGTTTTCTTGTTTACATTCGTCGTTAATAGCTTTCGCTTCAATAGAAGTTTCTTTTACCTCCTCACCTATTACTACTTCTCCTCTAGCACTAGACGCAGACAATGGAGACGAAGACGAGGAAATTTTCAACGACGAAATATTACTGCGAACGACAGGCCATGTTAATGATTTACGCCATAAGCGAAAAGAATCTTCCATTTCTTTGGAGAGCGCAGGAAAAGCTCTAAAATAACGTTTCCTTGGATCCGTTTCAATGTCGACTGCAACCGACGTCCCAGCACTTGATGCTTCGTTATGCTCTTGATCTTGTTGTTGTTGCTGCTGCTCCTTATTATTGTGATGCTTATTATTGGAGTGATGGCGAGTGCGATGATGATGACTATGATGATTATGATGATGAGGCTGATGAGAATGATGCTCGGCCAAAGAATAATTATTGGTTGCAATTGATGGCGAAGATGCTGATGCGGTATTTGTTGTAGTAGCTAACGATAATGTGGCTACCAGTAATTTATGCTCATCTTCAATATCTGCCGTTTGCTTTTCAATATCTTTTAATTTCTCACACAATTCATCTACGAGATTCTCAATGGTTTCAATCTTCAATACACAAAAAAAATTATCCATTAATGAACGTTTAAATTAATAGCAACCAAACAAACTAACCTCTTGTTCCGAAGATACAATTCCTGTTAGACATTGAACTGCATTCAATTTCTTCAATGTATCCGTGTCACACGGCAGATAACGTCTATTATTTCCCCTACGATTTGCGAACAGTGCCTATGTGCAGTGAAGAAATGAAAAGAAAATATGCAAAAAAAAAAAGGAGAAAACAAATCCAATTAGTTTAATAATTCTGTGTTTTTTTTTTTTGTTTAAGAATTTTATCATCTTAGAACTTAGTGTACTAAAATTTGAACAATTTGAATTACTTCTAAATTGCTGAACTCAATTGGATCGTATATTTGAACTGACGATTGTAAGAGAGATAGGAGAAGTCTTGTATAGATCTGTGGTGCCTCAACGCCTAATTGCTCCAAGCGTGATACTAACCAATCAGAGATGGCGTTCACCGCACGCGTTGATACAAGCTGAGGATACTTCATACCTATTTTGATGAGTAATAATAAAAAAAAAGAAGAATTTGTTGTTTAATTCCATCTGATTTTGCATTTTGTGTGTTTTATTTATTTTGTGCATCTTCTAAGGTATTTTCTTCTTTTTTTTTTTTTCCGTTTACTTTCAGTTTGTAAAAATTTTTTACACATCAAGTTCAAATCAACATCGTCATGGTGGAATGGAATCAACAATGTGGTTAGCTGGCAATAATTGAAATAAAGTCGATTTGAAATTAAAGAGTCGACTTCTTGACTTGACATTGTTGTGTGTTAACAATGTGAGAAAAGTCGGTAATGAAATTTAGGTATGATCAAAAGAAATAAGTGTATTCAGCATTGCACAAAAAAAAGTGAGAGAAGATCATTGTCAGAAACTACTGGCTTTTTGTTTGTTGTTGTCTTTCTTGTTTAACAAGTGCATAGTAATATTTTTTAGATTATCCCCTAGAAGAGTATATTAGCCAACGTAAAATTTAAAGCTCATTAAAAAAAAAAACGACCATATCCTCGAGAAGCCGAATTTATTATTAGTTACTTTCCATCTTGTTAATTAGTAGGCATAAAAATAAATTTAGATTAGAAATTTTTCCAAAATACAATTCTAAAAACAAAATATATTAAAAAAATTTCAAAATGCTATGGCTGTTAAAATCGTTAGTCTAATAATATTTAAGGTTCAAAATGGGGGAAAACCCTTATTCGTTAATATTTGTAAGACTATAGTAAAAGATTAATAAACTAAGTAAAGTATTAGATTTAGTACTTATTTCTTAATCAACAGTACCCGCCGTAGCCTAATAGTTAATGTGTTGGACTGCTACGGAGAGGCGATCGGGTTCAAATCGCAGCACGCTCAAAATATCAAAAATAGAAAATATAAGTTTTTTAACACGGCACACACCTCTGCCTATGATAAAGCTTTTCACTTCGCCGTTCGGATTCGGCATAAAACTGTAGATCCCTTTCATTTGTGTATTAATATAACTCACACATGAATGGATACGAAAAGCTCGGTCTAGGCCCTACAACTGGTACTGGTAGCCACCACAACCTTAATTCAGATTACCTAAGATTACCAGATTTAACTTCGGAAAAAGTTTCAATGTAGCTTTTACAATTAAAGAAGAGTGTTTGCTCAATTAAGTGTGGGAAGGTTTCGACGTTGAAAGCTATACCGGTGGATTCAAAAGAGGTAACGGAATAGATGCAAGTTTCTATTTAAAACATCCAAAAGTCCAAAAAGTGCCTATGTCTCGACTAGTGTCTCAACGGGGAATAAAGCGTTGTGTCACTGATATAGCCCAAAACTGAGTAATTTTAACAAATTATAAAATTACTTTTCTTGATTTTAGTTGAAACATAAGAATTTTTCCAAAATAATGTTTTTAACCTTATTTGCATACCAAGCACTGTCCAAGACACCGTCCTTTATTATTTTTTTTTTTTTATCATTTTTGAAGTTATAAATACTGAAGACTGTGGTTCATATCAATATGAAACTTCCTTATGTCACTCCTATTATTTTGACCTCCCAACTGTTGGGAATTTTGAATTATTTTTGTATATTAATGCTGGATAAAAAGAACACTGTACCTGTAGTACCTTCATTGTTGGACCCATTACTATAGACAACCATTGATTATGTTATTGGGTAACATGTTTACTGTTAATTATTAAAAAAATTTGTGAAAATAGACGATGATTGTAATGACGATGATGAGTGTAGGCAGTGCTCTTTAGCAATGACTTCTGAAACTTCTATAAAATTGAGAGCTAAGTAACGAATAGCAATTTTAATTCAGAACTCATCAAGGATCCGGTGCTGGAATTTTCATGAAAAGCGAACAAATGTAACATTTTAAGTAGAATTTTTATTATACAAGTGCTGAGAAATTTGTAAGTCATATTCAAAATTGTAGAGGCCTGACACTAGCTTCATTTACAATTAAACACCTTCGAATTTTACAATGTTTGAATTTTAATTGCAATGAGCCAAATTGAACCAACTTTCATGAATCTCATTGTCGACCAGCCATTTTAAGTTATTCGCATGATGATGTTGACTGGAACTACGCGAAATGTTAGTATTCTAATCAACCTACAATTATAATTTATGAAATATTACAACAAAACAAAAGAAGGAAATACTCTATTCAGATGAGTGTGTTAAGAGACAGGAGGCATAAAAGAATACATATAAATATAGTATACTTAGGTGTCACATACAAAAAGAACTACATTTGAGGTCCACTGCAATTTACTCTAAATTATACAATACAAAAAAAAAAACAAAGCAGTACATACATAATGTAGGGTATTTTTCATTTTTATGTTTTGTTTTTCTTATATTTTGTTTTCTTTTTTAGTAACCAAAAATCTAAACAAACTTCTCAACTTACAATCAATCAAAACAATAACAAATATAACGAGCCAGAATTGTTGCAATGGAAAATTTGCAATTTGTAATTTTAAATTTTGTTGTTGTTAATAGGAAGTATTTTACTTTGAATCCATATAGAAAAGGAGTACGAAAGCAAAATACTTCTACATAAACAATAATAATAATAACAATAATGTTGAGAACTTTTTAGTAAACAAACTGAAATTAATAAATAAAATAAAACAAATTTTCAAAAAAAAAAAAAAAAAAACAAAATAAAAAACAAATAGCATTGGACCTTAGTACTTCACAAAAAAACGGAAAACAGTAGAAATAAATTATAAAATCAATTAAACAAAAGAGAAAGAACATAAACGAAATATAAGAAGAAAAATACATACTAATTTCCAATAAAATAATTAATGAATGCTTTATAAAATTTAAAATTGAACACTCTCAATTCACTACTTACCGTTCACTTAATGCTTACACACAACGAACAAAGCGATCGTGTCATTCAGTTAAATAGAATCCAATTTCATTGAAACTGGACAATATTTTATTGTTGCTGTTGCTGCTGCTAGTGCTGTAGCTGCTGTTGCTGAGGCTGTGGCTGCCGCTGCTAATGATATTTTCAATTTTGCTGCTGCTTTTGTTTTTGTAAATATCACTACTGTCACTGTTCTCCTTGTTGATGTTGTTGTTATTGTATGCAGCGGCGTTGTCGACGTTGGTGTTGACGTTGAAGATGGTGACGATGGTGACAATGAAGAAAAACGTTTTCGCGATATCTACTAATGCCTTAGCAATTGTTAAAATGTTGACAACAACAACTTGTTGTACTGGTTCTTCTATGCCTAGTGGTGGTTGTTGTTGTTGTTGCAATTGATAGTTTTTAAATTTTTGATTAACGTTGACGTTGAATATTTTGAATTTATGCATCATTTTTTATATTGAATATTTTATTAACAACGACAACAGTAGCAGCAATACCGATTAACGGCAACAATTTAATTTCATTGGTTGACAACATTTTCTTTTTATTTATTAATTTATAATTATTTATTATAATTTTTCTTTTTTGTTGTTGTTTTATTTAAAGGCAAACCTATCTTCTTTTCTTTTTTGTTTGTTTGTTGTTCTTTCTTTCGCTTAGCAAATAAATATTTTATATATTATTGGTATTCTTTGGTTTCAAAGTGAAGTGATTCAATCAATCAATTAATCGACGATTTGCAAAAATTATAAAATTTTCGTAGTTTTGATTGGTTGTCATCAAACATTTATTTGATGTTGTTGAAAATTTTTGAAATTTTTTATTGCAACAAGTTGGAAAAAAATTTGAATGAATGAATGAATGTGAGGGGAAGGGAAAACTTAACGTTCTTTTTGAATCTTTATCTATAAAAAGATAATTGTGAATTTTTGATTTCCTTTGCTGATTTGCATTGCTCTTAAAAACTTTACGGCTTTTGTTGTTGTTGTGAAGATAATTATTTTTCCGCTGGCTCAATTCGTTAAATTTGTTCTTTTGTTTATGTTATAACTAATAATATTTTTTTTTTTTGTTTTTGGGGGAGAAAAGGGATAAAGGGTGGTGTTTGTATTAATAGTGATGATGATTATAATGGTGGTGGTGTTGTTGTTCTTGTTGTTATTGTTGTTGGGTGGTGATGAAATGTAACCCAAGAACTTTTAAGCTTCTGGGGGGTTCAGCGCGGTATCTGAGGTTACGATTTTGATGTTGGTCGTCGTTTTGTTCAGGCGTGGTTAAGTTTGGTTTGTAAATGGTCAATTCTGCTTTTAGAAATCCATTTTGTATTTTGTTTCAGTGTTATGGAACTGAATTCTCCTTGGAATTTTTCCACACTCGCATGAAGTTAATTGCTTTCTAAACATGAAAAAATACAAAAGAGGAAACAAAGGTATAGAAAAAAGAATTAATAAAATTTTAAAGAAAATATGTTTTAATGAAAATATAGGTACTTAGAAAATATATTGAAGCTCTTGAGCTGTGTGGTCGCATATTTTAGAGTAAAGTTGAGTCAAATTATATCAAGCTACAAAAATATGCAATACCTTGAAAACGTCAAATTTTATTTTCAAGTTCGAAAGATACTCTAAAATAGCTCGGGAACGCACACATAATATTTAAATTTACAGTACAAACATTGAAGTTTTAGCAATAATACATGGAAGCTTACATAATTTTTTTATTATTTTTATTTTATATATATAAATTATCCTGTATCCTGATAACACAAATTGTTTTACAGTTATTACACATAAATTTCAGAAGTAGAAACTCGATTTAAACTTTTGATTTAACAATGATATAAGCAAGCGATAATAAACAGATGAATAAAACTCATAATGTCTGCGTTTAGTCTTAAGTTCCTTCAAGAAGACAGGGTACTGTACTGTCAAAACTGATTATAAAGTCCTAGCCTTACCAACTACATAGAGTTAGTAGAGGAAATCTACGCCAAAATTGCCATAATTGCAGAATCGCTGCTTGAAGTGCTGCTAAAAGTGCTTTAAAATGTCTTCTCCTACTTTACAGGCAAGGGAAGGATTATATTAGCTGCGTTTTATTCGCCACTTGCTTCTAGTTATGTATAACTAGCAGCGATAATTGTATGGAAAAACAACAACAAAGCGGCAGAGATAACACGTATAATTATAGCTGTTATGTATACTTAACAAGTTGTTTAACTACATCAAATTCTACTGTGAACTGCTAATAGTGAAACAAGAAGCATGACAGTTTGGCAAAAAAAACAAAAGGAAAATATTTCAAATGTCTGGCGGTGAAAATAAGTTAAAATTATCGTTAAATATTCTTATAAAGAGTAAAAACTAAAAACAATGCCTGCGATTGACCGTAATGACTTGGATCCATTAAAATGTTTCAGCTCTAGCTGCTGAGCAGTAAAAGAGACGTAACAACTTGGTCGTTTTATTCGCACATGTTAAACTGACTGGCGAATAAAACACAGCTATTATACATTAGGCCTGCGAAACTAAACTTTTATTGTAACCCTTTCCTTCCCATGGTAGCCATATGGCTACCACAATTAAAATTCAATATTTTAACTAGTATTTGTCAAACTATTTTCATTTAAAAATTATTTCATCCAAAACCTAATATTCCTCGAAAATTTTCCATCCAAATCGTAGTTTTCTTATTGGCAGCACTGAAAACTTTTCACATTTCTTTGACGACTTTCGTTTGTTTTGCATCTTTGTGTACAAAAAATGTATTCGTCCACCTAAATGTTTAAAAAACGTTATTATCAATTCGAAAAGTTATAAAGATTCCGTTTGGCTTTATAATATCCCAACGTACTTATATGGATTCCACCTCCCTACCTCCCATTAGAATATTGGAATGTCTTTAATTTTAATGTATTATCACTTTGCATACTCTCCTCATTCAAAATGGCCCAATTTTTCCTATGGCTTATTGTCAGTGCTTCTGCCGAACCTTATAAGGTCTATTGTTGGAATCTCTGTTCTGCAAACAGACTGTCTCCAAGAAATGAAGCCGACGTATCTGGAGGTTGGGACATTCGCAGAAGAGGATGGATGGATGGTCTCATTTTATTTTTCGTCTTTGCAGATTCTGCAGTAATTCAAGGAAAATAGAACAAAAACCTGTATGTACTCAAGCACGTACTCGAGTTTGTTTTCTCTCTATACAGAGAAAGTTCTGAGTTATCATGAGTAGGCCATAAACTTTACGACTATCTTACAGCCGCTCCGTGATAGCCAGGAACTGTTGATTATTTTCTCCTTTTTTTTATCTAGATTTGATGTCATGATTCCTGGCATATTTAATGACACCAGTTCATTTACAGGACCTAAAGTTGCTCTCATTCTCGCTATTTCATCAGATTCGTCATTTGTCTTCAACATTACTTTACTATGTTCGAGAACCCAGCTGAGTTTGACTTGATGGATGTTGCTTATAGAGTGCATTAAAGAAGCTTAAGATCTTATGATCATATTATACAATGCTTGGATTGCTGCTTGGTTGTCCACAAATATAGTGAACCGTGGGGATTCAAGGTTTATTGTGATAGAAAACACTGCTGCTCCAGTACCCTCTTCCATTTTAGACTCGACAGTGTAAAACTGAAGATCATAGCTGGTAATAACCTCTTTATCTTTCCATTATTGTCTGTCTACTACCATTTGCGATGAGATATAGACTATAGTTCTCTTGGTTTATGTTGTGCTATACTCGTTTAGGATAGACGAGTGTCCGAGTGACGAGTTGTGCTTTCAAAACTGTGATTCCTTTTTTTTTTTTTGGAACAGCAAAAGAAATATTCAAGAATACAGCACTCAGACAAGTATTACGTCCATTTTACTATATCCTGTGTTCATTTTTGCTATTCTTTTCAGATCCTGCGGTGTTAAAGAGCTCAGGTGTTCGTCTCCCAACACTCCAGTGCCAAATATGCTTACTCTGATCTGGCAGAAAGCGGGGCAGACACTAAGAAAGTGGTTTGCCGTCTCTTCACATTCTTCCTCCAAGCCACAGGAAGCACAGAAGGCACTAGCTCCCAGGCCAATTATATGCAAATGTTTGGCTCAAGAGAAATGATCTGTATATAATCCAACCAGCTGCCTGCAGCTCTTTCTGTTAAGTGATAACAGAAAGTCTGTTAGACGCTTCGAGATAACAGGTAACATGGTCTTTGTCTGTCTAAAGCCCCTCAGGTCCTTCCATTTACGATTGTGGGTCAAGTCGACCCACTCATTAATGGTGGTCTTGATGGCTCTAGACGACAAAGAGAGTACAGGTTCTGGGCCCAGGAAACCAGTTTCCGAACCTTTTCTGGCCAGAAGGTCAGCAGATTAATTTCCTGAAATTGCTGAGTATCCAGGGGAACCCATATTAACAGCAGGCTATTGTGTTTTCCAACACAATCAAGTCTGGATTTACGATTCCCTTAGTCGGATGGCTGCTTTGGCTGCTGCGCTGCACTCCTGAAGCATTCGCCCAGGGGTGAAAAGTGAAGAATCATTTTCAATCCCTCTTAAGGCGTAACTCCTTAGAATGCTTATCTCTGAACTTTTACGAGTTAGTTGCGATAACTGATCTTATTTGCTGAATTCCACCCTATCAACGATGCATAGGTAAGCAGCACAGGGCGGATGATGATCATATACATCTAATGGATGAGCTCCGTTTACCAAAGGTCTTTTCTGGCATGCGTAGAAAGCACTTAACGCTTTATTTTCCTATCTCCAGCTGAGCTTGCTAGCAAGTATAACTCCAAGATACTTTGGTTCAGGTAAAAGTTCTAATGTGATACTGTCAAGTTTCGGGAGTTTCTTGTGAAGAGATTATTTCCTAAGTCCGATTAGTTCAGTCCACACTGAAAGCTCCTTAAGTGCAGAGGACATGAGATCGCTGATGGTCGGCCAGAATTTTTCTAACCAATCAAAAATTTTTGGTTGCGATATTAGTTTATGGGTAATCCAAATAAAATTTTGATTGCAATATTGGTTAAGGATAACCAAAATAAAATTTTTATTGCTGTAATTGATATGGCACTCAAAAAACAATAAATTTCGGTTACGGTAATTGTTATGAACCAAAAAAAATGAATGCACTCATAATGGTTATACTTTTTTTTACATTTAAATTTTTCTAATGCCTTTTTGCCTTAAAAAAAAAATATATCAGTATCAATTTCCTCGGGATTATTTTGAAGACCTGAGTCTCTAGACCGTCCTACCAAGAGATTTAACTTCATATTGTTTTTGTCACTTAGAAAACTCAAGCTGAACGGAAAACCATCGAAATAGCTAGGCAAAAATCTAGCAATCTTTCACTCATGGTGTGTGCATTGATTAAATTGAAAATATTAAGAAGCTCTTAGTGTACAGAACTATTTAGAAAGCAGAAGATTTATTTGCTATAAATATAGTTCATTATAGTTTAGATAGAAAATACATATGCAATGAATATGACGAATCAAAGCCAAGAAATGATTACTTGTTTATTGAAATATGAAGAGCAACCAATAATACGCGACCTATTAATATTCAACGTAAGAATTGAAAACACAAAATAAAACCTAATCGTTTCTACTGAAAGCAAAATCTATTTTTAGAAAATAATACTTAACTACTAACTAACTACTTCCAATAAATGCACATTCATACAGTCATACATATTCATTCTTTTTTATGGGACATTGATGCTTATCAGTTTGTAAAGAAGGCGTCAGTTAAATGTGCGAGTAGTAAATTGAAACTAAAATACTTAGAAAATTAAAAGAACGAACAAAATAATTGCATTATATTTAATGAACAGCAAACGAAAAATGATTTGGTGGTCCAAGTAGCAGAACGGAACGAATGAACGCGCTGCCGGACGTTATTGTCGGCGGCGACTCTCTCGGCGTATTATCATCAACAAGTACAAAGTGCGATATTGTTGGGACGATATATATGATTTTCAGATATACGTACATACATACGTAAATAAAGAAAATATATATTGAAAGATAGAGATAAACGGGGTGAGGGGAAAACAAATCACAACAGAAAAAGCAAACAGCAAAGCCAACCAAAATGGGTAATTTTTTTTTTTTTTTTTTTTTTGCAGGCAGACAGACGTAGAACAATTCGGATGAAAGACAGAAATGAAGGAAGTCAATAACTATCTAAAACAACAACAACAGCAGCAGCAATCCGAGAAAAACAAGTGCACACGACGACCAAGAGGATGACGGACGGACAAACCAACGTCTACGATAACTTAGTACATCATATACATATTTTTAAAGTTTTACGTGTTTTTCAATTGTGAATGCGAAAAAAGAAAGCAGATACACACACACACAGCACACATGCAAACATTCAACATGACATTCACAGCAAATATTAAAGATAAAACAACAACCAACCAAAGGAAAAAAAAAGTGAATATGTTTGTGATTCATTCATAAATGAAGAAAATAATGCAAGAGAGGCGGAGAGAGAGAGCGAAAGGCAACGAAAGAGGCAAACAAACAAATGAAAGATATAAAATGCTGATATATATAAACGATTTTAAACGATAGCAAATAATTGAATGTTTGGAATGATGATTATGCTTGATGGTGATAGCGATGATCTTGATGATACCAGCCAGCAACCATAAGCGGTGGCCAACCAACAGCAGTGATGAGCAAAAATACAATGATCAAGCAACAATCAACTTCTAAGCAAAGTACAAACGTTTACTAAATCACCACCAGCAGTGTGTAAAGAGATTAGAGCTTCAACTTTGATTATTGAATTAACATTTATGTTGTTTTTTTTCTACTTTTTTTGTTCAAATGCATATCGGGACATATCGTAATGTATGATGATAGATAGATAAAACGCAATATAAAAGAAAAATTTATTTGTTTATTTGAATCATTGTTGAAGCGTTTTCGTTTTACGAAAGAAATTATCGTAATTACTATTTAACGATCAGATAAATTAATTCAGCAGTTTCTCTAAAAAATTTAAGCTTCATCTATCGGTTCACTTCATGATTTTTTATCCCGGTTTTTTTATTTTTTTCTTTATTATTATTTTGCGGATTTAATTTCTTCCTAAACCTTAAAAATCTTAGTGCAAAATCAACAGATTTCGTTGTGCTGTTTCTCTAGGCCGTTCTGAGGGCAACACAACTGCTATCCGATACAAAGCGACGACAGACAATGCTAATAGATTACTGAACTGTAGTAAAATCATTGATCTGAAAATTTCTTCTTTAATTCAACGCTGGTCATGTGCATTGGAGATAGTGGATCGGTTTTGCTTCAACTTCGCCTTTACAACTTCTGCAGAAGTCATTGGTAAATTAAACCAGCCTTCTTTCGCAGGCCGTAACAGTAATGTCCTGCTAAGAATATTTAGTGTCATAGTTAGAGCAGTTGTCAAAACGCCACTAAAATAAAAATCTCTAGAGATCTTAGAAAAATTTTCTGTAACCTTGAGTGTTTGCGTTACTATGAGCTTAACATTGCTGAAAAAAATTCCTCTATATCAGCAAATGCATCTAACCAAGGCGAATTTTTAATAGTTTTTTTTTTTTTTTTTTTTTCAATAAAGGGTTAAACAACATTTTGGCTATAATCAGGCGTAACTGAGCTACAACTAGTCTTTCAAAATTTATTAATAAATAGGTCATAGTCCCTCTTTGAATATAAAGGCCACTTTTACCTGGTTCTAGTTTTCTGGAATATGGGTTAGAGTTAGGTATTCACTATAATATAGATATCAGACAGCTAAGGATCAGAGACTATAAATTCAGAATTTCGATGAGACCTACACTGTCTTGTCCTGGAGGTTTGGCATGATATGAAATTATCCGTAATCTAGCTTAAGCTGTGTTTGGATAATTTTTTTACAAGGAAAGTTATTTATTGGACATCGTGGAAAGTGAGTTTCTAGTAGAAGCTTTAGGACTCTTCACTACTCGAGGTGCGTAATCCGTGTAGATTATTGGACATGCTAATGCAATATTTTGAAGCCTAAAATCGACTAAGAATTAAATTAGGATTAATCTA
Source organism: Toxonevra muliebris (assembly GCA_963691655.1). Lineage (NCBI taxonomy): Eukaryota > Metazoa > Arthropoda > Insecta > Diptera > Pallopteridae > Toxonevra > Toxonevra muliebris. The sequence continues at coordinate 116,319,525 of OY829326.1, read as the reverse complement.
CTTAAGTTGATGGTAAGGGAATCGTATTGTGAGTACCAGATCCCTGGATTAGACATCAGCCTATAACATAATGAACGGTACGGTTGGGTGCGTATTGTGGGTGCTAGGATACAAAAATAAATGTCTTTCCACCCAAACTGTCAACCCTTATTAATATATTTATATTTACATACATTATTTATAATTTTACTATTATGTCAACAAAATGTACACAACTCATACCACGCCCTTAAAATAAATGTACAAGCGAATACATTTTTCAATGCATTTTCTACTTTTTTTTTTTTTTTTGTTAATTAGGTCACATAATTTTTAAGCAGGGTAGAGAGAATTTTCCAGTAGTGTTACTAAACAGGTCACAACCTATTTTCCCATAGAATGATGACCATGTAAAACTAAACATATACATATGTACATAATACAACAACAATTCGAGTAGTTGCTGATTGCAGTAGTAATAGTAAATATACTGGTATAAAAAATAAAATAAAATGAATTCCACAAAAAAAGTACAACAAAATAAACCAAAAATAATTAAAAAAAAAAAAAAAAATTATAACTAACATGAAATCAGCTGCTGCTGCTACGACAACAGCCACTCACTCACTCTTTCATTAAAACGATAGTAGTAGATTGCTACTACACTTTTTTTTCTTTCTTGTGAATATATTTAGAGATATATGTAAATGTGTGTGTGTGTGTGTATAGTGCAGTTAGTGTGTGCGGAAAAACAAATAAATGAAAGAAAGAATAATAAAAAATAAAAAAATGGCAAACATTAACAGAGAGGCATAAAGCCAAAGATAAAGATAACTCGCTCGTTAGTGAGTAACAAATGAAATTAAAATGAAATGAAAAAGCAAAAACAACAAAGAGAAAAAAAGAAGAAATACTGCAAGGTAAGTGAGTTGCATGTAAAATAACAACAAACGACATCGTTGAGGAACTTTACAGCTTGCAAAGTGCACTAAAACAACAACAATAACATGAGCAGCAGCAGTAGCAACAACTATTACTGCGAAGAATCCCACACCATTGCGAACATATTACAAACTTATTGTATCTACTACTATAAGTAATACTACATATTTTTTTATTTTTTATGCAGTTGATTATAGAAAAAATGGCACAAAGAGAAAGAGTAAAAATTTTGAGTACTATACATAAAAAATTTCACTGATACCACGAAAGTATGAAAACATTAAATTTTCGTTGATAGCAACAAAAACAAAAATTACATAATTTAAGTTTCAAATATGAAAGAAAACGAAAAAATTAATGAAATATTTATAAAAATAAAATAAATAAGACAACAAAAAACTCGTATATATGTATGTATAAAAAAATTTGTTTAGTGCAATACGTACATCATCAAATTCGATTGTTTAATCGATGATGTCGTCTTTTTCGTCGTCGTTGTCGTTAATTTTTTTTTTTTTTCGTAGAATTCGTTTAGTTTCGAACAAATTTTTAAATTTTTGTTGTATTTTTCTTTACATGATAATTTCGGAATCAGTCTAAAAAATATTAATTTATTCTCTTCTTTTTTGCAGAATGTATCGATTTTTAGATTATTTTTTCACAATAATGTCTAAATAGTAAGTTATTTGGCACAATGTTTCAAAAATAAAAGAAAACAAATTTAAAACAATGGAAAATGCATTGAAAAGTAGCAGCGGCAGCAGCATTCACAAACAAGACACGATTTTTCTTCCGTTTTTCAGTAAAATAAATATTATTTATTTTTTGTTTTTTTTTTTTTTTTGTGCTCTTTTTATCTAAACGCACGAACACTTACACACTTTTTGCAGTATAACAACTGCAAAAATTAATTGTAAAAAAAAAACTATCTGCAGCAGTGTATTTCTTATGTCGTCGTCCCGTATTGCAAAAATGTTTAACAAAAATTAAGAAATCCGTTCAAATCACAAATACAAACTGAACTGAGATACGCTCACATGCCTGGCTTTATAATACTTGCTGCCACATGTGACCATCAACATTCTCTTACACTCTCACTTGCGCTCTGCACTTCTCTCTATCACTGAAGTATAGTGTATTCCGCACAGTATTTTGTACATAGCTACAAATGCATTTAGCGAATAGCAATAGAGAAGCTCACATTTTGAGTGAGCTTATATGATAGAATAAGGTGAATCAGCAATTACAAACACAACAATAACTGAGTGCTAAAGATGCATTTTTTAATATCTATTTGTGATAAAGGATTTCCGAGTAAGGAAAATGCAACAGTGCGTATGAGTTTCATACAAAATTTGAGTTCAAAAAAGAAGAGAGCTGGTCTCTTTATGTTGCCAAGGTAGCATCCATGTAAAACAAAGTTAGGAGAGTGGGATAACTTTGTGGGCAATGCAATGAGGGAAAGGAAAATATTAAATTTATATTTACACAGTGCAACAATCAGATCAACTTTTTAAAAAACTTTTGGGTTAGCACACTTTTCCAAAATTCTCTAATAAGTCAGAACCCTGACGTAATCCGTAAAAAATAAAAAAAGGCGATGTTACACGACCAATGTTTTGCTGTCAAACAATGAAATTTTTGTTGCTTTGAAAAATGAACACTGAGCAAAAGAGAGAATGAGTACATTTCACTTCAAACTTTTTTGATGACGGAAAAAACCTACATCACTTCAAATAAAATGGGGTTGCCCGAGATACACTGTTATATTTTACTGGTAAATACTGCTATTTTTACTAACTTATAAATACTTTTTTTTTCTTTGCACCCTCTGCGTTGTTTGGCTTTTGTTTGTTTGTGAAAATGAGTGCTGTTTAAAAAATTACTTAATAATTTTTATAAAAACATGGTAATTCAATGACCAAGAAACAAAGTGGCGGAGCCTTTTTTAATAGTTTGCAAATTTTAAGCAGTATTTTTCTGCGTTTTCCATACATAAATGTCATATTTTTTGTATAATTTGTTGCTATTTCGACCAATGTTATCTCATATTGTCATAATAATTATTTTCCATTTTAAATTGTTGAATTTTCATTCACTCCAAAATACAATTAAATACTTTTAAGCTGGAAAAACATAGTTGGGGATAAAAGTAGTAAAAAAAAACGTACAGCAAAAAATTGATGGTGTAACTGGGCATCAAGCAAAATGATGAAGAGAGAGTAAAAACAGAAAACATTGACAGGAAATCATTGACTGTGTAACATCAGCCATAGTGTAACAGGGCATCAAACAAAACGATGAAAATAGAGTAAAAACAAAAAACACTGACAGCAAAACATTGACCGTGTAATATCAGCCTTATGAGTGTGTGATTCAGTAAAAATGCATCACTTTCCAGCAGTACCAACTTAACCTGGAGGCAAGTGAGGCAGCCGCCTCAACGCTCCGCGATTCTGGGGGTTCCGAGCTGCAAAGAAAAAATTAAAAAAAAAAAAAAAAAACCCAAGAATAAATTTGCACAAAACAAAATGAATAGAATAATTCTATAATTTATTTAAATTTTTGTGGTATCGATATTTACCGATAAACAGTTTGAACGAAATTCTTTATTTGCAGGTATGGTTGACCCTTTCAGGCGAATGCAATTAAATATAGAGGGAAAACAGAGATAACAGTAGGTTTTGTTTGACACGTCGAAAGGAATATTGAATCGTATATGCTTTCCAATTTGTATGAAAATGAACATGCAAGTTCAAAGTAGACAAGTACTGTACAACAGACACCTACAAATTACCAGAAATTAAAAAAAAAAAAAAAAATTAAAATTTGTTGGCTCCACAAGGGATTGAACCACGTGTCTGTAGTACAAGCATTTGACTTTTAACGCGATTACAACTAACGATTCTATTAATAACGTACGTAGTGAGTGGTTTGGTTCTAAAAAAAACTCAGGTTTTGCATTATTCTGGGAAATGTGTACCTCGTAGGTAATTTCGATGTTTCAGGACCCCCATAATTTTTAACAAGGAGCGTTTTCTCTAAAAACAGTATTATAGTTTTCTTAACGGTTTTTTTACCGGTCATTTATCGAAAAAGGGGGTATAAAACCCCATTTAGGTACGGTAGAGTAGGAGATGGAAGAAAAGTGTTTATGAAAATTTGTTTATGCTTAACAACTTTGCTTCAGATATTAAATCCGTATCTGTTAAAATAAACAAATTTCTTAATAGCCCCTGAATACCACATTTTTCCGGATTCAGGTTCATATTGTGGGATAACTAGATGTGAAGGAAAACAACTGAGTAGGCAGTCGTGATCACCGATCCCAGATTACTATAAAACCGTTGGAAAATCTCACGCAAAAGTTGAAATTTTGTTGCACTGTGTACATAATCAATGACACCTAAATTTGTTTGCCTTATAATTTAAGGAACAACAGCTCAAAACAGGCTAATCAGTAAACCCAAACTACTTCGTGATATTTTTTATCTAATAGTGTATACAAAATAAAACAGGTCTGGAATTTTCTGATGTTCTTGACCCTGAATCTTTCAAAACATATTTAGGATTTCAAAAAATTGGAAACTAAAATTGCAATGAACAAAATTCCAAATAAATATCAAGTGTGACAACAAGTGAATTGTTACTTAAATTCTCGATTTTCAGAGGCACACGTGTTCGGAAAAAGTACTTTAATTCGTATCTTTAAAACATATTAAAAAAGAAAAGATTTTTCGATTTATGAGGTCTCAGTAGGTAGTAATTGGTATGGTCACGGTCATTCCTCATAGTTCGCACGCACAGTCTTGTTACAATGTTTATAAATGTATGCAGTGCGTTACAATCGCATTAACTATCAATATACTCGTATATAGCATTATCATCGTATGTTTATTTGCTTATATTTTCTAAGAAATTTAGACATGAAATAGTTTTAATAGTAAGTAAACAAAGAAAAGAGAAATTATGGTCTTATATATATATTTTTTTTTTTGCAGTAGATTTTGTTGTAGTATATAGTAGTTAACTCCATTAGCCGCAGAACATTCATAAAAACGAATAGTCGTGTTACTGTATCTACATACAGTAATACCTCGATATATGTTACTGAGCGAGTTTTATTTCTAACATAAGCACATAATGTAGTGATCAGATAGAATCAATCGTGAAGTTATCTGTGCAGGGCCAGCATTGGCTAAAAGAATAATCAATGCGTGCATTTTTAGACTCCTCAACTTTGAAGGTTCAAATGCTTTTAAATTACTAGACTCTTGAACTTCGTCAGAATGTCTGCAGAACCCTCCAAAACCAAACAGAAGTTGTTAATTTTCTTGCTTCCCTGCAATGTAAAACTGACTTAAGTGTTCGGGGTCGTTGTCCTTCTGCAGAATCCAAACGTTTTTTCTTTCAATTAATGGTGATAGTCCAATTTCCTCTTTCCGCCATCCTCTTTGGGTTCCGACTGCCAGTGAAAATGCATAATTTGCCACATCCCTAATTTAAATGATATAACAAACCTTCACTGAACTGTTCACGGTCCACTAGATCATTCTGTTGATGGCTGTACACCAAGTGTGGCTACTACATTTCCTCGATATGGAAAAATAAGTAACTACGAAAATGTAAAAAAAAAACGTAAACAAGTTTCATCAAAATGCTGCCCGAAAGATTTTGTCTATTCCCTGTTGTTTCTCCCCTCTTCCCTACATTTTTAAGAGTTGCATGAGACTAGTCTCACCGTCTAAGAGTAAACTGCTATATATGTATATATCGAGGTATGACTGTAAACACAAATATTCGTAGCAAACGTTTTCTCCTAAACCGAGTGCATATTTGCTATCGTTTTCGTTGCCATAGTCGTCGTTGCATTTGCAGTAGTCGTAATTTTCAAGGTCATTTGTGGTGGTGTCTCATTTTATCTCTGTTTTTATTTTTCTATTTTTCTCTTATTCATACACTCGTATTTGTTTGTATGAGAAAATTTTAAATTTTTAATCACTTAAAACTTGTTTGCAGTGCGTTCGAGATAGAGTACAAGCCGAAATGTGCATGCTTATTTAATATCCAGACTGCCTGTAACTACCTCAATAAAAGCAAGCAAACATAAGCCATAAAATGCTACCGAGAATGAGGATTGACTTCCTTCTACTTTAAGGGAAGGAAAACAAAAATGTAAAAAAAAAAAAATTTTAACAAATTCATAAAAATCTTAATCTCATTCCTTATCGGCATGGAACATTTAAGGATAACAAACCGGAAAATCTGTTATATCTACTCCCCTATCGTATAGAAAAAATGTCAAAGCAGAGGATATTTATTTTGCACTGATATTTGAAAATACAACAGGGGTTACCCCCTGGAATGAAAAATTATTAAAAATTCAGTGACTCAGCGATTTAATAAATTCGATCCTTTATAATCAAAAATTTTAGAACTAAAATCTACATTGAAAAATCACCAAATTTTAACCTCCATCACTAAAGTCTCTAAATTCTAATATTTTAAATATCTATTTATAAGCTAAACGAAATCCTAATGCAGATTTGAAAAGATTTTTGCAGAAGAATCTGAAATCTTGATTCGGAGATTTTATCGATGAAAAAATATGAGATTTTATTGATGGAAATTAAAATGTAGAGATTTTATCAACTGTGGTGAAATTTCTGAGATTTTGAAATTCTGTTACTGAAGATTTCATCACCAACCCGTTGTCCAGATTTGTTTTTGTCCCATAAAGACACGTCATAATTTAGCATTTATATAAGTTAATACTAACATTCCAAGGCACCTTTTGACTAAGAAGATCAACTAGCAAATTACCTTAAGTTATTAAAATTTGAGCGGATTTGTCAAACACCGCGTAACCCTACAAAGAAATCGTTCCGTTTCCGTTTTTACCTCTTCCATTTTTCTAATTTTAAAGAAGACGTAGTTACAAGGAATTACGCCGTCAATACAAGCATTGAACTATAACTTTAAAAAAATTGCAAGAGATTATCAAAAACTTCTTTGAAGAGAGCGGGTTCAAAAGAAAAAACGGTGTCAAATGGCTAAAAATAGAACAATATGGAGATGCTTTATCAAACCCTAAGCTCCAACAGGAAAAGCACAAATTAATGATGAAGAAATTACCTAATCGTGCGTTTAATTTTTTTATTCATGAACAACGATTAAATTGTATGAGATTTTCATCGTTAGGGTAGGAATTTTGTTCTCAACTTTTTTAGATCTGGGATTTACATAGTATCCGAAACCATTAAATTGCAAATATATGTTCAAACAAATTTAATTTTATTTGCGGCGAAAATAAAAATTAAACTATATTTGTTTTTAAAGATATCGGATATCCGGTCAAAATTTTAAGATCTAATTGGAACTGGATATATGGATACTTTTAGTGAGTTTAGTCAGGGACAGTCATTTATAGATTTATTACTTCTTTTTTTTTTTAATTGCTTAAAAATCAACAATCCATTTTGTAATTTGTCTTTGTAATTTTTTGCCGATTTCTTCAAAAAACATAAAAAGGTCCTTGACCTTACAATTTGTGAGTGAATCAGAAAATAAAAACAAAAAAGAGAAAAATTTAAAAAGCACACAGTCAATCACACACACACATACACAGTTAATAGGTGTAAATGATGACGATTCTCTTTGAGTTTCATATTTTATCTCCATATTATAAGAACTTGAAAAAAAAAAAAATTAAATGCGACTCAAAATAAAAATGATTTTTCTTCATTTTCACTACTTAAATGCACATTTATGGTTATAATTTTCTAGCATTATATAATAAAAGCAAACAAAAAATCAATTTCAACAATAAAGAAATACAAAAAATACATCGAAAGTGCTCGAAATATTATTACCTTGTAAACATTGTTTTTTTTTTTTTTTTTGTTGTTTTCTATTGTTTTTGAAAAGCACAATTGGAAATAACAAAACGAAAAACTACTACGAAATTAAAGCCGTTTTAGATTTCAAGTCGAACGCACCAAAGCAAAATAAAAAACATACTGAAAAGTATCTCAATGAAACAAAGAAATACATACGCTTCACTACTCTACGCTGCTGCAAAAGTTAAATTGGAAATTGACGTTTTGTGATATAGGCAGGCAGCGAGAGTTGGTGGAGTGATTAAGAGTACCGCGTAAGCTCTCACGAGTATGAGATAGAGAGTGAAAAACACAATAATAAAGGAAAAAGCGAAAAAAAGCTTCGGTAAACTAAACATTCAGCAACAACAATGAAGACCAAAAGTATATGTATGTATGTACATATGTGTGTATATGGAAGAAGACATTTTTAAAACGATTTCTCTGTCAATTGAGACAGCAAGTGATGTGATGAAAAATAAGAAAAGGAAGGCGAAGAAGGAAAAATTATGCTGTTGTTGTTGTATTGTTTATTATAATGTCACAATCGCCATCATCATCACTTCTCTTTTAAACAAATAAAAAAAAAAAAATAAAAAAAATGGTTTTTCCTACAAAAGACAAATAAATGAAGCCCACATACATACCTACATACAGTGGTGGCTATATTATATGCCACTGAAACTTGTTTTCCCGAAAAGTTTTCAAAATATGAAGTAGGAGTTTTAGTTACGATGCGCTGAATGTGTGGGATTGTTTGGTAAGTTTATTTTTGCACAAAAATTGTTCTACAGGAGTGTCTGGAAATGTACCGTTAAAAAGTTATCGCCAGTTTCAGTTTTTTAGAACTTGTCATAGAACTACAAATTTTGTTGTGCCACAAAAGTACATTTTAAAAAGATATTGATTAGAGCTTTCAGAATGTATTGTATTTTACTCTACTAAAAATTAAAAAAAACTGCAGATGAGTTAATTTATGCTAAGTCGTTTTCAAGCTATAGTTAAAGTTAAAAATTTATGAAAATAGTAAGTAAAAATTACACATAATATCATTTTTATCAAAATTTCACGTAATAAAGTTTTCTGTTGTTGTGATAACTCAAGTTTACTAAAAACAAAAATTATCAAAACTATATAAGTACGTATTAAACATCGTTATCGAACAGACATTTGAATGTCTGAATCAAAGCAATCACAAGATAAAAAAAAAACATTTTAAAACTAATATTAACATTTGGTAATTTGTTTTCTATATAATTAAGTTATTAATGAATAGTTTTGTAATTCTAATCTATGTCTCGGGTCCTCCGCAGAAATTTGGATAGCTGCCCCTAAAAGATTGATCCTATACAATACCTGGTCATTGTAATAGTCAATCTATTAACCATAACTTCTTCCCAGTCAATTGCGATTTAATCACTATCGATGTTGTTTCTTACGTAACTTTCTTGTTGAAGGATTGTTGTTTCCTGATTTATTGCTATTTTTCAAATTTGAAGAATTTTCGGGAAAACTGTTTTCAGTTGGATTTTATATGGCCACCACTGTACATATGTTTATATATTAAATAAATTTGTTATAAAAGAATGAAAATTAAGAAATTTCTACACTTCTACTTTCGATTTGAACATGAGATGATGATGTCTGCATAAAATCGAATGTAACAATAACAAAGCAACATTTTTTTAAATAATAAATGATAGGACAATAAAACCGAACTTGCCGCTTTTGTTGGTTACAGCTCTACACCAACAACTATATCAACTAAACTGTACTGATAAGTGCATTTTACGACAGAGAATAGGGGGCGAAAATTGTTATACATTCGTATAAATAGTATGAGTAATGAACAAATTAACGATGTGGTTGATTTTCATCTACCACGCCCAGTTATATGAAACTTTCAACTTTTGTATCAGAAACTATAGAAGGATAAAGGAAAAAATGAGGTTTTTACAAATTTACAAAAACTTTCACCACAACGAATGGCGATAACATTTTCTATAGTAAAATTCTCCGTAGAATCCGAATATCCTAATTTTCGATTTTTTTCGATTAGCTCTAATTTTGCATGTAGACGGAAAAAATCAAAAAGGGCACTGTTGGGAGTACTTCAATTAAATGGTTGTAAAAATTTTAATTTTCAGCCAATGAATTGTTAATTATCTGTTTATCAGTATTAGTATCAGCAATATTACTGTTATAATCGAAAATAGGTAAAAGAAAATCGCATTTTTCATATTTTTTCAAACAAACAAATTTCAACTTTGAAGCCCTATATCTTAAAATAATTATGTGGGTGACAAAAAGTTAGTCTTCCTATCTTATAGAGAATTTTATTACAAAATTTTTAACATAAATATGTATGTCTATGAAAAAGTCATAATTTCCGAAACTATAGCAATTTTATTCTAATCAAATAAAAAAACACAGTGCAACTAAATTTCAACTTCTTATTTTATAGTATTTTAGGGTTGTTGATTACGACTGCGTACTCAATTTTTTTCCATCATATCTAGTTCTCCCACAATATGGACCTGAATTTGGAAAAATGGGGTCTTCAGGGGATATTAAGAAATTTCTTTATTTCAGCAGATACGAATTTGATGTCTGAAGCAAAGTTGTTAAGCACAAAAAGAAACAATTTTTGGATATAGTTTTCCTCCATCTCTTACTCTTCTTCTTGAAATGGAGTTTTAAACCACCTTTTTTTTTGATAAATGGCCGATAAAAAAACCCGTTGAGAAAACTATTATACTGTCTTTGAACAAAATATTTCTTGTTAAAAATAATGAGAGGTCTCAGAACGTTAGAATGACCTACAAGGTACACACATCCCATCTGGATATTTTCGCTGGTATGTCATCAAAATTCGTTTGAAGATAAGATTCAAATATTTCACAAACATTAAAAGGAATTAACTAATTACTTTTCTCATTAAATATAGAAGGACACAATTCTCTGGAAATGAGAAAATGATAACACTACATACACTTCCTAAATGATTTCCTAAATATTTTTTAACTGCTCGATTTGCTTTTCTTTTTAAATCATTATGAAAACATTGCCCTTTAAGAATATGTAAGTAATGGAAAACCCCAAAGATGAAATACTTGTGGATACATACTTACACACACAAAAAATACTTTCATTGATTCCAGCAAAGATTTTCTTTTAAACAACCTGTGCCATTGACTGTGTTTTGTAGTATGTAGACGAAAACATGACTAACCGTTTGTGTGTGTTGGTGATGTTCGTAGTAAAAGTGAAAACAAAATAAGGTCATTGCATTTGGCAATATTTTTAAGAATGAGGTATAATAATTCGTCGACATTGAGTGCGAATGAACCAACGAAAATGAAAAAGTTCATTAACTTTTAGAAGTAAGGGAGTAAATCTATCTCATAATGAAGATTAAAAGGTACGTAAAATTTGAGCTGTATTTGTTTTACTACAATGTGTTTTGGGGGGCACTGACCTGATGAACGATTTTTTTTTATATTAAATGCCTTAGGCAATTTATTTTGTAATTTTCTGTTAAGCTAGGGCATCTTCTAAAAAGGCAATTATTGAACTGGCAAAATATAGTATACTTTCTTTTCTGATTCACGTAAAAATAATTAATATAGAAAATCATAGGTTCTTAAGGAGTACCGAAATTTCGGTATTTAACCCAAGAAAGTTGAAGTACTTTGTACAAACATTGACGAAATATATCGTTAAGCTTACGAGTGACAAAATTTTCAGAGTTAGGATTCGAAAAATGTAGAAGGCTACTTCAGGTTTGTAGAATACAATACGATTGGAATTAGTTGATGTGTACACACACAATAAATAACTGGTAAATAAATTCTGTTCTGTGATTACGTCATATCACAATAAGATGTGAAAAAATAATAGAAGCAATATCATATATTGTTTGAAAGGGCTTGACATAGTTCATGGCATATGCCTGTCAGTGAAGCCGAAAATATTTGTAACGTATCAGAATATTGCTTGAAAGGAAAGCTGTCTTCGGTAAGCGATGCAGAGATTGTGAAACAAACTTACTAAACCATATCCTCTTTATGGGTGATGGGACGCACAACAAATTCCTACTCGTTTGTCAAAAGCTTCCGATGCATATATGACGCAATATCTTTATCACCGATGGATCTACAATGGACAATCAAGCTGGAGCTGATGTCTATGCTGGAATTAATAGTGTTTAAAATTCGATTACTTTAGGTAGCTACATCTCGGTGTTTCATCATATATGGTGACCATCTGTTCAGATGGTCAAGCGACTTAAAGTCTGTTTCGTTGACTTAGTTATCTCGAAAATAACGAGCCAAGTGTCAGCTAAATTAACTTGCGAACAAAACTTAATTAATGACGACTTCGATAGCCTAGTGGATAGTGCACTAGACTTTCATCTGGGAGGTTCGGATTCGATTCCCGTCTTCGTCTGGTGGTTAATTTTCATAACTTTCTTATATTCACCATCAATATGAAGTGTATGAGAATTATAAGATAGTGTACAAGTACACGCATTGGTTGGTAATGGCAAAACCACCAAGCCGATAAAAAATTGCCACACCGCCGTTCGGAATCGGCGTTAAACTGTAGGTCCAACTATGTGGTATCACAATGGGCCGTTCAGGCCTAAGTGTGTCTCTCGACAGCCACTCCAACCAACCTAAAGCTTAATTAACGCTGGCATTTCAGGTATCGAGATGACTGACATGTTCCGCAATGATTTTTACCATCTCATTCAAAGCATTTGAAGCTGCGTCAATTACTCAATAACTATTGAGATTCATTATCAGGCTCGTTACAAATTTCGTTAGAGCCTACGACTTTCTGGGAAAACTCGTTATGTATGTAAGGAATGTGATAAAACTGCAGAGAATTTCATCTGCGAATGTTTTAGCAGACCATATCTATCTAGGTTACAAAGAAATCGCACAATTTTTTGGTAGATTTAAGATTAAGTAAATTGAGAGAGTGACCCTTTTTGAAACGGTGAACAATGGGTTCTTGGGCCTAATTGCTCCTAGATTTATGGACCGTAATAGCAATACAATGCTATACCAATACGTCATATGAAGAAAGACAAAACAACTTAGAACGTGGGCAGCTCTCAATCACTACGTTGCAATTAAAACGATTCGAAAGGATAATTGACAGCTTTTTATATGAATGTCCTATCACACCTTATCAAATCAAGAGTATGCAAAAAATATTCATTGTCAGAACATGAAAACGACGCACAAAGAGAACAATCAGAAGAAAGATAATAGTTCCAGTTATTAAGCCAATCAACCCCACAGCTATTTTAACTTTACTGTGATATTTCAAAATTAAAATATAACCGTGCAGTATGAGAAGTGAATAGCACGCAATATGATTCGTACAACTTTTTCTCAATTTCTAAAAAAAAAAAAATTAAATTTAAACACCGTCAGGACAATGACCGAAAGAAAGAAAACATTTTTATTTTTGTTAAAAGATGCCAAAAAATGATTGATTTCGAAAGATACGTGATGGAAAGAAGGAAATTTCCCATGAATGAATTTCACAATAATGCTATGATATTTTTAAGTACCTACATTACATTCATTTTTTTTTTTTTTTTTTTTTTTTTTTTTTTTTTTTTTTTTTTTTTTTTTTACAAATCAGGTATGCTAGGTATACTAACCTGCTGCGTTCGAAGCACAAATATAAATACATAAATACTGCGTATTTACAACCAAAACACTTTGTATTTGAATTGTTTCTTTTTTAAATCAATTTAAATGAAATGATTTTGTAAAACAATTTATTGCAATTTTGTAATACTTAAAAAATAGTGAAGCAAATTGTATCTAGCAAAATTTTTGCATCTTTGCTGCTTTACTACTGCGAAATAATAACAGCAACAAGAAAAGAAAACAAAAGAAAAATACAAAGAGTGTAAAAAACTGGAATGTCAGGAGTCACGAGGAGAGCAGAAAGACGAAGAAGAAAACACATTTCGAAATTCAAAAAAATATTATATATGAGTACGGCACACAATGCCATAGACAAAGAAAAAGTTGTAGCGAGAGGTTTCACAAAAACTGAGAGATTCAGAGAGAATTGGGTATGTTTAGGAGGTGGTGGGATGGAATGATGGCACACAGGAATAATGATGCCACACAACGTAAAATATCGTAACAAGAAGAATGCACCACAAAGTATATGTACACCACATGCTTATGTATGTATAAACAATGTATAAATTTGACAACTGCAGTTGAAAGCGAAAATAAAAAAAGAGGCAGAGAAAGAGAGAGTAATAGGTGAAAAATACTAAAGGTATAATAATAATAAAAAGGGTAAAATGCGCGCGCAATATTTTTACAAAGACAACATAGGAAAATATCTGCAAAGTGTGAGAAAAGAGAGTAAAACATCTCTCAATTACTATTTCACTATAAAATAGAAATAATGTACAAGCGAGCGAGTGAGAAACAAAACACTGCCTCTACCTCCGGCCAAGCGAACAGCACATGTCATCATCTTCAACATCTTTAATTTCTTATTCGTAGGATGCGACTTCAAAATGATTTGTGTTGTTGATGGCATCTGCGTAAATTTCCCATTGTGTCATTGCCGTACCGAAAATGCAACAACAGAGTCATCAGCAACAACAAAGAGCAACAGTGCCTTCGTTCAAAGTGCAATAACAACAACAAAATAACCTACCTTCGCAGAATGTTATGCTGCCTGCCTGCATTCCATTACAAGAGAAAGATGCAGATGTAGTATTTTATGCAGCAACACGATTGCACGGCAACAAAAGGAGTTTTGACAAGTAAATATTTTGTCTCGAATACCATTAAAAAAAATAAATTGATTGTGCCTTGTCGCAAAAACTACGCTCCGTATTTCTAAATAGGTAATTATTTCATACCTACATACACTAGCAGATACAGAGATTTTTTCTCATTCCTTCAAAAAGTGTTTTGTTTTAGGAACAACAGTCATAATGTACGATATATTTATGGGGTAGAGGGATTCATTCATTCTTACTACTCAATGGTGAAACAAAGGCTCAATCCATTAGGTTTTTCTTGTAATCAATCAAACGATTCTTTCTATGGTACTTTGATTCATTGAACATTTCACTCCTCGACGACTCTTACTTATCTAAAAGTTTACCACAACCTTCTATTCATATTATCAATTTAACTAATATACTTAGGATATCTTTGTATCAATGCCAACTTAGCCTGGAATAATTCCACAATTTATTTCAATTTTTGTATTTTACAGACGACGCGCGGACAATGATGTCTTGGAAATGGTCCTGGCCCTATTTTTAGAGCAGATAAAATTATCAATTACTTCACAGAAGTTCTAATTATTCAAAATTTTATGTTCAATCGATAAAAATGCAAATGCATTCAGTTTTCTTCCGCCCATCGTACATCTAAATAATTCTTAAAATATTTTAACTTTGAGAATGACCTTTCATCAGGCTCATTTTTAAAAGGTTTTCAAGATTGGGTATAGTAGAAATGAGACCATATTTTATGATTGTTGAGAACATTGAAGAGGACGAATTAAATTCATATTTTTTGGCTATGTGACATTCTTCTTTCAATTCTCCGTTGAAATCATTAGAATAAAAGAATAAAGTTTACATGATTGTAATAATTCATCATAATTTAAATTGTTCAAAATACTACGGATATTAGGGCCCCGGAATAATTTTGCCTCAGGGCCCTCGAAAGTGCTAAGACGGCGCTGCTTTGCATATTATAATTTGTATAGCAGATACTACATAGGTGTGACAGCACTTACTGAAAAATTTTAGCATTATAAACAAATTCGGGCATTAACATTCGCCGCAGCAATATTAGCTCATATGATGTCACTTCATTTTTTCTTTATTTTCGCATACAATAAATTTAGATATGATCTGTCAACAAAGTGTCTTTGTTTCAATTTTTCTAACGATTCAGATTCAAAACTTCCCTCAATAATGGGGTTTTGTTTACTAGATTATTAAAGAATGGTAGGACCACCTTTTAGAGAGAAGCAAGACAACCTATTTATTTCAATTTGTCAACCCTTTAGGCTACCTAGTAGACGTTTCAAGGAATTCGCTCTTGGCCATCATTCGCTTCTTTGGGATCTCTGTTCATATTCAAAATTTAATAAATCTTGCTTTGCTTTCGAGTATCTGAAAGTATTTCTACTTTCCAGTTTTTCATGATGTTTAAAAACAAAAAGTTTTAGACGCCAAAAACAAAAATTTCGAAATATATTATAAAAAGCTTAGATCGTTCAATATATTTTAGCTCAAAACTAAGTAACCATAGATAGGAATGATGAAAACGTGGGTTTGTTCCACTGGGAACGCCATTCCGATCAAGGTTAATTTTCACACATATTTTGATGACGTGGTTTACAATTGCTGCTTGGAATACAGGTTTAATAACATGGAATTTCCTTAATAGTTAGGAGTCTGCAAAATAATGCTATTTATATATGTATATAGGTGCTAAGCAAAATTAGGGAGAGGTCATTAGAAAACAATATATAGTGGAAGTTCATAAATCGAAACATTGAAATGTAAAAAGCAAAAATGCTAATTTTGTTTTTTTTTTTTGTCCAAATAACACAAAAAACAAAATATTTTAAAGCGAATTCATAAAACTACAAACTAGTTTGGGAAGTACGTAGTGACAGCAAAAATCAAATATGTATTTGAAAATTTCTCGATGTTTAAATTGAAGGTGGTGAACAGACAGACGAACGCGAACTCAAGTCGGTAAAGTGATGTGATAAAATGAAATTCCATGCATACCATTCTCATCTTAAGTCGAGTTCTGTTGTAATTATTTTTAAGCTGCGAGAGAGAGAAACACCAGCATCTCAACTACAATTCATTGAATGAATGCACAAAAATATAGTATCTGCGTGTAAGTTCACTACGAATTCATTATGAAAAAAAAAGAAATCGAAAATTATAAAATTCAGTTGAAATTAGGTAAACATATTTTGACACGAGACTGCATCACTTTTTACTTTATTTAGATAGAAATGGGTTAATAATTCAGGAATTGAGACTACTCCCAAAATGGAAATCTATGTGCTTTCATCCATCTTCCATGCGTAGCACACTGAATATTAAACCTAGCACAATAGGAAAATAAATCCTATATTGGAAATGATGATGTAATGATGAAACGAAAATCGAATGAGTTAAAATAGTTTCTGAATGCAACAATGGCGTGACAATCCTTACTTCTTCTGTGTAGGTACATTTGCACAATTATGCATAAAATATTCGTGTCACGCCCACTTTTAAACATGCCACAATCAAAGAATAAATCAGCGTAATACAGGTAAATTCTAACCTAAGTCTGTTATCTTTTGAGGAAAACAAAAAAATTCAAGGACATTCAAAATGAAAACGAAAAAAAATCTAACTGGAATTTTGCAACAAATAAGATGTGAAAAAAATTAAATTAGAAATGATAAATTAGAATTCGCCGCAGTAGAGTCGCCGCGGTCGTCGTCACAAAAATTGCAACACGAACACGACGACGAAACTATAAAAAACGAAAAGTACAGTTGGAACTCTTGGAATTGCACCCCGCTTTCAAATTGGGAGGGAACCAAATGTGAATTGGAACAACGAAACGAATTGTATTAGATTCCAATTCGGGCGCGCGTTAAGCAGAGTATGAGACAATGGTATCCGTGCAATAACCTTGTACGTATGACACAAAAAAAAAAAAGGAACGAAGAGGAAAATATTGAGTTTGGAGGGAAAATGTACAGAAAAGAAATGAATCTATTACACTTCAATATTCAAATCTAACACATTGCATTGATTTTTTACTTAAAATATATACATATAATGCACTATTTTTAGTAAGTTTTGCACTTTATATCACTGTATCGTAAAGTTTTCTTCTTCCCCGCCCAAAATTACTTCGAATTTTTCTACACATTTTTCTCTTTTTCTTTGAGTTTTTTTTCTCATTGTCTCAGGTGAAAATTTTTTTCCTTAACATTTTCACTTTCATTTCTTCGAATTAAACACATTGTTTTTCATCCAATTTTTGCACATACACTTGCATTTATTGTTCCTGCACAATTTTCTAATAGTTTTATGTGAATTTAATTGGTATATTTACCTTTAAAAACGAAAAATTAAAAGACTTTTACGCGATTGACTGATTCGCGATTAAAACAAACATGGCAGTCGAAGCGAATTGAAACGAATGAAAAAATTTCTATGCGTCAAGTGTTGCCATGCTGAAAATAATAAAGAAAATTTCATTCCAGAAACTTGTAGGGGCGAAAGCATTTATAAACAAACAAGTAACATTGATAATAATAAATATACAAAAATCGTAAAAATAAATCATTTTTCAACTATGGCACATGATCATAATCGAAAAGAGTTTACTTTAACTAAACTATGCGTTAATGGCATTAAAGTGAAGTTAAGGTACACTTTTTTACTATTGTATTTGAACTGCTTAGAATTGTTATTATAACTTCACTATTCTGAAAAGCCACAGAGCAGAGCATATAATATGTTAATAAAAGTGAAAACTTTAAAACCTCCTGAAAAATTTACATTAATATATGACGTTATCCCCGTGATTGGTAATAAAACTAAGTTTTCAGTAAATAGTTTCTGTAATCTGGCTACACTCAACAATATTTTGACAGCAATTCCAATTGGAAAGGAACCATGTAATAAATTCATAGCAAGGATGCATAGTGACATGGAATTAAAAGTTCAGGAGGACATAAACTAGAGAATCGAAAGATTGAGTGTAATTGCTTTCACGAATTATAAAACGATATTTATGTATAAAGTTTTAACTTTCTACCGATTTTTGTTGTGTACATTTTAAATTAATAATAATATAGGTCAATAAACTGTAAAGACATAAAAAAGATTTATTTCAAGATTTATTAACAAGCTGCGGAATCAAAGTTTTTGAATTATTGGGAACAAATATCGATTGCGCTCAATTTCGATCTGACAATAAAATTTTTTCGTGTCAGGATTTCGAGATCTTTTGGCCTATTCGCAGGACACATTTTTTTATGGAAATTTTTAGTATGTGGTATCGGGAACTGTTGAATGCTAAATTGTCCCCTAGAGATTCCCTAGCATCATACCTTTATTTAAAATAAAAAATTGTGCTAAAGAAATCAATACTTGAACTGAAATATAAATCGGTCCACATCAATATGTTTATCCGTTTATTAACAAAACATAAGTAATTTAATGGTTTTTTAGTGCTACACTAATTATTTTTGTGGTGAAAAGCAATAACAGCATAAGTTTATTTTTTTGCCCGCCGAGTTTGCTAGCTTTGAATATAACTATTATAGAAGCCATGGTAGAAGTACTTAGAGGTAGATCTATTTTTTCAAAAAGTAGCCATTTTCCCGTGAGTTTCAAAAAGTAGCCATTTTGAATTTTTGACAAGAGAAACATTTTAGAGATGCATTTTTTGAAATAGGTACACAAAAGGGAGTAAGTAGTAAATTATTAATACTTCTTTTATTACTTAGTGCTAAATTATTTATAATAAAAAAAGTATAAATGTTATTTAAATTTCTTTTATTAGCAAATTCCTTGTACATGTTAAGAGTTAAAAAATAATATAAAAAGCAGTAACTAATTCTCCCTATGTACATGTAATACTATGCAAAGTATTTTCTTATAAATTCTCACTTAAAATTGTAACTATGAAAATACAATGCTGGTGCAAAAAGAAGAATAGTATCAAAACAAATATTTCCCAATTGTCAAAGTTTCTCTTACTTGTCAAAATGAATCTACCTTCTTAATTCTTCTGCCATGATAGAAACTAAGCCACTGTTTCTAAAGACTCATGTTCAAATCAAAGACAGCGCTTGAAATATTCAGCCCTATTCTAAATATTCCCATAATGAATCTCACAGGAAAATGTATTCCTTTTCTTTCTTTTTCTATAGGAAAATGGGAGAAAGAAACAAATTCTCCCGGTAGTTTCATTATGGTAATATTTAGAGTAGGGCTGATTATATATACAGTAGAATCGCGATAATTCGTACCCCGTTAATTCGAAAATCTCAATAATTCGTAACAAACTGTTGGTCCCTTGAAAAAATCGCTTTAATTCGTAAAAATTCCATATAATTCGTATTTTTTTTTCAATACAAGGTCTGTTTAACCTCTTATATATTGAAATTGGTTGTTGACAACCTCTTATAATTTGTAATGCAAATCAAAATTACTATGTATGGCACTATGATTAGAAAAAATCAATCATAGTAGATAGCTACGTTCACTTTTTTTGATAAAATTTTTTGTATTTTTCGTAGTTGACAAGATGATCGAGAAGAGCCTTAAACAACTTAAAATTACAGGCTTTTTATAACATAGTTTTTAATTGGGGTCCAATAATAATTGTTTTTGATTTTTTCTTTCTATTATTGAAATTAAAAATTTTTAAATTGAAAAAAAAAAACGTCAATTCGTATTTTTCTTATTTGAACTTCGTTAACTTTGGGGTTGTATGTCCCAATAATGTTCGAAAACTCAAGTACAATGGGAGATATGGCTTCCATTTTATTTGAGTTTTTTTTCAAAATACTGATGGTGGCTGTAAATGAGTGGATTATATGCATGCAGCTTCATCGCCGTAAGTTGCCTTTGCTATAATTCCTGGTTACAAAGGTTATAGTAGACATTATAAATTTATTGGAAAACTTAAGGATAATTGTAAGTATTAAGAGTCCTGCACATATTTTTTTAAAATTTATTTTAATATTTGCACGAAATATTGAAGAAATTCAACCAGATTTTGAGAAAAAATTCCGAGATGAAAGGGTTAAACCAAAATCTCGTTAAATCGAAAACCTCTGTAATTCGTAAAAAATTGCTGGTCCCTTGCGATTACGAATTATCGGGATTCTACTGTAATTCCTAAAATTATGTAAAAAATCGCTGCAGTTTAATATTTATAATTTAAATATTTTCAAATATATTCTATCTTAAGTAGAGTAGAGTAGAGAAAAAATCGCTGCAGTTTAATATTTATAATTTAAATATTTTCAAATATATTCTATCTTAAGTAGAGTAAGGCTGTTTTTCATTTATCACTATATAGCACTGTTTTTTACCCATCTCCAAAGTGGAGATGGGTCCATTCTCAACTAAACTCTTTTCCACCAAACTTGGATGAAGTGAGTGATGATCAGGGTGAACGGTTTCACCACAGTATACAGTATGCCAGATAGCAGAAAGTAATCTGAAATATTCTCAGGTCTTCTGAGATTTGACAATTATGACAAGTATTCGCTCAATAAATTTTGACAAATAATTTTGTTTATGAGAGAAAACTCTTTTAACCCATTTTCGTCAGCTGTACACAAATAAATAAATGAAATAAATGTTTTTTTTTTTTTAAATAAAAGCTCTCAAAATATTTTGTAGAGTGTGGTTCTATAAAGTACTTAAATGAACAAAATATGTCCTCTTTATATTCTAAATAGTTTTACCGATTTCAAAAGAATTTTATTTAAATTTCGGAGAAGCAGATTTCTTACTTGAATGGCATACATAACAAAAAAAACTTTAGGTTTTGGAATAAATCCTTGGTGCACATTATGCAAATAGTTGTTACAAACGCATTCGTAGATTTTGTTTATCAACGTCTAACAATTTTTCTGGCTTTTCAAATTTGTCTATTTTATTTATATATTGTGGTGCTACCAATGGGTTAATACTTTTTATATTTACTTCTGAAATTCAAATATTTTGGGAGAAGTAAGAGAATAATTTTCAAATTTGGCAGACGTCAGTAAACAGAAAAGAGGGCGTCATTTCTATTTATTTCACTTTATTAATTTCACTATGGGTTTCACCAAGACATAAAATCAAGGTTTATGGAATGGGGAAATGCTAGCCGATTATTTTTGATTGATCATTAGAGACACCAATCCCAAAACACACAATAGACAAAATGTGAACACTACTGAATTCTTTGTTTAATTAAAAGCAATGTTATGCATTCAAATTAATGAAATCATTAGCTGTGTTTTATTCGCCAGCTAGTTTAACATGTGCGAAAAAAACGACCAAGTTGTTAAGTCTATTCTTCGTTATACTGCTATTCACAATGGAACTGCTCAGCAGCTAGAGGTGAAACATTTTAATGGATCACAGTCATTGCTGTTAATCGTGGGCATTGTTTTTAGTTGTTACCCTTTATAAGAACATTTAATGATGATTTTAACTTATTTTCATTGGCAGCCATTTCAAATCTTTTCCTTTTTTTATTATAGGTAATTCGAAAAAAAACGTTTTTTGTCAGAATTTCAACTTCAAATCTCTATAACTTTTGACAGAAATGAAACAGAGAATTAAAGATAATTTAATTGCCTTTTTGAAATGATATGGATGCTTTACTTTTCATTTCGAAAAAATGGTAATTTTGATAACAACGGCGACCCATGTCCGGAAAATAAAAAAATTGGCTATATCTCTAAAATCTGAATTGTTACGACAAAGCTTATTCGAATTCAGCAGCCCAAAATACATTATGCTCCATCATTCATTACATTTTAAAATTGTTTTTAATATATCTGTTCGTTCGAAAATCTATTTTTTTCCTTCCTTTAAAAATTAACATTTTACTGAAAGTTCGTTAAAAGGCTGCGTTAGAGTGAGGAATCGAAAAAATGGTGTCTAGTCCAGTGATAGAAATCAATTTTGAACCAAATCAATTTTGAACTGGACCATGCGCAATTTGAGAGACTCGAATCGAACCATGAACCAAAATAGGGGGTTTGATGAATTCTGTATTTTTGTGATTGGTGATGTTGTATTTTAAAATTTTTCTTATCCTTAAAGTGAAACTTTTGAAGGATATATCAAATTTTACGCTGGAAGATTAGATTTTTGGACCAAACCAGTGGTTCAGAGACACTGTGAACCACTAAACCGAACCACACTGCAAAATTTCTTTGGTTTATTTCCCTGGTCCAGTCAGGATAGCCAGTTTATATTAAAAAAGAAATCAAAAAAACAATTCTTTAACCTAATTGGGATATGGTTTAATAAGAAACCATTCTTCCAAGCAGTTACTTATATTCTCTTTATTATATTCTGCAAGCTAATGTAATCTAATCTACGGTAGCGATTAGTGTGCTAGAATGCTACGCAACCAGTGAGTTCGGGTTCGATGCACGGCACGGTCAATAATCAAATATAAGAAATATTATATACGGCACAACCTCTTGGCTGGCACTGACAAACATTCAAGAGTAAAAATTGCATAAAAAAGCTCACTTCGCTATTTGGATTCAGTATAAAATTGTACAAGTTTCACACAAGTTGTACTATATAAAAAATAAAAAATAAATAACATAATGTTCGCCAAATCGAACGTCAATTCGGGTTAGGTTAAATGTGAGGACGAATGCGTCACAAAGACCCGCAAGCTTTATAGTGCCACCACTATTCCCTTGCAAACTGGTTTATACTTTTTAGCTTGACTTTCTAAATAGTCCTTCAGAGCAGTTTGACTGTCTGAATAAATATTTATTCGCAGAGAATTTGTGATATGCATAAGTTAAGCGACCAGAAGCGAAGCAAATATAAAATAAATTATTCTGAAATTTGAAAACAGAAAATAGTTGTACCGAAATTTGATTGTTAGGATCTTTATATTATAATGATTTTTAAGTTTTATTGAAATGTTTCAATTTAACAACGAATTAATTGAAAATTTTATAACTTCAATATCAATAGATCAAAATATCAAACATACAAAAACAATATTCATATACAAAGTGTTTTCGTTATAAGTAAATAGGATATGATCTTCAACATTGTACATAGTATTTATTCGTAATTTTTTCTTTATCAAGCACTTCAGCTCCTATTGAAGGATTGTTCTCTTTAATTAATGATATAAGGTCTGTTGAAACAAATCGATATAACTTTTAAACTTTGAAATATATTTTATACGCTTGATATAACCCCAAAATGCTTAGCTTAGAATTTTTTGATTTTATTAAACTTTGAGCAAATCGGATCAAATGGCAAATATGTGAATCGAAAAGTGATAAATGAAACGATTTGGATTAATTAAAATAATAATAATACAACTAATCTTCAGAGTTATTTTGTTTTTTTTAATATGTATCGAATTTTGTTTTTTTTTTTTTTTGTACCGAAATTTCGTAAAAAAAAGATGGTCACCTAACGCATGAGGCTTAAGAGGTTATATGTATACGTTTTCATGAGTCAAAAAATCGAAAAAATTTTTATGACTTATTTCGAACAAACATACTTTCAAGAGTTTATGTTCAAAATTTCAAGTCATTCCGAGCAGTAGATCGTAAGGAGCAACTCGATTTGTAGCTCACTACTGTTCATGAATGAAGTGCACTTTAAACGTGATTTTCTCCAAATGATGTTTTTTGAAAAATGCATTTGCGGTGACCGCGATATCTCAAAAACTACTTGACCAATTCATCAAATTTTTTTCCTAGTTACAATACAAAGTACTTGAATAATAATTTTGTCATGTGCAGTATATGTCTTATAATAATTTTTTTTAATTACATTTTTGAGACTCAAAAAATTGAATTTTTTTTGCCTCATGGTTTCCGTATGAGAAGGTTTTTTTTTTTTAAATTTTTCGTTCAAGTACTCGGCGCTGTAGTACACAACTGTAAATTTTTTGTCTTTTTGCTTACAGTTGAGTTGTTGGCATTCACCGCAGACTCTGCAGAAAAAACGCGCATCAGGACAAGATCTACAACTTCTACAATTTTCAATATTTTTTCATATCCGACCACTCTTTTTTTTCGTAAGAATATGTACTATATATACCTGTTATGCTAGTTTCAAATAAATTATTTCAAATAGTCCAAAAAGAATCACAAATATGCCCTAAGTTTCCCGTATCAAAAGTATATAACCAATTAATGAAGAAGTTTTTCAAATTGCTTGAGTATTTCCACCAGATTATTACACCGTACAGTAACAAATGGTTTGAAATTTCGCTTAAAACTTTTGAATGCAATTATGATTTGATCTGAATTTTAAATCCATAAATTAAAATTCACTTCTTTAATTGAATGCATTAAATTAATATGCACATGACACTTGATAAGTTCTTTGATAGGCTGCAGACTGCAATTCTAAACCATTCAATTAAAAAAAAAAATTTATCATAACTATTTGTACTTATATTTGAATGAGATAAAAAAATCTCTGTTACTGAATGAAAATGTTGGGAAAATCCAATAAAGATATTCAACTCTCATTGTTTTTTCAAGTGTATTTATGTAAATACATACATACTTATATATACCACACACAAATATTCTTTACCTTTTTAAAAAAAAAAACTGCAGAACACAGCATGACAAGAAAGCAGAAGATTTTAAAATCACTTAAGTGGAAAGAACCGGTTTCTCACCGGTGGCGCCTCCGCATCTAAAGATCTAAAAAAAAAAAAAATTTACCTGACATTATTAAGATTAAAATGCATTAACTTTTGAAGAAATTGAAGTGGCTTCACGTGAAGAACTCTGAAAAGAAGGCAATTTAAATTCAATTCAAATAGTACGTAATTATAGCAGAAAGCAAAATCCGAAGAAAATTCATCTAATTGTCCTAACGTTTAAAAAACAAAATCAATTTAGATATAAATTTTCAGGTAAAACATCCATATGTATGTATGTACTCAGATTGAGATAACATTCACCTCTCTCAAAGTAAACAATGCACATTAAAAAAGTCATCTTTAGAGAATAAAAGAGCTAACCAGCCTCAACCTCACTGATATGTATGTATGTAATTTGAAATACTGTATCTGTATGTAATTGTATTATATCTATCGACATACTCGTATTCTAGCTAACTTCTGTGGTGATGAAAGACAAAACAAAGATGCCTATTTGTTTTTTGTTTGTTTTTTTCTTTTATTTTTTTTTTTTGTGTGTCTGATCTGCTCTGATGTGATCTAATCTGTTTTGATCGAATTTTATCGTACATATATTCACTTTTCTCTTTAAATTGTTGAATTGCTAGATCGGCGTCTACCGCTAATATAAATCGATTAATCAATAAATTTCTAGGTGAGATTTCGGTGAGAGAATTATATATATTTACATATGTATTTATCTGAAATTTATACATACAATATCTGTATATCATATGTATATGTACTTTGATGTTTATGATTGTATTGTGTAGTGTATAAAATTCTGTGCTCTCCTTCATTGAGAGATTCGATCGTATTCAATATAAGTGGACTCAAAACTTAAGTTTCACGTTCCCTCAAGAAAGCATGAAAAAAAGATTAAGTTTACAGTGCCGCACTTGTTTATGTGAAACTAATTAGGCCCATTATAAAGGAAAACATTTCACAAAACACGAATTCAACTTCTCTTTTATCTGCGAGTTCCTGACCTTACTCTTGCTTAACTAACCCTGAGTCCTTCTCAAATACTTAAATTCGAATAGACGTAACAGAAACAAGCCGAGTCAATCTAAATGAGCGTCTGGAACTTAAGATATCCTTTTAAAGTTGCTTTAAAAATAGCAATTTGAATTACATAAACAATAGTCTTAGAAATATTGAAGTTTTAATGGGCCAAAATTTTTGATTATACACCAGCAACCAGCTATTGTAAATTCTGTTTCTTTTTGACTTCTTAGATAGAGTATTTTCTAATTCGAACTGTGACATCTTCAACACGCAATCGCTCTAACTCTACAACTCCGATTTTAGGGGTATGAAAATATTCGAGTAATGTCCCGTAAGAAATTTGTAAGATTCATATTTGTTTGCTTTTGTATTAACCACTTTTTTAAAAATTACACTGTACACTGCTTAGAGATCTACATTCAATTATAGGTATTTTAGATCTTTGGCTTTGGTACTCGGGATGTTAGCCGAAAAACCCCTTGTTTAACCTAGTTTAACTTGAGAAGCTGTCCTGATAGGGTCCATTTAGTTGTTCAATTCCAACCAAAATTGATTTAGTTCAAGATGTATTTATTTAGAAATTTTATTGATGCCTCGTTGGTAATTACCAGGAAGCGGATTATGAAATGGAAACATTTTTCTTTTTGCTCCGATTGTCACGAAAAAATATATGCAGCGGGACGTAAACCTGTAGAAACATATTAAGACGGTAAATCTAAAGAAAGACGGCGCAAATGATAACTTCTCATGTAGAGTGCAAAACAAATACATTTTACGGCAATCCTGCCAAAATGATGCTGGCGTAGGACATACCGTTGAAAAAGCTCTACAGTTCAAAATTCAAAAACTGTTTTGAGAAATACATAAAGGCGAAAGTTTCCGATGAGTCCAAAGTACAAAAAAATATGTTCAAGGCTGCTAAGATGAAGTTCTTCTAAATATCCGGTCCAAAATTAGTGGGAAAACGATTTTTGTTTGTATTGATGAAAAGACCGACAAAGCTAAACATCAGATTTTTGGGTTAGGTAAACATCTTCAACTTTATTTGACGACTACATGTGTATTTTTTTTTTTTTTTTTTTTTTTTTGTAACTAATGCTATGTCATACATGCGAAAATGTGCGACTTTCTTAGCCTTGCTTACTTAAATTCCTTTTTTTTTTGGTTTAAAAATTCAAATTTTTACGTAAGAAAGAGCTTTAATGCCTTTGACTATACGAAGTAAGATTTTCTTTAAAGAAATGCTAAGTTACCTAAAATATAAATTTCTACAAATCGATCGATGTAGAACTTCGTTTAAAATACATTTGAATGCATTTTTTTGAATAAAATAAAAAAATTTAAATGTAACTGGTTTTTTGTGCTTTTTTCAATTTTATGCTGGCCTTTTTGTGTTTGTAGTGCCTTTTTCTGCCTTTCTTGTAATTTTATTTTGCCTATTTCTTAGTTTTTAGGTCTACAAAATCCGTTCCTTAGTAATTACATACATAGTTTATTAGGAAGGTCAGAGCATAGCCTTATCAATCAATTTTGGCGATAGAGCTGGCATCTTACAGAATCAAAATGTCCTTATTGTTGATTCATCCACCACCGTCTTTTTCCTCAAAACCCTAACTTACAGTTTACCCAAGGACTGCAGTTTGACCTACTGCGGAAGGGTGTACCGTAGAAGATCATAATTGAATCAGCCATTTCTACATAAGAACCCCACTCAATTCTACTCAGACTCTTATTATAATTACAACTAATAATAATTACGCTTTTTATTGTCTGTATATTGATATCCTCTGTATGTTTTCAAGTATGTATGTGTCAATCAAATGATGCTGATCAACAGTGAAAAAAATCAAAATATAAAATTACAAGATTTCTTTGCTGCGCTCATCTCGACAACCTCATTCAGTGCAACACCTAAGTTCCCGTGGATTGACAATACGAAACTACGATTCAACAGATTCTGTTTGATAGTTAATTAGAACGAGCTATTTGCTTCAACGTGAATCTCGGAACTCTGAGTTTCATATTTAAATCTTCTTTTGTTAGCATTTCAGCTGCTCTAAAAATTTCACCGATTCTAGTAATAATTCCGCATTTTTTCGTTCTCTTTGAAGCGTATCCACACTTTCGTGAACATGGTTTACTGCTGATGTCAAATCAAGTGATTTTGCTTGCATTCGAACTAGCAAAGGAAGCGTGGAACTGAAAAGTCTGTCACAAACCAAGAGGCTAACGATAAACTCGCTTTTCTGAACTGCTGCAGACTGCTGTTTTTGAAGTGATCCAAAATTTTCCAGAAATTTCTTCTAATCCCATGTGGATGATCTTGAATAGTTCAACGAAGGATAGTATGTTGTTATGTTGTTCAATGGGTCTAGTTCTACAAAGACAAATATGCCTCTTCTTCCTCCTCTCCGGGGCATATTCTTGAATGAGATCTTAAAGAATTTTCATTGCATACGCGTGGTTTCTGATCAAGTTCACCACAACGGTCACAATCCCAAGACAATTCCGAACAGATGGGACTGACGTGGCATTTGACAATACGAGATTTAAGGGGTTAAAAAATTCTTTTGTTTAAATCGCTTCTTTAACATCCGAGAATATGTGTGCAAACGGATATTTTGAAATTCACAGTCAATCGGAAGTTATGGATGTAGAATTTGGCAGACGGTAGTACAGCTGTCATGCATGTTTGAACATTTAAACTAACTCAAAATAATTCTTGAAGTAAGCGTATGTTTGTGTTAAAGATTTTAGAATTTCGGGGGAAGGGGCGGGCCCGACGGGGCATACATTTCACATACAGATGGCGCAAATGTCCAAGGAATTACATGAAGATGTCGCACACAAAAAAGAGTTCGTCTACAATTGTCATCGACATTACCGGTACAGAGTTGCAATTTTTGTTCTAGAATTATTAACGAACACAAGGCAGAAGTGAAATTTCTTGTGAACTAAACGAAACACAAGTAAATAAAATTAAAAAACACAAGCCTAGAAGTAAAAAATTTAGCGATTGAAAAATTTAATTTGCTTGTTATTTGCTGTCTGTTGGTTTAACTGTATGTGTTGTTAAAACTTTAAAGCGTTTTACTCGAAAGAACGTTGTTTTGATCGGCCCAGGGGTTTGAAGAAATTCTATAAGCCGATTGGACTGAAATTTTTTACAGGTTATTCTACACGCCAATGGCTTTCGCAGGTAGTAGAATTGTTTATTTTTAATCATTATTTATTTTATCCCGATTTTCTACAAAAAAGTCTACTATCTGGATATTTTTTAATAAAAATGTTTAAAACTACTACGTGCCAGAATGGCAATTCTACAGAATGTTACTCTATGCCGCAATCTCCCAGGCCAGCCACACACCTTTTTTTCTTAGGGGTCCACTTTGGGCGTAAAAAATATAGTAAAATAAACTCCAAACATTTTTTTTGTACATTTAAAGATGTCAATAATTCATATTCAAAAATTGAAATGTTCGTATTTTATTTTGTTATAATAAAAAATGTCTGAAAAAAACTTTGAAAATTAGACCGGAACACCAGATTACATCCTTAAAGATCTATAACAATTTTTGAAATAGACTTTTTGACTAACTTTCTTAGTTCACTTAGAAGAGAATTTAATACTGAAGAAAAAAAAACTGGTTCGATTTAATAAGTCGTTTAGTTTTTAAGCTATGACGCTCACAAGGACGCATGACATATGGCGTAACAACAATTTGATCAGCAGCCTAAAAGTT
This sequence comes from Toxonevra muliebris, assembly GCA_963691655.1. NCBI lineage: Eukaryota > Metazoa > Arthropoda > Insecta > Diptera > Pallopteridae > Toxonevra > Toxonevra muliebris. The sequence goes on along the minus strand of OY829326.1, from coordinate 116,289,501 downwards.
CGGCTGTTTAAATCAAATGTTTTATCGTCGTTACTGAACGGCTGCTGTACTTGGAAGATAACGCAAGCAATCATTAAGCGACTACCGGTCTTTATGAACCGCTATCAGAACAAATATACGACCCCTTGACATCCGGTTAAGAAGAAAGAAGTGGAAGTAAATAAGCAACACTCTACGTAAAAGTGACGGCAGCATTCCAACAAAAGTTATGGAATGGAACGTCCATATAATAATGATAATATATAAATAATTTTTTATCCTTTATGAAAGAGCCAACTTTTAGTTTAAAGGCTAAAGAGTTAATCCGCTACTGTACAATGAAAAAAAAAGCTGAGTAACTTTGAGATGATGATCATTTCCATGCTGAACAATGAACGAAACAATCTTAGATAGTCGTAGTTGTAGTAGTAGAAGTGGATGTAGTATTGGTAAGACACCACGCTGCGGGCCACAAGTATTTTTTATGTACAAGTTGTTTGCTTCATTTGGCGCAATACAAGTTAGTTTAGTTTAGTTTTTTTATTATTTATTTATTTCTTGTTTCTTTCCATACAAACGACGAGTGAGTCTTTTCTCAGTTATTTCTGGAACTTCGCGCAATGCACTTCTATTTTATCTGATTGTCCGTATAGCGCTTTGGATTTGTTCGTTTTTGTCGTTCGTTCACTCGCTCGCCCGTATGCTTGTTTGATTTGTTTATTTTTCATTTTTTTTTTTTTTGTTAGTTCACGCTGGTGGAAACAATCGTAAAAAAAAAACAAAAATTATCGTGTAATTAAAAAGTTACATTTAAAATAAAATACGATTACTTAATAATAAAAATATATAATATTTATCAATAAAAAATAATTATATATCGCTTTCGTGGTATACATTTCAAAAGTGGTGGTATTTTTTTAAAATGATCCTCAACTCGCTTGCTGCTGCTGCTACTGTTGTTGTTTTTGAAAACGTATACCGAGCGTGTTCTACGGGGACTCTACCTACATATTAATACATACATATTTACATATAATTTGTATTTCTGCATATGTACGAGTATGTATGTAAAGTATCTCTGGAATGCTAAATGACACTCGACACTACATACTAAATATACAAATGTGTATTTATTAATATGAATTTCATTATTTAATTAACAATTATGAATAATAGTCGCATTAAAATCTTTAGGATTGTACTCGTACCTTGTACCTTTTCTCATCCCCATTCCATTGCCCAGTATGCATGTTCAGTGTTATTTAAGTGAAAATTATTACGCATATTAGAGAGAAATAATATACGAGTGTGTACTATACTTCTTGATTTCTTATTATTTTATATTTTTTTGCAAAGAATTTGTTTATTTTCCAGTTTGTGTATATCAATTAATTTAATTATAGTTTCTACTTATTTATGTATGTATGTATGGATGTACGGAGAAAGAATAAAGTGGCGACTGGCGCGCGAGTGGCAAATATTGTGTTAATGCAAATTTCAAAGGCGTGCGCGCGCGCGTGTCTGTCCATTCTCTACGTATTTATGATACGAACGTACGTACATACAATGGAGCGTATTCAAATAGCACACAAACCAATAATATTTGCCTATTAAAAAAAAAAGTACACGCATACGTAATAATTTTATAGACCCAAGCATTCTATCCTAAATCATGGATAAAAGATTATTACATTTTACGATTGAATTTCCAAATGAAATTGAAATAAAATTAAATTTGCAAATATGTAGAACAAACCGATCAACTGCACAATTAAGAACCCTCCATAGTTCCTCATCAGTGATCTTGACTGTAGTTTTTAATAATCCATTTTATGTGCATAGTTTATTGGTTCGATATGTAAAATTACTAAAATTGTTTGAATATTCTGCACATTCAATCTACATCAATGTTGATCGGCATTTCAAACTTTTTGCGTAACATTAAATTTCATTAATGGTGAAATACTTTTTTTGCTGAACACAAATTACAAAAATATTAAAATTAATATTAATAAGCGACAAGTGTGAGATCCTCATAAAAATTCGCTTCAGTGTAATCTTACTAGCAAATCCCATATTCTCAGAAGCTTCACGAACTCCTAGAGCTCATCTACGGGCAACAGTGTTTCCAGTCCAAATGGTTTTGCCAAAACGTTGCTCGCGTGACTTAATTCCATTGGTATTTTCATGGTCGCTCTTTTGCGAAAATGCGTGAAATGCGCGGAAAAGAATTTCGATATTATGAAGTTCGCCTCCGCCTCTTTCGCTTCGCTTCGAAAGAGAACAGAGTTGACAACTCCATTGAATTGTTTGGTTTGGCAACACTGCGGATGGAATGTTATTGCTGATGAAGATCAATTGGGTATGAAGCCTATCTGATTAATCGCCTTTGTACTCTTAAATTAGAATTAGATCCTTCTTCTACCTCCTCTCGTTCTGAAGACAAAAACACACTCACGGCATCCATATCGTAACTCAAGTCCGATAGCTTTTGATTTGGCGGAATTGTGGCAAATATATTAATTTTTAAAATAAGCCAAAATTTAAGAATTTTTTTCTAAAATAGTTTTATACATTAATTTTACGTTAATATTACCCAGAAAATGCAAAAAAAAAGAAACAATTTTGTCATGTTTACTTTATTATTTACTTTATTATTTATATATTTATTTTATATTTACACGTTTTATTAACTCATGATCTTTTTATTGTCCCATTCACAATATTAACTGGAAATCTCCTGTTCAATTTCATGGAAATATTGGAACAAAAATGTTCGCCTCGTTCGCCTTTCATAATAGCGTAGTTCGAAGCGGATCGCACTTGAAAAGGCGAAATTTGTACGATCCGCCGCGCTTTGCATAATCGGCCTACAGTTAAAGCTATCTGTTGTACCGTATGTACCGTGAACTACAAATATTTTTCCGGATAGTTATAACCTTTTTGAATTCAAAGTAAACGATCACAGACATTTCTGTCTTCTACATATTTATTATCTTGACGACCTCGTTAGTCTAGTGGACTTCTTATATGCACTATCGACACGAAGTGAATGATAATTTTGAGAAAGTGTACAAGCAGTGTGGCCAACTTTTGTTTTTCAAAATCCGCTAAAATGAAGAATAAAACGCGTATTTTCTTAAAAAAAAGCGTTAAATTTTTTTCCTTATATAAATGCAAGAAAACTCAATACATTTAAACTTTTTCACTAATATAGGCACACATCTGATACTTCTAGTGAATAAAAATTTCTTCGATTTTTCGAATTGAAAGAAACACACTGAGCGCTAAATCACTTTTTTCCTCGTTTTAATTCTCAAAAAACACTAAAATCAGCGAGAAAAGCGCTGAGTTAGGCACTCTGTGTACAAGTACACACTTTTTTTTGGTAATAGCAAAACCACCGAGCTGATAAAGAATAGCCATACAGCCGTTCGGAAATGGCGTTCAACTGTAGGTCCAACCATCGCCACTGTATTCTAGTGGCAGAGTGCCAGACTCTTGTTTCTGTAGACCCTAGCTCGATTCTTGGCTTGGCTATGTTTCTTACCTATCTTTCTTTCTCTCTTCCTTTCTTTTTTCATAACTTGTGGCTTTGGTACAATAGATCTTATAGGACGCAGTGTTTGACATTCGCCCTTCCTTCAAATAATAATACCTATTATCTTCCTTCTCCAATCAAAAAAATACACCGCATTAATAGAGGTGTCCCTGTGTGTTAAAATAAAAAAATATAATTACCTCCAAGTCAAGGTGACCAGTTAGTAAATACGAGAGGGCCAAAAAAGTTCGTTAGGTTGGTGGTATTTTATTTGTTTTTGAAAAATTCAAAAATTCAATGGGCAATTTGGAATAATTTTACGATATTTCATTTAAAATTTCAAGAACATTGGTAAAAAAGGGGAGGAGAATAAGTGAAATCACTAGTCGGCAGAAATTTCCACGCTAGCACAACAATAAATTTGTTAATTTTCTTCGGATTTCGAACTGAACCCAAGCTAGTAAGACCCTCGTGAAATAAACGATTGGTTGGAAATATGGTTCTGGTTAAGGCTAAAATTGGCGAAAATCCATGGTTTGAATTTCATGACTATGTTATGAATATTATACAAATATAAAAAATATAAGAAAAATCGGTTTGATAGGTTTTACGAATTTTGAATGAAAGGATGAGAATTTTGAAAGGAGAAATGTTTCGTTCTTTTTGTCTTTTTGTCCAGTTTTAACAAGTGATGAAGTTTTGTTCTATACTATGAAGCTCAAAAAGTGCAAATGTCCCCGTGAAAGTAAGAGAATTCAGTCACCGGGGTAAAAATTTTACCTGCTATTAGAAAGTAACTACTAAGAGGTAAAAACCTTTTGATTCAAAAGCAACTATTTTCCAAGTAAACTTTCGTCCAGTATTGTAATTATCACCAAAAAGGCTTAAGAGTATTTTTTCAAAACTTTAAAGTTTTCAGATTTGGCCGGTAAAATTGCAAAAGAACCAATATTTCCACACTAAAACAATGACACTCTTAAATTTATACATTAAAGTCTAAACATAATTGATTGGTTTGAACTTTGATTTCTTGTAAATCCAAATGTAGTATTGATGTTAGCAGCTTGATAAAATTCCTGTGGCAACATTTTCTGTAGAATGTGCTTTTCTTCAAATACTTGCTGATATAAATTTCTGAATTAAATATATCTTTCGTGATGAAGGTTCCAGGAACAGCATGTTCAGAAAAGTTTGAATCGTTTTTCTATCTCCAGAATTTTTGATGTGAAACTTCTTTAGCGAGGGTAAATCGAAAATTTTGCAACGGAAGTCGCGTTGTTGTTGCACTCATACGAAACATAAGAAAGGAAGTTAAACTGTTGTTAGTGTTTAACGAAGTCAAATGGGGATCGGCTGCATACAATCATGCAGAGAGTCTACTTCTTGCAGTTTTATCTCATGTGCTTTAGTGAGAGAGCTTGATTCCATACAGCTGAATTTTTCTGTCATGTGTTATAGTGTAAGTGTGCTACGTCATGTTTGTGCCGATAAATGTAGAGAGTATCAACAGAAAAAAAGCTTTAGAACAAAATCAGTCACGTGAAAAATCCCGTTTGTGTTGCACTCTAACAAAACCAGTAAGAAACGAAGTAGATGCTCACTAGTATTTCAAGTATTTTCTTGGATAAGCTAATGGAGAGATAGCTTTTGGTATGTCTTTTCTGTATTTTTAATATAAGCACCTATTCTGGAATTCGACGTAACAGTTACGGATTCGAAATTAAAAAAAGCTATTTAAGAAATAATGATTTATTTTCAATAGGCAACACTAAATTTGATTACGATTGGAATTGGAATTTTAATTGGAATACATATATTTTGGATTATTTAATAGCTGCATTAACGTCGTAACTGTTACGACGGATTCTAGAATTGGAGGGATTATATCATGGCGAAATTATAATAGGTGATAGCAGCTCTGTCTTCTTCTTCTCTAATTTTATATGAAGATAATCTTAACTGTCAAAATCTTTGTTTTTTTTTGTTTGTTTTCCATGCATTTGTTCTTGTGCTTTTGACAATTACGATTTTTAGCAACAACAACGTAGCGTGTTGTTATTGTTACGTTGTACTTGTTGTAATGCTGCTACCACCATGTTAAATCCGCCTTGGATTATATTCAGTATGATTATTCATTGGAAGTTTTATTTTTTTCACGAAATTTTCCAACTAGTATTGTTTTAGAAGAAAATCTTATTTGGATGTATTTCCAATATCGTCCAAATCACTGGCGGATCCAGAGTAGGGTTTTAACATAAAAACCGATGTTTTCGACAAATGAATGGCGATTCTCAGAATAAGCCTGCAGTATTTAAAAAAAAAAATGTTTTAATGTCTCCACAATAGTCAGGCTTCATTATATATAGACATTGGCTAACTAAAGAGGGGTACTAGAAGTAATCTCCCCCACCCTCCTTGGATCTGTTAGGGGTCCAAATTGATTTTATTGTTTGCTTGTCTTAACTCCAACAAAGTCATTTCAAATCAAATGATCCATCCATTGAAAAATTGCTAGTTGTGACATTTCCAGCAGTATAGTAGCTAGTGTGCTATTTAAACGTCCCACCACTGTATATTGATGTATAGCTTCTTCGTCCATTTGTTTGTATTCATAAATAACATTTAGCTTTTACGAATAATTTTTCTTGTGTATTTTTTGTAAATTTCTTTTTAATTTTTTTTTGCTCTTTTTTTTATAATTCATTTAACATAAATAATATTTTCAGCGTATCGTAAAATCGGATGCAAACAACAACAATAAACACTAAGCAAAATAACATCAAAAACAACCAAAAATGGCATACAACTAAAACATCAAATTTATTGAATTTGAAATAAGTTCTGATATTAACCGTAAACGTAAACTTCATGAGAAAAGTGGATAAATTGCATATATACTATTTACTTAAATGAAAGAGATAAATTTCTGAATTCATTAAAATTATACTGTGAAAATAGAAAAGAAAAAGAAGAAAACTGTGGTGCAATATGCGCCATCATCATTATCTACGCCGTCCTCGTACTAGCACCTGCTGTAGTCGAACTAGTAGTCTTTCATCCTTGCGTTCGTTAATGCTCAGCAATTTAAATTTGCTTATATTGGCATCATTTTTGATTTTAATTTTAAATAATATAAATACTAAATCACAAATACTCGTAAGTGCCAGTCAATCTGGTATTTATTTGGATAATGGTGTTGATCAAACTATTATGCATCGCGTTCTAGACGATGATGATAAATTGCATGTGTCCTATGAGATTCTTGAATTTTTGGGCTTATCTGAAAGACCCAGACACAAGCATGGACATCTCTCATTGAGGTAAGTAACACAAAAAAAAAAAACAAACTAAAAAATATAAAATATTAATATATTTTAGTTTAATTTCTGATATTTTATCTTATATATAGATATCTGTTATTTATGATATCTTTGGAACTAGTTAACTAATAACGATAACGTTTGGGATTTGGGTGAGAAATATAATCGAGCAGGATCATTTATCAAGCCCTTAAGCTAAACTGAGGTCTATTGGTAGATCAGGGCATTCTACGAAATTGAACTATTATATAATTATTTTCCACGAAACCAATATTCAACCAGAGGTTCCGAATTCTTATTTCTGATAGGCAGGAATGGGTAAATGAAGTTGATTGCAAAAGGATTCCAGTCCATTTCTACTCAGATGGGGGCGTCTACAAAAAAACATTTCTTTGAGAAATATCCCGACAAACATATCGTTCTATTTTTGTGCCAGAAAAGTTGTATTAGGATTCGTAAATTAGCCCGTTTCTGAATATATAAACGATACAGAAAACGGATTATTTAGAACATCAAATCGGACTACAATCCGAGATGGCATACTCTCTTATTTCCATCATAACATATTAAAACTTAATGGAATCCGATTATCGTACAGCAAATTGTGATGTTTCCACTCCGTAGTTTTGTATAGTAAACGGGCTGCAGTACTTTTATGATAATAAACCAAAATGTACTGTTTCTGTATTGAGTTTCGGTATAAAAAACTGAGTGGAATCCGTTATTATAATACAGCAAAATGGATCATTTCAATACCGTCATGGAATATTCTAGCATATGAAAGATTTATCTAAGTCAAATTATACATATTTCTACTTCTTAAAGCTTATCGAACAATTTAAGTTAACTTACTTTGATGATGGCATGCTATGACAGACGTGCGAATGACAATCTAGGGTCAATCTCACCCAAAAATAATTGATTGTCCCAAATGTTTTCGGATATTACTTTTGATCATGAAGTTATAACCACTTGCGGGTTTTTAAAAGCTTACCCCAAAAAGCACGGTTTCTCAAGAATGAATTTGCTGAAGTCAAAAAAAAAAAAAACGTTTCATCAGATAATTATTTAATTTTTGGCAAAATGTCAACTGTTAAAGCTTAAAAATGTAATTTTTGATAGAAAAACAGGACTTAGAATGTATTTTTTTAATATAATCGGATATAAAAATCCGTTCCGTATTTTGACTGATATATATATATATATATATGGGGCGTTCCAGACCAACTCAGCAGCAATTCACACCACATGTCTCCGATAAGCTTCAAATTTGGAGGGTCGATAGAGAAACATGAATAATAAAGAAATGCAAAATTTCACTTGTTTTTATAAATTTTTGCGAATTTTACAGTACAAAAACACAAAAATTAGGTTTTTTTTTTTCAAAACTGAGACAAGGAATTTTTTTTAAAAATTTCACACATATGTATAAAAAAAACACTAAAAAAAATAATTTCAAAAAATTTTACTCAAAAATTAACAACAAAAACAAATTTTTTTTTTAAACAAATTGATTTTTTAAAAAAATATATTTTTTAAAAATTTAAAAAAAAATTTACAAAAATTTCCCTGATTTCTGCGCAAATTCTGAGTATTTAACTTTTGGGTGGACTCAATAACTTTAGAAGTTATACAGATTTTTGTGAAATGATACGCGGGAAATCACTGTCCACGAGCGACTTTTTCGTCTCGCCATAAACACATAAAAACCCCATACGAAATTTTGGCTATATGACTCTCAAATAAAATATAAATAACATTATGAAAACAACATAATTTAATTATTTGAGAGTGTACTTTTTTCCATACAGTCCACTATTATATAGTTTTCGTGTTATGATCAAGTTGTCGGGGTATGCCACATACTAATAAGTGAAAACTTGAGCCTCAAAACGCTGGATTTCGTTTTTAGTATCTTAGTACGAATTGTATAGAAAAGTATAGGAAATATTTCATCTTAAGTAACTGACCCTCCATCTACCTCCCTAGCCCCCACATTTCTCCAAAATGACGAAAATTCCATTTTCAAACTTTTTCCACCACACTACCAAACTATTGGCTTTTTCGAATATCTATCTTCGACAAAAATGTGAAAATGATTTGCTCAAGTGCTTGTTTGTATTGCGTCATTCTATAATACAGAATAGCTGCGTTTTATTCGCCACTTGCTTCTAGTTATGTATAACTAGCAGCGATAATTGTATGGGAAAGCAACAACAAAAAGGCAGAGATAACACGTATAATTCTAGCTGTTATGTATACTTAACAAGTAGTTTAACTACATCAAATTCTATTGTGAACTACCAATAATGAAAGAAGAAGCGTGACAGTTTGCAAAAAAATAAAAAGGGGAAAAGATTTGAAATGGCTGCCGGTAAAAACTAAGAACAATGCCCACGATTAACCGCAATGACTGGGATCCATTAAAATGTTTCACCTCTAGCTGCTGAGCAGTTTCATTGCGAATAACAATATAAAGCAGAATAGACTTAACAACCTGGTCGTTTTATTCGCACATGCTAAACTAACTGGCAAATAAAACACATCTAATATAAATAAATTGTACAGTGTTAAAGGAGAACGCTTCCACCAAACTATCATACATACACGCGAGCCATTGGATGCTCGTGAAGCGAAAGTTTGGCACGAATGCGTTTAAGAAACTGGAGAATCTATATGAGGATGTTCAAAAGCAATGGAAGCGAGTTCGAATCGATCAGACGAAACATTTAATAGAGCCAATGCCACGTAGACGTGTAACAGTGATCGCTAATAATGGAAATGCAACAAAATTTTGAAAACTTTTTCGATTTTCCTTCAATTTTCACATTAACTTTTTCTAGTTGCAAATGCTTTCACCTCTTTAATTCAGACTTTAATTTGAAATAACTTCTTTCTTTTATTATTTGCAACATAATTTCGTACTTTTAATTTTTTATAATAAATGGCAATAAATACACTTTGTTTTGAATAAAAAAGATTTTTGATAAAAATTATTTTAGTGAACTTAAGAAGTCATTTATAGTACAAGTGATTTTGGTTGCAAATGATATGACCGGCACTGTATATATATTCACAAGTTTTATAAAATTACAAAAATCTTAATTTAAATACGGCTCACAGGCAAATATCGGTTTAATATCGGCAGAAGCCATATTTTCTCAAAAAATAAAGAAAGAATAAAAAGCAAAATAAAATAAAAAAAAAAAAAAAACAAATAAAATCGTTGTAAATAAATAAACTGTAATAAGTCATCCTTTTTCAAAAATTATAATCCAAAAAGAAGAATGAAAGCAAAATAACTACAAAATGAAAAAAAAATTAATTAATATAAAAAATATCAAAAAAAAACTCCAGAGATACTGGCAATTCCGAACTGATAGTATTTCTTTTTTTTCAAATTAATACAGAATACTTATACTGATGGAAACAACTAAGTGCAAAAATTCAACCGGAATCGACCAGTTTTACTATTTTTGGCCACGCTTTGTATGAAAGTGAAACATTGCGCGACGTTGACGTTGATAGAATCCTCGATCCAACAAGTGCTCATAGGAAAAGCACAGTCACCTCTTTGTTTCATGCCCGCAAAAATAGAAAAGTCTGCTTTTCAGTTAACTTGTATTATTCTCAGCCAACCGGGAAACCTAGAAAAAGGAGTGATTTTCTTTATTGAGGTTAAGTTGGAATGAGTTCGAGAAACGGAGAGCTGCCCGTTTCCATCTCATTTTTTTATTCTCTCACGATTTTATCATTGGGGTGGTTTCAACCTCAATGGCTCGTCTTGTGCTCCTGTGATCAAAATTTACCTATTTTATCGAAATTAACAAAAAAAAAAAAAAAATTATCCGATAGGCCCTCATAAGCATATCACTAAAAAAATTGAAAGAAAAGCAAAATTAGATTAATTATAAGCCACTAAAGTGGTTTTCCGCTGGCCGAAGGTTAGCACTAGCTTTTTAATATAACATGTTTAAAATAAAGTAAATGATTTAATAGAGTAATTTAAAATTATGAATTTTGTCATTTCTACGTTGGTTTTTTTAACATAATTAATATATTTTCGATTGTATTTCTTTACAGAAAATCTGCTCCACAATTTCTTCTAGACGTTTATCATCGATTAACCGAAGAAGAAAATGCGGAGGAATCACCATCACGTTCGAAACGTGATCTACAAGAGCAGGAAAATTTTATAACTGATCTCGACAAAAGAGCAATCGATCAAAGTGATATTATTATGACGTTTTTAAATAAAAGTGAGTACAAATTTCAACATAACCAACTTTAATAGCCAAGTGATGCATGCAGCCAAAACCTATTTCTCAATCACACAACCATGATGAAAACATTAGACCATCCATTATGAATTTTTCCAAATTTGGCTTCTCATTCGTTATTAGACAACCCTAGTAAAATGACACCTGAAGACAAAAGTATTCAGTGATTGATGCCTCATCATAAACTATCATTTCGAAATAAATAGCAATCGAAGCAATCTATAATCTCAGGCATTTGAAATACAACAAAAATGTTGTTAAACCTTAGCCAGTGTAGTGAGAATGCTTAATAAGTAATATTTATTGCTTGATAGTTCTATAAAAGTGGGGTTAATGTGGTTCGAAGCCAGTGTAAGAGAATGTGTATATAAGATATTTAGTAATTTTTTGATCTTCATAGTAATGCGAATGCTGTTATACAGACGAAGAGTTTTCATACTGGGTATATTTCTCACATCATGCGGATATCTAGATTATTATTATTATGCAGGTATAAAAGGAGGAAAGAATTTTTGTTTTTACTTTTAACTACAATAAATAATCTTGGTTTTGAATAGCTTAAGTGTGGTTTCAGTTTTATGTGTGTAGCATAAAATATATGCTTACTACTATCCCAGTAGAAAAAATGTGACTTATCAAAAATTAATTAATTTTATATCCCAGTTTCAGCAGTGAAAACTTAAATTTTCAGCCTTTTTTGAAATTTAATTTTGTCCAAGAAACTTTAATATCTTATCTATGATTTCTTCTTAACACTCACCTCTCACATGAAATTCTGATAGAAAGAAATTGAAAAAATACGAGAACCGGAGCAAATTATAAATTTATCTAGAATTTAAATAAAACAGACTTAATAAATCAAAATTAAGGCTCCTAAAATAATGAAGTCGATCTTATAGAAACCTTTCCGCTCTGATGCCGCTGATGGCACCTTAAATTATGTCCTATAGACACTAAAAGCGTATAGATCTAAAGCAATAGTAAACAATAAAGCTTTCTAATTTAAAAAATCGTAATTCATAGCAGAATCAGTCTGGTGTAACTAAATTTTCTACTGGGACATACACATTGTGCATGCATACGTATATTAAAGCATGAATCATTTTGCATTTGAATCCTTTTTATATAATTTATTCGTGTTTATTTTTCATTTTTATTCTACATAGACCACCGTGTAGACGAGGTACGGCATGAACATGGAAGACGCCTTTGGTTTGATATTTCCGATGTGCCGGATGATAATTACTTAATGATGGCCGAACTGCGAATTTATCAGAATCCTACACAGGGCAAATGGATGACTAGTGGTAAGGAGTTCACCATTACCGTTTATTCAGTTATTAAAATGGATGGACAACGGGAGCTGGAAATATTATCATCGATGAATACAACATCTGATTATCAAGGATGGTTGGAAATGAATGTCACTGAAGGTTTAAATGCATGGCTGCAAAATCACAAAGAGAATAAGGGCATCTATGTGGGCGCACATGCAGTGCATAAGCCAGAACGTGAAGTTAAGCTAGACGATATTGGTTTGGTGCATCCGAAAGGTGATGATGAGTATCAGCCATTTATGATTGGTTTCTTTAGAGGACCAGAGGTATGATTTATATACAAAATATGAGAAAGAATTTGTTTCTGATTTGTTTATTGTTTTCTTATTTCAAATAGTTAATCAAGTCGACAAAACATCACAGTCGCAAAAAGCGTAATACTCCGCCACGCCGAAAAAAGAAGTCGGAAATGGTGAATCCATTATTTGATGGACCTATTGAAAATATGAGAAGCTGTCAAATGCAAACGCTATATATTGATTTCAAAGATTTGGGCTGGCATGTAAGTCGTCTGCATTCATTATATTTGATTAATATAACCTGATGATTACATATTTTTTAAATAATAACTTTATTTTTTTGCAGGATTGGATTATAGCACCAGATGGTTATGGCGCCTATTATTGCAGTGGCGAATGTAATTTCCCATTGAATGCACATATGAATGCTACAAATCATGCGATTGTTCAGACTTTAGTGCATTTACTGGAACCGAAAAAAGTTCCAAAACCATGTTGTGCTCCAACGAGATTGGGCGCTTTGCCCGTACTATATCATTTGAATGAAGAGAATGTTAATTTAAAGAAATACAAGAATATGGTTGTGAAAAGTTGCGGGTGCCATTAATAATGAGATTAAACAAAACAAACAAAAAGAAACCGATATATACAATACATACATACATACATACGTACTTTGTGCGATACGATTTCATACATATCTGCACTCTATATTTCAACAATACGAATAAAAACAGAAAATTATATTTCACAATAATATTTTTTGTAGGGAAAATATATTTTCGTGAATTAAAATAAAAGGAAAATATTTGAAAACGTACATATGTACATACATATGTGCAAAAAATAAATACTATTGATATGCGAACAAGTGAAATAACAAGATTGTTTTTTCAAATGTGGATTATTAGAGACGACCGATTGGTTATTCAAAAATGAACGCCGAACGAACACTTAGAGTATTCATTTAAAGAAAAGTATATAATTATTGGAACTTAGAACGAAGGATAAGTTTTCCCAAAATAAATATACACTAGTCGGTAAGGCCCCAGTAACTGGGGCTATTTTTTGCGGAAGAAATCTCTTTATAAAAAAATATGGAACATAAAAATGACAACTTTTATAATAAAGTAAGCAACAATGCGTAAAGTATTTTATCACATCATATGACGAGTGCAGAATATACTCATTTTAGTTTTTTTTTTCCAAATGTTCGTCCTTTTGGGAGTTTTGCCATAGAAAGTGGTTAAAATTTCAAAGACCAAAAATGTCAAATATTTTCCGATGCAAATAAAAAGATAAATTTTATTTCATTCTTTGCCCATCGTCTTTAAATATCTGAAATCAAGTTTAAGAAGGATACAGTGTTCAAAGACTTATAATGGAATTTTATGGGAAATATTTTTTAAGAATACATTAATCCTCTACATCTTTTATTAACCCTTTGACGCCCGAAATTTAATGGGGCTTGATAGATACTATTTGTTTTGAAATTACGGTTGCTTTGATCTACCACAATCATTATAACAAATTTCTTGTTTCTACATTGATTTGGTTGTCCTTTATTAAAGGTTAAAAAACATAGCTATGAAGCTGTATACAACCACTGACTTATCCATTTTTTTTTCTCCATTTTTTTTATTTTTATATTCTCTTATCTTTTATAAACATATCTGATAAAGAAAATTTGCGCTTAGTAATAATTAAACACATTTTTTTTCAAAAAATAGTGCAAAAGATTTTACTACAAAATTTTGCACTTAGGTTTTTTGTTGGACTTCAAAGACAAAACATTAAAAAAAAATTACATAAGCAAGATATTTCAAATGTTCGGCAATCAGCAAACGTGTAGAATACCTAACAGAACTGTATGTATATATTATTATTAGTGAAATTTGTTAAACACCTATTTTATGCCACTTTAAAGTGAATGTTGCTTATACGCAACATTAAGTATGAAAGAGTTAATAGGTCTCTTTGATTTTTGCTACCAAAAAGACCCACAAATAAGGTAGATAGAGAATTAATATGGTCTAGAGAAATATTTCCCGAAAAATTTCATTATAAGTCCTTGAACACTACAAATCTGTTGAATTAATAGTTTGGCCATAAATGTGCAAAAAACGATATTAGATTAGTCGAACAAAAATATTTGTGTAGAAAATTTTACCTTTTTAAAATTATTCATTTTCGAATCTTTATTAATTTTCAGTAGCCCCTCAGGAAAGTTTAACAAAGGTATTGTTTTTTCGTCTTTTTTTTTAAAGGACTTTTTGTTTTTTTTTAATATAACATAAAAAATCAAATACTTAATTTCAAACAGTACAACAGCAAAAATATTTTTTGGAGTCCAAAACTATCGTCTGAACTGCTAGCTCTATGACTTTATGGTATTCTTCTGGCATCAAAGATAAAGGTAATTTTATCTAAAGGACTGTTAATATATTACGTAACGCAATTTTAATATCGCTTATAGAGTATTCAGTATTTCAGTATTTGAGAACCATTTTCTCGCAACTTTCTACAGATAAAAAAGTTTCTCAAAAGCACAGATTTTCGATTGAAAACGAGACCTGGAATTCATTTCAGCTGGTTGTTAGCATTTAGCAACAATAAAAGGTCTAGCTTCGAGGGAATTATTACCGATTTGTTCATTTTCTATTGTATTCTTTATTTCTAACAGGCATAGATATTTATGGTATGTCTTTGAAAATCCCTTTTTTGCATTTGCCATTCCGGATAATCTTAATGACGTAAGTGACCACTAGAGGAATACTGGGAGACTACGTATGATTCTTCATGAAAGAAACGAATCCTAAAACAATCGTCGAAGACAAAGCAAGGCCACAACTAATTCTGGCATATGAAAGCACCACAAAAAAAAAAAAGGAAAAAAAAATATATTGAAAGCAATTAAACTCAATAAATTGCCGAAAAAATTAATACATGTACTCAAAAAATGTGGGATTTGCCATTTCTCGTCTTATTTTTTTGCATAAAAATTTTAGCTTTAGATGAAGAAAAATCAGATATTTTTCATTGTTTCCGTGGCCAGGGAATCAGCTATAAAATTTGATTTTCATAAAAATCTGACTCATTTTCGTCGATACCTTTTGAATCAATTAACCAATTACAAATTCAATAAAATATATTTAACATTTCAATTCCTTTCATTTGGATTCCAAAACGACTGGACATTTTTAGCTCGAGACATGATTTTTAAAGCGCAAAAAAGTTGAAAAAATTAAAAAATTACATTTTCTTAAAAACTGATACATAAAAAAATGAATTTCGGCATTCGGTAAAGAATGCAGTCTGATGATTGGCGTAGTTACTGGATATTGTTTTTTGAAGTATCATGCCAAATAGTTCGCTTGAAAAACGTCCTATGCAAATACCGAAATGACTGTCACAAAGGAGACTTTAGATTCTTTGTGATTGCCCAACACTAGCCTTGTCTAGATTAAGGATGCCAGGGAGTGCGCTCTTTCTTTCCCTACATGACATATGTTAGACAGTATAAATCTGGCTCTATTAAAAAATTTCGCACAGACTATGGATAGTTTTTAACTAGAAACAGTGTTAAATATAGCTCGAAGTTCTTATTGAGTCTAAAGAGCTTGCGATATCGCTACGGACCGGACGGTCTATATGAGTGATCCATCCCCAGAGCAGTATGCCTCGCGTCGTTTATATAAATAATTCGTTTATTTTTACATACGAATAAGAAAATTTTGACAGATACATTGTTTTATAACGACAGTATAGTACAACTTAAGTAAATAAAACTGGTTCTTATAAGACCTTCACTGTTTCTTTCTCTTTGCTACATATTCGACACAAATCGTCTGGTACTATGCTCAGACAATATATAAGTTTTTTCCTTAGGAGCTATTAAACCGTCCCTAATTTTTCTCTCAGTAAATATTACTAATTTAGTTTTGTTTTTAATATTATTTAACCCTGAGTTCCTACACCAATTTACCAAGAAATTTAATGCTCTTTGGACGAGATATGACATCGTCTCTTCTTATTCCTAAAGAATATTAAAGCCGAAAAGTTATTGATGAGCTCTTTGAGAATATGTATTCACAAATCCCTGAAAAATCTCATATTTTGTTTCCAGACTTGTGTTATTATTTAATTCTTTCAAAAAGAACTTGTCATTGCTCTTGAAGCGAGCTATATTTTATAATATTTCATTACTTATTCATACTTATGTATGTATGTAAATAAAATTTATCAACATTTTCATATTTTGTTGATGATAAATCTTTGGTCGACTCAAAAGTTTATAAAAAAATTTGCCATTAAACCATATAAATTTTGAATATTTCATAAAATTGCGCAATAATGTTTTGTTTTATTTTAATATAAAACTTAATTACTTTAATATAAATTACATGGAAATAATTTTCTTAAAATTGAAAATATTAACAACATTTCCTTATCAAATAATGTGAGCACTCATGCTATAAAGTATCAAAATAGTCGAAAATAACTTAATGCCATTATAGAATTTCAACTTGTTACAATTGTTGGATGGTTGTGATTCATCAGTAAAATCACGACATAATTCCTGTCCAATGATATTGTAGACCGGCTTCAAAATCTCTTTGGAATTATATTTACTGCATGGTTTCAATAACTCCCCAAAAGACACTTTTAAATTTTGCATGCCATTGCAATTATCAGCTGTGGTGGCGGTAGTGGCAATACTTGGAATATTTGGCTCCGATACTATTTGCTCTCTGAAGTACTCTCCAACAGCTAGTCCGCCATTCGTCATAGCCGTAGTTAGGCAATGTTCATCTTGCAGTGCAACGAACTTTTCGAACTCTTCCGCGTTACATACGAATTCTGTTAAATTATTTATAATGCTCATTATACTTGATAGAATTAATCTCTCTTTTCGATTAATAAAACACGGTTCAAGTGCCCAAGCGAACCGCGCCATATATTCAATAATTTTTATACGTTTTTCACAATACTTTCGAAAAATATCGATACTTATTTTCACACTGCTATTCATATTCGGAATTTCGGCGTAAATATTTTTTAACAATTTGTAATATTCGTTTTCCACATTTTGAAATACATGAACACTTGCGGTCTGAAAACATTTATGTCGAATAAATTGCAAGTTCTCGGGAATTTCTGTTTGCTGTTGTTGGCTCATCGAAATGATGTAAAAGCTGTCGATATTCTCATAAACAGCTTCGATGCTTAAAATCATCAACAGCAGAAATATTATTGTTAATCTCATTTCACTTTCATTTCCGATTCAATTCCACGAGTACTTGAAATTCTTGTACTTGTATACGCAGCCGCTGTTATTCAAAAACTGATTTCCTTAACTAAAATTATGACGGCAGAAAAAATATTCGCGAAATTCTTTTTGATTAAATTTTTATTTTATCTTCATGTTTTTTTATCGTCATACTGGTTACCGATCTCTAAATATGGCAACTAAATAAGTGTGAACCTTGAAATATATAATATTATTGTTTTTTTGTTTTTAAGAAGTAAATGCGTGTGACCATGTTTTTGAAATCAAGTCCTACCATTACATTATTTGTTATATTATTTGTTAAATTATTCCCTGCTTGGAAATCGAACCTTAAGCAGCTGCAACTCTAGCTAGACCATTTTATTATTATATTACAAGTCGTTTGTTTTTTGGAGGCTGGGGGTGTGGGTGGGGGAAGGACGGGTTTGGGTTAAAATAATTCAGAAATTGGATGAGAACGGAAAAATCTGTTTTCTATCTCTTCAAATACTACTATACTCTATTGAAAAGTATACTGAATACATTTAAGTTCTGAGGGAGCTAACTGAATCTGTAGAAGAATATTTCCAGTTAATAGCAGAAGATGTTAATCCGGCACAGACCATCAGTTTATATTTTTATTGTACATAGTACATAATTTACATGCTAATATAAATGAAAAGAAAAACCTTATACAGCTCCCACATAAGATTATTTATTAACTTTTCTATTCATAAAAATTTCGTTGGGCTTACCTTCCAATACATAAATAAATAAATTAAAATAAATATTTTTTTTGGAAAAATCGAATCCTTAACATTTATTGTTGATAACGAAACATAATATGTTCAAAAAAAATGGCGTCCAAATGGTAACATTTGTTATGACATTTGTGCTGACCATAAACCCACAACTAAGCGCTTCGGAAACACTCTCGCAACAGTTGCAAAAGTTGGTATCGTAAAAACGCGGTCATTAAAGTTGACGGGCACTAATTGCGAATGGGGAATCGCGAACTTAGTGAACTATATAATGCCAATATGTAACTGTGGAAAAAGTTGATCCCAATGCTTGCTAGCTTAGGTTGGAATACTACTATTTGAAGAAGAAAGCGATGATGACTAAATAAACTTTTCAGATTCGTGATCACCAGCCTCAAATAATTAAAGAAGAAATTTTTGTTTTGCACTGTGTTATTTGTATACACATTTGCTCTCTTTCGAATATTAACATGTGAACTTATATTTTCTAGCAGTGATAGCGAGAGTATACGAAATATATCAGTCCAGGCTATTTTATCCATCACGTCGACTGATTTCACTGGTAAGTTTTGAGGTATTTCGGTTATCGAACCCATTTTCATCAATGCTTTTCGCCTTAGATCGTATGCATTTTCAATTTGGGCAAAACTGTAACAAATAGATAGGTATTTAAAACTATCGTTAATCACGGATATTAACCACGAAAATCGACGATGTGCTGTGAATTAAGGCATGTGTATACTATGCACCATGGTACATAACTATAGCCACACCTTTATTTCAACGCATTCACTAATTCTCAAATGGTTGCAGAATAAATCCAATACATTTTTATGAAAGACCACTAAAAATACCATAAGTTATTTCAAAATCAAAATTATTTTACAAATGTTTGCTTTTTTATTGATGCATAACTATAGCCGCACATTAAGAATATACATAAAATTATTAAAGAATTTGAATGAAATACAAAAATGGTTAACTCAATAATGTGTTTAGCCTATTTTATTTTTAGTTAGTTGCAAAATATGATTTTGAATGCTGTGTATCGAGGTTGCTCGAAGTTTGTCTTGAGTAATGGTTTGACATGCAGCAATGACATCGTTTCTTATCCACCAAATTCCTTTTGGAAGAATAACGAGGTTCTTTTTAGATATGTATATAAGTTAAACCCATCAGGATAATTTAAATAAAACTTTTTCTCGTCGGTAAAAAGTACCTTAAATCAAAAAATAGGTTAAAATATCAATAGAAAATTTGGCGAAAAAAAACTTTTTTTCCAATCCGTTTCTCATTTCAACAGGATTATGCAATAACCTGTGCCTTCTTTATAGTTTTCGCAAACTGAAAAAGTGGCTATAGTTATTCACCAATAAAAGAAAAAAAAGATTCTAAGATCTTAAATTAACTTATTTTTACTTTGGTTCGCATTCATATAAAGCTAATTGAATTTGTTCTATAATCCCTTAGAACCAGTGAATGCGTTGAAACATAAGTGCAGCTATAGTTATGAGCTGTAGTGTTTCCAGTGCAAGTAATTGCATTCAGTTTGTCAATCACCAAGTCTCAAATGAAATAGTAATTAAAACTGGTGCATTGCGAATGCATTCGGTGAAGTTTTCCTTAGAAAAATAAAAACAGAAAAAGAGTATCATCACCATAATTTACGTTGGCAATTTGCTCGCTATTCAAACCACTTATAACTTCATTTATCCGCTGATGAGAAACATTCACAACTGAAGTTTATTTGCATCGCATGCCATATCGGCGTACGTGGTAACGAATGTGCTGCAATTGCAGAAAACTAGAAAAATTTGTGAGAAAATATTGAGCAATACGAATATGCGTCATTCAAAATTCGTGGAATACATCGAGTTGATTTCTTCGTGCATCCTAGCAGACTTTATAATATTCGTAACACGGTCATAGCATTCAGACCCAGTTGCACAACTATCATTGATTTGTATCTTTGCCTAGATTTCAAGCGGCCTTCACGAGGGTCATATTCCGGTCTGGAATATTTGAAACCACTTGGAAACGGTCACAAGGGTTGGCGCATTCACTCCAAATGAGTTTTAGCATTCGCGAAAAATTTATACTGCCAAATCGAATATCTTACTATGTTGGCGCAGGGTTTTCTGCAAATCCTTACTTTAGTAATTTTATTTATTCTCGTTTCCATTCTTACCGGTCTTCCTAATAGAACATCACGAACTTAGCGAGCTATTGTCAGTCCCTTAGTAAATAATTTAATATTTTTTGTGATGAACGTAGTTTTATATTTTTTTTACCTATGTAAATCTTAATAAGATCTATTTTATTATTTAATCATAAAACTAAATTTATAAAAAAAATGCCATGTAATAATATTTCCTATGTTATTACTTATCATAAGTTAAAAAGTTAATTTATAAACTTTTCGGAAGCCCCCATGATACTTATTTACAATGCTATTAGCATTTATCCAACTTTGTATTCGGTCGAAAATGTTTGAATCCTTCCTGGCTGCTATTTGTTTTAAGATTTGAAAAACTGCTTCTAAAAAACAACGTGGAGTATTTATATAAAATTAATGGCTTATTCTATCCACTCCCGGTGCTTTGTTCAACTTGCCTCGAAAGTAGGGATCTTTGCATTCAAAAGGAGAGTCAAGCTATGAATCCACAATACATGGCATTAACTATGAGAATGTGTGTACGCTCGCTTCAGCAAAAACCAAAGTCCGAAAATGATTTTCTCTTTGGACCGTCAGCCGACACAGACGTGCATCGGACTGCCGTCCGTAGTTGAGCAGTAGCTTTAAACACCGGTTTAGATACCATTCTATTTTCATCGCTAAAATTAATTAACTTTGACCGTAATTATGGCACAAGAATTCATTTTAATAATGAAACAGCAATGAACCAACAATAGAGCTACATTTGGACCCCCCAATCGAATGAAGATTCTTTAGAGTATAAATTTCTACTCTGGCAGTTTGTCAGCCATCCTCAGCCAAATTAACAAAACAAATAAAAAAAATGGTTTCTTAAAATACCAGATGAAAGCGGAGTTTCCCACAGTTCGAATTGGTTTTTTTATGCATTAAATATACATGTTTTTGCTATTACAGAATTTCATGTAATGTGTTCTACTAGTCACATATTATGTTCGATACGTTTTCAAACTATGCTCTCTTATATTAAAATTCGCAGGAAAAACTACACAACCTGAAAACTTTGCAAGATACTGATCAACTCTGCATTATTCTTTTCCAGTAAAACTGTAGCATACTCGGAATGTTAAATTTCCATAATGGACAGTTCTTTCAACTACTAGAAAAATTAAGACCCACCCTAATATTTTATTCAAAATGAATATACTTTCCATTCATCGACTGTAGGGTAAACAAAACTGTAAATTTTTTATGACGTACAAAATATTAGTCTAAGCTGTAACTTAAATTATATGTTACTTGTTATAAATCAGGTTCAGTTTTATCACAAATGTATGGATGTATGTGCATTAACACTCTCCATCTCTTTCCAGCTCTTATTAATAGCTTAAACTTGTTTATAGCAATTACATACAAAGAAAAGTGATAATGATAATATTAAACAAATTTAAGCATGATTCAAATGAGTACAAAGTTCACTTACTAAGTAGCGAATAAAATATAAAATTAAAATATATAAATGTACGTAGATACGGAGAAAGGGAAAGAAAAATACGAACAATGTACATACATAGTATAATTATATTTCATATTTAAATTGTATTTTGATATTGTCGTAATAAAACCAAAGAAACATATTTAATAAAAAACAACTGACTGGAGATTTCTCATTGCACAGGCAGCCAATTTAAGTTTTCAGTTATTACTTATTAAAAAAGTATTACATTTGATCGCTGCATAATTTGTTATCAGTGCGGTTAGCTTGAGTACATACTATAACTGGGGAAACAAAAATGGGAGGATTATGCCTAATCGTATTTACTTAGCAAATCAATATTGTATGTAATAGTAAACCATCTGTGAAAAAAACACTTTATGCGTTTTTGTGTTTTAAGTGTCAATTCTCTTATTTTTATTATTATTCAAATAGAACAAATTTCATTTACAAAAAACACTATATATTAGATTCACTAAAGCTAGCAAAGTACAAACATTTTCCGCAAAAACGTTTTTGTTTCTATATAAATAAAAATAATAAGAATATGTATGAGTTTAAATTTTGACTGCTAAATATAGCTGAGATTTAAATTGGTTTATTGATAATTATCAATTATTGGCAATTTTTGACATAATTTTGATAGCAATAATAATTTTTCGATTATTATTGTAAAACTTAAGCGTAAATATTCAATTTCTGCACTAAAAAAAAATATGTTTTTTATATATGAGTATGTTTGTGTGCTACATTTGCTTATTTTGATTATAATAAAATGCTATTTAAACAAATTTCCAAAAAAGAACAAAATTTCATGCACCTTTTACAATTATATAAACAACTGAATATAGCTAGAGAGAAAAAAAAGTTTTTGTGGTATACAACAGAAAAATATAAAGCAACACTTTAAATAAATTGAGTAGGTATTGTTTTAATTAAGTTGCAATTTATCGTACTGTCTTAGAAACTGGTGATTCACGACAAATTGCATCTACACATGCATCTTCTTCGAAAATGATAAAATCACAGCAAACACTAAGGCAAAAGCGACAGCATTTAAGCTGAACATGGAGGAATTCCCACCTGCAGAACTGCTGTGTCCCAATGCTGACTGTTTTGACACTTTAGGTCCATTACGGCAAATGGTTTCGTTCTTTATAAAGCGGAACATCGACTCAACGATGTTGGCTGGTGTAATTTCTGTGCATTTTTCAAGTTTATCAACGACGCATGTTTCCAAATGTTCCATATCCTCGCATTGCTTAGGCCCCATCACAAATTTTGGTAATGTTTTGATATTTTCCAATCCTTCTTTGGGCATATATCCCTCAAAGGTGCTATTGATGCATTGTTCGATATCGGTTTTTTTCGATTCCAAACACTCAGGTCCTTTTTCGGCTATGAAGAGCGCAATTTGATCACCGCCCTTGTGGCATACGAAATTAAGTAGACTGCGTATGATGCGCATTACGACATCTTGATTTTCCTGTTCGTCTTTTTCTAGACACGGCACTAGTTTCGAGTTGAATGTTTCGATGCACACCACCGCCTCTGGCCGTTTATTGCAGTATTTATTGAAAACAACATCGAGCTCACCGCGCGGACTTGCCTCATCAATTTCCGCTTGTATGTTCGTAAAATTTACTATACCGGAAATACATTCCATCAGCGACATGCCCGATGCTTCAATGTCTTCAAATGCAGCGTTACCTTGCTCCTCTCCTGCGACTTTGATGCATTTGTCACGTAGCAACGATTTGGCATCCTCGAGATTTGTTAGATTCATATTGGCGAACTCAGAGGGCAGTTTCTGTTGAAGGTCATTAACATTAATTTGATTTATGTCAATGCCTGTGGAAGCAATGCAACTGCATGCCGCCAGCAACATAAGTGCAATTAACGTGAACGATAAGGGTGCTCCACAACTGATTGCCGTCATTTTAATTGCACAGCACGCGATTTTTAGTTTTTTCGATATGATTTATTACTATTGTTTTATTGTAATCTTTGACCGACGCTGACAATGCTTTGAATTAGTTTATTAGTTGTTGTTGTGGTTGTTTTATTGCGCTAGTCTGTTGCTGCTTTTTTCTGCTCCACACAAATTGAAAACGACTTACTGCATCTGCTGCTCTTCATCAACTGTGCTGAATTTCTGTTTGCTGCTGTTGTTGTTGATTATTGGTTCCTCCTGCTCTCTCTGCTTCGTCTTTTTTCTTAATTTAATTACGCTGTTGTTTCGCAACAAGTAGAAAATGAACCATAATAATTATGAAATAAAATATAATATCGGGAGAATTCCCTCTTTTTTTACGAGATTCTTGACTGCTAGCCAAAAACAATGACTTATAGTTTCAGCGATGTTAGCGCCGATAACTTAAAGATGAGCAATCGATTATTACAACTTGCAAATGCATACATGGCATCCGAAGGCGAATTGTGAAGAAGGGATGAAAAAGGGGCTCAATGCATTTCTAGTTTAAACTACTTGGAATTGGGTGATGATTTATTTGGAACTTTGTTTTTATAGTTACCTTAAGTTAAAAAGAAACAATAAGATATGAAAACAAAGGTGAAAATCGAAATATTGAATTATTAAAAAAAACTAAAATGAGTCTCTTCTGCACTCGTCACATGATATGATAACATACTTTCCCTACTTGCTTGGGTGACTCAGTTAGTAAGCGCTTTGATTGACAGCCACGATGCGGAGTTTCAGCCACAGGCTCGAGCCAAAAAAACTTTCATCAGTAGAACAACTCAAAATAATAAAACAATAAATAATAAATAAAAAAACAATAATGTGTATATGAACTAGCTGGACCGGCAGACGTTGTTCTGTCCTTTCTCTGGAAAAGCGCGAAAATTGAAGTTTATTTGAATGAGGAAGAATGAAGTACTTTGTGTTTCAAATTGAACGTTGGTAATCCAAATCAAGCTGAAAGTCCATACATTGAATTTGGAAAATAGTCCTAGATTTCAAAATGATGCATCAAAATTGACATTTTTAAAAGTACTTAACTCGCAGAATTGTAGGTTGAAAAGAGAGGGTCAATATAAATGAAAAATATTGAAAATGAAAGCTTGCATTGCTTCTGCTTTTACTATAATATTTTCATGCAAAATATTGTAACAATAAATATATCTATTTCTAAGCTGGCAGTGTGGCCAACCAGCGCTTTTCCGGGTGATTTTAGTGCTTTTTTAAAATTAGTTCAGCGCGTTTTTTCAATTTAAAATATCTTTGAAAAATCGAAGAAATTTTCATTGACTAGAAGTATCAGATGTGTGTGCCTGCATTACTGAAAGTTTAATTTAATTGAATTTAATTAAATCGTGTTCGGTGTGAGAGTGAGTACAGACTCTCTCCTTGTGTTCGGTGCAAAAAGCACGCATAATTAAAAACAAAGAACAAATTAGGGGAATTCTAGGCAAATGGAGCCTTGGGGTTTCAAGCAACCAATAAAGGGGGAGTGTGCCACTATAGTCCCCCAACGGTAGTCCTGTATAATGTGACAAATATGTTAAAAACAAGTTTAACAATTGCGTATTTTGTTATGAATTACCATATTCAATATCCAGTATTTTGTTATGAATAATTACAATTAGCTTATGAATATTATAAATTTTCCCTTAAAAAATTCGTAAATTCTTACAGAGATGCATCTTTGCGTATTGCGCTTGAGTGTGTGCAAAATTCTATTGCAAAAATGGTTTTTATTCGCTGTACTCTTCTTTTCCTCGGTTCTCTTTGTCCTGGTTTTCACAGTCAAATTTTACTTCGCACACTTTTAATTGTTTTGTTTTCCTCTTTACGTATGAGTTACCACCTAAAAATTTTAGTTTTGAAATTCTTTCGCTGGCGCAGTATGGAAAATGGAAATAAAAGGAATAAATAAATAAATACATGCAAGATTGATTGTGTAAAATTTAGAATAATTTAATTTTTGTTTTTCCCAATCACAACGAATGCGACAAAAACGAAATGCCAAAAAATTTGTTTCAACGATGGGAACAAGGCAGAATTTACAAGTACGACAAACATCGAACATTTTTATTTATCTTCCCTTTCCCCTATCGCCTACAAAGTTGAGAGTTTGCAAATAAAAATTTGCTGTAGACTTTCGCCGACAAACTCAAAAGAATTGTTGCCAATTACACTGTGATACAAAAAAGGAAAAAATTAGCTTCCTTTGCCCTAGACATGATTCAAGTTGTAAGTCTAATCAGACGTTAAAAAACTGCATACTCGGAATTTCCAATACATCCTCAAAATCGGAACGTACGGCCGAAAAATCGTTTTTTATCTTTTGTTATGACTCCATTTGTTTTTACGCGATCTGTAAATTTTATATATTGTTTGAAAGGCGAATGACGATATAAAAGCTGTCATAATATAATAAGAAGGCAAAATAACACAAAAATTTTAATTTTTGAATGGTTTTTATTTCTTAACAACGTTTTAAACGTTTATTTTGTTAAGCACTGTTAAATATTAATACTTTAATTAATAATTTATTCAATACAGTTTCTAATGAGCCAAAATTGTTGAACTTCAGCCACTTGTACCTACAAAATAATTTATACTTTCATACAAAAGCTTAAAAATGTTAATTTATTGAGGTTAACGAGTGCGCAACGACGATTTAAATGTTCAAATGGAAGTTCTCAAGATGTTTTGGCTCACAACTCCGAGGTTTTTCATATGTTCACAGTGTTATTGACTAATGGAACAGTGATCTTTTCAAACCCATTTAATTCCCTAATTAGAATTGTATTTTAAACAAGCACATTCAAAAAATAAAAGAAACCAAATCTAATAGATCTTTCCATAAAAGTATTAATTTGTTGTTTATGATGTTAAGTCGCATGAAATTGTTGGTGGAAAGTACACACGTTGATGCAACCTCGTTGAAGCGATTTAAATATAAGTTTTATTTATTTTATCATAACTTATGTAACCCAACCCCATCCATTACAAAGAAATAACACTGGAATCTCCTCTTAGAAATCTCCGGGAATTTTCTTCCTAGCTCTAGTACGACTTCTGCTCCCGAGATTTGTTAGTAATAATAAAAAGGTATTTCTCTTGTACCTTCAGATGCAACTTTGTTTTTGCACTTTGTGGTTGTGTTGCCAACTATTTGTAAAATATTTGCGCTGCGCTGCCGTAACTCAGATTTTTGTCAACTTTCACTTTGTGTTGTTGTCGAAGAATCGTGCGTATTATTGTGGAATTTAATTAAACAAGGTCATCCAGTGGGAAAGAGCTCCATAATAGTTAAATATCCAGGAGTTTTATCACCCAATCGTAAAAAATAATATACCATACACATTGAACTTAAATGAGTTTGCGCATGCGCAATCCCAGTAAATTTTTTGGAAACGACGAACTGCAAAGCAAAGCAAAATTGGGAAAGTAGTGCGTGGAGTGTGGAGCGCTGGTGGTAGTAGTTGTAGTGGTAGCATGACCTCAAAATATGAGCGCATCAAAAGTGATTGCAGAGCACGAAGCGTCCTCTGGGAAGATCCAGACTTTGCTGCCGTGCAATCCTCTGTGTTTTATTATCAAACTCCTCCCTTTACTTTCCAATGGCGACGTATTGCAGAGTTTGCGGACACGCAGCATGCTTGCTTTGTGAATGAGAGTGAAAATTTCGATGTGATTCCAGGAAAAATGGGGGATCGTTGGTTGGTTTCATGTTTGGGCGTGCTACATTCACTCCGTAATCTCTTTTATCGCGTTGTGCCCGCTGACCAGAGCCTCGATAAAGCACATGGTGTCTTTCGTTTTCGTTTATGGTGGTGCGGTGAGTGGGTGGAGGTACTAGTTGATGACCGTTTGCCAACGATCAATGGACGTTTGGCATTTCTACAGCCACAAGCGTCACACTGTTACTGGGCATCGCTGCTGGAAAAGGCAATCGCTAAACTGCACGGCTCATATGAGGCACTCAAGTATGGAACGCGCTCGGACGGACTCAGTGACCTGTTGGGCGGAGTCGTTGAATGCATTCCCCTGAAGGTGGGAAGCAATGCCAATGAAATGTTACGTCCACAGCAATTGAAATCACATTTGGACACCACCTGTATTGTGACGTGCATTGCGGCGACGAGCGCTGCGGCAGCGCAGCATAAAAACACACCTGAACGACTGCCCAATGGTATTACGCTCAATGTTAACTACAGGTGAATGAATGAATGTTTAAGAGTGTGCAAGTTAGAATTGGTGTGGGCGTGCCACAGCAACTAAGCCATAAATGCAGTGCACAAATATGTGATTTCCGGTCATTCGAAATAATTTTCTCTTTTGGAAAATACTTGCATAGAAGTAAATTTAATTAATGTAAATTTTAAAAGTATGGCATATATAGTTGTGGCTGGTAAATTTTTGTGGATAATTAGTACCAAAGTGTGTTAAGCCAAACCATAATTAGTGTTAGAACCAACAGAGAACCATAGAATTATTCCCAATCTTACAGAAACAGATACTTATAAAAACACGTAGTCTCTCTTTGCAAAATTTTAATCAATTTATTATTATTTTTTTTACAGACTTTGCTCCCTTGACAAAGTTGAAACGTTGCTTGGCGATTCAGTACAGCTGGTACGTTTCAAAGACCCTTTGTCCTGTAATGCCTTCGATAATAATGCTAGTTTCGAGAGTGATTGGTCGGCGATGTCGCAATCGTGGGAGCGAGTATCAGTGCAGGAGCGTGATCGACTGTTCGGGCAATTGGACGTTGGTGAATTTTGGATGTCTTTTCTGGAGTTTACGCAAACATTTTCAAGCCTGGAGTGTATCTACCTGGATGCAGATACTGCCAAAGATGAGTTAACATTACAAGATCGACCGAAGCGATGGCAAATGAAAATGTTTCAGGGCCAATGGAAGCGTGGTGTCACTGCAGGCGGTTGTCGGAATCATGAATCGTTTCACATCAATCCACAATTGCTGCTCAACGTACAGGAGAAACAAGAGGTTGTGGTGGCATTAAATCAGCATACAGCAGTGGAACCAAAAGTCATTGGATTTACTATGTACAAACTTGCACCGGTCGCTGCCGCAGGAGCTGCCGGCGCCGCAGGTAAGGTGGGGAAATACAGTGAGTGCCTGCCGAAAGAGTTTTTCAAGACACAAGTGAGTTTTATCAATTCCGACTATGGCAATACTCGTCATGTAAGCTATCGCTGTCAGCTGGAAGTGGGGCAATATGTTCTAATGCCCACCACCTACGAGCCGGGTGAAGAGTCTAGTTTCACGGTACGAATATTGGGTACAGCGCCCTTACGTCTCTCGCTGCTCGAAACACAAACACTAATGCTACTCGACCCGTTTCCGGCACTTAAGAACGAAGCGGATACAATAAAAATCAAGAATGTCTGTCAGTATGAGCCCGTTTTTATGCAATTGGCCGATGAGAATAAAACCATCAACTGCTTCGAGTTGCATGAGCTATTGGAGGCATGTTTGCCAAACGACTACATCAAGGGTTGCGCAAACATTGACATTTGCCGGCAAGTAATTGCATTACAGGACAAAAGCGGCACTGGGCGTATTAATTTTTTACAATTCAAAACGTTTATGGTCAATCTGAAGTCATGGCAAGGCGTATTCAAGATATACACTAAAGAGAAAGCGGGCATTTTGCGGGCAGAACGTTTACGTGATGCATTGTATGATGTGGGCTTTCAACTTAGTACGGAGATCATGAATTGTCTGATGCAGCGATACATACGCAAGGATGGAACATTAAGACTCAGTGATTTCGCTTCGGCGGTGCTTCATCTCACAGCGGCTTTCGACTACTTTCAACGCAAAGATCACAATCAGGATAATGTCATCGAAATTGAAATGTCCGATTGGATTAAGTGTGTACTGCGGTGCTAAATATTTTTGTATGTATGCATTTGGCTACAGTGGTAAGTATGTATGCGTCTTATTTACATATTTTGCTTTATTTCGAATGTCAAAGACAAAATCTTATGAAATTATCATTGTCATTATTTATTAGGTGCAATATTTAACTATTTTCTAATTTAATACTGAATCAGCAAAAGCAAATTTCATGCTATTTTTATATGAAAAATCAAATTATTTTTTAAATCTACTGTTCTATTTAACAAATAAGTGCCGGTGGCTGACAATCTACAGGAACTACTGTTTTTAAGTTAATTTTTCAAACTATTGTCCTCATATGACGACAAAATCCTTGAGAGAGGGTTAAGGTAGGAAGATTAATTCATCTCGAAGATTCTAACCTAGTTTTAACGAAGGGGAATGATTATTATAATTTTTTCTCGTATCGATAAGAGCGAAAGATGTGCTACTGAATTTACTTATATGCCGTCCTAACATCAATAAAATTTATGATTTAGATGATTCGCCTATATTTGTGTTGGGGTTGACTTAATAATGAGATTAAGGATAGCAGTGGGCCTGGTGCACATGAAACTAGTGAATTTCTTAAACTCTGTTTATAGTTTAGTACCACTAAACTAGTGCTGCGTAGAGCATTGTTGGTTCAAAATGACTTTGTGGCTCTATCATATATCTATCGATATATTTAAGGTTTCTAGAACAATTTAATGGCATAAATGAGAAAGTCTATACTTTTTATTGTACGATATCTACTGTGTGTTTTTTTTTAAGATTTGCAGATAAGCTTTTTAAAAGTACACCACTTTTTGACTTCCACTTTTGGACCGCTTTAGCTCCATCAGTTTTTAGGCCGCGAAGAAGGCCAAAGGAGAGATGAGAGTAATATACTTTGAAGGCATCCTTGAGTAGTTGAGGCGGAAATTAGACTCTGGAGAACTAAGGATATTTCCCTGAATGAATAGTTTCTTTATTTTTTTTTTACATTGTGTAATCTTCATATAAAAACTAGATGGCAATGATAATAGAATTTTAAAATAGTTGTTTATTTCATGATTGACATTAAAATTTAATACAAAAACATAAATACATCATACGAGGCACATAAAAATCTTTTAAATTTATCTTTCTATTGTTTAAAAAATTTATATATTAAAGTTTGTAAATTGTTTATTTGTTTTTAATTAGAAAGAAAATAAAAAAATGGAAAAATTGTATCAAGAATTATGGTCGAAATTGTTGAAATTTTAATTGCATTGTAACATTGTTAAACAGTTTTTTAGATCGGTAATGAACCGCTAAATCAAAAAGAAAAGAAAAATTTAGTAAATATTTTTTTAATTGTTGTTAGCATAAATTTGAAATTAGTTTTTATTCGTTTTACTTAATAATATTATTAATGATAATTATGACGACAATTATGCGAAAATATGTAAGTTGTTAATAACTCATTTTTTATGTATGCACACACACAAAAATAACATAAGTAAAATAATTACTAAACATTTACATACCACATACATATATTTTTAAAGTAACAAATATTTTTTAAATAAAATTTATACAAAAAAAAAAGAAGGAATTATAATTAATGGTATGTTAAATGTGAATGAGCTAAGATTTCCCTTTTTGTCTAAATATAAATGAATATTCTGTAATGAAATGTTAAAAATTTTGTATCTAAGTAAAAGTATTAGATACTGATCGTTGAATTTGTAGTTACAAATAATGTTTTTGTAATTTGATAATTATTTTTGCTACCCCAACGAATTATGTACAACCACAACACATCGCGACACTGTCTGGATATAAACTCAATTGTATGCTGTCATCATTGCGGTAATGCATCATTACACTTGGACCGTAGTCTAAGGGTGCACAGCAAGGTGTCGGGACATCAGTATTGGGATCAGCTACATGCATATTATGCAGGATGACAGCATTCATTGTGTATTTAACATGGCTCCCCAGTGGAAATTGGCATGGACCAGCGCATAAAAACGTCTCAAACTTTTTTGGTGCAATAGCATAATTTTGGATTTTCAATTCATTGAAATCCAATGTGAAATTAAGCTTTGAACATGATGTTGGATAATGTGTTCGCTTAAAGCCTATTTTACGCGTACGCTTATACAAAAGAGTTCGGATTTTAGTCGAGAGCTTAGGTCCATGAAAGAAACTGGCAATGAAAGGTTGAAACTCAACCCATTTTGTATTGGGCTTGATCAAACCAATATCGTCTGCATCAAATTCCATGATATCTTCGTGCCCCGTAATTGGAGTAATAAGTATTACTATATCCTCAGACGCTGTGGCAGGGTACAACTCTTTAAGTTTTATCCATCTTTCTAAGGTGCGAGTGATGTTAAATTCATACCATCCCTCGTAGTCTGTCGTCGAATCAATTGTTCCCAAAACATTAAATTCATCATTTAAATCATTGAGATAGTAAATGTTTTGAACGGCTATGATGCGAATTCCACTCGTGATCATATTTTTCTCAAATGATCCTAAGCTGGGCTGCTGATAAATGTGAAGTGATGCGTGCACCAATTCCAAATTTTTCGGAATGTCGTTAATGTTGAAAAGTAAGGTCATTGAAGTTGTAAATTTGCTTTCAGTTGCTGAAAAAGCTACCTGTACATGTTTGGGTGCTGAAATGAATAGAAATTTCCGTTTAAACAATTAGTTTTCAACTTACAGAGTTTCTTATTTTCATTTTACCAATGCTTGCGAATGTTATGACGTGATTAGTTTCATCAATTAAATCCAGATCAACTTCGGTATCGTAAGTTTCATCCACTATTGTGTCCATATTTTGTATTCCGGGACCACTGCCAATCATTTCCTCGACTCCATCTTCTGTATCAATATGCTCATTTTTCTTGAAATCATTGTAAATTTGTAGTAAAAATTTTGATGCGGAATGTCTGTTTAATAATTTTAAATTAAGAATTTTATCAAAAACAAAAAAAAAAAAAAATTTCGTGAAAATGATTTTTTTTTTACTTTATCGAAACAGGATTTTTCAGTCGTTTTACACTATGCTTTAAATCTAGGAAATCCTTTGCGATCATGTCTCTTCCTATTTCCAGATCAAAAATATCCAAAATATCCGAATCGCCCACATAGTCTCCAGGTATGTATCTTGTATATTGGCTATCATATTTATTTTGTTTAGCGGCCGTTGTCGACACCGTTAGTAGAGTCAAAAGTGTTATTTTCGTCAGTAGCATATTGAGTTTTGTGGTCTTTGCACTTCAAATGCAAAATTGTTTATGAAAATGTTTAAAAAATATCTTCCGTTAGAGGTAAACTGTACTTAATTTTGTAGTTTTTTTATTTCTTTATTGTTGTAAGTAGAAGATTATAAATCACAAACACACATAAACAAGAAAATTTTCCCAAACTTCAAAACTACTTAACTGATTATGTTCTTCTTCTTCGATATATTATTTCGTGTATGATAGAAAAACCGCTGAATTTATTTTTTCACTAAAACAAAAAAAAAAAAAAATGGGAAATTTTTCCCTGTCCTTCTGCTAAATATTAAATATTTGCCCTTATTAAGTGTGTTTTAAGGCAAATAGCTTGTTATCCAGTACTTAGGTTCATTTTCCAGTACTAAGGTTCATTTATCTCTAGCCATTAGTGCTGAGCATATTCAAAACTGACAAGGGAAACGTTTCTAAGACACTGACAACTTTCTAGCCACTGAAAATCGTTTTGCCAATACTCCTTCAAATAGTGGCAGATTGAGCTTTTTCTTAAATCTGTGATAAGAAATAAATATATTTACATTTAAAGGATAATAAGAAAAAATTGGGTTCAAAGGTTCCAATAACTAAAGCCAGCTTCTGAAAGGAATTAATTATATCCTATTCCATTTGCTTTGAGGTTAACTTTTTATAATTTCTTGGCTCCGATCTTAGTATTTCTGCTATTAGTTGATTCAAACTGAAAAACTCATGACAACTTGAATAAATCTGGTTAGAAATAATATTTTAAAGATTTTCCCTGGCTTTTAAGTCCAGACTTAAAGCGGGACACTTCATCAGTTCAATATTTATCTCCTTGAATCATTCAGTTACAACTCCTGCTCGATGGATGGGATGGGCTTATTGGCTGTAGTGTGCAGGGTGCTCGGGCTTGATACTCGACATGGTAAAAAATTAAAAATAGCAAATACAAATTTTTCTACACGGTGCTATCTCCTGGCTGTCAATGGCAAATCTCAAAGAGAACAATTTGCCTTTTTTTTATTCTTTAATTTCTTCGTTTGGATTCAGCATAAAACTGTATGTCCGTTCCATTCGTGTACAAATAATATCACACAACACGAATGGATGTGAAAAGCTCGGTCTTCCATGGGCACAGGTAAGTCAGTTTTCCAAAACGAGATTATCTTTAAACTAGTTTGGAACTGCTTACAGATCCTAATCAGCTTAGCCCCTCACAACGAAGTACAACTCATTTAGGTGCCAGGGCATAAGGTTCATTCAGTAGCATATGCAGAGGGGGCTCATAGGAGCTGAAGCCCTCCCCCCAGAACCCGACAATCTTAAAGTAAACAGTCATTTTTGAGAAATCAAAAATATTTAGATTTTTCCAAAAAAAAGCCATCAGCAGTGAAAAATATACACTTTTAACAAACGAAAAACATTTGGATTTAAAATATTATATTATATTTTGTTTTAATAATCCATGGTATATTTATGAGTGTAACTACATTTATATTCCAGAAGACCCAGATTTCAAGAGCTTGACGAGTAGGTTAGCCAAACATTATCAGATTTAATATTAGCGTCAGAAGTTCTTTAAAATTCACTCATTGAACAAAGCATTGCATTTTCGTTGTAAAAATCATTGCTTAAGCGGGAGTAAATAACAAATGAGAGAGATAGAGAGAGAAGACATGAATAACGGCATTTCTCAGAATTTTCTAACGAATTATCTGCATTCACAAATAACAAAACAAACACCATCGAGTAGTTTGGTTCTCTTTTGATATTTGTTTTTTCATAAAGATATTTCTTGAACGAAAAAAAAAAAAAAAAAAAAAAAAAGCCCCAGTTACTGGGGCCTTACCGACTAGTAATAATTCAATATAAATATTAAAATGGGGTCCGATATTTGAATCAATTCTAATTTTGTATTGAATTTTAGTATAATATTGGTTTAACTTTTCTATTTTTGCCCGTTTTTGATCTAAATTCTGGTTTGATTTTAAGTCAGAATTTTGTTTTATTTTAGTTATGATTAATATTTTCGTCTGAATTGGCTTGATTTTGATACTACTTTGGTCTGAATTTCGGTCCGAAATCGTTCTGAATTTTGTTTTAAAATCTGGTCTGAACTCGCCTGGAATTTTGGTCTAGTTTTTGTTTAGTTTAAGTTAAAATTTTTTGGTGTAAATATTTATCAGATATCCCCACTAGTTTTTGGTCTAAATTTTGGTTTACTTTCGTTCGGTATTTGGTGTCCTTTTGCCCTAAAGTTTTGTCTAACTATTGGTGTGAGTTGTGGTCAAAATTTTTTTTTTCGAATTTTGGAATGAATTTTAAAACTGATTTTGGTTTTGATTCGGTCTGAATTTTAGGTATTTAGTCTGAGTTTTGACCTGAATTTTATCTCATTTTGGTCGATTTTTGTTGGAATTTTGGTCCGATTCGTGGTCTGAACATTGTTTTTTTTTTTAACCGGTTGTTGCCCGGTACCCGAAAGCGTGTACGGATCTCGTTGAAATTTAAAATTTTAATTAATGTATAACAGGCTTAAAGAACGTATTTAATTTTTCATAAAAATGAAGTGCTTGGTTATGAAGTTGTGAGATCGTAAACTCACCACAGGCCAATATTAATAGCGATATCGAAGCTAAGAGTGATATGAATATATATTTTAAAAATTCGTTTAAAGTACTATCCAAATCAACTGTTATCTTAATTTAACTTTTTTTCGGGTTTTTGTTTAGACCAAAAATGAGTCAAAAAATAGAAATGTATCAAATTGTTTCATCAAAATTTTTTCTCAATGGAAATTAAAAATTCCTTCAAATTGCTTTCTGAAAATTGATCATTTACCAATATAAAACCATCAGAAAAGTCATAATCAAGATTTTGATCTGAATTTGATCTAGATTTTTGAACTGAATTTGGTTCCTTTCTAGGTTTGAACTTCGATCTGTATTTGAATTTTAGTTTGAAATTTGGACGAAATTTCTGCCTAAATTCCTATCCGATTCTAGTTTGCATTTTGGTCTCAGGTTTGTTCCAGTTATCTTTTAATTTTTGGCCCGTATTTTTGGTGTCAACATTGATAAAATTTTTTCTCTAGGTTTTGGTCTAGGTCTGGGTTTTGGTCGATAGTGAGTCGATATTTATCTCTTAATTTAGCAAAATCAGCCCCCCCACAAACCTAAAACATAGAACCGCCACTGGGTTCATTCAGTGAATTCATTGGACCGCGACCATTTTGCGGCTTACCATGGAGTTCCGTTAAACTGAGTTTAAAAGTTGGCTGAATGGCAATTCGTTATACTACTGTAAGGATCTGTTAACGCAGAATTAAGCAATCGCTTAATTTAAGCAGAAATCAAATCCGAATTGCCAAAGTGTTCCATACTGAGTGTTGTAGGGTTAACCAACACTTAACCACCTTGAGTATAGTACAAAACGATACGTACCGAATATGTAACGAGGAGAATGGAGTAGCAGAATATATCCTATGCCATTGTAAAGGTCTAATGAGGTCCCAACTTCGTTACTTAGAAAACTCTATCCAACAACCGCAAGACATGGAGGATAGTTCTCTTAAAGAGATCATAAATTTCTTTAAAATGGACCATCGGACCAACGGAACATCGCCTATTCACTCCGTAGATGATGAATTGCTCAAAATCAGCTTGAACCTTTACAAATACATGTGCTACATGTGGGGTACTGTTTTCTGCTCTTGTCCCGTTCTCTCCGGCCAACTACAGTTTGCAGCGACGTTTTACAAGATTTCACATGCTGAAAAATAGAGAGAGGATGTGATAATGATGGCTCACTATGGATGCAATACTCAACATATCGGTCAAGGCTTTTTAGTCAGAAATTAATCATAGTGTAGTTATTTTTTCCAATTTTTTGAACAAAAGGTCTTTTTGTCAACTTCCATAGCTGTGATGTTCATGATAGCGCTTAATTGGCAGTTTTCACTACTCGGATAAATAATTCAAAAGGTAATCACACTTAACATTTTTTATTTATTTTTATAAAATAGAACAATAACAAACGTAAACTATGGTTTCACTAATGACAACCGCATTCTAAAGCGACACTTTGTGGATATTTACTTAAATTGACAGCATCATCATCGAGGTAATGCAATATCGAAATGGAGCCCAATTTAACGGGTACACAGCAAGCTTTCGGTAATTCGGGATTTCTCAAATGCATCAATGTCTGAACGATGGCGTGATTGGTAGCTTTCGCGTTGGCAGACAGAGGAAAATTGCATTGGCCAGCGCAAAAATACGCCTCAAAATTTTTTGGTGCAATAACCCAGTCGTGCATACCTAAAGCCTTAAAATGCAATGTGAAATTTATACGCTCACAGGATAGTGGCAATTGATATATATTCGGTATCATTGATCTATAATATTGGTTTGCTCTAGGATTCGGTTTATAGTAAGCGTTTCGTTTGGCTCGAATTTTGTGAATTTTGGTTAACAATATGGGTCCAATAAAATAGCCAGTAATAAAAGGCCGCTCTGCAATCAAATCGTTATTCACATTTGGCTTGACTAAACCTACATCATTGGCATCAATATTCATGGCATTGTTTTCTGAAATAGGAGTTCTGATAACCACAAGAATTTCATTAGGCTCCATTAAGGGGTGAGTCTTCTTATGTTTCAGCCATTCGTTTAAGGTGCGCGTTATGTTAAATTCATACCATCCCTTGTAAGAAGTCGTTGAATTGATTGTATTTACAAGACCAAATGCACGATTTAAAGTTTTGTGATGTTGCATTTTACTATGAACTGAGATGCTGATTTTTCGTGTGATCATATCCTTTTCAAATATTCCTAAACTGGGATTTTGATAAATGCGAAATGTTGCGTGCACCAATTTCATACCATCTGGAATATTGTTCGTATTGAAATTTATCATCATGGCAGATATATATTTGTTGTGAATTTGTGAAAACTTTTTCCGCTCATTTCCAGGCGCTAGAATAAAGAATAAAGAAAAAACAGTTTAACATTTATTTTTAAGCCTAGATAATTGCATTTCGTTTTTTTTTTTTACCTTTGCAGGAGAATGTTACAATGTTATTACATCTATTAATAAGTTTATGATCAACGTCGGTAATGAAACTTTCGTCGCGTATCGATCTCGTAAAGCGATTTGCATGGCTCTTGTGTTTCGCAATCATTTGTTCGACTTCATCTTCTGCTTCAATTCCTTGTTTTTTCTTGAAATCATTATAAACTTGTAGTAAAAATTTGGATGCCGAATCCCTAAATTAATATGAAATAAAATCATAACAAACATTAAAATTTTATTCGCACGCGAAACAAATGGCCAAAAAACATTACGCGCGTTCTATTCGCACACACTCTCAACTCGCTAAAAGTCGTTTATTTTCAAGCAGATTCATAAAAATACCATAAGAAACAAACTATTTAAATTATTTATAGAGTGAGTGGCCGAATTGAGCAAGTCTTTTTTTCTTTCTCTCACCCCATCGAAACAGGATTTTTTAGCGGCTGTGGATCATGTCCCAAATTCAAGAGGTCCTTCAAGTCAATAGTGTATTCATTTTCCATACTGTAGTTTTCTTCTTCGTCATTTGGACTAATAAGTAAATTGTTTGTTTCACAAAATTCAGACCACGTTAGTAGCGTAAATAGAAATATTTTTATCGGCAACATGTTGAATGTTTTTGTTT
Organism: Toxonevra muliebris; assembly: GCA_963691655.1. Lineage (NCBI taxonomy): Eukaryota > Metazoa > Arthropoda > Insecta > Diptera > Pallopteridae > Toxonevra > Toxonevra muliebris. The sequence continues at coordinate 116,250,309 of OY829326.1, read as the reverse complement.
TTTACACTTCGAACTCAGTTTTACTTCTGAAATATTTTTACAAGATTTTGTGCTCAGCATTTTTTGTTTAGGCACTAAACAGCAGGTAAAATAATTATCAAACTACATAGTAATTACACCGAAAATTTCTATTTTTGCCATTTACATTGTCTTCTTTAAAACAAAAATATTTGTATTCTGCGAAAATGAATGAACATTTTAATTGACAACGCGCACGTGCAGCGCACTTGGTTTATAGTTGAAGGTCATTAGAAAGGACAATTACATATTCACTGACAATTTGTCATTATATTTTGCACCAATATGCTTTATGTAACATTGCATTTTATGGTATATACTTTTTCTTATATGCTGTGTACCTGCGGTAGATACATAAATACACTGCGTTTCAAAAGCATAACATCAGTACAGGAAGGACGAATATTACAATCGGAATAAAATTATCTTCAAAAATCTAATTATTGGAGACTTCATACAAAATAAATACTCAAATACACAAACCTAACTTTCCTGATCATTTATTAAATGAGAAAGGAAGGTACTAGGTTGCAAAGTTGAAATGATGAGAAGTTTTAAAATAAGTTGGGGAGAAAAAAATTATTCGTACTTCTTTTAAGTCAAAATTACATGGTGGTAGCCGACTGTATCTCACTAGAAAATTTGTTCTTGTACCATGAAACGATGGTGCGGGGAATTAAAGTTTTGTTGATACCTCGTTTCACCAGTAGACAGAGTCCGGCATTTTCGAAGGCTCGACATTTACAAATTTAAGCGGATGCTCACAATTAGTCTTGATTCATCGCCCTTTTTGTATTGATCATATTATTTTCAAACACAGTCTATATACGGAGTAGAACAGGTATATGACGTGAACATGTATAAACGGTACTTACATGTGGTATGTTTTTAAATCTATGTATATACACATATACATCCATCCCTCAGTTTAAACAGTTCCATGTAGTTTCGTTTGTATACAGTTTTTAAATTTAAACAAAAAATTCGTTGATGAAAATTTTCATTTGGAAATTTTTGTTCGCATCCTTGCTACATTTTATACGGTTTTATAAACATTTCTATAGCTTTTCTTTTAGTTATGACCATCTCCACTTTTTATATAACAGAATTTAACTTTTCACTGATTCTTATTGAACATACCTACAGTGTAAATCGACGGATAAATGTAACACACTTTTTACCTTAAAAGGATCAGCACGCTATACTTAATGATCGTTTGTTGATGGCACATTGTCACGTTCTTCTTTTACATCTTTGTTGAACTATGTACATATGTATGTGAATTATCGAACGGTCGCAGCGCATCGAAGAAGAGTGCATAAATTTAATTTAGACTAACTGAAATGTATAATTAACCCTCCTGGCAAAAACTTTATCCTTACTGTCAATGCGGGTTATGCAAATGGCTACCTGGGTGCTTTTTTTTTTTACAGAAAATCGGGATAAAACAAATAATTCAAAAGCCTTTGCAATAGAGCTATTGTGCTTTTGTAAAACGGGAATGGAAAAAAGTACCAAACAACAAAGAACGATTTTCATAGTTTCAAACTAGAAGTTTGTTTCTCGAGTTCGAATATGGAAAGTTGGCAAAAATATCATTGTGCTTCAAAATTGAGTTTTTTTATCGGGCTGGCGATTCTATGACGATGTATTCTTGAGTAATTTGGAGTCTCAGCGATCATTGAATATCATTTTTCTTCATAGGTTTTCGAGATATCGGTACATAACGTCAGTATACCGGCATTAAAAGGACATATCTTTTTGGTTTCGATTGGAAAATTGTTTAGTATAAAAAGAAGATTTTTCTGAAAACAAAATATATGATAAAGTATATGTAAATACCCCAATCCTCCTCGTTCATGGTATAACCTCGAAAAAACAAATTTCATACTTTTATGCACCGTTATCTTCCAAACCTGACGTGTTAGACAGTCTGATGGTTTAAGAAAGTGTAAGAATTGAAAAATCTCTTTTTAGAACCTTGCCAGCTGTATATCCCTTTAGGCAACTGTCGGCGTATTTAACGTAATTGCGAAATACCGAAAATACGAGATACTGGTTGCGATCTGGCGGTACTGCTTTTAGAAAATGAATGAGACAAGACGAACAATAAAGGGGTTAAAGCCTTTATTTTATACATCTTTCGGGTTTATTTTATACAACACCTGCTGAACAGTAACTAAATAAATAACTGCTGTCTATTCCATTTGAGTATTTTTCCCCACTGTGCTCTCATCTGGCCTCTTTGGAAATACTTTTTATGCAACTCTGTTGTAGATAATATTTTTATTTTTGATAACAGCAGCAACAGCGTTTCGTGTTTGTTTTGTTTTTTGTACTTAGTTCGTTCAATTGAAATAAAATATCATTCTCATTTTTAAAGGCAATTTGCGTTTTGCGTTGATTAGGAAATCGCACAAACAGAAGGCAGTAAACTGCAGTGGGTCACACAATTCACAGAACAAAGTGATCGATCACAAACTCAGCGGTCAAAAAAGATAATAGTAAAATAGTTCGAGAAGCAAAAATTGTAAATGTAAGTGAATATTGTGGATGATATACTTGGATTTGTATAGTGGCATAGTTTAATGGCATTAATGCAAGGTTTAGTCGCCATTCTAATGAGATGTGTTCAAGTATTTATTTTTCTTTGTGTATTTGAATTTCCGTAGAATGGCAAACTTTCGAATGGGTCCACAGACGTATGCCGTCCCAATTTCGCTGTTTCATCAGAATCGTCAGAAGGTTTGCGCTGCACTACGCGGAACGACTGCTGTAGGCTCTAATGCTTATGTGCTTTTAGTAGGCGGCAAGGATGTCAGCTTCAATGATACCGACGTGAATTATTTGTTTCGCCAAGAGTCCTATTTTCAGTATATGTTTGGTGTAAAGGAGCCAGATTGTTATGGTGCAGTGAAAGTGTCCACAGGAGAGACGACACTCTTTGTGCCACGTCTGCCGGAAGAGTATGCTACTTGGATGGGACGTCTGCTGACATTGGCAGAATTTAAGGCAGTATACGAAGTGGATGAAGTGCGTTACGTCGATGAATTAGGCACGTACTTCGAAAAAAAAGAACCAGGAGTAATACTCACGCTCAGTGGCGTTAACACGGACAGCGGCTTGACATCGCAGCCGGCGCGTTTTGATGGCATTGAAAAGTTTGTGGTCAATTGTGATTTACTGTATCCGGTTATAGCTGAATGCCGTGTTATCAAGTCACCCGAGGAGATTGAAGTGTTGCGCTACGTGGCTAAAGTTTCTTCAGATGCACATATACGCGTCATGCAATTTATGCGACCCGGACGCAGTGAATATGAAGGCGAATCAGTGTTTCTGCATCATGCTTACTCAGTGGGTGGTTGCCGTCATGCCTCGTATACTTGTATCTGCGGCAGTGGTATTAATTCTGCTGTGCTCCATTATGGGCACGCTGGTGCACCGAATAATTGTGCAGTGCGCGATGGAGATATGTGTCTATTTGATATGGGTGCCAACTATTGTGGCTATGCTGCTGATATCACGTGCAGTTTCCCAGCTAATGGTAAGTTCAATGCCGATCAAAAGCTCATCTATAATGCAGTGCTGAAAGCTCGCAATGCAGTATTGAAGGAGGCGCGTGATGGTGTCTCGTGGGTTGACATGCATCGCTTGTCGTCTCGTGTTATGCTGCAAAGTCTCAAGGATGGTGGCATGCTGAAAGGCGATGTAACGGAGATGCAGACAGCCGGTTTGTCGGGCATATTTCAACCTCATGGCCTGGGTCATCTCATCGGTTTGGACGTACATGATGTTGGTGGTTATTTGGAAGGGCAACCAACGCGTCCAGCAGAGCCATGGTTGAGTAAATTGCGTTTTGCGCGTACCCTGAAGGCTGGCATGTACGTGACAGTAGAGCCGGGCTGTTACTTTGTCGATGTTCTCATGGATCGTGCACTTGCTGATCCAAATTTAAAAAAATTCATAAATGTTGAGGTATTTGACCGTTTTCGCACGTTTGGTGGCGTTCGTATTGAAGATGATGTGCTAATTACAAAGAACGGAAATGAAAATTTCGCTATTGTGCCACGCACTGTGGAGGAAATCGAGAAGACTATGGCCGTTCGCAAGGATAATTAAAAAGGGCTCAGTTGTATTGTTTTTTTATATATATATATATCTATTATACATATTTTTATATACAAGTAGTCAGTGCCACTGCACAATAGTTTATATATACAATTTTATTATATGTATAAACTTTTAAAAATAAATAAATAAATATGCATATATATAATATATGGGTTGAAATTCGTAAAGTATAGCCCTTAAAATTCAAAATGGTATTTTTGAATGCTAATATCATTGTTTCTGTAGTATTAGTAACCTAAAACCAAGTTTGTTAAAAACAATTAAAATAGGCGTAGTTATTTTAAACGATACTTTGACGAAATTGTTAATTGATAAATGCGGGCATGCATTGAGCTTAGAATATTTTTTCTCCGAGGCGCGGGAGTCCGTTAATTTTTATTTGGGAATGAACATTTAAATATTTACAGCAAACTAGATTAAATTTTTAATAACTTGTTTTTTTGGTCATTAATACTACAGGTGATATTAACATTTAAAGTAACAATTACCTATACAATATTGTATTATTCCAGTTATCAATCACTAAGCGTATTTTTCATATTTTTTTATTGTACATGTATGCGAGAATTTATTACATTGTGATTATCAAGAAACAAATAAAGATTAGATTGAAATATCTATAGAGTATTTAGGCTTGTGTATCTATTAATTTATGGGGTAAAATATATGTATATATAGTTAGATACAATGCAAATGTATTTTTATTGAAAAATACCTACTTTTAATAATTTGTTTTTCTATCTATTGCATATTAAAGCACAATGGGTTTTTGTTAATAAACAAATTTATAATAGCAATATATTAGACTTCAATTCCCATTTCATTAATAATGTTATTGATTTATTATTCTTTACTATAATAACATGTGATTTTAATATTTCGCTTGTTGGAATGAGCTTTCGAGTGATTTTTGTTTCGGTTTGCATCTCTTTAGATGCTTTATACTGTGATAGACAAAAATGCATGAAAGTACGGGAATGCACAAAACCACTTTTCTTGCACGAAACAAAACGTCAAATTGTAACAGTTAAATTCAAAAAACAAAGTGTGTGATGTTTAATGAAATAAAAATTGTTAAATCTTATAAGAAAATGAAGAAATTAAACATAAATTGTTCGCCTAACTACTTCTGTAGAATCTTCTGGTTCAGAATCACCATTTGCATTATTCAGAAAAAGCAGAAGCTCCTACAGCATCAGAAGTTGAACAGACACTTGCGTCATTAATCTGTAAAGAATATAGTTAAAAAATTGACAAATATACAATTAATACATTTTCAAATGCCTTTTGAACATTTTCCATTTTAAATAACAATTATTTTTCTAAAAATCCATTACTTAGACATTAATTTAAAATTTTCAATATATTTTCACAAAAGCAAAACAGTTGCTTGTTTGACACTTTTACTATTTTTGCCCAACGAAAAAGTGCGCGTTGTTTCGTGCAAAAAGAAGAAGACAATTACTCTCTGATCTCCGCTCTCATTTGTTTTTTGAGTACGGGAACGCTTTTGGGCTGTTTTGGGTAAATTCGTGCACCTGCGGTAAAATTCGATTTTACACATTTCAGCTTGGTTATAGCAATTGAGAATTCCGCATCCAAATTCTTGCTCGTTAGCTCTCTTATTTTGAGGTAATTAGTTTCAAATTATGCGCTCCGACCATCACTGAATGTACCCCAAGTATCAAAAAAGTATTGTGGCAAAACCAAAAAATTAATATTATCTAGCTTCATTTGCCAAACTGTCCCATCACTTTGAGTTTTTAGACCCACTTGAATTCACCTATTGAATATGCCCTATTCTAATTTTCTTCCATTGGATGACTTAAATGATCAAAACTTAGCTTCTGGGTGCCAGGCTCGAAGTGATAAAAAAAATTTGGCAGATTGAGAAAAATAGTACTTTGTACTACACTAAATTTTTTTTAATTTGTAGCAAAAGGTCTGTTCGCGTACACAACAATCATTACTAGTTTAACTATTTTTACTGGAAATTTGTTTGCGTTCGCAAAAAAATAGTAAAAGAGAGCGAGAACTACCAGTAAAAATAGCAAGTAAAGAAAACAGTTTTATAGGGTCGCTGATCACGACTGCGTACTCAGTTTTTCTCCATCACATCTAGTTCTCCAACAATATGGACCTGAATTCTGGAAAATAGAGTCTTCAGGTGCTATTAAGACATTTTTTTATTTCAAAAGATATGAACATGATGTCAGAAGCAAAGCTAAGCACAAAGAGATAAACAATTGTTGTATATACACTTTTCCTCCATCTCCTAGTGCACACACTAGAACTGGAAAACACAAAAAAATATATTCATTTGTTTTTATTTTATATTTTTTGAACAAGTCAAGTATCTCGTAAATGTCGACGGTAAAAAAAGAGTACTATAATTTACTTCAGTCTAAAAAAGATAAAAAAAATTTTCTAGTTTATACAATTATAATCATTAATGAATAGTGTGATGTATTTTCTTAAAGTTAATATTTGGTTGCGTGGCCGTTGTTCGCAATTACTGCAACACAGCGTCGATGCATTGAGTTGACGACATTTTGACATCTTTCAGCAGGTAATGAACTCCAAGCACCCTGAACTGCTTCCCAAAGTTTCGAATCACTTGTCGGATTACAATGAGCAACTGCTTTCTTTACATCACACCACAAATTCTCAATCGGGTTGAGGTCGGCTAACTGTGCGAGCCACTCCAGAACTTTTACTTTATTGATCTGAAACCATTGTTGCGCGATTTTGCTCGTGTGCTTTGGGTCACTATCCTGCTGGAACACCCAAAGCAGTGGCATTTCTTCGCGAGCATATAGGGGCATAATTTCCTGCATGATTTGCACATTCACATGCCGATCCATAATTTCTTTGATCTAATAAGTAGGCCCAACTCCATAGAAAGAAAAGCACGTTCAAATCATTATGCTGAATCCTCCATGTTTAATGGTTCTGGTTGTAAATTTCGGGTTGTTTTCAGAGTTTGGTGGTCGCCAGACATATTGTAGAGACCCCTTTCCACTATATAGAACGATTTTGGATTTATCGGATAATAAAATATTTCTCCATTTCTCTGCAGGTCAATTTAAATGCTCTTTCGCGGATTTCAATCGTTTCGTCACATATTTTTTTGTTAATAGTGGAACTTTTCTTGGACTTCGAGCTGACAGATCATGTTCTCGCAAGCGTCTAGTGGCAGTTTCAACGCTAGAATCGACATTTAGTTTATCTTTTATTTCAGTGGCAGGAGTAAATGGGTTCTTCTTAGAATATCTCACTACGTGCTCAATTAATTTTTCTGACATTAAGGAATGTCGTCCGCGATTTTCAGCAGATGGTTGATACTTTAAGGCATTTCGTACCATCATCGGTGAGCAACCAATAAGATTTTGGACATCTGCGTACGTCTTTCCTTCTGAAATTAATTTTTTAGTGATGAAACGCTTTTCAGCCGTACATTACTTACCTCGTCCCATATCTGAAAAAATGAAGTGAAATTTCTGTTAAACGCTTTAAAAAATTAATAAAGAAACACAATACTCACCGTTTGAAAAGTTTTATTGGAAATTATATTTTAATTTAATTTTTTCGCGTGATTTCTACGAACACTACCATTATTTGATTGACCACATAACCAATGGATTTCAGAAAATATAAAATTATAATAACAACAGCCAACTTATGCGAACGTAACGGGACAATTTTTTTTGTGCTCTCCCTATATAAAAGTATCTTACCAAAAAAAATATGATCGTTCATATTTATTGAATAATCCCACTACTATTATTTTGACCGTACGTAGCTTGGCATATTTGTAGGGCCAATTTTAATGTAAAATTTCAATGCATCCTAGAAGTATGCTAGCTTGCAGCATCTCTTGAGCAGTTTGTGGAAAAGTATAGAAAAAAAAACATTTACATGCAGATGAATTTTGCAGCCCAAAAAGTTAAACGGGGGAAAACAATTTTAAAAATTGAGAAAATTAGATTAACGTCGTTAATGTGTGAAAAACACTTTCTTGCAATTTGTGACAATTTGTGTTTTTCAAATCTTTTCAAATTTTACTTGATTTAAGGCCAATGGTAAGCTCAAATCATCAGTGTTTTAAATATACTTTGGTTCAAAAGTATTAAAAGTGGGAAAGCTGTCTGAATTTAAGGCATGATTATGCCAAGATTATCCCCTTTTAACATCTATCTGCAATCAAAGTCGAACATATTATAAGTCACGTGCAGTAGTAAGCTCAGCAATCGAAAAGGAGAGTTAATCAACTACAATAAAACATTGAATGTATTGTAAGTATGTAATTTCGTTATTTTTTTTAATAATTTCTTTTGCTTTAAAACTTTTATTGTACTTTATGTATTTTCGTATATAAACATAAAACAAAAACAAAACAAAAAAAAAAAAAGGAAATGCTTTTACTACTTATATATTTTCGCTCGGCAGCATTCATCTCTAAAGTCCAATTCGAGCAGGTGTGCGACGCGGGGTTGCACCACCCGGTGTTATAATTTCTTGCTTCGGTGTCATTAGCTCTTCACGTTGCGCTGCCTGTAATTTCTGCTCCACTATTTGCTCCTGTGCCAATTCCATTTGTGTTTCCATTTCCTTGAGATGTTCGGCAGCTTGCTTTTTCTTTTCCCGACCACTGCGACCGGTCTCTTTCACTGAGAAGAACATAGGACCCAGTTCGGCTAACCAGTAGCCATCGACAGCTGTGGCGCATTGCATGTACTCCTTTGCTGTCATGACCAGCTCATGATAGACAACATAGTCAGGCGTTGTACCAAGCCCGTAGAGCGCTGAAGTGGGATGCAGATGACACGGCATGCCAGTACGTAAATTCACATATTCGCCGATACCTTTGAGGCGTGCCGCTTGATAGAAATACGCTGAACAAATACATTTGCGTACAATATCCCAATCGGTACCGCAGGATTTTACGCACAGTTTCTGTTGCACCAGAATGTCCTTGAGCTGTTGGCGTACTTCGCGTACTTTGCGCATCGCTTTGACGTGTATGAAGTGTTCATTGCACCAATTGGCATTGTAGCTGTACAAATGAGAGTAGAAGTTTTGGAGTTAAAAATTGTAAATGCAAATCAAGAGTCTAAAATATATGATGCTTACTTGTTTTGTTTCCACTGCAAATACACATTGAGGTAAGTTAAATGATCCGATTCGGGCACTTGGAATTTCTCACGCACACCATCGGCTTCTTCTTCGCGTCCTTTGGGTCGATAGAATATCGAAGGTACAGAGAGCATGGAAACTGTGTAAATTTTAAAATTGTTAGCAATTGTTTATAAAGAATCTTCAACATTGATTGATTGGTTAATTTGCTTACCTATAATAAGAACTTCAGCGCTGCATTCCATCTGACATGAAACTATAAGCATTTGACACTGTGGCGGATCCAGTGGAAATTCTGCCATTTGCCTGCCTAGCGGTGTTAAGGCGCCCGTATGATCTAGCGCACCGAGTATCCACAGCTGATACAATGAATTGAGTATGTTGTCCTGTGGTGGTGGATCCATAAAATGAAATTGCAACAAATCAACCACGCCCAGTGATTTGAGCAGCAACACTGTATTGGCCAAATTAGTGCGCTGTATTTCGGGCACTGTTAGCGCCAGCAAATCATCCTTATACTGTCGATGTGTATACAAACGGAATGCTTGGCCAGGACCTGTGCGCCCGGCACGGCCAGAACGTTGATTAGCATTCGCCTGCGATATAGGATATATTTGTAGCGCATCCATACCAATGCGCGGATTATAAACCTTCAGCTTACAATAACCAGAATCAATAACATAAATAATACCATCAACGGTCAGTGAAGTTTCAGCGATATTCGTCGCCACAACGCATTTACGCAAGCCCTCGGGGGATTTTTGGAAGATTTTCGCTTGTAAGTCTGATGGAAGTTGAGAGTATATGGGTAATATTGACAATTGGGGTGCATTATCGATTTCAATAAGACGTTCGGCGAGCACTTCACACGTAACTTCGATATCTTCTTGACCCGGCATAAAGATAAGCATATCCCCTTCATTGGGTGTGAGATGAATTTGTAGTGCTTGCTTTATCGATGCCTCAACGTAATCCTCACAAGTGTTTTTACTAAACATCACATCAACGGGAAACGTTCGCCCGGGTATTGTAAATGTGGGTACATTACCGAAGAACGTGGCAAATTTTGTAGAGTCCATGGTGGCTGAGGTAACAATCAGTTTGAGATCATGACGACGTGCAACAATCTGCAAAAAGAAATGTTAAAAATTAATAATAGAATACAAATTATTATTAAGTAGCTTGGAATATTTAGAGTTTGCAGCATTGAAGTTCTTAGAAAATAACGCTCTACAAATCATTGATTCTTCCTGCCTACCTAAGTAATTGCATGACGCGGAGGCTTGTTAAGCGAATGAAAATTGATACTCTTGAATGCCTTTGGCATTATCAACTGGTGCATGGAAGAAGCTGTGTTCTCCATTCTCTTAACATAATTTCATTGTGCAGGTCTCTGCAATATACAATTAGGCAGAAAGTATTAAAGATTTATAGAGTGTTTTTTAGAATGGGATATGTGTAGCACTCACTAACGGATTCAAGGGAGGAGAGAATTGTGGATAAATCCCCCTCCTTTTCGTTTGGTTTTTTAATTAGAAAACTTTTTGCGGGAATGAAGAATAAGAATTCAAATTCGAAGTCTCTTCTTTCAGAATCTCTGGATCCACTAGTGGTAATACATATTGGTGCTTTTAAGACTATGACCTATGGAGTGAGTCTATGCCACTCAACTGTCTACCTCACTCGTGGGTGCTCCCTGTTATTGGTTAACAAGGTACTGACGAACCCGAATAGGCGGCATATTTTTATCATCTATATAGAAGAAATGGTATTTAGCAAATCTTAGGAAATTAAAGTCTATTTGGAGGCTTAACTGGCAGCCCCAGTATCAAAATCGGATGGTTAAACACATCATAAATTCATGGATTACTGAAACCACATTGAGTACGAAGAAGAAAACTCTCAGCTGCAAAGGTCTTCGAGGCTTCGAGGAGTGCGCACACACTACAGCTGTTCAATATCGTTTTTGAGGTTGTCATGAATAACGTTACGAAAGCTGCGAGGGCAATTATAAGAGGTCTGTAAGTACGCTTCAAAGACCTTGATTATTCAAACAATGCATAATCTATAATCTTAGCAGCGTCATATCGGTAAGTTCCTTTTTTCAAGTCTTGAAATTAAGTTTTTTTTATTTCCTTTTGTTCTTGTCGTTTGCTTTTGTATTGATTAAGTTTTATTGAAATTAAGAGCATTCAAATTACACAATATGACAACGATCTGAGAATAAATGCACGAGAGCAATGACAAAAGCATAAAAGGAATATGAAAAAGTTGACGATATGAAAAACTTTGTACTCCCCGTCTCTCTCCTTAACTCCCTTGACTACAAACACAAAAAATTGATTCCATAATTTGAATAATGTGAAAGGGGAATTACAGGCGAATGAAGCGAAGACAGACGCAGTCGCATACAAAAAACGAATGATGGTATCGGTTTTTAAAAGTTGTCATATAGCTCGCAGCGTACCAGAATGAGAATCTTCAACTTCAATATGGAATCAGCACTGGTTTAAGGCTGCGAAACATTGAATGCAACTGCACCCTGCAAGTCTTCATAAACTGGTTAGTGTTTATACAGAATATTACGAATATTTTGGATGCAAACAATTTCAAATTTTTGACTTGTGAAGTAGACCTTAAGATGCGAAGAAGATACTTGAGATAAGAAGGTTGAATCGGCCACGTTTTTTGCAGAAAACGCGATGACTGCTATTGCCTAGAACTTTCAGGGAAGCTGAAGTGAATATTTGAAAATGACCAATGGAGGCGAATAGTTTTTGCGCCCTTGTTTCTTTTTGATATCCTAGAAATTTATGCGAAATTCGCAAAGTTGATCGTAACATCAGCTTGAGTGGCATAAAGTGAAAAACATAATAAAGCGGTGAGCAAAGCGCAAGAATACAAATCTGTGTTGTTTTCAACGATTTTAAGAAAATTTGTTTTAGCTGCTTTGCTTTGCTATTTATTATGAAAATTACACAGGCTAACATTGCTTGCTGCTCCACTATGTTTTCAGACGAAGTATGCAGTACGTTAGATAGCCAAAGAAATTTTAAAGAAGGAATTGAAAAATATATTGTGTGTATGTATAAGTTAAAAGTGAGGGATTTACAACTTTACTACTTTCGTGCTTTAGCTACTTATATAGTTTTTGTTTAATTGATTATGTATCAATTTGCCAAAGTGTAAGCTACATAATCTTTTTGCGCTACAAACATGTCAGCGTACGTGCCAAGTAAGCAGCATTTGCGGAAAGTTTTGCTTTTGTTCTTAATTTCAAAAAAGTGCTGCTGAAAGTCATCGACTGCTGTCGGACGTGTACGGTGAATATACTCCCTCGACTACAACATGTAAATTCTGGTTTCGACGCTGTAAACGTGGATATTTCAACACGGAAGACAAAGAACGCCCTGGCAAAGGGAAAAAAATTCGAAGATGAAGAATTGGAGATGTTACTCGATAAAGACTCGTGCCAAACGCAAGAGGAACCTGCAATAACATTGGGAGTTACTCAAACCATCCAAGCAATCCAAGCGCCTGAAATCATTGGGGTTTATTTAAAAGGAAGGAAACTGGGTGCCAAACGACGTAAAGTCGAGAGATGTCGAAAGGCGATTTTGCATGTCTGAGATGCTGCTTCAGCGCTATAAAAATAAGTTGTTTCTGCATCGAAACTATTGGAAACTATTTGAAAAATAGTGGAAGGGAAGAGCCCAATATCTCTCCATTGGTCTTAGCTCCGGACAATTTGGAGGATTGGCCTCTCTTGGTACAAAAACTATGTTATTACTTTGGTACCACTCCAGAGCTTTCTTGCCGTAGTGACATGATGTCAAATCGGGCCAAAAATATTGTGCTCTTTTTTGAAAGGAAGAAGTCTTTTTTTCAAACATTCTTTGATGTAAATTTCGGTATTTATAGAGCCCACTCTAACAAATGACTTGCTTCTTTTGCCGCAACTGCATATAGCTTGCCATACCAGGAATTTTTTTATTAAATTTTGTCTGCTTTTGGATTCTAAATTGTTCTTCGACATTTCCTCGAGCATCAGCAACATAAAAATTTTGACCTGGAAGCTGCGTAAAATCTGCAAGTACATACGTTTCGTTGTCCATTATACAACATGAATATTTTTGTATGAAATTCGGTTTTAATTTCCGAGCCCTACTTTTGGCGTCTTCATTTTTTGCAGCATTCCTGTCTGGAACTTTTTGGACTTTGTATGTTTTCAAACCTGCATTGGTTTTAACTTTTCGCACCAAATAGTCAGAGCACTAGGCTAACCGGGCAGCTTTTCTACCGGATGTGTTTGGAGATCTTTTCAATATGCTTTCTATTTTCTTGGCTTTCCCAATATCATGTGGTCCTTGTTTTCTTTCCGAACCAGGTTTGCTATCGATGTTCAAATTCTCCTGAAACTGTTTAATAACATTGGAAACAGTTTGACGGCAGATCTTCAATTCTTTGGCCAATTTTTTGTAGGACCAATTTGAAAACGTACTTCTTTTTCTTCACTCATTTTGATCCAACTCACAATAAATCCACATGTTTGTCATTAAAAAAAACAACTGACATATTTTTCAAAGATAACTAGATCAAAGAAATCTTTATATTTTACACTCAAAAAAAAAAAATGATTGGGTAAAACGTGTGTTAAGATTTTTTTAATCTCACTCCTTATATGGAAGGAACATACAACTGTTATTACATTCAATAAATACTGTTGTTTATCTGTTTTTTTTTTTTTTTTTTTTGTAATTCGGTGGTGTCATTAAGTTTGACATTTTGATTTTGAATAAGAAAAACAACTTAAAGAAACACATTCAATGCTTCTGAGCGGTTACTAGTGGTGTGCAAATTTATTTCGACTGTAATTGACTTTTGTTAAAAATTTCTATTTCTCTTAATGCACTTTAAATTAAAGCTCAAGCCAAGCTCGATCCAAAGTCAACTTTTACTTGTTTAAAAACTAACTAATTTTAGTTTTTCATATTTAATTTTACAGTACCATTTCAAAAATAAATGTCTATAAGCGTTAAGTAATTTATGTTTTAAAGAACATCCGCTAATAGCCCAGTCGATAAAGTAACAAATGCACCAAAAGTTCATAAAAATTCTTAACTGCGATTTTTTTCAGTAATTGTTAGTGGGGGTATGATAGATGGAAAAACCAGTTATTAGTACAAAAAGGCTTTTTTCCCCAAAGGGGGGATTTTTTGGGGAGGTCGCTTTGCAACCCCAGGACTGATTTATGTGGTTTTTGAATCTATTATACCCCCACTAACAATTACTGAAGAAAAATCTCAGTTCAGAATTTTTATGATGTAAATCTTTGTAATGACTGGACTATAATGGGAATTTTTGAGGTTTTCGTTTGCAAATCCCCGATTCGCATGTATCTAAATCTTTTTGTATCGGCAATTTAAGGTAATGCTATAATACTGTTGGCCTCAATTTATTCTGAATTCTAGTAGACTAACGCGAATTGAATATTTTTGAATAAATTCTGACTCATTTTGTAAAATTTTACTGAAATAAACCGTTACAAAAATAGTAATTTTACGCCCAGGAAACAAAAAATTGGCCCTGAGCTGTGTATGTATATTTTTTAACAATCGTTTTTATTACATTTAGAGAACATACAAAAAAGAAAATGTTGAACAATTTTTATGTCTCTTTTGTTTTGTTCAAAAGTCTGAAATAGACTTAAGAGTCCATGAAATGTGCTTTTATTTAGCCAAAAATAACCTAAAAAATTTACCGTACAAAATCCTATTTTTTGACTTTATTCAAAACGGACCAGTTTACGACAGCTTACAGCTGGATTCAAAATATTTTAGCAACCATAAAATAAACCAAGGTACATTTTTAGGAGGGCAAAGCTTTTTTTTTTGTATTGGACTGGTGGCTCCCTAACATATGTAATTCATATCAAAGTTCTTCATCTTCTTTTAATTCCTTTTTTTTATTCCATGTAAAACAATATCGAGAAGAGTCGACTTTAAAGGATTTCAAACGTAGATCAAATCGGCTTTTAATTTATGATCAATTCAGAAGTTGAAAATCAATTTATTTTCAATTGCACATCCCTATCGATTAGGCACCACGCGGAAGTTACAATGGCATGGCAATTCAAATATTTAGCATTTGAAGCACAAATCTCATTTTTAGCGTGATAACGACGTTCCTACACTATTTGCTACTACTACTATGACGGCACAACAGTTCACGGACGGCTTAGGCCCAGTTTTTTGCATCCATTCATGTGGTGTGAGTTATATTTGTACACGAATGGAAGGGAGCCGCAGTTCTGAACGGCGAAGTGAAAAGCTTAAGCATAGGCAATTTTTACCCTTGAAGGTTTGCCATTCTCAGCCTGAAGTTGATGCCGTTATATATAAAAAAACTTCCCCATATGCCTAAGAACCGCTCTAATGTATATGGCAAAGTATATGGGCAAATCTCACGAAATGTGTACCGTGTCACAGGTTCCTAATGGTTGGCGAGAATTTTGTTTTATGTCCGAACCATTCTAAGGAGTGAGATTGAAAAAATCTTAACACACGTTTTACCTAATAATTTTTTTTGAGTGTGAAATTTAAAAATTTCTTTGATCTAGTTATCTTTGAAAAATATGTCAGTTGTTATTTTTAATGACAAACATGTTGATTTATTGTGAGTTTGATCAAAATGAGTGAAAAAAAAGAAGTACGTCTTAAAATTATTAAAAATTTTCCAAAAAATCCAAATTGGTCCTACAAAAAATTGGCCAAAGAATTGAAGGTCTGCCGTCAAACTGTTTCCAATGTTATTTAACAGTTTCAGGAGAATTTGACCATCGATAGGAAACCTGGTTCGGGAAGAAAACAAGGACCACATAATATTGGGAAAGCCAAGAAAATAGAAAGCATATTGAAAAGATCTCCAAACACATCCGGTAGAAAAGCTGCCCGGTTAGCCCAGTGCTCTGACTAGTGTAAAAAAATTAATGATGGAGAATAAGCTTTGTGGAAAGTTTTCTGATGACTTGGGAGACGTGAGACACGAAAAAAAGTTTTTTGGGATTTTTCATTTTTTAAGGTTAGGGACGACACGTAACATTTCCCGTGAAAAATAATATTAGATTTTTTTTCACAATCATATTGGTTCTTGTCTTCTCTCAAAAAATTCAAAAATGATATCTCGAAAACCTATTCATAAAAAAATTTGTTGATGCCATTTTCGAGTTTAGTGGCCCAAAGTACAAAAAAGAAAAATAATAATATTCTTAGCACAGTAATTTTTTTTTTTAATTTGTAAACTAGTGTTATGAAAGAATGAAAGGAAGAGAGAAAGAAAGATAGAAAAGAAACATAACCAAGCCGAGAATCGAACTTGGGTCTCCAGAGACAAGAGTCTGGCACTCTCGACAGTGAATATAAGAAGTTTATAAAAATCAACCGCCAGACCAAGACAGAAATCGAACCGGCAACCTTTATGGTGAAAGTCTAGTGCACTATCCACTAGACTATCGAGGTCGTCAACGAAGACAATTCAGATCGTCAGTTTTTATTGAAAAAAATTGATACAGTTTTTCCAATTCGATTTACAGTTTTTTAAAATTTTTTGGTAGAAATATATAGTTTTTGGTCCGTAAAAAGATACGAGCGTTAGGCATACTGTAAACTGTGCTCATATGTATGTGTCAAATTGATACTTCTTATAAATTTTATCTAATTCTAGTTGTGTCAAATAGATGAAATATGAATAATAAATGCAGAGAAAATTTTATAAATGATGATGAGACAAAAATTAAGCATTCATGCATAAAATTTTCACTTTAAATACGATAGCAATGCAATCCGGAGCATACCAGGTCAAGGCAATACAAAAATCCTTTTCATTATTTTACAATCTATGAATAGTAGGTACATAAAAATCCATACGAGGTGAAGGTGTTGTTCATACATACATACATTCATTCACCCAAACAATATGCTTCCATACATAAGTTTAACGAGAACAAAGTATTTATGAATAACCGAGCCCCCAAATAATTTAATACAAGGGTGGAATTTTATAGTCCCAAAGTTTTTAGATGTGTATACTATGGTAAATATCCTATTCAATACACAAATTTGCTAGAAGAGAGTCAACGAGAGAGAAACAATGAACTCTTAAGCTTTTCTCTTAAGTTTTTGGTAAAAGTTTTCATTTAGGTTTGTAACTTCCATGTTTTTCTTGCATATATACACGAAATTCACTGAAATTTAGGTGTGAGAGCTGTATGTGGTTGATCAAAGTAGAGTGTGAGTATGAGTACGTGCCAAGCAAGAAAAGTAGCAAGAAGCAAGACGTACATGCCACGAGACACGTAGACACACGAGCGTCATTTTGCTATTCTTTAAAACAATACAAATACAATACAAATGACCTTTTTTCATCAATGGAGAATATGCCGCACAAATTATTGAATTAATGTAAATAAGAAATGACAAAAGCATAAAACTGGCAGACACTCGTTGTTTGATTGAGAAGCTTTCCCAAATATTTTTGTTGTAAATATTTATATATCCTGCTGAATTTTTTATCTCTATATAAATATTTTGTTGGTTTTACGTAGGTACATATAAAATAAGTTCATGTAAGGGTTTTCAGTACAGTGATTTCAAAAAGTTTTCTTACATACAGATACTCACATTGTGCCAAATTGATAGCATTCGTAAAACTTCAAAGCATTGATTATTTCAATAAATAAATAATTTCAATATTGCATCGAAACCTTTGGGACACATCAGTGTTGAGATTGAAAAATTCTTGAAAGTACCAAAATTTGAGGTAAAACGTACTTTTCGATACCGAAATGTGCCTCATAAAAACACCAGTGGTACATGTACAAGAAATAGTTAATGGTAGCATCTGCTAAAAATGAAGCTTGGTTTATTTTATGAAGAGTCTCAAAATATTTCGGTTCTAGCGATAGCATTTTTCATTAGGTTTTTTGATCATATAAAAGGTCGCAATAACTGTATTTTAACATAAATGCTAAAATCAGCCGTAATAACAAGTCAGTCATCTGGTATAGATTCTCCATGCTAATTTGATACAAAGTTGGACTGCCAATAACGTACCTCAAAAAAAAAAAGAAAAACAAAAAAAAAAAAATCATGTCTCACAGTAGAAGTGAAACTTTGTTCTTTATTTAAAAATTATTAGAAAACATTTATAACAAATTCTGTTGAAGTTTTTGCAGTCTTCTTCTCTCTATTTTGTTGTTGCTTTTCTTCTGTTTATACTCTTTACACTTATCAGCACAAACACTACGTAGTAAAAGAATATAACACAAGAGAGGAAAGTTCCGCTATATGCAATCAAACACAGGCAACTTGGTCGGCTCTCTCACTAAAGCACATGAGATAAAACTACGAGAAGTCGGCACTGCTTGATTGTATCTATCCGATTAACAACTGCATAGCTTCGTTTCTTACTGGTTTCATATAAGTGCAACAAAAACGAGATTTTTTACATGACCGTTGTTGTTGAAGCTTTTGCACTCATCCTCTTTCCATTTTCTGAAGCTTTTTTTCTGTTCATAGTCTCTAAACTTATCGGCACAAACATGGCGTAGTACACGTATATAACACATGAGAGGAAAACAGCTATATGCAATCAAGCTCTCTCACTAAGGGCGATGTTACACGATGTTACAAATTGTTGTTGTTTTGAAAAATGAACACTGAGCAAAAGAAAGAATGAACACATTTCACTTCAAACTTTTTTAGTGACGAAAAAAAACCTGCATTACTTCAAATAAAATGGAGTTGCTGCAGATACACTGTTGCATTTTATTGGAAAATACTAATATTTTATGAAAAATACTAGACTTTTTACAAACTTATAAATACATTTTTTTTTCTTCGCCACCCTTTGCGTTTTTTGGCTTTTGTTTGTTTGTGAAAATGAGTGCTGTTTAAAAAATTACTTAATAATTTTTATAAAAATATGGTAATTCAATGGCCAAGTAACAAAGTGCCGCAGCTTATTTTAATAGTTCGCAAATTTAAAAGATTATTTTTCTGCGTTTTTCATATATAAATGCCATATTTTTTGTATAATTTGTTGCTATTTCCACCAATGTTATCTCATATTGTCATTATAATTGTTTTCTATCCAATTCCATTCTAATTGTTAAATTTCTATGCACTCCAAAATACAATTAAATACTTTTTAGTTGGAAAAACATAGTTGCAGATAAAAGTATTACAAAATAACATCCAGCAAAAAACTGATAGTGTGACAGGGCATCAAACAAAACGATGAAAAAAGAGTAAAAATAGAAAACATTGACCGTGTAACATCAGCCTAAAGCACATGAGATAAAACTGCGAGAAGTCGACTCTCTGCATGATTGTATATAGCCAATCCCCATATGACCTTGTTCGCTAAACACTAACAGCAGCATAACTTCGTTTCTTAGTAGTTTCGTATGAGTGCAGCAACAACGCGATTTACCCTCGCTAAAGAAGTTTCACTTCAAAAAAAACCTACGTTCGTACGTTCATCATCTTGGAATTGTACTGCAATAGGTACAATTTTACCTATTGTAATCGCAACACTGAGACAGATACAATCTGACATAGAATTTAGTATTAAGAGGCAGACTTGGTATTTGTGCTTATCTTTTTCGTATTGAATAAAATCTTAAATGTGTATTAAATCTTCCCAAAGTGTACTGAAAAATTTAATTTACCTAATCGTATGAAACGGCACAGAGCTACGGCGGAGACCGATTTTCCGCCGACGGGTGCCCATCGACTTAGATTTATTTCTATTTTCCTGACGAGCGGCGATGTCAAAGGGTTACATAACTGATCAGTTGATTTTTAGTTACGTTTTAGTCGAAATAAAATTCATGATGGTAATAATTTTTATTATTCGCACTAGTCTGTCAATACTGATGTTCATTTTCTTTTTATGAGAACATATGTTCTCATAAACAATAAGATTTCTCATCCTCACAAGCAAAAGATTTAATTAAAAAATTTAATTAACATATAGCTGATTGAAAGCAGAATCAAATGCAGTTTGTTTTCATATACTTTTACATATACAGTGGTAAACAAAAAATAAAGAAATGTAAAAAAAAAAGTTCAATTTTCCTTGTATTTGGTTCTCTAACTATGGTGTTCCTTAAGAAATATTATCAATTTATATATCATTGTAAGCAATTGAATGTCCTCTTTTGAATGAAGTATAAAAACTTACTCATCGGATAAATAAAAATAAAGTTACGAGCAAGTATATGGTTCAACTTATCAAAAATGGGTATTTCGGCCCTAAGTCCACATTTTGAGGGTCAATTAAAAATTCTAAGTATGCAGTTTTTTTCACCTTGACTAGACATACGACACGTGCAAACCTCGAAAAAAAGTATATCCAAATTTTTTTTGTCATACTGTGCAATCCATAGTAGATACTTAGTAATGGAACTAGATACAAAAATTAAAAAAATTGTGCTATAAGCACACAAAAAAACCAAACAAAAAAAATAGGATTTGGTGTGAAAGTGTACTGAAAATGCTGAACATGTAATTCCGAGACTTAAAGTGTACTGAAAAAAGTACGATCGTATCGAAAAATCCATCACTGATAAGAAGTTCTGCTTGAAAAATTGATTTTCATTGACATGGCTTGCTGAAATCTGCCTAAGGATATGAACTAACTAATCCGATACGAGAGATTTTTAGTGTACTTTTATCATATACTGTACATATATCATATACGTACACTAAAAAGCTTTAACATCGAATTCAGTTAAGATATAAAGTACGGCTAAGATCAGCAGTAGGTGGTAGTTAGTTTCCCCCGTTGTTCTATAGCAGTTAACTAGATGATTTTGGACAATCACATTAGTGGTTATTTGAGGTTTATTTAAATCTGTAAATCTAAAGAGCTAGATCTTAATTTTTTAACTAAAGTTTCAAAAATTAAATTTATTTGAAGTTTCCAGAAAAGAGCCCGATAACTGTTTTCCACCATAGAGTTTCAATCGATAGATTCATTAGCTTTACTTTTTTAGAGCCCCAATTTTTATATTTAGAAGTACAGAGATGATTACACTGTGCGGCACCAAAAATCAAACCGCAACAGACTTTTTTTTTTGTTTTTTTAAATATACCTATCCTCGCTGTGTTTATGAAAGTTAGCTCGATTTTTTTTTTATTATTATTTTTCGTATTTTTCGCACTTCAGGCCATTTTGGAGTTTTCAATATACACCAATTTTGACCTATAAATCGATTTTTTTCGGATGTATCCGATGTATGTCGTCATGATTCTTTTTAGAAATGTCGTTAATGTAGAAATAAACCCACTTTGTGAAAAACCTGTATCCTGAAATGCAATTTATGAGACCGAAAGTTAGAAAAATTACAATTTTTTGTAATTTTTTTATTCTAATTTCGAAAATATTTGAAATTTCCAGCCACTTCTTCTGGCAAGAAGAAGAAAAGTCTGAACACTTTGACCGGACCTTGGTAGACAATGAAATAGTTGCGTGCGCGTCGATAAGAAAAATCATCGTTGGACTTATAGGCAAACATCGTTCTCCCAATTATAAAGGATCTGTCCGACGAATGTTGGATGGTTTTTCCAAAATTAGAGTCGATATTTCGCTAAAAATATACTTCCTTCATCACCATTTGGATTACTTCAATCGACAGTTTTCGACAGAATCAGATGAGTAGGGGGAGCGCTATCATCAAACTGCGATGTCATTTGAGTTCAGATACAGAGGAAAGCGAGCTTCAAGTGCCATACTAGCCGAAACATGTTGGTGGAGTAAACATGTTTTTCAATACGAACACGAAGAAAATGAAAATGAAGAACGAGAAAATGAACTTCTCCTTCATTTCAGAAGTGGAAGGAATGGAATTCTCTAGTGATAACTCAGATGATGATGTTGGAAATGGTCTATTGTCAAAAAGAGCTCGTCTCTAATGTTTTGATACAAATATTTTTTTTTTTTTTTATAATTAAGTCAAGAAAAAACGAAAAAACAAAGTTTGTACTTTTCTCTTGTATCTATCTATTTCATCTTTTCCTACATATTTTTGAAAGATTTCGTACAAAAAATGTTTTTCCAGCAAATAAGCAAACTTTAAGTTCAATTTAGTATTTGTATTTTATAAATTACTTCTTCTAGTACATTTTAATACATTTTCGTCAAAAGCATTGGCAATTTTAAATATTTTAAATATTTTCGAAATTAAAGTAAAAAAATTACAAAAAATTTTAATTTTTCTAACATTTAGCCAAAAAAATTGCATTTCAGGATATAGGTTCGTTCTTCACAAAATGGCTTTATTTGTATACTAACGACATTTCTAAAAAGAATCATGATGAAATACATACTAAGTTAGGGTATATGAAAGACCCCAAAATGGTCCGAGGTTCAAAAAATACGAAAAATAATAAAAAAAATCAAGCTAACTTTTACAAACCCAGCGAGGGCTTTGCTATTGGATAGGTATATTTTGTAAAAAAAAAAGTCCGTTGCGGTTTGATTTCGATGACCCGAAAATTACGGCACAATCATTTTTTCTTTTTTAGTTTTTCAAGATTTGTTGAATATTTTTATTGGCTGTTGTTTCAAACTTAATTTCTTTTGGCATCTTTACCGATACCAGTTTAGTTTTAAGATCTAATATTGATCCCGTACTAGCTAATTTAAGTTCAATATTGCTATGTACAGAAACTCAGCAATGATTAACTTGTTGGATGCTGTTTATTACCATAAGTTCTTTGAAGCAACTTAAGACTGCTTAGCTGTCCAAAAGTGTAGTGATTCTAGAAGGATTGAGATTCCTTGTCATGCGCAGCTTTATCGCGATAACTGCTTTAAAAAAAAAAAACAAAAATAAATAGAGAGTTTGAGACTCTATGGGTAGGATAAATGAGAAGTATCTTTTTACTCTCACTTAAGGAATGGTGTAGTCTGTTGTTAGCCTGATTTTTGCTGTATTATGTTCTTTTTATGTACCAATAGTGTTGTGATTTTTAAATTGCGATTTACTTAGTCGAATTGCTTGTTGTCTTTGCTGGAGTAAACTTGAGGTATTGGTCAAGAGGTGAAAGATGAGTTATCAAATAACAAAACTTATGTAAGAGCATTTTTAGGTTCCACTGTTGTATTCGTATTCGTGCTAGTAAAAGCTTTGACGTCATACAACACACATGCCTCACACCTAATCATATGACACATTTTTTCTCTTTTTTTATATCTTTAGATATAAAGACTTTGTACTATAGCTATTCTTTTTTATTTCTATTTTTTTTTGACATGTGCTTATATAAATGTGCAAAGCTAAAACTTTTATTTATTATTGCCACCTACTTCAAATGAACACAAGCCCATTCATGCGCGTGACAGGCAATAATGATCAGATTTTCTACACGAGCAGATTTTGAAGAACTTCAATTTTTAATTTTCAAGGTAGAGAAATTCAAGCTATATACATATGTATACGAATTGAGTGTTTGAAGTTTTTTAAAATTGATGCTCTCTAAATTTTTAAATAAGAGTAAAATAATTATCCTTTTGTTTTTTAAATTACGCCACTAATATGACTAGATTAGCCTTTTCATATACTTGGGGTTTCTGAGAAGTTTTTTCTTTTAATGTAGTCATAAATTTAGTCATCTTTTTTTAATTGTTTTTTTTTTTTTTTTTTTTTTTTTTTTACATACACTTGTGGTCACATAATTAAGTCACTAGAATAATATTTTATGCTGAGTTTGAAAAATAAAATCCAAGAATTTTTTATAATGTTATTTAGCGGTACCATTAGTAGCCATTGGCGTAACTAGGTAGGGGCCTGGGGGGGGGCACGGCCCTCCCCCCCCCCCAGCTGGCTCCAGGCCCCCTAGAAATAATATGGCAAGAAAAGTTAAGTCCAAAGAAAATGATTAATTTCAAGATTATATAAAAACTTGCATTCATTAAAAAAAATTTGAATATCAATTAAAAAAAAAAAGAAAAAATGTTTGTTTACTTTTCGAGTTTTTGCTTTTGCAGCAAAAGCTATGATAAATACTTAAAGCAGTAACAGATTATTAGTTTCTACAACTATAGGGCAGCCGGATTTGTAGTACCGATTTGATTAGGACATGTCCTGATTTTTTTTTAAATACTGATACTTTGAAATCTCGAAATCAGTACGAAAATGAATTGATTTTTGTATTTTGTACTGGTTTTTTCAAATTAATATCTTAAGAATTTTTGTGATTAACCTGAATGGTCTTAAAATCGTTTTTGCAGACAGTCTCACACTGTTTGTTTCTTTTTCTGTTTGTTCACCAAATAAAATACATATGCGTTACTGCTATCGAGAGGAGAAAAGCAATATTTACTTGAAAAAAAGTCGGTTTTTTTTAGCCCTCTCAGCATGTTCGCACTAGTGTCCGACCGAAACCGACTTTTTCGGCCGAAACCGAAACCGAATTTCGGTCATTTTTCTAATATTCGGCTAAAACCGAAACCGAAACTTTTTAATATATATGTGTGGTCACAAGGCATAACAGCCTAAGTGTGTTTTTTTTTTTATTTTACAGGAGAGCACTTCAAAGGTTCAAGTGCTAAGAGTAATCAGGTTGAGTTGTGATATTTTTCCGCCCTAATATCTCGTAAACCACTGAACCGATAGTCATAAAATTCTGACGCAATATGAAAACGGACATGAAGATTCAAATTATGATAATAACTCGAATTCGACAAAACTCGAGTTGTGTTGTTATTGCTTGTGACCATTTTTTTTTTAATAAAAACTAAAAAAAAAAAAAATATCCATGTACATTCGGGCGTACCATTTTTTTTTAAAAGTACGTTGACAGAAAAATTCTATATATTTGATTCTGATCAACTTTGCCGAAGAAAGTATGGCAAAAAAATGGATCCTACCCCCCGTAAAATTCGAAGAAGTTTCAGTACTATGTACTGTAGTTGTTTAAATAAAAATCGATAGTTACTTTTAATATTACTTTAACTTATACGAATTTTACGGGGGATAAGCTCCACTTTTTTGTCATAGAATATGGAACTCTTCTTTTTGCCGAAACCGAAACTTAGCCGAACCCGTATTTTTGACCGAAACCGTAACCGAAACCGAATATTCGGTCGGACACTAGTTCGCACACATGTGTATACATGAATATGAGTATTAACGTCTTTGTTGTTTTTTCTTTTATCGTTTGGGATTTGTTTTGTTACAATCGAAGCATAACCGTCGAAACTATTGTGACTTTTATGGGAAAACCTCACTTTTTTGTGCTCTTTTTTTTTAGTGTCGTCAATTTCAAAAAATTATTAAACATACTAAATAATAAAAAATTTTAATAGAACCTTCCTCTGTCGACAGAGACACATTTTGTGTAAGTCAGAGTATTTTAAAGCTCCCTGAACGTTTTCTTGTACAATTATGTGTACGCGTACGGCTAAACCTGGTCCTCTAAAAATTCCTGAATAGTATCTCGATTTTTTCCTACCACGGAAAGTACACATTCTCCTTAAAGGGTTGAATGAATGAAAGGAATTTGTTATTAATTGATTGAATTTTATTACTGTCTTTAGCTCTCACAATCCTCTTTATATGGAAACTGATACGTTATCAACATTTAGTCCCTTCCCGTACTTTTTGGGTAAAGTCTAATAAACTGAGAGTAAACGAAAAATGCTCTCTCTGATACACAAAAATGAACAAAAGAAAAAAAGTGCGGGCTATTTCTTACAAGAAGAAGAAGACAATTACTCTCTCATCTCTGCTCTGATTTGCAAGTTTTTTGTGTGCAGGAATGCTTTCTGGGCTGTTTTGGGCGAACGCGTTCACCCGCGTTGTAGTACGGGAATGGACCTATTGTCTGCTGAAACAAATATAAAATGAACACACAAAATCGGAGAAAAAGTTTAAGGATATTTATACCACTATATTACATTGAAATTACTAGGTAATAAAAAAAAAAAAAAAAACTGTACTGGTTTGTACTGATTTTCACTGCTTTCCAACGTCTAATGTACTGATTTCGCGGTTCAAAAATTTGGCCACCCTAATTTAGACAACACTTATTCATTATGCGGCGGTTATGCAAGCAATTTTTTGTTTGTCCAACAAAAATGTTTGATGTGTAAAATATATTTTCAAGTATCCGGGGAAAAAATTTTACTTTTGAGTAATTTTGAAATCTCATCACGCTTGAGCTGTCCCGTTATAGAGACCACAAAAAATTCAAATCATTTCACAATTTGCAACACAAAAAACCACTTAAAATGGTGTTGATGGTGTTTCATTTCATCTGGAGTTAGCAGATATATCGATAGCAAAATTACTGAAGAAAAGTACAAAGGCATCCTTAAAAATCATCTTCTCCGAGGATACGGTGAAAATTTACCTTTGGGTTGGATCTTTCAGCATGATAGCGAGCCGAAACACACATATCGGGCAGTTAAGTCTTTGTTAAATGAGAACAGAATAAGAATTCTCGAGTGCCCAGCCCAAAGTCCATATTTAAACCATATAGAAAATCTATAGAGTATTTTAAAAAGGGTTGTGGCAGCGCAAAAACCTTCAAATAAGGCGACCTTATGGGCTATCATTCAGGAGGAATATAATTAAATCACTGCTGCCCAATGCTCTGGTGCTACTTAGTCGAAGAGATGTACAGAAAGTATTAGGCAAAAATGGTTTCCATAAAGTACTAACAGTACCAAAGGTGAAATTTCAGTTCAAAATTTATAATTATGAAACTTATTATTATATGACTTAATTATATGACCGCAAATTACACCATAGACATACGATAATTTGGAAAAATTTTACATATCTGACATTATAAATGTTTATTTCTTTTATAATTTTAAATATTTAACTGTTATTAATTTATTTTACCGTTGGTTTTGTTTCTTTTCAATAGAAACTTTATTTTTTCTTAAAATTTTTCTGCTCATAAGTGTATGACTTAATTATATGACCACAAGTGTAGAACAACAATAAAATAATCATGAAAATTTTTAACTTCTGTGCATTTCTTGCAAGAAAAACAAAACAAACCACAATTTTTCAATAACTAAAAAAAAAAATAATAAACATTTAATCTAGAAATAGTAAAATATTTACAGATACAAAATATTTACAAGCATTTTCATTGCAATACTAAAAATGATTGGAGAGGCTACACTGTAAAATAACAAACAACAAATACATACTCTACGATGATTGCTATGCTAAAAATCCGGGAAATTTGCCAAAAAAAAAAACTAGTTTTGGTTTTTATATACAATAAAATAGACATGAGTAAAATAGACGTGGGCATGTAGGTATATTTAAAAAAAAAAATCTATAAAAGATTAGTCGACTTAATCACGAGGAATGAAAAAATTTTAAAAAAATTTAAAAAAAAATTAAAAAACAAAAAAATAAAAATATTATTCAAAATGAAAGTCGTTCTTGTCATTCACTTTATTTTATTTATTATTTTTGTTTTTTTCGAAAAGTTAAAAATACACACGGAGCTCGTGATGACAATGTTTAAAAAAAAAAAAAAAAATATTTTTGTCGCCAAATTTATATATACAGATCGGTACGAATTCGAATTTTTTATTCCTGTCGCCATTGAAATTTATTCTATAGCCGGTGATTTTCATTTGTTAATTATGATAATTTCGAATTTTTGAATTTTCTTTTTTATTTATGAATTTATGAAATACATTAAAAGTCGTTAAGGGAACAGAATTGCATTTTTATATTATGCTGCATGCGTTTTCGTTTTCGTTTTGTTTCGGTTTGCTTTGTTAAAGTTAATGTTTTAATTATTGCCGGGCAACAACATTATCAACATAGGAAATGCTTTATTCTTTTGTTAAATAAACAAATAAATAATTACCTACTGTATTAATTTTGAGATAAGAAGCTATGTGTGATGAGAATTTGAACTATTGTATAAATTTTTACAATCACAATTCGGAATCATCGGATTATCTCAAGCATATTTTTTCTTATTTTAATTGCTAAGTAATAAATTTAACATTGTTTTCAAAGCAATATAGCAACAAACTTAACTTAAAGTTCACAGACATGTTGAAACTAGATTTGGTACATTTTTATTGACGATGTTGAACTCTGAGTGTTAAATAGGGTAGCCAGACGTACTGTTTTTGGCAGTACATGTACTGATTTTCTTGATTGTTTTCTTTTTTTTTTTTTGTTACTGATTTGAAAATTTTGAAATTGTCAACTTTTTGATTTGTCGACTTTTGCATTATTTTTGTTCTGAATTTTTCTAAAACTAGGTATGTTTTAAAAATCTAAAATTATTAGGTTTTAAGATAATTATATTACATTCTCAAATTTAGAAGAAATTTTGCAATTAATTCTCCAATCGTATGAAAGTAAGTGAATTCAATTAAACAACTTTCTGTTTAACCCTTTGACGCCCGAATTTTAATGGGGCTTTATAGAAACCTTTTGCTTTGAAGTTATGGTTATTCAGGTCTTCTACAATCATGACAACAAATTTTATGCTTCTTTGTCCTTTATTAAAGGTTAAAACAAATAGCTATCGAGCTGTAGACAACCACTCTAATCTTTTATAAACATATCTGATAAAGAAAATTTCCACTTAGTAATATTTAAACGTATTATTTTTCAAAAAATAGTGCAAAACATTTTTACAAAAATTTTTGCACTTAGTTTTTTTTGCTGGACTTCGAAGACAAAACCTTAAAAAATGGCTTAAGCAAGAAATTTCAAATGTTAATCAACTAGCAAACGTGAAGAATACCTAACAGAGTCGAAAACAAAAAGCGTTAAAAGTCAAATTTGTTAAATACCTTATTTATGTCACATAAAAGTGAATGTTGCATATACGAAACATTGGGAATGAAAGCGTTAATGTTTAAAAAAAGGAAAAGAAAGAGATTTTGGAAAGAGGCAAAAGTTTATAAATATCTAGAAAATGTATTTATTTGTACTGTTTTTTTTTTTTTAATTCCTAACGGGAAAAGAAGCGCTCCAAAAGCTCCAAACATTGGTGTTTGGAGAAACACGAAAATGTATCAATACCAAATCATCTTATATTTACTATCATATTAACAAAATGAGAATTACAAAAATCATTCAATATTTTTTTCTATTCGTTTGAGTGCTTCTGCTAACCTTCATTGGAGACGCTCTTTTGCATACTTGAAAGCGCTTCCGTGAAGCTCAATGTTAGGCGCTTTCTACTAGCTTCCACGAGAGCACAAAGAGTGCGCTCTCAAAGAGCTTTTTTGGGTAGCGCTTCCAATTTTTGCCGTTGGGTTCAATTCAAGTTCTATGTATTGATTTTTAAATAAAAAATCTGGCTACTTTAGTATTAAATATGAGTTGAACATGGTGACTGAATTTCTCTGAATGGGCAATATTAATGAAAGACCAGAAAAAGAAGTTTATAGCATTAGCCAATGGTAGACACAATGAAAAGACCTAAGCTTGTACTAGTAGAAATTTCAATTTCAGAATTTCAAATCGATAAAAAGTTGTCCTTATAAACCCATATATAGTACAAAATTTCAATTGAAACCTATTTAGGTCTCCCGCAAGGAGCCTAAGTCTATTTTCTAAAAAAAGGGAATGTTTTTTATTTTTTTTATAATGAGGGATGAAGTGATTTTTTTCCCCCAATTTGAAAAATGTCTGCAATATTGTTTGAAATAAAATAATCAAAATAATGCTTTAATGCAACCTTTACGTTTCTCGCATTTAATTTTTTTTTTTCTAATTTAAGAAATGTTGGCCAATCATATTCAAATTTTTGGCCCAAGAGAAGTGACCTGTATTTAATCGCACAGCTCTTTCTGTTAGGCGCTTCGAGATAACAAGTAACATGCCCATTGTCTGTCTAAAGTCCCTCAGTTCCTCAGGTTCTGGGTCCAGGAAACCAGTTTCCGAACCTTTTCTAGCCAGAAGGTCAGCAGATTCATTTTCTGAAATTCCTGAGTTTCCAGGAAGAAACTCATATTAACAGCAGGCTATTGTGTTTTCCACCACAATCAAGCCTGGATTTACAAATGCATAACCAGTTTAGACGTGGTTAAAGGATTAAGCAAGGATTTAAGCGCAGCCTGACTGTCACTAAATACACAAATACTCCTTTCTCTCCAACCATTATCAATTACATGATTGCAAAAATTTCTGTTTGAAAAACAAAAGCATCAACTCAAGAGAGAAGTGAAGGTGCACTCCATCAATTTCCATTAAGACCCCAGAACCCGAACCGAATTCTGTTTTGGAGCCGTCAGTGAAAATGCGCTTACAATCGATACCCTTATGTATTGGGGTGGCATGTGGGATTTTGGAATTTTTGGTACGGCAACTAATAAAATTAGACAATAACCAATCCCATCTCCAAGCTAACTTTAAACCAAGTTAAACCGTTTAGACAAACTTTATCAGCTTTAAAATCGAGTATTAATTGTTGATAATAACTGAATTGAACGAAATAAACGAAAAACAAAAAACAACAAATTTTGCTTAAACATGGGATGGACAGTCATTAATGCACTTTACTTGTATTATAAATTTATGTATAATAGCGAACAAGCACAAACTTGTAAAAATATATTTACTTGAAGTATATAGTTGACACAATTTTAGGTATATCTAGAATGTATTCATACATTGAAAAAAAAAAACAAAATACATTTCACAAACTATGCGAAAAATGTATCTGCCATGAATTCTAACAATGCAAAAAAAGAAGAAAAAAACCAAAATAAAAAGTACAACAACAAAACTAAAATATCCATAGAAAAGTCTCTTGAAAATGTAACTCTCTTTTTTGAGGTGAATTTTGAAACAATCTAATGCAAGTGCTAGAGTGAGTGTGTGAGTGTGTGTGTGTTTGTATACATTTCAAGAGAGCGTGAACAATTTTAAGAGGGTGCTGTATATTAACAAATAAAGGAGGTGTGGCGACGTGCCGCACAAAAATTTATGGCAAATATTCATAAATTGTATGAAAATAAAAACGTAAACACAACGTAGTCAAAGAAAACAACAATAATAAAATAAATGAAAAAATTGTTTTTTTTTTCGGTTTAAAAAATTTTGTGTTGTTTATCTTTTATATTCTCGAATTTCAATTTTTTTTTATTTATTTACATATTTACTTTTTAGTGTTTTTGTTTTCATCTGTTCGTTTGTTGTTTTCTTTGCACTGCTGCTCCCATATTAGTGAAAACCGCAACGTATACACTCAGCTACACTAACTTCAAAGTTGAATAGACTATAAAGCAAGTGTAGGGGGAGGGTGCAAGTTAAGGGGCGAATAGTGGAGAGCAGAAGTAAAGCAGTAGATCTCCCTGCACACGGCGCACAGTGTAACGAAGGTGGAAACAATTCAAAAAAGTCAATTTCGAATATTGATAATATTTGAATGCAGTTCAATTGTAAATACTTCAATTAGGATTTTGGAAATTACTTTTATTTTGCCATAAAAAAAAAAATCTATTGAAAGTTAAGTATTTGCAACAATGACATTTTTTTTGCAGCAAATACTACTTTGGTAGGTTCACTTCTAACTCCTGTAACTTTTTGATTTTTATTTTAAATATAATGAAATTTTTTCCCAATGTTATTTATACTATTCTTTAAGGGCATACCAAGTTTTGATGTGTTTTCATTTTTCGTTTTGGAGTATCATTACTTGTAAAATCACCATCTTGAAAAAAAAAGAAAAGAAAAACCCCAAAGTTTAAAGAGCTTTTCAAAAAAATTGTCCAAAATCGTCCTCTCTAATTTTTACTTATTTCTTTCAAGAGATATCTCTACAATAATAAAAAAAAAACCCAGAAAATAGTGGTCAAGATGGTCAAAATTTCGAAATTATTTTCTCATCTGATTCGTCGTCAGACTATGAAGGAGGAAATGAGAGCGAATAAATTTTAAGCAATTTATTTCATTTTAGTAAAATTATAAGTTTATATATTTAAAAAATTGTATTAATAAGTGAAACAAAATAGTTTGATAATCTATACATTTATTAGTGTAACTACAATTTTATTCTAGAAGATCCAGAATTGCTACGATATCATATTAGCATAGGTTAGCCAAAAATTAAAATCGGTTAGGCCAATTCCAAAATATTAGCTCGGAAGTTTTTTAAAATTCGCTCATTGAACAAAGCATTGCATTCATCGTTGTAAAAATCATTGCTTAAGCGGGAGTAAATAACAAATGAGAGAGAGAGAAGACATGAGCAACGGCATTTCTCAGAATTATCTGCATACACATATTAGGCTGTGGTTATATTGCGAGTATACTCGGCGAACACCATGAAATTGTTGTTGCACCGAACACAAATTACTCATTCTCACACCGAACACGATATGCTCGGTGTATTCTACACCGAGCACGCCGAGTATTCAGGGTGGCAATGAGTTATTTTACAGAACAGTATCATTACATATAAAATAGTATTAAACAAATGAGTATATTTTGACAAAAAACAACTCTGCTACGAGCTGAATGTAACCACCTCGACCGAGCACGGGAGAAGATGTTTTGTGTTCGTCGAACACCGAGCATCTATATAATCAGGCGCTAACACAACAAACACCAACGAGTAGTTTGGTTCTCTTTTGATATTTATTTTTTCATAAACAGATTTCTTGAGCAAAAAAAAAAAAAAAAAAAATGGGGCTTTACCGACTAGTACTTAATTATTTATGTATATTACATCAATGGAATGAATTACACAAAAATTATAAAAAAAAATATAGATAATCATTGCAGCTTTAATACTCTACTTTTCGATTTAGATAATTTTTATGAATTGATCGTACTCCAATTTTCAAGGCTTGAGATTGGGTTCTACGACGATTTTGAGACAAAAAACAAATTTAGGGGATTGGTTTGTATGAGACGTGCCACGCCCATATTTCCAATCTTGACCATTTTTGTTTTAAGAAATGCTTACAGTGTCAGTAGCCACTGCACAAAAGTTTATTACTTCAAAAGTTTTTGAGATATTGTAATTTTTTGATTCAGCTTATATGGGAAGTGGGCGTGTCCGTTAACCGATCTAGTTGAAATTCACAACATTTATTAATATTTACCTAAAAAATATCTGTGCAAAGTTTCATTGGCCTACCACTACTCCTTCTATTTTTGTCTACCGGTTGTATGGAGACGCTACACTGTGCGGCGCGCTCTCCTAATGGGACCGCCAGCCAATCTTTATTGTCAGTCGGTTTTGAGCACATTTTTTTTTTTTTAACTTGCTACTTTTTTTCTTTCTTGTTTTGTTTCTCAAATTTGCCTTGTTATTGTTTTTGAAAAAATGTTATAAATAAAAAAAAAGCCGCGTGACTAAAACGTATAAAAAAATTATATATACATTTTTGACGTTGTCTAAAAATAGATATGAAATTATATATGTACATATATATATATATATATGACTCTCTTTCACTGCGCTGTATTCTGTTGCGAGAGTGATGGCAACATCGATAGCGGGGCTGGGGGCGAAATATAATTTAAAAAAAACAAATATACAAATTAAATTATATGAAAAACAACGAGTACGACAAGTAAAGCGAGTGCAAATGTACTGTGTGTATGTGTGATTACTTCAAGGCGACTCGAGTAAATTTATTATTTTTTAAATACAATTATAAAGAAAATAAATAAATAAATAAAATAAAGACAGTTAGGTGAAGATAGTTTAGTAAAGACTTATTTCTTTGTTATTAGTTTCTGTTATCTATTATTATTATCATGTTTTTAATAAGCAAACAAGTTAATCAAATCATGCGAGTAAGGGTAGCGCAGTGCCAATCACAGATAACAGAAGTACAAGTACAATACAAATTGGGACAAATATCTAACAGATTATTTAATCACGTTTATGTAAAATGTGATTACTTAAAGTTTACAACAAATCTGATTCACAATGAATTCTAAAGTTAAAGTTAAAAAATATCTTCATCAATTTTCTTTTGATTCATTGAGAAATTCAAACAATGTTTATTATCAAAACGAATATTTTAGGTAATTGGTTTATAGTATCCGGTTTTGAGTATTCGGTTTTTTTTAGTACCTTTCCAATTTTCAAGCAACTGGAGTTTTGAATAACTGATTTTCGTTTACGGGTCGTGAACATTCTATTCATTATCTTTCGTTTATTTATATCTCAGGGACTAAAAATTGGTCCTCACATATTACGCAACGCGAGATGGGGGAAAGGGGGTATCCGACGATTATTTACGAAGTGTTACATCATGGGGGAGGGATGGGGATCATCAACCGAGTTACGTAACGTCGATTTTATACTATCGAGTACAAATAACTTCAAAATTACACTAGGGGAAGAGGGGCGAAGGGTCAAATTTGGTCAAAAATTGCGTTACGTAATATGTGAACGGCCAGGAAATGAAAATAAACCGAACATTAAATGAATCGTTCTTTCAATGAGTGAAATCTTTTTGTAATTTTTTTATAGTAAAGTATATGAGCACTAACGACACACAACACCTTTCAATGCTAGAGAGAGGGAGCAAACTATAACGATAAGCTCACTAAAGTTCGGTCAATTGCTTAAGCAAGCCATAATAGATATGAGTGAACGTAAACACGAATATGTACAGTAGACCGGGTCGTCTCCTATGGTGGAAAAAAGTTGGACGTCTCACCAACTATTTTGAAAGTTTCCCCCGAAAGTGTTTCAGGGCAAAAAAAATTGTTCTCAAAGGGGTCTTGAAAAACCGCTAAAAAGTAAATTATGTAAGTATGCAGGATTGCAGCGGCATTAGCATTTCATGTACATTCGATTTAAGGTTAAACTTGATTGTATAGCGGGGTCTATAAATTCTCTTTTTTTTCGAAAGTTTGATTCTATTTAATAGTCAGCGCTCGCAACCATGAACTGATAAAAACCAAGAGTGTTCAGGTTTAAGAGATTGTTCACTTTTGCGATTGTTGAAAAAAATAATGGAAACTTTATGATCTTACCACAGAATGATCTTCATCTTAAATATTACCTTTTCTCTTATGTTCTTGTAGCTAACATATCGAAACTATTAAAATCATGAAAATTGATACGCAATTTCTAAGAAATTTTGCTCACGTTTTAGAGCTTTTATAATTTGTTCACGTTTTAAAACAGTCAATGGAAGAAAAAAATTTGGTTACGTTAGTGGATGTTCACATTATCGAACGTTGACTGTATTTTGAATCGGTTCAAAAGTTATTGACCCTTTTTTGAATCATCATTGGGCTCCCTCTTTTACCCTTTTATTGATTCAAAAAATTAAGTCACGTTCAAACAAAACTAATCATATCTCTTTGTATTTATTTTTTAGCAAGTCATTGTTTTTTTTTATGAAACAACAAAGCCATTGAATAAGGATGAAAATTGACAGATAATTTTCTAAGTATGCGATAAGAAAAAATTTATTTACTTTATTATTAGAGCAAAGTGTTGGAGTCTTGTGCCCGAATCTGATATCGACATCTGATTCACGAATAAAGAAAGATACGGAGAGTATAATTTAGGCATGACTCAATTGTTATCGTAAAGATTTTAACGCACATTATTTAACATGATTTTTTATGAAAGAGGCCCAAGCTTGTTTAAGCTAATGTCAAAAGTGAACGAAAAACCAACTTAAGTTCTGTCAATTTCTTAAGTTACTCATAATACACTTATGTGAGCATAACTGTCAGAACTATCAAATGTTAATTACATACATGAACTACCAGAGACCGAGAGAGAGTCAATTAAGCAATTAAATATTAACGGAATTCTCGGCTATTCTAATTATGGGCAGGATGTTATGATTTCTATTTGTTCTAGAGATGGGCGCGTGAGTACTTTTTGACTCACGCTCAAGGATGCTCATGGCTTTGAAAATACTACTCACGTATGTGCACGCACGCTGGCATTTTCAAAAAAAAAAAATTCATGTATGTTCACGCACTTTGAAATTTTTCCAAAAAATTTCACGCATATTCACGCAAGCAGTCTTTTTATTGTTATATTTTTATTATGTGTTACATAGTGATGCCAGATTTCGAATTTACAAGATTCTTAGATAAAGAAAAACTCAGGGTTGATTTTTTAACCATCAAAATTAAGTATTAAAGAAACTGTGAATTATAACGACGTCATGGTTAAAAGTAACTTATACTCACGAAATTATGTCACGCTCACGCATGTTCACGTTGAAATTATGGAAGTCAATTTCTACGCTCACGTATGTTCTCGTAGAAATTATGTCACGTGCGTGCGTGTTCACGCGTGTCACGCTCTCATCTCTAATATTTTAGCATTAATGGTCCATACATATTAACGACAGCAGCTACACAAACACACGACTACGAAATTCTGTGTGGTACAACTGTCGCCGTGTAATCAGCTACTAAAGACAATGGAAGTGGTACCACCCGCAGCCAACACAGCCAAAACAACAAAAGCAGACTTTCTTCTCTCTCTGTCGCTTGTCAAATTAGAAATAGATTTAAAATTGGCTACTGCCACAATTGTGGTCAGTGGTCATGTGGTCGTGTCGCCGCCAAAATAATCGTTTCCATAAGAACATGTTGTTTTTATAATTTGACAGATGTAGTCGTGTAGCTGCCGTCGTTAATGTGTATGGTGCATAAGGTGGCATATGCCTATTTTGTTGATTCACCGATCGAGTACCGCATTCTCTGAAGTTTTTTGGTGTCTTAAGTCGCCCATGCACTATTCAACTTGGTGCTATAACTTGGTATGACAAAACGTGTGCACACTTCCCCATATATGGCCACACAAGTTGTACAACCGGAAAAAAAATTGAGAAAGTTTAATTGTTACCACAATCAGAAGATTGGTGTGCAAACATCCCCAAACACGGCACACATTTTCTCACACCACACCAAGTTGTATAGTGTATGGCAGGATTTTGACCTTGGAAATCCAATACTGTAGTAAATGATAGAAAAAATCGTAGCAACACCGAAATTCCCGTAGTAAATTTAGACATAACATAAAAAAAAAAAAATTTTTCAATAGAAATATGTATATTTAAAAAAAATTACTCAAATGGGCAAAAAAGTTATGGGAATCATGCGAACTGAGAGGCTTCTTTACTGCTCCCGATAGATACCTTTGATTTTTATATATAGCTTTTTCAAGTGAAACTCATACGAAACTAATAAGAAACGAAGTTATGTTGTTGTTATTCGGCTACATACAATCAAGCAGAGAGGCGATTTCTCGCAGTTTTATCGCATGTGTTTTAGTGAGAGATTCGATATATACACCGAGCATATCGTATTCGATGTGAGAGTGAGTACAGATTCTCTCTTTGTGTTCGGCGAGCATACTCGCAATATAACCGCAGCCTAAGGAGGAAACTTTTATTTCTCCTTATGCATTAGTAGCAGGGATGCCAACTCGAGGGGAATTCCCCGATTTGCGTTGAATCAAAAATTGTATGGGGAATCGGGGAATTTTGTGTTTTTGCGCGGAATTTTAAATTATGTGATACATTAAGTATCAATTAGTTTATTAAGTATGGGAATTCGGTAGGGAATTATTTGATGTTGGTCGGGCAATACGCAGAGAAATGGGTGAAATTTTCGTTTTAATTCGGAGAATTTGAAAATTTGAGTTGGCACCTCTGATTAGTAGTATAAACTAGAAACGCATAATTTACAAACATAAAATTTTGCATTACCTTATACCTAAAATTATATATGAATGGGTGAAATATATCAAATAGTAATCATTTAATTTCGAGTTATTATTCGGATTTCCAGAATTTAAATTAATTTTAATTGCACTAAGTCACACAAAAATCCTTCATGATACTTTAATTATTTCACAAAAAGTTGATAACAAGAATTATAAAAGAAAAATTAAGTACTCGGTATAAGTAAGAAAATGTAACTTCATTTAAACCCCATATAAATAGATATTAACGAAAGTAAGTAAGAAGCTTATATACCATACATGCACATTCAATATCATAAGTGTAGAGCACTCAATCAAGAGTTTGCTGACGTCTAAACGAAAATTCCATTGATTAAATACGATGGTCTTTCATTGATAAAGTATGTGAATATGAACAGCAGTCATTTGACTAGGATCTTTTGCAGAACTAACTTGATAGTTACTACTTAGTCACATGAATAACTAAACACTAAAGTGTTAAGTATAATTTTTGGCTCTGGGTTTAGTGCATTCATTAAATGAATTTAAGTTCAAGGTAACTTCAAAAGTAAAAAAGTCAAAACTTTACATATTGACAAATGTTAGACCGTAAACTACAATGAAGTTTTCAAGTTCGTTGAAGAAGTAAAATAAACTTCTGTTGAACTTTGAATTACAACAGAACTAAACAATTGGAGAAATTTAAGAAATTATTTTTTGAGGAGAGGCTACTTACGAAATTCCTTAAAAAAAATGTTAAATTTATCGGAAATTTTCGGAAATAAAGATTGTGAAAATGGGGTCCTCTCTTGGATCCACTAGTACAGGAAAGCACCCTAATTATATTTTTACAAGTAATATTTCTATAATATATTTAGGCATGCCATCAATCCATCATTGATAATATTATTACGAGAATTATTAAATATTGATCGAATGTCTTATATACAGGGTGACAATTGTAAAGTGACGCAAGTTTAATACTCTGCAGCAAGCTTTGCCATTTACCGTTACTTTAATTTAAAAAGCAAATTCATTCATCATTGGCTTTGCTTTTAATTTCATTTGAATTTTTGTTATTACATTTTGAAATTTCCATAAAAATGGACAAGGAAAATATTCGTCGTGAAATTATGAAATTTCATTTGGCAAATTATAGTAGCCGTCAAATTGCAAAGGCTTTAAATTTGTCAAGTCGTACGATAGACCGAGCTATTATTCGGTATAATGTAACTGGGGGTTTTGGAGATAGAGACCGGGGAAAATTTTCAACAGTTGCCACTACTGGTTTAACAGAAAAAATTCGTAAACGAATCAAGCGAAATCCATGGCGCTCAATGAGAAAAATCGCTAAAGAAGTGGGAGTAAACCGTGAAACAGTGCGAATCATTGCAAAATCAAAGCTTAATCTTAAGCCGTACAAGCTCCGAAAAGCTCAAGATCTGACACAAAAAAAGAAAGATTTCCGACTGCAAAGATGCAAGGCGTTGCTACGCTCCTCCGTGTTAAAAAATGTTGAAAATATCTTGTTTACAGATGAAAAAATTTTCACGGTTGAACAACATTTCAATGCGCAAAATGACCGAATGTGGCTAACATCATCATCGCAACAAAATAGAACTGTTGGCCGAGTTCAAAAGCCTGCTTCCGTTATGGTATGGGCTGGAGTTTCCGCTAATGCCAGAACCCCTCTAATATTCGTTGAAGAGGGTGTTAAAATTGACCAGGTTGTTTATCGGAGCATTTTAAATGAACATGTTCTTCCCTGGGCCCAAGATACATTTGGAAATGAAAACTGGACTTTCCAGCAAGATTCTGCACCTTCCCACATGGCAAAATTAACACAAACATGGATAAAAGACAATTTTTCTGGATTCATAACATCTCAAGAATGGCCACCATACTCCCCAGACTTGAATCCAATGGACTACTCTATTTGGAGTATTTTAGAGAGTAAGGCTTGTGCATCTCAACACCACAGTCTGGAGTCGCTGACAAATTCATTAGAGAAAGCCTGGACTGAAATTGATCAGGAAGTCCTGCGGCGAACAGTCCTACGATTTCCGGATCGATTGAAGGCATGTGTGCAGGCTAAAGGAGGTTATATTGAATGAGGTGGGGTTCAAATGAATGCTTATATATTCAGCAATGTTAACACTTAATTGTACTTAATGGAAGTACGTCCTTTTGAAAATAACTGCTGAAATGTGTGCGTCACTTTACGATTGTCACCCTGTAAGTATATTTTGAGTGACATTTTCATATTAACACTGTTTATTGTTTTTTATTGTAGAGTTATAAAAATAGCTACAAAGCATTGACTACTGACATAATTTATCCACTCATATGGAACATACATACATATATAACCAACTCTATCTTTAGTAATACTTTTTTTGTTTGTAACTTTATGTGAATTAAAAATATAAATATAGCTTGTCTAAAAATAGTTTGCTTTTAATTATAGGAATATTTATATTGTTTATATTCTGATTATAATAAACAAACATAAAGAAAAGAAACTACTACGTACATAAAAATTGGTAAACATGATTTCAATGCCATTTTTTTGTTGGTTTAATTTCAAGGTAATATGTACATTTGTTCTGTCTGTTATGCTTAATTTAACTACATTTACCATGAAAACAGCTACTTACTTATCTACCAATTTTATTGGGTTACCTAGAATATTTTCTACTTTTCGTAGTTTAAAAAAAATAAAATTCTATAAATTAATTAAGAAATTAACATGTCCAGGAAGGTCAAATATCTTGGGGTAACTTTAGATAGTAAACTAACTTGGAACGATCACGTTGAGGACAAGAATCAGAAGGCTAAGAGGGTTTTGTTTCAGTGTAGACGCATTTGTGGTCTCAAATGGGGCCTCCAAATGAGGCCTCAAAATGGATCTACACAATGATGGTTAGACCTATCATTACGTATGCCTTGGTGATCTGGTGGCCGAAAGTAAACCAGATAACCAGATAAAGTATGCTGGATAGAGTCCAACGGTTGGCATGTATTGGTATAACTGGTGCAATTCGCACCACACCAACATGCGCGAAGGAGGTGCTGATATGCTTGTTGCCATTGGATTTAGCAATCAAGAAAATGGCGGCAACTACAGCCCTTAGGATGTTGAGGAATGCCACATGGCATAACTCGACGGCCCTACATGAACACATGCGAATCCTGTATATCTTA
Source organism: Toxonevra muliebris (assembly GCA_963691655.1). Classification (NCBI taxonomy): domain Eukaryota; kingdom Metazoa; phylum Arthropoda; class Insecta; order Diptera; family Pallopteridae; genus Toxonevra; species Toxonevra muliebris. Next base: position 116,209,117 of record OY829326.1, on the reverse strand, counting down.
TACAAAGATATTAAGGAGACGTGTACGCATAGGCATGAAAAAAGTCAAAATAACTGAGAAAAGTTATGTGGAAATTGCGGATAACGATATCAGCATTTTCACTGAAGGTTCTCTGCTGGAAGGTAGAGCTGGGGCAGGTATTTTCTCAGATGAGTTTAATTTGCCTTGTGTGCTACGGTTGGGAAAATATGTGTCCGTCTACCAGGCAGAGATGCTGGGTATAGTGCATGCACTGGACCACCTTATTGAGAATCAGGTCAATGGCAAGAGAATTGTCGTTGCCCTTGACAAACAGTCAGCGATTAGGTGCATGCAGTGGACAGATATAACCTCTGGGTTAGCCATGGAGTATATCCAAAAACTAAATGAGTGCGCTCGTGTAAACTTGGAGCTTGCACTGAAGTGGATGAGGGACCATTCAGGCATAGAGCAAAATGAAACTGCTACGAAAAAGTTCAACAGATGAATTTTGTGGACCAGAACCATGCATCGCCATTGGTGGAGAGCCTGTTAAAATAGTGGATAAACTCTGAACATTGTAAAAGATAGGAGGAGGCCACTGATTGCAGGCAGGCAAGGTTAGGTTAGGTTGGAGTGGCTGTCAAAGGGTACACTTAGGCTTGAACGGCTAATTGCGATACCACATAGGCAGGCAAAGACAGCCGTGAAGTGGTCGTGCAGTGCGTCAGTCAAAGTCGTCGGACTAAACCGAAAGACTAGCTCAGTCTTTCGAGCGATGACTACGGGTCACGGTCTCTTCAGGTATCACCTCAAGAAGATGAAACCTAAAGAAAAATTAAAATATAAGTGTGTCTAGGCATTCAATCTTTCCCCACTAATTTTTCTTTTTAACTAATTTTTGAGAACTTTTTCATTGAGGATTTACCCTTAATTTTTTAGGGCAATCAAAAATTGGCCAGTTTTACTGATTTGCCTTGACACTTGTATATTTCTATATGAAAAATAGTGAATGATGAATAGTTTAGTACCTAAACTTGACAATCTTTAGGGGAAGCTGCATATGATTATTAACCTGAGATTAATTAGGTTAATAATCATATGCAGCTTCCCTCGAAATCTTTTATGAATTACTATACTGTAATTCCCCAAAAACTATCTATGAAAAATCTGCAATATATTTTTACCTATTATCTGTTCTAGAAATGTAGCGAAATTAAAGCAGTCGACAAAGTCGATCCACTACCAATTTATAATTTAAAATTTATTTATGTAAGTAGGTATTTGTGTGTTTGGGCCAAAAAAAAAGAAAAATATGTAGGAATTTTAGCAAAATCTTCAAAACAACAAAATAATAAAAAAAAATGCAGAACGAAAACAAAAATATGTATGTAAATATATATGTACGTATTTCTTTTTAGTTTATTTATGACACTGCGATAACAAAATAAAATTACAGGTGGTTCTCAACGAAATTGGCTATTGCAATATATCTCTTAATTTTTGATTGACTTGCCAGTGAGAAGAAAATAGAAAGAGAGAGAGAGAGAGAGAGATAGCAAGAGAGAGAGAGCGCATAAGCACATAAAACAAAACCAAAGAAGAGAAAATTAAAGAGCGCTAAGAAAAAAAGAAAAAATTTGCGCCGCAATTAATTTGAGTTATTGTGACTGAAAATATGGGAAAAACACAATAATGTAAGATATTTCCGAACTGACCTACACACTTAGTCGAATTTGTAGATATTTGAAGAAAAAAAAATTCTATTGCGCAACAACAATAATTCAGATATTAGCTACATACATACATACATGAATAGCATTCACTTGAGACGGCATTATGGCAGTTGTAAAGCTTCTTTTTTTATTGCTATAACCGTTGTTGTTGTTATTGTTAAGAAACCATGTAAATACATACTCAGCAATATATACCCAAGATATTGTATGGAATGTTAACGAAACATAATGTACCTACATATTATACATATGTAGATAGACTAAGAGGGGGCTACAAAAAAAGTTCGCTAAGCTGGTGGTATTCTATTAGTTTTTGAACAATCCAAAGTTGTTGATAGACGATTTGTAATAACTAGTCGAAAAGCTCAGTAATCAAAATTTAAGCACACTCTTGGGATCAGTACATGCCCTGATTTGTTTTTAAATACTGATTTTTTGAAATCTCGAAATCAGTAAGAAAATGTACTGATTTTTGTATTTTTACTCATTTTGTAATGATTTTTCCACATTAATAAGGAGTGAGATTGAAAAAATCTTAGCACACGTTTTACCCAATCATTTTTTTTTGGGTGTAAAATTTAAAAATTTCTTTGATCTAGTTATCTTTGAAAAATATGTCAGTTGTTATTTTTAATGACAAACATGTTGATTTATTGCGAGTTCGATCAAAATGAGAGAAGAAAAAGAAGTACGTTGTAAAATTATTAAAAATTTTCAAAAAAATCCAAATTGGTCCTACAAAAAATTGGCCAAAGAATTGAAGGTCTGCCGTCAAACTGTTTCTAATGTTATTAAACGACCTCGATAGCCTATTGGATAGTGCACTAGACTTTCATCTAGGAGGTTCGGGTTCGATTCCCGTCTTCGTCTGGTGGTTAATTTTCATAACTTTCTTATATTCACTATCAATATGAAGTGTATGAGAATTATAAGATAGTGTACAAGTATACGCATTGGTTGGTAATGGCAAAACCACCACGCCGATAAAAAATTGCCACACCGCCGTTCGGAATCGGCGTTAAACTGTAGGTCCAACTATGTGGTATCACAATGGGCCGTTCAGGCCTAAGCCTGTCTCTCGACAGCCACTCCAACCTAACCTATTAAACAGTTTTAGGAGAATTTGACCGTCGATAGGAAACCTGGTTCGGGAAGAAAACAAGGACCACATGATATTGGGAAAGCCAAGAAAATGGAAAGCATATTGAAAGAAAAGCTGCCCGGTTAGCTCTGAATATTTGGTGCGAAAAGTTAAAGCCAATGCAGGTTTGAAAACATATTGGGAGTATGAATGTATAAACTCGTAATTGTGACTTACTTCATATCTATCATACGCGCCATTTTTTGACATTGACAGCTATTCTATCTCGAAGAACACCAAAAATACTATAAGAATTGATCTGTCAAATAATTTTCATAATTTTACAAAAGTGTTTTACTATAGCTGAAAATGTCGAATTTCGTGCCAACAAAACAACATTTGCGGCAAGTTTTAATTTGCTTCTTTCATTTAAAGAAAAACGCAACTGAAGCTCATCCTGACTGTGCTATAGACGTTGGAATGTGCCAGGTGTGGTATGCCCATTTCAAAAGTGGTGATTTTGATGTTGAAGACAGGGAACGTTCAGGCGGCCCAAAAAAGTTCGAAGATGAAGAATTGAAGGCATTACTCGAAGAAGATTCATGTCAAACGCAACAAGAACTTGCAGAATCTTTAGGAGTCGATCAATCAACCATTTCTAAACGATTAAAAGCATTGGGAATGATTCAAAAGCAAGGAAATTGGGTGTCGTACGAATTGAAGCCGAGAGACGTCGAACGATGATTTTTCACATGTGAACTGCTGATTGAACGACAGAAAAGAAAAGAAAGGGTTTTCTGCATCGTATTGTAACTGGCGATGAAAAGTGGATACGTTAAGATAACCCAAAGCGTAAAAAATCATGGGGACCGCTCGGACATGCATCAACGGCAAAGCCGAACATCCATTGATCCAAGCTCATGCTGTGTATTTGGTGGGATATGAAAGGTGTCGTGTATTATGAGCTGTTGAAACCGAATGAAACGATCACTTGCGACCGCTACCGACTACAATTGATGCGTTTGAGCCGAGCATTAAAGGATAAGAGCCCATAATATGAGAATAGACACGACGAAGTTATTCTTCAGCACGACAATGCTCGGCCGCATGTTGCAAAGCAAGTAAAAACATACTTGGAAACGCTGAAATGGGAAGTGCTACCCCACCCGCCGTATTCACCAGACATTACTCCTTTTCATTACCACTTGTTCCGATCGATGACACATGGCCTGGCTGAACAGCACTTCTGTTCTTTCGAAGAACTCAAAAAATGGGAGCCTCAAAAGATGAGGAGTTCTTTCGACGCGGAATCCGTATGCTACCAGAAAGATGGGAAAGGTTGTGGCTAACGATGGGCAATACTTTAAAGAATAAATTTATAATCATTTTTTCACAATAAATGTCCAAATTACGAAAAAATACGAGTTTATACATTCATACTCCCAATACAAAGTCCAAAAAATTCCAGACAGAAAGTTGCAAAAAATTTAGACGTCAAAAGTAGGGCTCGGAAATTAAAATCAAATTTCAAACAAAAATATTCATGTTGTATAATGGACGACGAAACGTATGTACTGGCAGATTTAACGCAGCTTCCGGGTCAAAATTTTTATGTTGCTGATGCTGGAGGAAATGTCGAAGAACAATTTAGAATCCAAAAGCAGACAAAATTTCCAAAAAAATTCTTGGTATGGCAAGCTATATGCAGTTGCGGCAAAAGAAGCAAGTCATTTGTTACAGTGGGCTCTATAAATACCGAAATATACATCAAAAAATTTTTGAAAAAAAGACTTCTTCCTTTCATAAGAGAGCACAATGTGTCCACATATTTTTGGCCCGATTTGGCATCATGTTACTACGGCAAGAAAACTCTGGAGTGGTACCAAAGTAATAACATAGTTTTGGTACCAAGAGAGGCCAATCCTCCAAATTGTTCGGAGCTAAGACCAGTGGATAGATATTGGGCTCTTGTGAAAAGAAACTTAAAGAGCACAAAAAAGGTGTCCCAAAATATCGAAGATTTGAAAAGGAGATGGGCAAACTGTTCCAAAAAGGTGTCTAAAACAACTATCAAATCTCTAATGGATGGCTTACCAAAAAAGGTCCATGAGTTCATAAAAGTTATATTTTTCTGTAATTTGTAAAATATGATAAATTAAATAAAAAAAAATTAAAACTCTAAGATCAATCGTTTAAAAATTATTGAATTTTATATATGTTAAAATTTTTTTCGATCTCACTGCTTATCTTAAGAATTGTTGTGCTTATTCCTTTAAGGTCTTAAAATCGTTTTTGCAAAAATTCTCACCCTGTCTGCGTTTCTTTTAATTATTGTTCACAAAATAAAAGTCATTCGCTTAAATTTAACAGACTACGCACTGCTGCTATCGGGAGAAGAAAAGCAATATTAGATTGAAGAAAAATCTGTTAACATAAGTTTTTAATAGAGTGAAAGGAATACGTTATTAATTGAGTTTGATTATGGTCCTCAGATTTTACAATTCTCTAACTATGGAAACTTATACAAGATGAACATTGTTTACTGACGCAGAAAAAAATGTAAAAGGAGCACTCAAAATCGGAAAATAGTTTCAAGACTGTGTGAAAATGCATTAAAAACTGTACTGATATTCCCTGATTTCCAACGTCAAGTCTATTGATTTCGCTGTTCAAAAATCTGGCTACCTTAGATAAAAATGAGATTGGGAGCACATTTTGAGCGCGTTCATTTGCATTCACAACGAAAAAAATATTATATTGCAAATACTTGTTCATATCAATGATGAAATTTCAAAATTTCAAATTGTACCTAATCGACCAAAGAAATTGTATCTAAATGAACATGAATGTACCTAAAATAGTATATTTCATAGGTTCATCGTTTTTGTAAGAAATTTAATTTTAATTTTAAAGGTAACAAAACATGAAAGCGATACTCGTTATATAACTATTGTAATTCATTCTCACTGATTTATCCATATATATAAATAACATTTTAGGGCACGACAAATCGGAAACTAAGAGAGACGAAATCAAAGTGAACAAGAGGAAAGGCCCCACATTAGTCATGAAAGCTCCGGAATTTTAATTATAATTTTCCATTTATCAAAAATTTTCAGACAAGATTTGTTTCAAAGCTCACAGCTCTGTTATTACTGTTTATAAAAGGATAATGTCTATTAGTAGGTTCAAAGTCATAAGAAGTTTACATTGCGGTGAGTACAGTTTCTCAAGAACCTTTAACCCGTTCAGTCTGAATTTTGACAGGCTTAGTTATAACAATAATAGTTTCTGAGTGAACGGAGGATTTTTAATTTCAAGCAAAACTTTTTTTTCTTGCTGCAAAAACCTAAAGCTCAGACGTTTAAAAATCAAACTTTTTAGAAAAACGATCACCATTTTTATAAAAAGTTAATTCTTCAAAATCCTTCGTTCTCTCAGAGCGTGAAGGTACAAACTACAGTTTTTTTTTTGTTTTGTTTTTTGTATTACAGATAAGCAGTTCCTGCTTTATCATGTTCACCGCGATAGATGTCGGGAAAATTGTGACAATGGCTGTAGTGACTCCAGTTATAAATATTTTCTTTTGAAAAAATTCATGAATTCATGACTTATGAAATATATAAATAAATAGACGTTCAGTTTTTTAAAAGAGTTGTGTTGTTTTTCCGAAAAAAAAATCGTAAAAATGCCCTTTTTTCTCGAGCACAAGTGTATATAACCCCTTAAGAAAAGTATTGAAATTATGTAGAGAAGCTAAAAAAAAATTATGAAAATTAAAAACAATTGTTTTTTTTTTTTTTTTTCAACCAATTTGGCGAACTTTTTGTTGGTCCCTCTATATATTGTTAGATCATCTTTTATTAAACTGGTTTTAAAAATAGGTTGCTGAAATATGCATAAGAAACACACAAAATTTAAAAAAAAAAAAATATTTCATATTGTATTTTTTTCTCTGCGCTGCCGCTTTTTCTATTCAAAAACTTCATTAAGTTTTATCGGGATTCGTCTGGTATTTTCAAGTGTTGGCAAGTATTTTTGCAACACTTTGCAATAGAATGAAAATAAAAGAAATATGTTAGAATATTATTTACATAAAACACTTTATCAATGGATTGGCGCAGCAGTTAAACTCAGCGTAGCTTAGTTACACCAGCAATGTCGCCGCATCGTTTTGTTCACACAGACTCTTGGCGCCACATTTTCTATTTAATCATTAATAGCATGCAACTGTAAAATGCTTATTGACTAGTTACGTAGAAACATTCATTTTAGAAATGTTAAGTTGAAATTAGAGGAATTAACTGAATTCTATTAAACTACACTAGTCAGTACGTTAAAAAAAAATGTTATTTTCTATACAATGCAGCCCATATACTATTCAATTCAATTGCCAATTGAGTTGCGAATCGAATTGACACTTGGTTACACACTTCATAAAATGAATTGAAAGATATTGTTTGAACTGTCAAAAACTTTTCAATGAATATTAAGCTCAGTTTTTGATCCTGTCCAATAAACTACACTCATGTCCATACGTGCACTAAAAGTGAAGCTAACGAAAAACAGCTCAAGAGAACGTTTTTTTTATGTGAGACGAATAAGTCCACAAATCCATAGTTAAGTGATGAACAGAATGTGAAGCTGAAGCGTGAAGTAGCAATCTGTTAAAAGTAAAATGTATACATTTTCACTTCTTTTGATTTTGCACCCGGGAAACGCACCCATTGTGTTTGATTACAATAAAAATGTATACATTTTACTTTTTACAGATTGTTACTTCACGCTTCAGCTTCACATTCTGTTCCTCATTTTATTCCATGGCAGAATTATGAGAAGTAGAGCATTATAATAACTATAACATAACAAAAACACACAGCTTTGTTTGTACAAGGAATGTTAAATGTCAAAATCAGCTGACTTAACATAGGCGGTTGGCAGCTAACTGTTTTTGAGAAGAATAGAAGAAGAAGACAGCTTTGCTTACAACGCCACTTGTTATGACTTCGCCATTACCTATTGCTACCAAAAATTGCATACATGGGCATGAAATCCCCGGAGGTATCGTAAAGATTGTGTGGAATCTTTCACCAGTAGTTAAAATTAAATTAGATAATTGAAACCAAGCAATAACACATGGACGCCAGATGTGCAGTAAACTTATTGTTATCGCTTGGTAACACAAACCTACGTAAACATAAGAAATGTCCTTTTGAGCAGACAAATAAATGACAGGCTGAAAGCAAATACGAAGTAAAAAATTGTAGCTAGCGAAAGTGCATAGAAAATGTTTGAGTGAAAAAATGAAACAAAAATTTGCACTTATCCGGCTTTGTTTTACTTCGTCATCCCTTATTTTTGTTTGTATAAATTTATACCAGACGATAACGCATAACATGTGAGCGTTAGCACCTAAATAAACAATGGCATGAGTAATAGAGAGACACAGCGACTCAAAAAACTGTTGACGTAAAGGAATATTCTTGGGACATAATAAACTTCCAAGAATTTAACAGCGCAGAAAAGTTTCTACTCAACTCGACGAATACAAGGGGAAAATAAGTTTTGAAATTAGATAATATTTCAGGTTCCAAAATGGTCTCGAAACTTGGACAATAAATTTTGATTTTTTTTTTAATATTTCAATCAAAGTTTTTATCAAATTTCATAGCTTTCTTATGGCTCCTTACAAGTGCAAATATTATGAAAAAAATAATTTCTTAAATCAGATAATGATTAGGTGCAGTAAGAAATTTGGCAACTATACGACTGCATGGCGCCATTTGCAATTGCAATCGTATTAGAATCTATTTATAATTTGACAACGGCAAAACAGAAAAAGAGAGAAGTGAGAGTAGAAATACCAAAGAGAAGAGGAATGAAGAAAAAAAACTTAATTTTGTTTTGAAATTCAACAGATGGCGCTGGCCGATGTAGTCGTTAATTAATTCCATTCTCTGGACTACTGACGTCAATTGAAAGTGTTTGCAATTTCAATTATGCAGTTGTAAGCCTCATTTTTTCATATTTTATTTTGTTGATTAACTAGCTTAAATTGTTTAATTGTTTTAAACTTCTTAATAGCGCTTGACTCTTTTCATATTATTTCAATATTCCGGGCTTTTACCTTTCCAAATTTTTCGGAGTTCCTTCCAACAACTAGAAAATTACTTTCTGAAAATTTTTTTAATTAGATAAACAAATGACTTCTCCATAGACAATCTAATCTATAAACTTTACAAAAATCAAAATTTTTTTATTTTTTCTCAACCAATGATAATTGTTAAATCAATCAAATGACAACACTATACATGGAGGGAAAATCCCTACTTTAATCAAATAAAAATTTTATGTATTGTAGTTGGGGGAAAACCCCTTTCTAAAAGACGACTCTATTCGAAACGTAATTATTACGCAGTTAGGCCTAGAAAAAGTTTTTTTTTCAAGAATTCTTTTCTTTTTTTTTTGTTTTTTAATAATGGTTTTTGAAGCTCCTGTGGATGGTCTCCGGCAAGTCTTTTAAAAAAAAAGGCGTCTTGCGGTGAGCACGATATCTCTGGATCGGATCATTTTAAATTAAAAAAACCAAACAGATTTAGTTAACGCAAGGTATTATCTAGTAATATATCAAATTTAATTAAATTTAAATTTTAATAAATAAATATACGCTTGTGTAAAAATTTGAGACTGATCGGTTTCTGACTGAGCAGTTTTCGAGAAATTTTCGACTCATCGACTTTGAAAATACAGTTTTGAGAAAAACGCGTTCAAAGTTTTAAAAGCTCTTTACACATAGTGAAGTTTTCTTTAAAAATATGGATGTAACTTCAAGAATATTTGTCGGATCGATATGAAATTTTCAAACAACATATTAAAATATATGTAACTGCTATAATGAAAAGTTAAACCAAAAAAAAAAAAAAAAATCTATGGAGCGGTAGACAACCATTTTATAATAAATATATTTGATAAAGAAAAATTTTCCCTTGGTAGTAATTTAAAACATATTTTTTTTTTTTGAAAAAAATAAAATTGTGTAAAAAAATTAGTTAAAATAATATTGCATTTTCTCTAACTTTTTAGGCAATGAGGATTACGTAACAACTTTTCGTCCAGTAACGATTACGGAATTATACTTTTTGTAAGAACTTCAAAATCATTTAGTCCGACTTACTGGTAACAGATAAACAAAAAATTGTGGAATGGAGGCCACAAACGAGATGAAGCGATGGCATAAAGAGTAAAAAGGAGATTGGATAGATGCAGCACAGAATAGAGATATGTGGAAGGAATTAGAGCAGGCATATGTTCAGCAGTAAACACAAACTACTATTTAGTGTTGATTACTATATAGATACATGCATATATATGAAGATGTCGATTCACTTAGATAAGCTGCGGATATAATAATATAATATAATAAGGATAATAGCAAATGTTCTTATCTTATCAGATGTCAAATTTTCTCATATAATTTACTAATTTCTATATAGGAGAATTTCTAAAAACCAAAACAAAAAGAGCCAGAAATTTTCAGTTATATACTAAATTCGTATATACATAAATGATGGATAAAATGTTAAACACTCTTATCTTTTATGTATTTTTCAACAAATAAAAAGTTCAATACAACAACAAAGCAATACAAATTAACAATATATTTATATATATATATACATTGTATTTGTATTTACAAAGCATGCTAAAGATAAAAATAATAAATAAATAAATTAGCACATTTGTAAAAATGCGCGACAAAATGCACGAATGACAAAAATACTTCAGAGCATTGTAGATGAGACTACACCGAAACTTACATACTCTATGTACATTATACACAAACAACAAGAGAAATATGTAGGGTATTTTTTCTACAAAGGCATTGTACAAAAAGAGATAAGTAAAAACCAAAAAATTAAAAGAGAGACAGTGAGAGAATAGTATAGCTAATAAAACTGAGAGATGTGAGAAGTGATTATTCACCATACGACAATATTCGTAGCTATTCGTAGCATATAACCCAGACCATACACAATCGTATATCTCAAAAGCCGATGTGTATGGTAAAGGCTGCAATATGTATATAACTACAATGTATCTGTATATATATGTATGTATGTAGGTATATATATATATATGTGTATATGAAATGTATAAATATATTGAGGGAGAAATAGGAGCAAAATGGTGAAACCGGCTTTAAATAAACATTTTCAACAGCAAACCGTGGTATTTGACTTTTGGGTCTCTTGCAGTGTAGAAGTAAAAGTACGCGGAATAAAGACAAATTTTGTTTTTTGTTATTTTATAAAAGAAAAAAATTGTACGAGAAAAAAGAGGAAAAATAAAATACTAACGGACTTGAGATTAAAGAAAATTAAAAACGAAAAAAACATATAAAATAAATATAACCAAAGTGCATTGAAAAATAAATAAAAAAAAAACGCTGGACATACTAAATTCAGTTTTCATATTGAAAACAAAACAATAAAAAAAAAAACTTTTTATCTTTGAATAAAGAAAAATAAAAATATTAAAAAAAAACTTTTGTATGCGTTTTACACGCAACTAACAAACATATTTAAAGCTAATCCACAAAAATTAACGAAAAATAGGAGGAAAAAAAATACTAGAAAGACGTGAAAAATAGTGAAAGTTTTTCATAAGCACACACGGAAAATTTAATTAATTTTCGTGCATTAATTGAAGAAAACTGAAATTTTGAAGGAAAACATTCCAGTCTCAGAAGATTTACGACTCTCTACTGCCTTCAGTTCGGTTGCACATACAGCAACCACACACAACCCACCCACTTGGATTTTTCTTATGCTTTTTGCTACAACAACGAAAACGACCAACAACAACATGAATCGTTCAAATAGTTTTGTCAATGCATTCAAATTTTGGCCACTTCAGGGTCAAAACAATCACAATCAATCGAATACCACAAATGGTGGCGGTGGTGGTGGCGGCGTAGCTGGCGGCGGTGGTGGTAGCGGTATTGCTGCTCTTTTTCCGCCACACATTACCTCCGCTAATAAAAATGCCACATTTGGCAGTTCCGTGGCTGTACAAAAACTCCGTGAATCGAAATGGTTTAAACGTGACGAACAACGCATCTTCTGTGCCGTAGTTGAATGTGGCTTCATTGTCGAAATACGCAGTAGCAATTTACAACAAGCACACCGTAGTAATAGCTATGAGCAGGAGGAAGATGATGAAGAGGAGGATATCGATGGACAAGATGAGAATGTGACGCCTGTGACGTCATGGTTTGCTATTGTACTATGCAAAACGGCTAAAGGTAAGTTGTGAGAAGACGACGAAAACGGGGAAGAAGAAGAACGAGTGAGTGGTGAATATGGGAGTATGTATGGCAAGCAGTTGACAATTATAGGGTACAGAGAGTTTGTGGAGGGTGAAGTGGTGGAAGAGAGCGAAATGTGTATACTTAGAATTTTATATGGAGCAATTGGTTCGTTTGTCTCGTGCTGAGTTTAGGCAGAATTTAATTTTTTTTTCAAGTTTTTGAAGCTTTGCCTGGATTGCACCATGCCAAATTCAACCAATTTTTCCAATATGTTTGTAATTTAATATAGGAAAATCTTTATTTTTTTCTCTCTCTCCGTCATTGAATGAAACAAAATGAAAACCAGGTATAAGTAGAGTATTTTGGTAGATACATACATATATAAAATCTGTGGAGTTTTTAGATACGTTAAACGGTTCATGAAAAACACAGAGGAACTTGAGATTGAAACAATATGGCACATTTTTAGGCTTCTCTTAAGTAACATTAAAAGCTTTTGAGGCTTTACTGCGTAATTTTTTAAAGCTTAAAGCCATTACATTTCTACGAAGCTGATATTTCTGAGTGTTTATTGAAAGATTTTTACTCTTCTCATTCAATGAAGGCAGCGATTATGGTTGCTGGAATTGAAAGAATAACTTGGATAGTTTTTTCTCAGATCATTATTGTAACTCTCTCTCTCTCTCTCCTGCTAGGAGGAAGTATTGCTACAAAAAATCGTGAATGATAGGGCTAGGGCTGACGAATGGTGTGCAGCCGATCTATTTAAGAATAGTGAATAATTTTATAGATTTATATAGAACCAACGATTAATCCCCACCTGCTTATCGACCTCGTTAAAGCTAATAAAAAAATTGCTATGCATATAGATAAGACCTACAAACTAAAAACCGTCATTTGAAACTAGTCACTCTCCATATATGATGATCCAATATTTGTGTATAAACTGAAATATTGAAACTAGTCACTCTCCATATATGATGATCCAATATATGTGTATAAACTGAAATATCTTAATAATGATGACTCAAAGAGTATTTACAAATACTGGTTAATTAAATTTCATAATTTCATACGTGACTTAATGTAAATTAACGCTGATAAGAAAAGAATCAGAAATATTTTATCAGCAGTAAATAACAAAATCGAGCCCCTACTTTTAATTCTAAGATTATAACTACCTTGAGATATTATTATATTTTTTTTTTTTTGGTAAAGATTGTTACTTTTTTTAGTTATAAATTAAATAGCCATTTTATTGCAGGCATATTTTATACAGTTTAAATTAGCAGAAAAGTACTGAGTGCGTCGTCACGTTTTAAAAAAAAAATTTCTTAGTAATAGAAGCAAAGACTAAACAAAGGCAAATTAGTATGTGAATGAAACAAACTGTACATTGAACAATTAGTATATCTAATCTGCATAAATAAAGCGGGAAGCTAATAAAATCTAAAAATATAACAAATAAAAGAAATAAAGCACGACTTGTTGTGCGAGCACATGATTGCAGTGAATTGCAGTGTATAAATTCTGATTAAAAATTGCGAAATTAAATCCCAATAATTAAGCAATTCTTCAAGATACACAAACACACACACACACTTATAGTCAATAAAGAAGAAAAATCATTTAGTTCAAGATAAAGCAAAAACACGCAGTAAAGTTTCAAGAAACTTCCAGAAAAACTGTGACGTAGTTGTGTTCATTCAAGTTGGTTGGCTGGTTGATTGCTGCATATGAATTGAATTTCTGATTCAACGAACAGGTTACATACACAGCAGGGGGATAATTACATATAATGAAAATTTCAATCCAACTATTTTTTCCTTGCTTTTATATTTTTATATACTCTCATACATTCTGATAACCTGTCTGGAGTAGGTGTGAAAAATATGCGGTATGCTGCAATCATTAACACACTGTTCTATGTGGCATTTTTTTTTTTAATTGTTCTTTAAAATGAACGCATTTTTATAGCTAACCTTATTCGAGCTTACGAAACTCGAAGTAAATATAAAAATAACAGCACGTTAAATTGCCTGCCACTAGCTTCACTCTTTTGCACTCCACTCCAGTGTCGATTTACGACAATTCTTGTTTCTTTATTTTTTTTTTTTTTTCATTTCAATTTTATTTGTGTTTTTATTTTCTTTTTATTGTTTTCTTGTGTTTATTTTTTAACTCTTTCTCTTCATTTATTATGGTACGCTGACTCCCAAATGAAAAAAATAAAATAAAAATAAATAAAATTATATAAACAAGTAAATATATAATAATAAAATCGGCACATGTACTACCTAAAATATATAAATCTCTTTAGATTTTTGTGCTCTTTGCGAGTTGGCTCTCTCTCTCACACACTCTCTTCATTGTTTGTTCTTTTTTAAAGAGAGTGATCTTTGTTTATGGCATGTTTGCGTTTTATCACATGTTCTCAATTTAATCGACAGTTTATATGATATGAACAAATACAAATATGTCACGTCTTTCTGAGATCTCGTGCTTTGCGTGCTTAATTTTTTTAGAATGTTTTGTTTGTAATCTATTACAAAAAAAAAAAACTTTAATTCAATTATTTTCTTTTTTTTTATTTACCCAGTGTGTTATTGGGTATATGCATATATTTCACCACCCATGTGGCACATGAATGAATTTATATCAAATGAGAAACGAAGGGGAGTTTAATTTTTTTTTTCCTTTTCAAAAATTCGTATAATTCAAAAGTAGTAGAAAAATTATATAAAAAAGTAGTAGCGATCATAAACGAGAGAGAATATTGCATCAAATTTGTTTAGTGTTTCGACTGCGTATAGAAGAGAGGATTTTACTCTCTTTCTCAATGAAAACAAACGACTATGATTGGTCAAATAAAAGCAAAGCGTGGGATATTTTCTATCTGTGCATATTAGTTAATTCTGGCATAATATTTTCATTAAGCCTATCTATTGCAGTAATAAATAAAAAAGAGGATAAACTGCTGAATTTGGGAGAAATTTAAAAAAAAATTTTAGGTTAAAAATAATAAATAATAAAAAAGAAAAGGGCTTGCTTCAAAGTATAGGAAATTTTTTTCATACAAAACACAGACACCATTCATATTAGATGTCAGGGAAAATTTTAACAATATGTACAAAGGTGTCAAAGAAGAATAGCAACAAGTTAATAGAATAGTATGTTATGGTAGTTCATTTCAATAATATGATTCAGTGAAGGTATTGTTTTAGTAACTCTCATGTACTTTACAAAATTTTCGCTTAGAAGGGTCACTAACGAGGAACCATAGCGGGTTCCGAAACGATAGTCTAATCTGCTTGCTCGATAAATTTTATCAATTTTAACAATAAAAAAGAGAATGAACTGCCAAATTTGAGGGAAAATTGAAAAACATGTTCCCAAATTTAAAATGACAAATAATAGTATTAACTCTTTTAACATAATCTTTTAGTTATCTGGAAATGCAGTTTTTTCAGAAAACATTTGTTTTTTCAATATGAATAAAAAAATTTGTAAAAAAAAAGTCCATGATCAATTAGCAACTATTGCTTTAAATAAAAAAAAAGGATCATAGCTCACGACATTTTTTATTAGTACGTATTATTTTTGGTGATCTCGTGACTCTTTTTTTTGTAAGTTTGAAAATTATACTAATAAATAAATAAAAGTGCATACGTAGCATGAAATAATATTTAAATATTATACGTGACCAAATAAGCAGCAAAAATGAAAAGCCAATAAAATTTATTATACTTGCAAAAATTGATGCTTTCCAGTTAAAGTGTGGAAATTTTCATTTATAATTTTAAATGTGAAAAGTGATTGTTTTGGATTTGTTTTGGGTTTCTTAAACCTAATTACGCCGTCTATCGGTGATACCGTGACCTTCACATGAAAAACGTTAAATTTAAAAAATATCTCAAATGTGTATTTAGATAATATTTTTGTTATTGTTATTATTTTATTACTTTCTTAATATAAATATGATATAAATCACATTAAGATGTGATTTAATTCGCAAAAAATTTCCACAATTTTAAGAAAGCAACACATCTGTTGCATAGTAGCAATAAAAACATTTTTTTTTTATTAATATTATTGTTATTATTTATCTTTGTTATTATATTTAGAGAAGGATGACAAGTCCAAGTATAAGTAGATTTTTATTAAACAAGTACAAGATAAATGATTGTGTATATGCATTTACTTATAGCAATATCAAAAATGTTTTCAAAAAAAAAAATTGTCGAGAATTGTATACTAAAAAAGAAACAAACGAGTTCGTGAAATTTGGCACGTTCCATCTGAATGAACCTTAGCAGTGATATTGGGCAATGAAAGCATTTTATTTTTATTATAGTTTCTACACGTCTGCACACATATATTCACATATGTTTAATCTCATTTAATCTTGAGAAGTTCAATTGTAGTAGAACTCTACCTTGAACCAGGAATGGTTCATTCAAGACTTGAAGTTTAAAACAAATAAATAAAACAAAACTGCAATTAAATTGATTTACAGAAAAATAAACGATGGACATCATTAACATTTCATAGTTGAGAATATTCCTCTTTGTTTAAAAATAGTCACTTTTATTTTCATTAATGTGTGGCGCAAATATTTAAATAAATATATTTAAAAAAAAAGCATCAGAAATGATAATGAAATCAAAACAAAACAAAAAAAAAAAAACAAAAAAAAGAAGAAGAAAAAATAGATTTATTTACGAGTAAACAAGAGTTAAAAATATAATTTTTACTGAGATGATTATTATTGCGACATTTTTGAAGCATCGTTTCACTTCATTTCACTTATCTACGCCGTGTACGTATACATACAGACAGAAATTCAGAAATTTTAATATAAAAAAAAAAATGTGTACATTCATTAAAATTATATCACGTTTTCTTTTTCAAGATTATTGTATTTTTTTTGTTTTTTTTTTGGTAATTTATATGATAATAAAATCAATTAAGCTCTCTTCGGTTATACAGAATAAAAGAATGAATTTGTTTCTCATAAAATTAAAAGCTATGAATTTTCATTGATTGAAATAAAAGATGAAATCAATTCAGTTGTTTGAATCACAAGCATCAATGAGACATCAATTCATATGCAAAAAAATTAAATTAAATAAAAATATAAATACAAAATAATTTAGCGATTGAATCAATTGATGAGATTTGCTTTTTAGAAATAATAATTTTTAAAAATAATAAAATTTTTCTATAAATAGAATAAAAAATAAAACAGAGTTTACTATGCAAAATTGCATGTCAATAATTGAGTTTATTTTTATATATATATATTGAAAGATTTCAATAATTCATTTATATTAAATTAATTAAAATTTGCAATAAATAGAATGAAAAAAGAAAACAGAAATAAAAATAGTTATATGCCATTAAAAATCGCATGCAATTAACTTGAAAGAGATTACAAAATAATGTCGGTCATTCGAACTTTCTGAGCCTGACAGAACTTGCAAATACACAAATAGTTATAGGATTAAAAGTTGCAAAAACATTTTATAAAACTTTCCATTAATGAGTAACAAAAACATTACCAACGAAGTTTTCTCAATGTGCATATCAGAATGATGTCCATAATTCAAGATTTTAAAACGAAAAAGTAGAAACACCTCAACTCAGCATCATTAGACAGTAGCTAAAAATTTCCGAAACTATTAGACCATTTCTAAATAATCGTTGAGAACTGAGAATTGATGCTGTTGAAACGATTTGAGTTGTCTGTATTAATTTTTAATACTAAGAGCGTTCGATTTCTAACTATACTGCTTATTCTATTTAAGAATACAACGATCTAGTTTGTTTTTTTGAAGTGAAACTTCTTTAGCGGGGCTGTGAATTGAGAATTTTGAAACATCAAAATGCAATGGAAACTAATGCCTGGTTTTCACCATGTCAAATTCAATCAAATTTGCCTACATGTTGGTAATTTCATATAGAAAATTCTCTATTTCTCTCTCTCTTTGACATGAAATATGACATACTAAGAAACGAAGTTATGCTGTTGTTAGTGTTTAGCGAACGAGGTCATATGGGGATCGGCTACATACATTCAAGTAGAGAGTCGATTTCTCGTAGTTTTGTCCCATGTGCTTTAGTGAGAGAGCTTGATTTCATATAACTGGACTTTCCTCTCATGTGTTATATACGTGTACTACGTCGTGTTTGTGCCAATACGTGTAGAGAGAATCAACAGAAGAAAAGCAGCAACAACAAAATAAAGAGAAGAAATGTTTTCTAATAATTTTCAAATAAACAACAAAGTTGCACTTCTACAGTGAGTGCATGCAGACACATAATTTTAATACTTAAATGGAGAGTAATGAATCAAAAATATTAATTATAAATCTAGTTTTCATTTTAAATATAGCAAATATAGAAATAAAGCTAGAGTTTTCTTTTTTATTATTTTCTAGGGAAAAAGGATAATTTCTTTATTTCTGAAAATTTTGAATGTTGATTATATTTTTTAATTATTATTATTATTTTTTTTTTTGTTATGAAATAAAATCACCTAAAAATTTTTAATTATGTTGACTATGTACATATAAATATCTTAAGCAATATATTTGTGTGTATGTGTTATTTATATTTAATGTCATGAAAGATAAAAGAGCAACGAACTGAAATGCAAGGTCGGTCGAATCTAAGCTCAAAATAAACATGGTTTTTTTTTCAAGACTTTTTAACTGAATAATTAATTGCAATATGATAATATTATTTGATATATGAAGGAGAAAATTAGTTAATGAACAGTCAATATGAAAAGGTGTATGCAGCAGTGGAAGTCTATTTAGATGTGTATATGAATAATTTGTAAGAACAATAGGTATTTTTTAAGTGCATAGCCGTGCATGAAGTTAAAATAGCTATACATCCATCTTTTATATTTGTATAAATTTTAAAGCACAAAATTTTGCTTTCGAGATGTGCATGACTGTGCACATAATTCAAAAAATTTGAAAATTTGCATTTCATGCAATTAAAAACTAAATATTTATAGAATTCGCTGCTTAACAAGTATGCAAGTAATGTATAAATAAAAGTTTGGTGCAAAAATAATACACTTGACACTCGTTATTAATTGAAATTGGGTCTAGGTCTTTTGAACACAAATTTAGCATTTATATAAATCATACAAAAAAAAAAAAAAATTATAAATTTGGTAAAAAAAATTTATAAAAAATGTGAAAAAATGCGAACGACCATTTAATTCTCAATATATTTCAGTGAAAGAAGAGGAGTAGAAATGCGAGTGCACAGTAGGACAAATTGCGTAAATTTTGTGATAAAATTTATATTACTAAAATATATAATATATAAATATAAATATATTTCTTGAAGTTTTGGAGTTCGCAATAAATTTTTTAATTTAAAAAACAGTTACAGAAGATTGGCACAGTGGTGGCTTAATGGTGCGGGAGAAGGAAGCAAGTGCAAATCAAACATAACAAAGACCAAACAAGTTATTGAGAGTTCTCTCAAGATTTTCGCAGAACGCACAGAGAGCCAGGAAAATTTTCAATGAGTAGTAATGACAAAAAAGTTAGCAAGAGTAATAATGAGCGAATTCAGGATAGAAAGCAGGTCTTTATGCTACGACCCACCGATATGTTTTATAGATTTTATTAATTAACATTGAGCTAGAAACCTTGATTTTAATTTTGAATATTTTTTCAAAATTGTATACACCATGCATTTCGAATTTGAGGCGCTATGGCCTCAAATGGACGGACACGCAATTTGTTTTCTTTATTTATATAACATTTTGCGATTTTATGATACTGTAAAGTCACGTTAACAAAAAAATAAATAAATAAAATAAAATAAAAAAAAAACTCTCACTGCCACCCAACCATGTGTTGATTTCATTTCAATGGAATGTCACTTTACTCACAAAACAATAAATTATGCCAAATCAAACATACATACGAAAATTTTCAATATATTAATTTAATCTATGTAATTTTTTTACATCAAAATTAAATCAACATGCATAATTTTTCATTATTTCTTTTTTTTTTTTTTTTTGCAGACAATAAACCAAAACCTGAAACAATTGAAATATTTTCTGTGAAAATTCGTGATAATGGTACAGTTAAAATGATTAAAATGTCACTGGAGGACATTTGGAGCCATGGCTGGGAATTGAGAATAAATAATTTTGCTGATAAAGAGAAACAAGCGCATAATGAAAAGGACATACGCAATCAGGTGTGTAGTTAAACATAATAAATGTATACATATAAAAATATTTAAATCACAAAAGGTTGGGAATTGTATAAAATTTCATTTGAAGTATTTGAATTTATCAGAAAACTAATGCATTCTTTCAATCAAATCATAATGAATGGGAATTGAAAAATGTAATGAAACAAATATCATATATAGAAGAAAACTATTAGTTTCCTTCAATCAAATCAAAAACGTAAGGAATGAAACAGAAATAACATTCCAAATATACTTTAGAAGAAAACTATGCTATGATTTTTTTTTCAATAAAATTCCAAATGATTGGGATTGGGAAAACTACAGAAAATACAAATAATTTATAAGAAAAAGATTGCATTCATTAAATCAATTAATCAAAAAATGTATAAAAACAAAAAAGATAACTTAGAAAAGAGAATCATTCTCAATTCATTTTATAAATAAAAGATTGCATTCTTTCAAACAATTCAAATCGTAAAAAGCTGGGAATGAAAAACTGGATATACTGTGCAAATTTTGAACATTCCCAAAAACATTTGACAAGAAAGAATGCATTAGTTGTGATTGATGATTTTATTCGAATGCAGCTCCTCATATAAATAATGTATTCTTTAATATCTCAGTCAACCAAATGAATTTGTCGTCTGGTGTGTTTATCTCCGTATTTGCAATCTTGCAAATACAAAAAAAAGTAATTTAAAAATATTATTTCAAAGTTTCAAAAGATTCTAATATCGTTCTTTTTCTTTCTCACTCACTTTTCAACAACAACAGGTGTCCTTTGCACGCAAAGCTAAGCAAAGTCTATGGAATAATAATAAGCATTTCGTGTATTGGTGTCGCTATGGCCATCGTCAACAAGACGTTCGAAAGAGACAGGTAATAATAAAGATACAGCCGAGTTTTGAATTTAATAGATACTAACAATGAATAATTACAGATGTCAGAATGTGTTAAATGGAATAGCGTTGGCATGAATGCAGGCATGCTGCTTGTGATGAAAAACCAAAAATCATTTTCAAATTCAAAGTAAAAGAATGCTAAGAATGACACACACACACCCACACACACACACACATACACATATGCCAGCATTTTTAAGGCAATCATCAATCAATTAATAAAAATACTAGTGCGCTTCACTCAATCATTATCATAATTGTGGTGGTGGCGTTTATATATAACGAATCATCGAACGTCGAACACTAACTCGATCAAAATAATGCAAAAAGTGGTGCTCAAATCGAAAAATGAACGTGATAAGATAAACGTAATTAAGCCTCAATATAAATGCAAGTATTACCAGAAAACACAAAACAAACAAAAAAAAACAAAAACAAAATTGCGCAGAAATTTTATAAATTTCAAAAGCAACGAACTGAATTATAAAAGTATTACAAAACCAAGTAATCATTTATCATTTTGTTGTAAGTGTGTGTGTGTGTGTCGATAAAAAATTTGAGGCTTAAGAATTAAAGCAAAAACAAAAAAGAAAAAGCAAAAAAAAAAAAAAGAAAAAATCATAAATCGCGCCTTGTTGTTTATTAGATTGCCGAAATTAATGCAAATTTTCATATTGGCTCTTAACTCGCCATGACTCATATCCCACCCCTACTCCTCGCTCATATATTCATTAAATTGCTAAGACACATCACCTGAACATTTGCGCGCTCATCTCACTCTCTCTCGAACACAGAGAAAACAGAAAACAGACCAGAGTTGTAATTTAGTACTGATTACTTTTCGTAATGTAATTACATTTGATATGAGAGATTTATTATACAAGTTTTACTTAACTTCATTACTTTTGGGTAACTTAAGTAATTAGTAATCAAAATTTTAATTATGCAGTTTCAATTTCTTAAGATTGCTTGTGTTTATTTCATGATTACTTTAAAAAAAACCTACTCTACAATTTGTTGATTACTTACAATATTTTGTTTTTAACACAAGTTTTTCTAAGTAAACTATAAAAGAGTTAATTCTTTTTGAATTGCTAGTGATTATAGATAAGATAAAATGTAATCGAAAAGTAAAAAATATTCTAATTACTTTCGAATTACAAGTAAGCATTTGCAATTCAACAATTTCGATTCATTCAATTAAAACAAAAAAGTAATCAATCAAAAAAAAAACCAATTACTTTTCGATTACTATTAGGCAATCATTTTAAAGTAATTTGGGTTCCTTGGGTCGATTTAAAAAAATCTAATTACTTGAGCTGAACACAGTAAAAGTAATCAAGTAACAAAAAAAAAAAAAAAACTAATTACTTTCGCATTGCTACCAACTAATCAAATGTAATTAAACATTTCTCGATAGTCTGTACAGTAAAATTCAATTAACTTACAATTACAGTAATCAGTAATCAAATGATAAATAATCATTACGTGCAATAGTAATTATGTAAAATTTTATAGCTTTGGCCACAAGCAACTAACAAATACTACTGTGAACATTTTGGAAGAAAAAAGACTTATACTTTATTATTTTTTAATTTTAAAAACGTTTGTGTTTTTTTGCAAAAACCATACGTCCTCTTTTTTTGTTGTTGTGAATATATATACATATATTTAAATTATATATATATATATACATATACATATGATACATAAATGCAGCAGCATAAATTTAAGCATTAAAAAAAAATTGAAGAATTGTGAAAAAAGAAAATATCTACGATATCAATGCTAGTTAAAATCGATGTGATTTGTTATATTAGGTACGAAATAAATATTATTATTATTATTATAATGTATAATTAATTGTAATCTGTAATTGTATTTAGAAATATAAGAGTGCAAGAAAAGCAAAATCGCTTTTATCTTTAAACTGAATTGAAAAATTGTATTTGTATTTAGTTATGTAATTGAAATAGCGTTTAAAGGCGGCAGCGCTATATTAACTATGATAAATTAAAAATTTATATGCTGCTTTTATTATTTGTTAATCGATATTAAAACATTTTGCTGTCAAAGCTAAAGCAAAATGCTTTTACTTTTTCATTAAGTCATCGTCGATTGATCGTTTCGACTTTGAATTATTCTAATACATATAAATGAAAAAATGTTGAACTTTTAACATACATGCATACATATAATAAAATATAAACACTTGTTTTTCTTTTTTATAAATAAATATAAAAAATTTTTTGTGTTTTTTACTTTTGCAAATACTTGAAGATGGAGAAAATATTTTGACTTTGAATAAATAATCACTACATAATTAATTGAATACAGAAAAAACTTCAAAAATAAATGAGATGAAAATAAGTAAGTAAAAACTAAATAAATAAGTAAGATTCTAGCTCAAAGAAGTTATAATTATAAATAGTTGGCTGTGCATTTTGATATTATTTTTAAAAAAATATAATTGCACTAGCTCCGCTGCGGAAGCTCTCTCTTTAAGATGGGCCAGATGTTTAACCCATTATGGATGAGCGGGAACCAAAGTATATTGATCAAGAAAGTTACTTGAGAAACAAATTGTTTTTGAACCTGGCTCAGGAACGGCTCAGCGACAAGGTGCCATAGGCATTACTGGGTTAACTTACAACTAACTTAGTTAACTTTGGTTATCAGAAGCAGTGGCAGACCTAGGATTTAGGGAGGGCTCATTTTGTTTGATTATAGAATAATTATGAAACCAATGACTAGACCAAAATCCCATCTAAAAGCTAGACCGAAATCAGACCAAAACTCAGTTTTAAAAGGAAACTAAATTCAAACCAGAAATCAGACCTAAAATTGGTCTCCAATTCAAACCAAAAATAGATCGAAATACAACAGAAAATTCAGCCAACCAAAGTTGAGTGCAAAAATCAAATCAACATTAGCTCAAGGTTTAGACCAATATCAAAACAAAACCCAGTTGAAAAGGAGATCAAATTCAAACCAAAAGTCTGTCTAAAAAGAGACCAAATTCAGACCAAAACTTAGTCTTAAAGGAGCCCAAATTTAAATTAGAATTCAGGAAAAAATTCAGACTAAAATTCATACCGAAACTCAAATCTAGTTCAGACAAAAATTCACCATAAAATACAGACCAAAATCCAGTTGAAAAGGAGATCAATCTCAATTTAAAAAGTAATGAAAGCCAACTCAAAATTCGAACTAAAATTCAGACTAAAATTCAAAACAAATTCAGAGCATGAATTAGACCGAAACTCATATAAAAACCAGACCAAAAAAAAAAAAATCAGATCAAAATGAGATTAAAATTGAGACGAAATCAAACCCAGAGGAAACTAAAATTCAAATCAATTTTAAACAAATAATTAGACTGAAAAGCGAGTTCAAAATAAAATTAAATTCCGACAAAAAGTTAGTCCTAAAACTGACCAAAATTCAGACGAAACCAGACCAAAGCTCAGTCCAAAAGAAAATTAAATTCAGATGAAAAATCAAAGTAAAAGGATCCCAAAGTGAAAAACCATTAAAACAGTATTCATATTTTGGGGGGATGGGGAGTCTGGAATCTATAGTACTCCTCTGTATTAAGAGAATGATTCCAGCCTTACCATTTTAGGGTTAACGACTCTAAAATCTAGCTTTAACTAATTTTTTCAAGATGAAAAAAGAAAAAAAAAACTGAAAACACCGACCGCCTTAGGTAATAACCATGACTTTAACATAATAGGACGTTTTGTCATGGCTGACCCTTCTTCAAGTTGATTAATGGCCTCTGAAGTCGCGGTATTGTAGTAAATATTATAAACTAGCTATAAGAATGCAGAGAATTACGTGATTCGACTATATAGAAACACCGGAGGAAGATCTACATATGTGCAGAACATTAGAAAGTATGAGTTATACTCCTTCAAGGCATTCAAAAATCAACTTTTAGAATGATGCCCTAGATGAACTTAAAACTCAGAACTACTAGTACTACTATTATGGCACAACAGCCCCTGGAGGACTGTTGTGTGAGTTATATTTATACAACATATCCATAATTCAATGTTTTCAGTCAAAAGCCTTCCGTCTTATCACAAAATCGGCATGGTACGTCACGAATGACATTTTATTCCATGATGATCTAAATGCATCAACTGAAGATCAAGAAATCCAATGCTGCAACTTGATCGCTTAGGAATCAATTCAAATGCACTTGCGAAGTTGCAAAAGGATTTCTTCTGAGGAGCTAGAAGTCTCCGAATTTTTATCTTATCTGATTCTTCATATGGATTCTTTGTCTTTGGATTATATGATCTTGACTATTATGTATTTTTTCTTAGTTTATTTAGTGTTTAAGATGACTTTTAAAGAGATTATATAAGACTAGAAATTCCTTAATATTGACTTGTGTGAACTATTTTAATAATCCCCAGTAATTCCCTTTGACTGAGATTGAATTAGGCATCCAGCCAGAAAGTATGCTTACATCCTAAACTTGAACTTCGAATCAAATCAATAAAGTGGTTGATGAAGTGGGGTACTCGAATGATATATATAAATTTATTGATGCGTAGAATCAACGTGGAACTGCTCAGTCTGCATTTGTATTTTAGTCAAAGTCAAGAAATAACAACAAATATGGTAAGCACTCACCTCGCGCAGTAATCCAAAAAGCACATCTGTTGAAAGCGAACGTTCGTGAGCTTCGTCCATTATAATTGCTGAATAACCATCCAAATCTGGATCTCTTAAACTTTCGCGCAGTAATATACCATCAGTCATGTACTTGATAACGGTTTTCTCGGAGGTGCAATCTTCAAAACGTATAGCATAGCCCACTTCCTCACCTGTAAGTATAAAAAGTTAATTAATTTGAAAACCATTGAGAACACCACCTATAAAACTTACCCAATTTGGTGTTCATTTCATCGGACACACGTTTCGCCACTGACATGGCTGCAACACGCCTCGGTTGCGTGCAACCAATCATACCAAAATTACTATAACCATCTTCGTGCAGATATTGTGTCAGTTGCGTTGTCTTGCCACTGCCCGTCTCGCCCACAATTATGACAACGGAATTTTCGCGAATCACATTCAGCAGCTCTTGGCGCGCTGCAAATACGGGCAGATAACGACGTTGCTCCGATATTGTTTTCTTGCGAGCAAAATCACTCTTGCCGCCTGAATCTTGATCGCGCATATGATCTGCAAACTTTTGATCTCGGCGATAATCGGCCGTGTCGGTATCCTTATTGAATTTCTCATCTTCATCTTCTATTTTCTTTTCGATACCCATTATGTTACCTAGTTTGGTGCCGCTCAATTCCCAATGTTTCTTTTGCGCTTTGCGTCGCTCTTTTTGCTCGCGATATACACGTACCAGTGCGCTTCCCTTGCGCGCAATCAAAGCCATATCGGATGTGGGATCTTTGACGGGGATTACCGGTTCTGGCTGCTTGGTGAACACAATGCGTCCGTCCAGGAAGGGTGGTATAATATGATGCACCAAAAGATGCACACGCTCTAGTGCCTCCTCGTCAAAGTCCTCGTTCACATTGATGGACATGACCACACCTGATGTGAGCATTCGATTACGTTCCCACAGCTCGTTGTCTTTGTTGTTTTGACGCTGCTGGGCACTGATGCGTTTTGTACGCTTCTGCTCGAGGATTTCTTCGCGTTTTCTGAAAAATTAAAATAGGGAAAAGTTAAAAATTGTAAAATTTTACGATGAAAAGAAAAGGAAACCTGAAGTAGTCCGCATTAGCACCAGCGAATGGATTATTCTCGTCATCGTAACCTTCATCAATGTTGTACCATTCACGATCCAGCCTGCGCTGCTCTTCCTCCCACATATCGCGATCCTCCTCACTATCACCCCACGGCTGGCGAGTGCTGCGCCCAGTTGCTGGCGTTGCACCGGAACGTTTGCGATCATTGGCCCAAGCATTGTAGTTATGTGCTGGAGTGGGTCGTGGTGTGTCGTCTGCGTACTGACGATCACGCCGCGAGCGACTACCGCTGGCAAATCCACTGCTGTTGCTGCTGCTTCGCATAGACCATTCCGAACGTTCAGAACTAGCATACGATTTGGGAGTAGGAAAATCCCATGATGACTTTTTCGAATGCGATAACGAACGTTCGTCGTCCTCATCCCAGGAACTGCTTGACATTGACAAAATCGGAGTGTGTGGCTCGTCTTTGAAGCGCGGTGTTCTCACACTGCGTGACGATGATGACGACTCACGATCACGGCGCTCTGAATGACGACTGCGGTCGCGACGGTCACGATCACCGCCTCTGTCGCTACGATGATCTCTGTGTCTTTCGCGATCACGTCGTCGTTCCCGTTCTTTGTTTCTGTCACGATGACGACTGGAAGAATTGTCGCGCGTACCACCACCACTCCCGCCTCCTCCATCTTTCTCGTAATCACGAGTGGAATAGCGCACACCGCCCTTGTTGCGATCCCTTTTCACATGCTCGCGCAAACGTTCACGGGCTAATTCAGATACGCCTCCTGTATGCGTGGGCGTCTCATCTTTAGATTCTCGCAATTGCCGACACAATTTGTGAAGACTTTGCGTATCGGGTTTCTTAAAGGCGAATTCGCCTACAGTCGCTATAGGAGTTGCTGCCGCTGCAGCTCTACGTTCATCATCGTCATCATATTCGTTATCTTTGAAGGAAATGCGTCGATCTGCTTCCTCACGTTCTTTACGGCGCTGTGCAGCCAACTTGTCCAAGCCCAGTATAGAGGGTTTGGGCACTTTGAATTTGCTTTCGCTTCCTTCCTCCTTGGGCTTTTTCAATATGAGCCCACCACGCATTCCACTGCTCGTTCCCTCTAGACGATGTACTCCATCATCATCATCGTCGTCGTCTGCCATTAATTTACTTATTTTATTTGATTTTCTTTACTAGTTTCCAATTTAGTTTCTATAAAATTCACGAAAACGTTTTAAAAGCGCCACCGGTGCCACTAACTAATCGCGAACAGCTGTTCTTGACAATCAGTGGTGAATTATAATTTTTGCACGGTTGCCTTTTTATGTATTAGCCGTGAATATGAATACTGGGAATATTAATGTAGAGTAGAAAAGTCTTTTGGCGTAGAATTGAGCAATATATTTTTTTTTTACTTTTTTGATGTATTCGAATTTGAAGAAATCGCTTAAGAAATTTATGAAAACAAAAAGTATGGAAAATGAAACTTTTACATTCAATCGCATTTCTTTGAATATATCAGCAATGTTCTAAATTTCACTTTAGAGTGAAATTGAAATCGTAAGTGAAATGCAGAACATGGCTGTATCGCTTCAATACCAATGATGTCGCACACTTTTATGATCACATATGAAAATAGACCTCAAGACTCAGATTCCACTTCAATGAACTTGTTCTCTATTTCTTGTTGTTTTTTAGCAATAGGCTTTTTAATGAGGAGTGCTAAAAATTATTGAAAACATTCAAAATTTAAATTGTGATGTTTTTCATATTATGCCTCACTCGTCACACTCCCCCCCTCACATTATCGTTTTGTCAATTCGCTACGACATTCATTGTCTCATATATATCCAGTATCATCTACTTTTTAAGTTATATTGAATTCACTACAGTATGTTTTCAATTCAATAATGATTTAGGGTAAAACTAGGCTGTTCTAGCACCTCTGTGTTGACCTGATCATATGTTGGTACATTTGATCTTCTAAATAACTAATGCCAACTTTATTTAGCTTTGCAGTATCATGCAGAAAGTGATGAATCGCATCCGTCTTTCGTATGAGTAACTTTCTAAAGAGTACCTAATAGTAATTTAGCTTTGATTATTCTCTCTTAAAACAAGTTAAATTATCTTCTTGGTTACAGGCCCAAGCTTTATTAAAGTATGATTACAATTGACGTACATAAATAACACTAATATATAACATCACCGAAAAAATAAAATGCATGAATAATACAATAACAGACTTAATGATATGTTTAATGTAACTAGTACAATTTTCAGAAATAAGTACAAAACTATGGTATTATAAATGCTTCCAGAGTACATATGTATGTAAGCGTATCTAACTAAATGGAATAGCTAAATGCAATCAGAATTCAATTTTATAGAAGCATTCATTTGCATCGGGTTTACAGTGATCATATGGTTTTATCATAACTGCTGGGTTGTCCAGTTGTTCTGCGCGTATGCACGCACAACGAAATGTATCGCTTCCGATCATAAACAACTTACGAGGATGGCCCACCCAGTCACGTTTCCCGCCGCCACTCGTCGTGGTACACCAGACACGTGTTCCTTTCTCTTCTGACCACTCAATATTACAATCAGGATAAATTTCACGTAGTTGATCTGTTGCAGCTTTAGCATCTTTCGCTTGTTCCATCAACGCTACATATTTGTGATAATAGTTGGTGGGCGTACCGTTGACATCATAGAACCGTCCAATTACTTTGCCTTTATAAATGTAATCCTTATCATAGAATCGTTTCCAATTGTCTAACGAGAGCAGATCGCTTGACTGCAATTGCAGCACATCGCTTGATTTTTCCTCGTCGAAATTTTCAAAGTCCCCAGTAATAAATGAAACGGAAGCATCACGGCCGACGAAGAAATTATAGTCGCAGCCGGGTCCATAATGCTTGATACCTTTGGTCACATCGTAAACATTGCCTAAGAGCGCCAAATACAAAGGAGAATCATCTTCTCCATTGTATTTGGCCAATTCAGCAGTGGTGAAGATTTTACTATCCAGTTGTGTTTGGGAGCTTTCATAATGCACTGGTATGGGTTCTTCCTGTGCCCATCCAATCCACTGCACAATTTGTGGGTAATAAATTCCGGCAAGAACAGCGATTATAATTAATAAAAATTGCACATGAAAAAAATGTTTTAAAAACTCAAACATTATTACTTCTTGTTTCTTTTCTAAGGCACTTGTTTAAGCAATAACAGAAAAAAATAATTTGGGCAAAAGCGAATACTTAAATATAAAAGATTAAACAAAAAATTTAATTGACTATTTGCGTGGACAAAATTTTGTAAACAAAAATGTCGAGGAACAGCTGATGCGATAGGTGAATAAATAGTTTGTTGTGGTGAGCTTGCGTGTAAGTGTCAAAATCAGTGCTGCAATGCAAGTTTTTCGTTTTGATTTTCTACGACTTTAGTCATAAGCAACTTTTTCATCGACCAATGTAGCAGGGTTTAAAATCTTAGCATTCCCAAATATATACACCTGCGGTCACGCACATCTTACCACTTAATTTCTCGCATAATTTTCAGCTTATTTATGGACCATATTCTTGATTTTTTAGACATGTGTTCAATAGACAAATTTCAAACATTGTTTTACAAAATCTGGTTGAGTCAATGCCTGCTCGAATCGAAGCTGTTATTGCATCCAAAATCTGGTCGACATCTTATTAAATTTAAGATTATAATATTTATTTAGCTAATGTTCAAGAAAACAAAACACAAATTTTTTTAAATTGTTTAAAAATTGAAAAATTTTGGAAAACGAAATAAATATATGAAAATCAATATTATCATTTTTTTCATTTTATATGAAAAGGACGAAAAATACTCATTTGAAATTAATAATATTTTGTTAAATGGCGTATCTATTAAACACACGTTTAAAAAACTATGAATGTGGTCCATAACATAACCAAAAATTAAAAAATACAACACTTTAAGCTCCCTTTAATGTTCTAGCATAAGTTTTGGTGTTTTATTTATTAAAAACTTTCTTTAAAGTGAAAATATTGTTCGCCTGTGAGAAAATACTATCATTACCATTACCTGCGTACTCTTTTAACAGTCGTTTACGTAGTTTGATGTTTTTCAACCGAGATAATGACAAATCGTTGACTAACCATAATCTTGCATATTAAGATCATCCCATATTAGTCTAAACAAAAATTTAATACCAAGAGGAATAATTGATACAAATATTTTAAATATTTCAGGATACAAAGACATGCAAAATAAGCAAGCGCGCTCAAAATATGCAAAAATTACTAAAATATGCAAAAGAAGCACGCACCATGCAAATGCCTAGAATTATCTTCTCTGGTTATCACATTATGTGACGAGTGCAGAAGATATTCGTTTTAGTTCTTTCTTTTACCACGCTCTACGTTCTCATTTCGTCATGTAACATGTGCAACACTTATCGTTTTGTATAAATTTAACATATTTCACTTTATTCTTAACATACAACATTAAAAAAATATAAATAAAATAATTTTAACATTTAAATTTTTTCGGATAACTTCAAATTTACTCAAAAAAATATATATAAGTAAAGTCCACATGTAAAAAGATAGCAAGTTTTTCCAACTTTTTTATTTTTTAAAACTTTGCTACAGGAAAACGATTTTTCGATTCATTCAAATGAAATAAGTTTTATTTGATTTTGCTGTCAAAATTAACCAAACATAATTTATCTCTTTAAAACTTTTTTCATCTAACGTATCCTTTACTGAAACCTTTATTTTTTTCAAATGGACAAACCATTGAATAAGGTATAAAAAATCAGTTAAAAAAACTGCGCTTATATAACTAAAATTTATTTATTGAATTTTTGAAAATTTTCAGAGCAATGAATCGAGCATTTCAACAACAGGCACAACTGGATCACCACCATTTTCAGATACTATGGAAAATAATGTCAAATACATGAAGTAAGTGCACGCAATAGTGTTTAGTTCGCCAACAATCAATATTTATTCTTCATGTGTGTTTCAGTTTGAATTTTATTGATAATTCTGAGTCATCAAGCCAGGCAAAAGAAGCGGATTTTCAAAAAATTCCTTTACGTGAGTAGTTGATTTAAAAAAAAAAAATAAATTATAAACTCTACTGTTCCTTTGTTACTCATGAATCCGTTTGTTTCAGAAACTTTTGAAGCACCCAAAACAGCAAAGCCTCCACCAAGTAAAATATTACCGACCAATATTCAGTTGCCCGGCAAACATGATACACCAAAAGTTGATCCAGTTTTACAAGAGAAAACACTTAATGAAATGGGATTCAAAACTAATGAAATTCAAGGGTGGGAAGACATTGTGCAACCACCAAAAGAAAATCTCTATAAACTACTTAAAAATATGATAGACAATCATATCAAGCCTAATGTTCAAATACGTATCGGAGGCGTAACGTTCAATTGCCACATGATGGTATTGCAATGTTATTCAGATTTCTTCATGGAATGTAATAATGAAGTGTTAATACAATTACCCGAAGAGAAGATAACACCTGGTGCTTTTATGATGGTTTACGATTGGATGTTGGCTGAGGAGCCGCTGGTACAGCGTGAAGGAATTTTGGAGCTTTTCAATGCCGCCAACTTTCTACGTATTAAGAATTTGGTCAATCAATGTTGGTTGTGTCTCGACGATGATGTCCGCTTTCGGGAGGATACCGCTTTTCTGCTTTATTTGGAGGCACGCAACTATGGTTTAGAAAGCTTAGAACAACTGATGCTGACGCGTATTTGCAAGTTCTTTTTGACTTTGGTGGCATCAAAAGAGTTTTTAGAATTGAATATGAAAGAAATATGCACATTGTTGAGTTCGAACACGATCGGCGTAAACTCAGAAATTGAGGTGAATACAGTTTTAAATTAATGGAGGTTTTGTATGGTTTTATACTTTTTCTAGTCCGCTTTCAAAAAATTGTTTTGTTTTTGGTTATATACTTTCATCTGGTTTTGCAAGATTGGCTAGTTACCGTTCGTTGATAAGCTTACTTAGAGATATTTATACCTGTCTTTTTTGAGTTGATCTCAAACAATTTAGGAGAAATTTGGTTTAAAAGAATAGTTATTTATTATTACAATTGAAAACTAGCGACTTCGAGCGCAAGTGGGCGCTGAAAGGACTTTTATGCTCTAGTCCTTTAGCCATACTTAGAACATAATTAGCATTCAATTTTCGTTTATAGATAGTCGAATTTGAAGAAGTAAAAAAGATTGATACATAGGAATGATTTTCGTCAAATTTATTTAGTTTGGTATAAAAAGGATGTCATTTATCTGTGTTTGGTCGTGGTGAATGAGTTTGAAATGTTCAAATATGAACAGTAGAGATTGCTTGAAATGTTTATTTTTACCACATGTTCCACACAATCTTTATTCTAGCTAATTCTTTTCGAATCCTTTTCTTCACATCTAAAGCTTTAATGGGGTTTATGCTTAATGGAACTGATTGAAGGAAGAATTTGATTATGTAAAAATTCCCAGCAGTTTAATATATATGATAAAATGCTTTCCATCTCAAGTCGATTTAGGCTGTTTTTCCTTATTACCACAAAAATATTAACTTAGGTTTTTTTCAGTTTTTCCCCTTTGCCAAGTCCGAAATTTCGTGTAAAAGGAGAAAAATAATGAATATAAAAAGGATATGAAAAGATGCTAAACTTTTCCGTTTTGTGTTGAAGTCTTACGTAATCAAGAATTTAACATAAATATTATTTATCGAGTCCCATTAAAAAGATGTACTGAAAAGGTTAAGTTTCGGTTTCCAAAGGAAGACAAGTAAAATATTTTGAGGACATCACAAGTCATCCACAAACCTAAGGCTAGACTATGGATACTCTCAATGGGATGACACTAATTAATTACTAAAATAATACTGCATTCATAAATCAGAGAATTGTTTCTTGATTGATTACTTATTAATCGCTATCAAAGTAATAATTTATGATATTCCTTTCCAATTCAATTAATCTTGATTATGACTTTTATATCACAAGCTAAAAATGGTTAACTACCTGCATATTCCAATTTCATTAAACTCACTAATTTCATATTTATATTGGTTAGATTTTCATGTCGGTTGTACGTTGGTTAAGTCACAATTGGGAAGAAAGAGAAGCTGAAATGCTGAATGTCATTAAGTGTGTACGTTTTAGTCTTATGCCACCATGGTTTCTTGTGACGCTAAATAAAAACATCGATTGTATAGAGATCGATCGCATAGCTAGCCATCCGGAAGTCAAGAGAATGATCAACGATGGCATTTCGTAAGCTTAATATGTTTTCGTTCGCAATACTTAACCCCAAACCGAATTTCTTATGTACTACTTACTTTTTCCTTCCCACAGCTACACCACAACTCAACTGTATTATGGTGAGAATCGTGAAGAATTTCTACACTTTCTTGAGCGTTATCAATTGATCGCACCCACGCAACGCCAATGGGTATTCGATAAAGAGTGTAGTTATCATCACCGTCTCGAATGCCCAAACATGCAGTATGTAACATACAAATCGTTTTTGGAATATCTTGAAATGATACAAACAATTGGCAAAGATTACTGGCGTTCACTTGAAATGGCCAAAGGCATCGAAAAGTCAATGCAGTGCTGCGTTCGCTCTGATTGTCGCAAATTAAACAGTCAAAATTTAGTATGTTGAAGCCATATTTACTAATATTTTTTAATATATATTAATTCATTTATTTTATATTTAGTAGTGAAATGCTTGAAAATTGAAATAATATGAACAAAAATTTTCGTTGTAATTGCAATTTGGCATTAAATTTATTGTGATTCAACTTTTTTTATTATATTTATATCTACATACATATAATTAATTATATATAAAACAAATAAAAAATAAAACTTCAATAAAGCCAATTGAAAAACGGATCTTTTTGTTTGTATTGCAGGCGTCCGCGTTACTGATGAAGTGCCGCGATCAGGGTGTTCAAGTTGAGTCATCAATTAGGTCGCGTAAAGGGATGCCAGCAAAAGGTGAGTGAGTAATTGTGGGTTTCTCGTTTTTCTGATCTTGTGAATCTCATAAAATCATACTAAAATTAGTAAGGAAAAATTACAGCAGCAGTGTATTGTAGTATAGATGAATATCCACATAAGGGGTTATTTAGTGGTTAATTAAGTTGAACTAAGTTTAAACCGCCAACATTGGCTGTTTAAGCTAAATTTAAATTCATCTGGAAATTGGCTCCAAGTCGTAGAAGGAACTGTACATAAGTTTACGTTCGGAAAAGTATTATGTTCTTGACTTTGGATTCAATCAAAGTGAAAGTATTAAGTTAGTATTAAATTCTGAACTACAGAGGCTATTACAAAGTTTCGTAGGACATATTATCAGAAAGATCGACATTTGCATTACATGAAAAATTCATTTTATATGAAAATTGAGCTAAGCTTAAATGCGAATATTGTTGAGTTCCGTCCATTTCTTAATGCTCATCTGCTACTGAAAATAAATCTGTTGCCAGATATCTTAATATTTAAAGAAGTTATAGTATGA
This sequence comes from Toxonevra muliebris, assembly GCA_963691655.1. Taxonomy (NCBI): domain Eukaryota; kingdom Metazoa; phylum Arthropoda; class Insecta; order Diptera; family Pallopteridae; genus Toxonevra; species Toxonevra muliebris. The sequence continues at coordinate 116,173,605 of OY829326.1, read as the reverse complement.
AAACAAAGAAAGGCGGCCGAGCATATAGACGGAAACTTTTCTATACGCCCGCAAAAAATGTAAGCAAAACCCTTTGGGTCTAGAGTATAATTATCTAAATCCTTCACGAATGCTGGTGTCAGTTGGAATCTTTTAATTTCCGTCGGAGACCATACAGATTTCTACGCCTACATTATTGGCAAAACAACTCAGTTTAGATAGGGGAATATTGCCGAAAATCCAAAGAAGTAAAACAAAGAACAATAATTTCAAAAGATACGTTTCAGTTGGGGCAAAAAGTACTGTTCTGTTCGGATGATATTTTCCATTTTATTCTTTCCTCATTGGCTGCACGTCTTGGTTGTATTACTTAAAATATTGATCATTTAGATAAAAATTTCAAACAAATTTAACCGCATTAATTAACTTTACATTAATCCCTTTTGGGTATGCGCAATGTATGGTATATCTAGCGGTGGCTTATCTTGTAAGAGGGATAAGTGTCCGCATAGGGTCCGGACTTTTGTAAAATGAGTCTTAGAATACAATTTTCTTTTGAGAGATGAACCTGGGAATGGTTGTCACTTAGCATTGAAACACATAGATTCTACCCAGTGTCGGTGGCGAAGTGTATGAATCAGTGTTGGGAAATGTAGGTATTTTGTACTTTTGGTTTTAAAAAGTACCGTAGTACTACCGTGACCTATTCAGAACCTATTTACGCTCATGGAAATACAACAAAATACCTGTATTTCATATAATATACTTGTCATGTGCATACTGTTTATTTTTACCCTAACGAGGAGTCACAACCCACCCTCCTTCCGCCCAATACGACCGAGGGGCGCATCTGCAAAACGCACAGATCGGTGACCGATGCAATCGCAGTTCGGACTGCATTGGTGAATGAAAACAATTTGCTGTTAACTTTAACAAACATCTTTTATATGACAATTTATGTATTTTTTCAATTTTTGATAGAAGTACCTTTTCGAGGAAAAAATAAATTTTCATACACAATTCGATAACATTTTTCAAAACCTCTTTCCTAATCCTGGTGCATCTTATTCAACTGCCATAACTTAAAATTTGTTGTTCGCAGATACGAGAACTTTAACCTATAGAGAAAGTAAAACGAATTTATCAAATATAACAGCTAATAAAAATCAAATCAAATTATCACCAAACCATCAAAAGAATGTACCTCCATCCATTTCAGTGGCTTACAGTCACGGTGCTGCAGATGAAATCGAACAGAATAAGCAAGAGCAGCAAACAGATGCACAGCACCATCCGCAATCGAAACACCGTCTACATAATCAATATCGATCACGTTCTCAGCAGCATATAAAATATGATACAAGTAAAACTGAAATAAAAGATGTATCTGTCCAAAAATCTCACTCTAGATGCACAGTCGTTCCAATGTCAAATCACAATAAAAAACAGCAGCATAATAATAATGAACATTTTGAATACGAAGAAATGCGTCAATATGCTGAAGTTGGCTGCGGTGGTAATATCGAGGAGATTAATGCCGCTGATGAACCCAAGAAAGCATTTCGTTCATCATTTGTATGCACAAAATCATCACAGACAATATGCGCTGTTGATAATAAAGCCGATGATAAGGAGCAGGAACAAACATTAGAATTCAATAAGAAACTACAAGAGCAACAACAATATATTGTTCCGGTTTATACCGGGCATGCTAGTTTGGTATCATCCGTTCAAGAGACCGAGTTTTATCAGTAAGTAGATTTTCGATTTTAGTCCTAAATAAATAGCTGTACAGAAATTTAGTTAATATCCAAGTGAGAATTTATGTAAAGAAGCAGACTTTTATGACTGTCCGAATAATGTTCGGCTAGTGTAAACGGTTACATTGGCAAACAAATGATGAATTCTTGGTGAGAGTTTGAATCAGTGTTGGAATGCCGGAAAAAAATTCAATATTGTTACATCAAGAAAACAGATTCCGTTACCGTTACTGGCATTCCGGTATTGTATTAATTACGTTTACGGTAATAACGCTGTTTATCAGCACACTTATCACATGAAATTGGTAGAAAAGTAATAAGATGGAAAATGCTTTTTTTGCGATTGGGTAGCTACTGCTCTTAGATATTGATATAATAAAAAGCAAAATAAATTTAAGAAGCTTTTTTATTCAACGACTTTGCTTTTGCCATAAAAACTTTGAATTCCCTCTTGTCTTCAGAGGTTAATAAGGCATAAAATATTAATGACTGCAAAAAAATTGTAACGAAATACGGGTAAAAAATTGGCATACCGTTATTTGGCTTTTTTCAAATAGGTTATTTGCAGTGTGACCAACTAAGCGCCTTTCCCACTGATTTTAGTGTTTTGTGAAAATTAAAACGCGGAAAAAAGTAATTTAGTGTTCAGCACGTTTTTTCAATTTAAAATATCTTCGAAAAATGAAAAAGTTTAAATGTATCGAGTTTTTTCGCACTTTTATAAGGGAAAAATGTAATGGTTTTTTTTATGAAAATACGCGTTTTAGTTGGCCACACTGGTTATTTGCGTTCCGGTATCCAACATTGGTTTGAGCATGTCAGAAGAATTAAGAAGGTAGATCCATTTTGACAAGTAAAAGGAACTTTGACAATTGGGAAAACATTTGTTTTGATATTTTTATTCTTTTTGCAAAAGCGTTGTATTTTCATAGTTCAATTTTTAAGTGAGAACTTATAGAAAATAATTTGCATAGTACTGCATGTACATAGGGATAATTAGTTCCTGCTTTTTATATTATTTTTTAACTCTTAACATGATCAAGATGTTTGCTTATAAAGACAACAATTTCAAATTGTTATTACAAATAAAATCTATAATTTAGTACTAAGTAGTATTAATAATCTACTACTAACTCCTTCTTTTGTACCCATTTCAAAAAAAATGCATCTCTAAAAAGTTCCTCTTACTTGTCAAAAGTTCAAAATGGCTACTTTTGGAAAAAATTCATCTACCTCTAAATACTTCTACCATGAGTTTGAGTATATTTGTGGAATACAGTGCTGCTGACATCTGTTCATTATGTTCCGATTGAAGATTTCTTAACTTATACACGTTAATAACACTGTACAACGGCCAAAAAAGCTCAAGAGTTTTGAAAGTTGATCTTATATAATTCAAGTACACTGAATATGAAACCTAAAATCCCCTTTTCATGACCAGCGAATAATTTTAAGTGTTTGATCTTAGTTATAATTTTAGGTAATGAGGAGGAAGGCAAAAAAAATAAAAAGCCAAAGTGTATTAACTAATTTCAAAATTATTGACCACGGTTATAAACAAAATCTGGCGAATTATTGTACCTGGTGTTAAATAAATTGATTTTGTCATTAATTATTAAATTGTCAGTGTTATGCATATCAAGTAATTGAGGCATACAAGAAAAAGTTTGATTAGGAAATCTACTCAATATTTTTTCAAATTTAAAGTTATTGATATCATTGACATTATTACACTTGTTAAAAAAGTTGACATGCATAAGGGCCGCAAAACGGTCAATTCTCATGCATGATGATTCCCTATATATCTTTTCAGCAGACACATGCTTGTATGAGTTACGAGCTCGCCTGATATTGGCAGTTGATCTTAAAACACCTCTTTCAAAGGTGCGCAATAATTCCAATTGATGGCTAGAGAGTTGAGGTTGTCTGGTCCATAGAGGGGCAGCATACATAAGAATCGGCCTTTTGTAAAGCTTATACTTGTTTGTTTTGATTCTTGTGTCAATTTTTTTATTCTTAAAAATTCTATTTAAGTAAAATTTTGCCCCTCTGGTTTTTTCTAATCTTTTTTTTAACATGTGTTGTAAATTTATTATTAGTTTGGATTTGCAAACCAAGTAAACGGATCTTATTTTTAGGTGGCAGCAAATGACCGTTAACTGAAACCTTCATGTTTCTAGTTAATCTTCTAAGGGTTAGACCAGTGTCACTCTGAAAACCCCGTACATGGATCAATTCGGATTTCTTTTCATTAAGATATAATTTCCAATTATTAAAATACAGTACTAAGTTGACAAGATAAATATTAAGATGATTTTGCGTACGAGGAGGATCATCGTGAACAACATATAACGTCGTATCATCTGCAGATTGATTGATATTGATTTTGGTATGAGTAGGTATGTCATTTACAAAAATAATGAAAAGAATCGGTCCCAACACTGAGCCCTGAGGAACACCACCCAACATTTTAAAAATTTCAGAACAAAAATAAAAATTTACAAACAATATTGTTTATGTAGGATTTTTTTTTTTTAAACCTGTTATAAAATAATTAGACGACACAAAGAAAAACTAAAACGCCATCATGTTCAGCGAACTCGAATTATATATTATATAAAATCAACTTTCAAAACTCTTGAGCCTTTTTTTTTTTTTTGGTAAATTCCGTTGTGCAGTGTAATGAGTTCTTCGGCTATTTGCTTGGTGTTAACGGACAGTTATATACATACTTAAATACATCAGATTGATTTTGATATAATAGCAAATGATCTGTTTATCCTAAAGCATAATTAACGGTTTGTAATAGTGATAAAAATATGGCAAATTGGGACATCTCTATATGAGAATACTTAAAAACAATATCAAGAATTCCACTTTAAATATATACATAACTAAATTTAAACTTAAACAAACACATTCTTCATTTTCTACTACTTATGTTTTTATATATGTATGTAGTTTGACACACAAAATGTTGTAAAACAAATACCCACTCCAGCTCTAATAACAATATATTCATATCCACACTCGAGAGCTTCAACATTTTTTTTGTAATAAATAATTTTTGCTTGACAGAATTACAAATCGGAAAATTCTTATTTTTGGTGGCATTGATCCTTATTGTAACCACTGCCAGTTCGACAAACCGCAGCAACAGCAGCTGCCACACCAACGTAAACGTGCATTGCATTTTGGTAATAGTGATGGTGGCGGCGGCGGTGGTGATAGCAACAATATCATCTCCACCAACGCTGGTGATATCACCAACGAAGCTGAAAATTATGGCGACCGAGTTCTATTCTACGATGACAAAGTTATGCAGTGGAAGCATTTGTGTTACATTCCCTTCGGTTCACGACATCATCATGCAGCGGTAGTATGCAATGGACTAATTTATATAATCGGTGGTACGAGAACAGCACTTGGTTGTACCAAAAAATCGGTTAGTATTCATACATTTATACATATCTATATACATTTTTCCATTTGAGGTTTTTGTTCTTTTGAATGGTTGTGGTAGTAATAGAGTCGAATGTGAGTCGGAACTTTGTTCCTATGTATTCGCTTTTTTATAGTTGCTGCTCCTCATGGATTTTCTACAATAGTTTCAATGTTTCCATGTGGTATTAGTATTTTAGCCTGCAGTTAAGTATACACAGTTTGTTTTTGTTCGATTGCTTGTTGTGCTTCAAATGTAACAAATCAGGAGCAGGCGAAGGTGATGGTAGGGGAGGAATCCTTAAGGCTGTAAGCATGTATTTTATTTCTTTGCTAGTTTGAGTATAGCGTATTGTGTATTTGCTCAAATCATCTTGATAATATTGATTGTTTATTCTCTTATGTTTATATTTGGAATTCATTTTCTTATTTTATGGAACACTAATTCCATTTATTATTGCAATTCTAGGTCAATGATATGGTATTTTAGTGCATTATTGGATACTCCTACTAGTATTACAAGTTATTAAACATTGGTTACCAGACCGTCACTATAAAAGATTTCTAAAAATTTATAACTTTTAATATTTTTCTTGCGATATTTACTTTTTTTTATTTATATTTAAAATTTTGTATTATTTTTGTATTTAAAATTTTGTATTATTTTCTCAACTGTAATGATTTGCTGCATTTAAATTTGTGAGGTTTAGGGTTAAATGTCATAACTAAAAATTACTTATTCTTATAGTGACGGTCTGGTAATCAACGTGCAATATATTTTGGATTTAATGAAATATCAACATGTACTTAGATATATATTTTGAAATTCAAATAATTAGATTACCATTGTACTTATTCTCCTAGGTGAGTTTTATTATTGTAATGACGTAAGTTTTAATCAAAGCCATATCACTGTTATTTAACAGTGAAATAGATTGCAATGCATAAGATTGTGGAATTTTATACCTAACATATAAGTATAAATGGAGAATAGATACGAAAAATTAAGTCATGACCTATTAAAGCTATTTGAGCAAGTTTTTTTTTATAAAACACATTTGCCAGCCATTAAAAATATTCGTTCATTTAGTAGGCATTTTACGATGTTAAATTCATAGTAGAATGTGTAACTAGCATATTACGCTCAGTGAGTTTATTTATTTAATACTTACGATGAATTCCCGTCTCATTTAATACTTTACGAAAAGAACTAGAACTGCCTGAAAATAATATTCATAGCTTGTCTCGTTCATGGATATATTCCACTTCTTTGGCTTTCAGTTAAAGCTGTAGTTTTTCAAAAACCGTGAAGCTATAACTGCGCTCTATTGAAAAGTTTGAGGCCACTAAGTTTAACATCGTTTTTGCACATCTAGCTGGGGACTCTGATTCAAAATTCTCTCAATTTCCGACAACATGCTTATCCTGTGAATCTGATCTTCACGACTGTGTTAGTACAGTTGAAAAAGGGTTGGAAGTAGGGAATTACATACTGATAGTGTTTGTCGGTATTGAAGGTAGCTTTTGACAAAGCTACCTTTAACCCTTTATCTCGATATGCCTTTCGACCAGACGATATGGTGTGGAAGAAATCGTCATTTCTCTTGTCATCAAACGATGACAGTGCCACGGTCGAGGTTGAGAGAGGATGGCCCCAAAACGGCGTACTTTCTCCTCTTCTATAGAAGACTCACTTCTTAATTATCTGCAGAACTTTGGAGTTCACATCCAAACATATGTCGACGATGTTTGTATACTGATTTCGGGCCAGTCCTTAAAGACAAAGTGCATTAAAATGCAAGAAGTCTTGGAAAAGTAAGAGTTTTGGTGCGATCCTAATAAAAGCGCCTTAGTGCTTTTCACTAAGAAACGCAAAAAGCGTTGGCATATTACTGCCAACAATAAAGAGAGTAATACAGCAGTTGTCTTCTGAAGCTAAGCATTACTATTATTATTATTATTTGATTTGCTTTTTCTGGATCCTCAATCTGTAAGGTGACGATGAAAGCGGCCTACAGACTCATGTTAAACGGACTCTGGCACGACAAAGTGGATACAGCGCCCACTGTTATCGATGCCCGTGGACAATCGTGTGCCTTGTAACCGCTTTAGAAGCAGATATGATGTCAGGTTGTCAGATCAATAATTACGTTCAGAGGTCATACTCCGGGGTCTACGTCATGTCTTCAATACTGACAGATCTGGTTGATACTTGGACGAAGAGACTAAGCACTCATTTACTACTGGACACAAGGCGACTGTCTTCCTAACGAAGGTTTTCGCTATCCTGTATGTGGCGTACTGGATAATTGATAAAATATAGCGTAGGAAGCGAATAAGTGTTTGCAGTGTCAGCTGTCAGCTTTTTGAAATTGATCAGCGAGTGTAAGGCAAAATTAAATAGTAATGCGAAACACAATCAGTTACGTCTTATATGGGTTCCAGGACACTGCGGTATTGCAGGGAATGGATTAACCAACAAACTGGCAAACGAAGGCTCTGCAAATTCAAGTCCGGAACCTTTTCTTGGCATTTGCTCTGTAGAGGTTCTGCGTTGAATCAATGACTTTGTGTGTTCTATTCATAGAAGAAAATGGTCCGAACTTGGTGACAATATGACAGGAAATTAGCGGAATTTTTTTTGAAATTGAGAAGGAAGGACCTGAGATTACTGGTAGGTGTCATTACTGGACATAACACATTGTGACAACCTATGACCAACATGGGTGTCATCACCGATCCGACCTGCTGATCTTGCCTTTAGGACATCAATACTACTGAGTATTATCTCTGTAGATGTCTGGTGTTTGCAAGAATCAGATTAAAGCTGTTGGGTATGAATGTCATGAGTATGAATAATATTTATACTCTTTCTCTTCTTGAGCTTCTGAGGTTCATCAAAGAAACAATGCTGAGAGACCTTAGACTTTTCACAATTGTTTCCTGTACTTCAACTTTCTTATACTATCTCTATTCCTGGTATAGTACAATAGTTCATGGTTTAGTCCTGCCCATCCCCAACTCTAACTCTAAAAAAAAAGTCAAAAGAAAATTGCAAAAAGGCAAAAAAGTTGCTTAAAAACAACAAAAATGACACCATAAAACTTAAAAAAGGCAAAAATATTGGAAGTCAGCTACAATCAAAATTCTTCTTTAAAAAATCAATAGAAATGAAAAGAGGTTTTCATCAACTTCGGATCGGATATTTAGGACACCTTCATCTTAGCAGAATTGAACATAATTCACTGTAAACTTGGATACTCGCTTTATGTCTTGCAGCGTATAATAGCAAAACAAAATGTTTTTATCTGAGCCATTAAAATTAGTAAAAGACACAATCGGTAGAAAACCGCCAAAAAAAGCTTTTATTACTAAAAAAAAAAACAGGTACCAAAAATTCGAAAAAGGCACTTAAAAATGAAAAAGACATTTTCGAAAAATAGCAAAAAAGGAAAAGAAGCGAAATAACATTAGCTCATTAATTTGTTGGTTTAAAATCGTAAAAAGCATTACTGGGTCAAAATTGAGCATCTACATATTATTTATATAATTTGGATAAACCCTAATATATAATTTAAAAAATTGTGTTGATTTATTCTGAAAAAACGTTATTCCGCTTTGAAATCGTCATTGACATATTTACTTGTTTTTAAATTAAAAATTTTTCGTGCAGGTTTTTGAAAAATCCGTATGGTCTTTCGACCCTCAAACACTGCAATGGACATTTGAGTCGGTTCTACCAGAATTGCGTAGAGATTTTGCCGTTATTGTAATTGATAACGGCAGCAATGAAAAAACTGATGATATCGGCGATACATGCGAACGATGCCAAGGTACAACAGCCAAGGAACAACGCATTAAACGTGACATTGGATTCTATGTGATAGGTGGCGAAGGCGTTAATGGTGTAGCATTGGATACAGTGTGGTTTTATAATATAAAACAACAAAAATGGATAAAGGTAAGTAATAATTATTTTATGTTCTTAAAAATTAGTATTATGTTTTGTGTAAATATCGATTACTTTAAATGTAAAACTCTATTGGAAATTGCTTGCGTTTAGAAAGCTTCATTGAATGTAGGCCGTTATGGTTTAGCGGCGGCAATGGTAAACAATGAGATTTGGGTAGCTGGTGGCATTGTCGAAAACAAAATAAGAAAATGTGAAGATGAGAGCAACATTGGTGGCGGTGATGGTGGTGGCGCTGGCGATGGCAGTATTGAAACTTTAGCGGATATAATCACCGATTCGATGGAGTATTACAGTTGCAAGCCCAGCAATTGCTGTGATGACACTGTGGATGGTTATGGTGGTGGTGGCTGCGGACAAGGTGGCTGTGCCGATGGTAGTGGTGGTGATTGTGAAAATTTTGTTGCTGCTGATGATGGGCAGTGGATAAAGTCAAAGTTACATTTACGTATACCACGGTAAGCGGATTATTTTGTCAATATTGAGTGAGTGAGTAAGTAAACACAAGTTTTGTATGTAAGTAGTTGTGGTATGTACTGGAATGTTGTAACAGGCAAGGCTGTTAGAGGATTAATTCCTTTTAAATCTCACAACATATTTGTTATGTTTTGGTTTTGGAATAATAACTCAGCACAAATTGTGCTTACATTTTAGTTATAGTAAATATTTACATAGTTTTGTTTGTTTGCAATAGTTATTAATGTTAGTGATGTGGATCGGTGGGTAGTTTTATTGTTTTAAAGTCTTAAAATGAAAAGCTAAACATTTTTTTATTTGTACACCTTTAACCCGTCTCTGGGCCTTTCCTTTCGGGAATTTTTTAACAATAATAATGATGAGGAGTAATAATTCCCCAGTGTTCTGCTGTTGCCAGCCTTATCACTAAAAGGGCGTTCATAATTCCAACGAATTCGATGATAACGTTGCCAACTATCAGAAAAAAGTTTGAATGAAAAAATCAGCTGTTTTGTATCAACAGTGAAAAGGAAGTTTCAAAAATTTCAAAAAATATAAAAATTAATCAAAGAAAGTGGTTTTTATGCGATGAGCTATAAAAAAAAGATTAATTCCATAGCAGCAGCGGTTTTTTAGCAGATGGTTAGACGGAATGGCAAAGTAGATGCTCAAAAATGGAACGCAAGCTGATAAGGTTAATGCGATCGTGAGCCGGCTATACATATACCATATATGTACAAGCATAAAAACCAATTAATTCATTCTCTTAGGTTTGTGAAGAATTTCAGGCTCAATAAAAAAAGCAGGGAGTTATAGCTTTGGAATATGTTGTGGGTGTTTTGCGATTTCTGGCGGGTGAATATCAGCATGGTGTTCGAAAATATCAAGAAGTTGGAATGCCACAATCAAAAACTGCCACTGTGTCAAAAACAATAAAATGGAGCTTAAATATTTTAGAAGCGAAGCTTAGTGCATAGTGGATAAAGGTGGATATGACTAAGGAAGAAACAAGGAAGGCCAAAATAGATTTCTAGGAAAAAACTCGATTTCTTATAGTCATAATGTGGGTTGATGGCACGCACGTAAAAAAAAATTCCCCCGGCAGAAGAGAAATTTTTTTATTTTAGTCGTAAATGTTATTAAAATATCAAAATGTTGGTATTTTGCCAATTTATATAAATGCAAAAAACGATAAATAATTGTGATCTGTTTCAAAAAATAACACAATATTTTCTTTTGCTTCCGACATACTTCAGCATCCGTACAAAAACGCCACAAAAAAAACTGTCAAACTTCTGTTCGTGACCACGACGGAATAAAGAATACAAAGTGTTCATTCGTAGTTACGACGGGAGCTCCGTCGGAATTAGTGATAGGGCTGTTTCTAATTTTAAGGTATTTTACGTTTATTTATTTATTTTTTTATATGAAGATTATGGACTATTCTTTATACTCTTCTTCAAAAGACTTCAAAACAAACATGAATTAACAGGCCTATCATGGATTCTGAACGGGCCCCCGAAAAACTGTCAATATTTCTATTCATTTGCGATCAATGATGCCAATCTCACGAATTTCGATTTTTTCGTGGGCACGACGAAATTAACAATACTATTTTCCCGTCGTTACCCTGGCGACATCCCCGTCGGGATTAATGCTAGGCCTGTAAAAGTTTTCCATATTTTTGTTGCTAATTTTTACTCTTTTCATAGATTATTTGGGAGATTCTGTAAAATCTCCAACAGTGAACTATATCTAGTTGGTGGAATTGGTTTCAATGGTAACGATGTTTTAACGTCACTCACATCGGTTGATCAATTTAATTTTGATAAAGAAAAATGGTATCACTATGGTGATATAAATTGGGCCAGGTATGTCTATGTTGTATGAAAATAGAGAGAATATAGAAACAAAATACAACACCCAAAACAAAAAATCATTAAAAACTCATTAATTATGTGTTTTTGTTTGTTTTCATTAAATCGTACGACCGACTAACTCCTCTTCAAAAATATCGCTGTCGTTCTTGGAAATCGCCGCCATTTTTTTCGCCACAGACATGGCCACGATATTGGCATACTTAATGACCGCATCATAATTATCGGTGGCGTATCAACAATCAAGAAGAGAACACTCACCCAAGTGGAGGCGTTCTGCTTGAAAACACGCAAAAGCTTCATGGATATGCCAGAGCTACCATGGCCATTGTCCGGCTGTGCTGTTGTTATTTTTGAATAATACACACCGATTCACGCACACACATTTATATTCCGCTTCTTCTCCTTTTTGTCATTATGAACGGAAGCGGACATTAGCGTTGCGGCGATTTATTTGTTTGATTTTTTCTTTTATTTTTACCATTTTTTGCTTTGTTTATTTTATAAATACTCGAATACGTTTGTGGAGGTTTTGTGTGTGTGATTTTTTTTTTTTGAAAATCTAATAAATAATGATTCATGTTTTCTTTTTGTTTCCCCCCGCCCCCTTTCTTAGCACGCAATGGTTTGAGGTTATAATAACAAGTTATTGTTTACATATTTTTAAATAAGTAAGTACTTATGTATATTTTTAATAGGCTTCAATTCATATATAACTTATAACGAATTCTATTATTAATGATTACTAACGTATAAAGGTAAACTAAGTGATGAAAATGCAACGTCCAAAATTTCAAAGAAGCAAGTAAGATTATTCGTAATTATGTAGAACTTTATAAAGAAGATTAATATTACATTGATCATGGCACAAACCAAAAACTACGATACTTTAGAGAAGCCAAATGGAAGCTTCTAAACTAAATTTTGTTAAAATAATCTAATTACTTCGTAGTTGCAATTGCATAATTCCGAAGAATCATAGTCATGGCAGATACCAATTGCATAATCAGGAGTCTCTGCAACCTTTTTATTCTTCCCAATTCTGTTTCCATACCCTATCGATTCATCGCGAGCATATGCTTATGCATATGAATACATAGGCGCATTTTAAAAAAACAGGTCTGAGGTTCGAGCTTATATGGTCATTTATTTAGTACCTAAAACTGAAAATGCGTACCTAACGCATCGAAAAATTCAAAAAACATTATGATTTTAAATCGTCATAATCTCACATACATGCACGGTTGCCACTTACTCATTTCATTTTGTACCAATATTTACAAAAAAATGTACCAAATGGGGGGAAAATGTATCAATATAATAAATAACATTAAATGTTATTTATTAAGGATGTAGTCTGGTGTTCGAGTTTCAAAAAATCAATTATTTCAATTCAATTGCAATTTCAATTTTTTTAAATGTATTTCGAAAGTACAATATATTGAAAGTATACTGTAAAAATTTCAGACCAAATCTCAAAGTATTAACGAAGTTATAGCTAATAGTCGAGAGCACTTGTTGTGAAAACTTTATCTTTTGTTAAAACTTAAAAAGCGTTCTTCTCGGAACAACGTTTTTTTGACCGGCTCAGGGGTCTGAGAGAATTCTATAGAACCGATTGGACTTAACTTTTAATGTCTTATTTTACACGCCAATGGCTCTTGCTGGTAGTAGAATTGTTTATTTTTAATCATTATTTCCTATTTTTTACAACGATTTTCAACAAAAAATAACGCGATTTAAAAAAAAGAAATTTGGAATTCCGCCATTTTGTTATTTTTTATTCCAAATGTTTAAATCTACTACCTGCTAGAATGACAAATCTACAGAACAATAATCTATTTAATTTTTTTGTTTAAGAAGACTTCAAGTACTGTAATCACCTGGGCCAACCCCACACCTTTTTTAGGTGGCCTTTTTTATTTTGTTATAATAAAAAACTCCCGAAATAACCTTAAAAATTAGGCCGGAACACCAGACTACATCCTTAAAAAAAAACTAAACACACTAATTGAAATTTATTTTGTATTTTAAAAATAGTTTTATATATTATTTATATTTAAATTTTAACTTTTTCAACAAAAAATATTTTGAACATAAGTTTACAATTCGTAATTATTATAAAAGCTAACTTTGCCTATAGAATGTACCAAATTTTAAAAACATGTACCAATGTACCAAACGCAGAAAAATAGAAAAAAATGTACCAGTTTTGGTAGAATTGTACCAAAGTGGCAACCGTGCATACATGGCAAGAATAGATGACGCAATAACGGACGAATGCCCAGATTGTAGCCAATCATCACATGTTACCATCCACCTATTTAACTGCCCCCTGCACCCAACAAACCTAATCCCGAAACAACTCTGGAAGGTTCCACTAGAAGTAGCTTACTTCCTAGGACTAGAACTAACATAAGTCAATTACGATATATAAATAGATAACGACGAGCACAAAAATGACAAAAGTGTAGTTGCTATAACAACAACAACATCAAGAATCATCTAGAAACAAGCGCCTTGCCCCAATAAAAGATACAATTACGAAAGCGCACTACAATATTTTTAGTTTTTCTGTTGTTGTTCAATAAATATTAAGGGTATAAAAAGGGTGAGAAATATTAACTTATTAGTGCGAAAATATCCATTTTTGTAATTTTCTTCAATTACTTCATAAGCATATTAATCCAGACACAAAAATAACATCATGAATTATATATAATCCATTGGAACCTGCTAGAATTAGATGAAAGATTCATGAGATAATAAAAACGAAGCAAAAAAATAAAAAGAGCGGCTTCCTGTTGGAGGCTTTAACTTAGTTAAAAATCACAAAGAAAATTAAATGATAAATCAATAATAAATGAACGGAAAAGTAAAGTATGTTTGCATATATCCGTAAGGCATTTGCAACCTTTAACTACCACTTAAAATATACATACATAGTTACAGGTAGATTCAGATTTTGAAGTTCACTTTTACACTCTCAATCATTCACATTTTCCATTCAGCATTTTGGGGGATAAGGGTGCATTAATATGACGCATTTCCTTATATTTGCTTTCAATTAAAATGTGATTTTCGGATTTTAATTGTTTTATGTTAAATGATGAAAAGGTCATATGATTGCCTCCGCACAGTTCTGCTGTTGCCAAAAGGTTAAAGGTCAGAGAAAATAACATTAAAATAACGCCACGTGTATATTGCAAATAGCAAACAGCTTGCGCTTGCACGTACATATACATACACACTTATAGATACAAATGGTAAAATGCCAAATCAAAACAAGTGAAAAGTTCAAAATTTTTAAAATTATGTGAAGAGGAGAATCATGTATCTCTCTGCAGCAAAATAAATATGAAAATGGAAAATGCATTTTCCATTTTCATTTCAGATTCATTCGTTTTGGTGCTGGCTGGAATTTTTGGCATTTAAAGCTATGAAATGAAAAATAACAACACAACTGAGATAATAACAACAACAATAACAACCATACATAGCAAAGTGACACAATCTTCGGGATGACCTTTAAAAACTTTCACATTTATGTACATATGCATATATGTGGGCATGTTTGTTTGTATGTATGCGCATACAATTTGTATGTATGTGTTTATGATGAAAATTGTGCAACAGCAGCAACAACAAAACTCTGCGTTTTTTTATATGAAACTCGTAAGCATCTTTCTGAGCTTATGTACTATATATACAAATGCATGTATGAATTTATATCGCTCATTTACTAAAAGACTGTCATATGTCAAAAAACACAAATTTTGAGTTAATGATGCGGAATTATTCATTATATCACGCTTCATATTGTGTAAAAATTTCATATAAATATCTTGTATACTCTGCGCGTGAGAATTATAAGATTTCTTCTTTTTTCTGCAAAGTGGGAGTCAATTGAAAACTTTAAACACATTTTCTGCAAAATCGCGTTTTTTTTAGTTATGACAGTAT
The DNA here is from genome assembly GCA_963691655.1 of Toxonevra muliebris. Lineage (NCBI taxonomy): Eukaryota > Metazoa > Arthropoda > Insecta > Diptera > Pallopteridae > Toxonevra > Toxonevra muliebris. The sequence continues at coordinate 116,158,159 of OY829326.1, read as the reverse complement.
TTTAGTAAATGAGCGATATGTATTTGTATTTCTTCCATGAATTTTGTATGTGTATGCGAACTCGATAAAAATAGAAATGCGTACGAGAACTGAACAGGACAAAAATGGGTGGTGTTTGGGAGATGCTGTTTCTTGTTGTTATTGTTGTTGCGAGTTGAAAGGATAATAAAAGGAAGGGTTGTATACAGACATAGTCTGAATGCAACAGTGTGGCATTGAGAATCCCGCCCAGTGCATTACCGCAATATGCAATATATACGCAATAACTTATTGAAACAGCAAATGAACTCTGACATTTGAGGCTTGGAGCTTTTCCCGGGCTCAACATTTATTGGTGAAGAGAAGTTGTTGTTTCAGTTTTAGCTTTAGCAACAATGGCTTTAGTGTTGGTGTTGTTGTTGTCGTCGTTGTCGATGATGGTGATGATGATGATGACAAGCAACTATGATGATAGTGTGGCTACGTTGAGAGAGTAAACCGTGCTGATGAAATGTGGAATGAAACAAATAAAATCTTTGTTGCAACATTCGCCAGCACACCTATGAATGTATGTACTTAGTAAATGTGGCGTTGAACAAGAGAAAAGATGACAGATATTCAGAACAAAAAAAAAAAAGGTCAGAAAAACAAACCGACAGCCAGTCGAATGTGTAGCGGCTTTGGCATTAAGGGCGTGCATGCATAATGCAAATATCATACTCAAAACCACAACTGAATGCACACACACCCACTCAAATGCATAAATTTACACATACCGCAACATGCATATGTACACATATGTAAAATACAAGTGTGTATGTGTGCATACAATGCATATGCATGTGTATAGCTGAGCACAAGTCACTTTCACTCTTACGAATTAATTAAAATATTCGTTTCGAAAACACACAGTAATAAAAACCGCACACAAAATAATTAAAAAAGTTGTAAAATTTCTTATGTAATCAAAGATGAGGACGAAAAAAAAGAAGAAGCATACGCGAAGAGAATGAAGAAAAAATAAAAATGTGCCACACAAAAGACAAAATTTGCAATTAATTTTACGCTGCTCTATAATAAAGTTGTTTTTCTTTGCTTTATACACACTTGCACACATACAAATGCAAATATACTGGGTCGTTCTTGGCACTCGACTTGAACGGATATGCTGGCATTGACAAAAGAGTTTCGTAAAATATGGTAAATTTGGTTTAATGGGAGAAAAAATTAGGTTTTTCATTGATTGATGTTATCAAGGTCATTTAGGAGTCGATTATAAATCGAATGGATAAATAAATGGAATCACAGATGAAGCCTGGAAGTAAATTTGAAATATTCATAGATTCATTTTATCAAAAGGTTAACCTTGACACTATCACTACGTAAAATGACGATTGGACTAACTTAAATGACTGTGAAGTTTCACGGGCCCTATGGCCAAGGTTGGATAGGAAGAAGACAAATGTCCTCTTAGGGCATAACAAATCTGGAGTACGTCTGCTCACAGGAGTCATAACTGGACAATGTGGTATTGCACCAATGCTTCAACGGTGGCGTATTCCGTCGAACGGACTGTGCCGAAGTTGTCTCAATGAAGAAGTAACAGAATCAATTCTTCATTTTCTATGTCAATATCCAAGGCTACCGATGAGAAGATGAGTCGCGCTGTTTCAATTGTCTAACAGAGATAACGATGCCTTCATCCGGAGAATCAAATGGTTTAATAGAGATATTACCTGGACCGCTGACGAAAATCTGGCAATTAAATGATGACAATCACAATGGGCAGTTGAGTCTCCGAGTAGAGTGGCACTGGATTGCCGAAAACTATGGGCTTAGTTAAATTTTATCACAGGTACTGAATGTAGTTAGTTACCAGAGTTATATATTGTTTACCTTATGTGCTTTTGTCCGGGTCTACTGAATAGACGCTTATATGGGAAGCAAAGTTTTCGGAAACAGAAGCTCAGGATGGTTCAGCGATCTGAGTCTTAACTAGAGTATTATTATGGTAGTGAAAGTAACTATAAGGGACCATAATGGACTATTCAGTCCCCGTACAGCAAGCCTTTTACAAAGTTTGCATTTCCCTCTCTACCTAACCTAACCTAATTGTAATTTAAAATATGCAATTCCTCAAAGGAATTTATAAAGTAACTACATGAAATCTGTCGAATTTCTCTTCCTAGGTGTAATCAATTACTTTTGTGGAATTAAATTCCTACTACACTTTGTAGGACCCTACACACGATCAATATAACTTCTTGGAATTCAACAAAAAAGAAATTTATTACTTTCGAGAATTTTTTCTTGCCTTTTTAAAATTTAATTCCACAAAAGTAGTTAATTACAGAAGAGAAGGCATTGCATATTTTAAATTATAAATTACAAATAATTGCCAAAAAAAAAATTCCATTACAAGAAATTGGAAATGTTTATTACCATTTACAATTCCAAAGAATTAGAATTGAAAAGGAATTAATTGCCTAACGTAATCATTACGACTCAGCTCTGGCAGATACCTTACCCTAATATTCAAGATGAATTTTGCTAAGGGCTTCGCTGTACTTTTCTCATTTTAAAGCGCGGTTCACGCACGGTTCACGTATCTTTTTAACCAGAACACTCAGAATAACAAATAATGCATTAAATGATAAGTTTAATATTGTGTTTTAATACTATAATATTAAAAGATTTAAATTTCTTTGTTGTACAAAAAGTTCCGGGTATTCCTTTTAATGGACCCCATCAACCTTTGAACATCCGCTCTGGATACTTTTGCGACTATTTGGTTCCATTTTAGTAACATTGAATTCACATTTTTGACAATACCTGCATTTTTCTTCAACTTATATTTTGTAATAGCCCAGTATTTTTCGATCGGTCGAAGCTGGGGGCAATTGGTTGGATTCATATATTTGGGCACTACATCTACTTTATTTGTCTGATACCAATTCATGGATTTCTTAGAGTAGTGGCAACTGGCTAAATCAGGCCAAAACTTCACTGGCGAATGGTGGTGACGAACAAATGGCAATAGTCGTTTCGAAAGGCACTCTTTAATGTAAATATCAGACGTCATAGAAGAGGATGTCACAAATGCCCTGGATTTGAGACCACAGCTGCAAATAGCCTGCCACACCATTGCTTTCTTTGCAAATTTATCCATTTTTCCACTTGAATTTTGAGGGTACATTACCACGATTCGTTGCCATATAAAATGTTTGACCTGGAAGCTGTTTAAGATCAAATTTTACGTATGATTCGTCATCCACAATAATGCATCCATTGATTTTGGTCAAAACATTATTATAAAGAAGACGAGCACGTTTTTTGGCCAGCACGATAGCACTTTAGCCCAGCTTTTATGCGTATTCGTCTAGCATTTTTCGGCACGATCGCCATCCGATAGTCCGGGATTGCTTTTGATGGACCTCAAGATTTTTGCCTTTAATTTTAGGTTGGTGGTTCTCGTTTTGTTCACAACTTTTTTAGCTCTTTCAACACTAACAGTTTCTTTATATCGTTTTATAATTCTACATACCGTTCTTTTGGAGATATTTAATACTTTCGCAATCTTTGAACCAGACCACGACGGATTTTCAATAAATTTGTTCACAATCAATTTTCTATTTGCAGCTTCCATTGTGCACACAATCACCAACTTGCGATCAATTAATATGAAAAATTTGTCAACTAATGGTAACGGTATTGTAAACAAATCCCAGTAAAAAATTTGTTGTTCTTATCACTAGGGGCGACGTGGTGACCACAACAAAGTGTGCCAATTTGGCGTGAACCGCGCTTTATCTAAGAGAGCGGAAGTCCACTCAGAACACCCTTAAATTGCCGAATCACTTCGTCTTTCAGGTGATACCTTCACCTAACTTTTGCAAAAAAAAGGAAGCCTCAAAATCACTGATCACTAAGGTTAAGATATCTTTATTCAAATACCAAACAGCTAATAAAGCCCTAAAGTTCCTTAAATTAGTTAATCAATCTAGAAAATTTCTCACCTCTCTAAGTAAACAGTTTGACATTGGCCCAATTTGGGCTCTAAGTCATAGGGGAATTGATGGCAATGAAAGGATCGATAAATTAGTGGGACAAGGAGCTAAGTTCTGGACAATGTTCGGGCATAAGAGCGTATATACTGTCTTTGATTTTGACTTGTTGGCATAATATCCAATTGAATTTTTCAACATTTTAGAATGAGAAAATGCACATAATTCACATTTTGTATAAGGATTGTATGAGAGTCTGTGCATCAGTTTCAACTGGTAAATAAAAACCAAAAGTAAATATTTATGCTTTTTGTGAAATTATTGTGAATGTGAAAATTTTATAAATACGCGATTTTTTGGCTGACAGTATCAACAATTTCCTTCTACGGTTCTACTTACTATGACTAGGAGAAGCAGAGATTATAAAATATATTCGCACTATGTTACACCTCTTCTATATATTATAGAACTTTATTATTATTATTGTGACCTTTTAAATCTATTGTGTCCCTTCATGGACTCATAATATTTCCATAAGTCCAGCCTCCAATAGAAATTTTAGTATGGATCCTACTTCTATGGAGTTGAGATTATCACCTGGTATTTGGTGGTTACCCAGATTTCTTTTACGAATATGCATAAGTGCGGGGCACTGTTCTGAAATGTGTTTTGCAGATTCCTTATCTTCTCTGCAAAATCTACATGATTCATTAGCTGTAATTCCCAGTTTTGTTAGGTGATAGTTCAACCTACAATGACCTGTTAGAATTCCTGTAATGATTCTAAGACTATTCTTTGACAAATTCATACATTCGTTGAAGCGTTTTAGGTTATAGGTTCCTAATAGTGCTTTCCAATGCTCTAATCCTGGTCTATGTTCCCAGTATAGTTTCCTTTGATTTTCTTCTTCTTTCTTAATTAGTATAGAGAGTGAGTGTTCCTTTACCTATTCCACAGAATGGCTCTGGACCTACACTTGCTAATGTTTTTGCAGATTCATTTCCTTTAATCCCAAAATGACCCGGAACCCAATATGGAACTTGAAAGAAACAAAAAATTCATTTCAACAATGAATGAAAAGTATTTGATTTTTTTTTTAAGTTTTCGTATAGTAGATGCATCAATTTAAATAAACCACCCAGTTTACAGAAGCATATACAAATTCAATTTTCAACAATGTAAACTTAAGCGCGGCATTGTTGCCAACATCAACTCGTAGTAACTAAAAAGAAATTGAATTTTCTTTAGCACAAACACACACACACAAATTACGCATACAAACGATAAAGATTCTTAGTTTTCATTATTCTTTTAAAAAGATGAATATGACACTTCAACACTTTTTTGCACTTTGAGAAATTACAATTATTTGGCAGTATTAAAAAAAAAGTTTATTTTATGCAAGGACAGATGTGTAGAATCTTACTGCTCTGAAAAAGTAAAACTTTTTTTTTTATTAAAAGAAATGAAATAATTAAATTGATTTTTTAAAATTGTGAGTAGGAAAGAACTGCTGAAAATGATTGTAAGCCATCAATCATACCAAAGTATTTCAAAGTTTTACCTCAGTGACTTTGTGACAAATACTTGCGGAAAAAAATGGGGTCTGTTTTCTCTGTCACTGCGAGAAGTTTTTGTGTGTCAAAGTGAAAAGGTTACTTTAAAAGGAATTGCTTAGAAAAACTGAACTTCACTTGGCTAGATCTTTGATCCATTATCCTCTACACCCACGAAACACATCAGTATTCCTGAAGAACCTTACAAAATCTATTGGCCGAATCTCCGTTTTATAAACAGTCTGTCTTCGCAGAGGAAAGCCTAAATAACCGTACAAAAAAAACCGACTTTAACCCTTCTGTTACATTAAGAAAAAATCACACTTGTTATATTAAGGTAACGGAATGACCTGGCCAGTGTTTTGTATGCATATCGTATGAAAACTCATAATTTGGTATTACAATTTTAACATTTATTAGTTGTACTCATTATTAATAAGTTTAATATTGTTTTCATACTTATATATACATAGGTATATATTTACTATGTGAAGTCAAGGCAATAGGTTGTATAAACTGTAATCGTCGTAAGGAGTTTGGGATACGCAGGTTATTTGCAAATAGTACAGTACTCGTACGTTTTACGACAAATCTAACTGAGTAAACTGCTCAATTGATTAGCTTTTCTCTTCCTCAGAGCAGCGCCTGCCGGCTCTTGTGTTTCTGCCCGAATATTTCGCATAATATCTGCTGACAATTGAATTCTTGGCTAACATTTTCTATGCCGAATCACTCCCTGAAGAAGGTCTAAGGCCAGATTTTCGATTGAATATGTTTGACGCGTTCTAGTTGTATTCTATCCATAAAATGTAGGCAATTCTATTTCAGCAATTTGTTTGTATGAAAATTTTTTCATGTGCTCTGTGAAGCATAGATCGAATAACTCATATATGTAGTAACTCCAGGACGTCCTTGAATTACGTTTTCTACCCTGGCTTTGGCATTAATGGGTCCAGTCGGTTCCGTTGATCACTCAATATCTTTATACTTCGAATAGTACATGAGAATGCTGCTATCAATTGCCGATAGTGCTCCAACAACACTTTTCTCGTCACCACTCTTTATATAGTCGTCAGAAACTACGTTGCCCGCAAACTTTTCCACTAAATAGTTTTCGCACCCAAACGTCACTACACTTATTAATATACCTATCTTCTTTTGACTTTCTGTCAAAGGATGTGGCAGCTGTGACAAAATACAGCCAGTACGCGAATCTCAAGCAAAAAAAGTCTAATAACAAATTTAAAATACTAACTGAATCTAGTTATCTTTGCATTTTATAAAAAGTAATAATTATCTTATTATTCGCGCGCAAAAAAAAAAAACACAAAAAAGGCGGGAACTGCACATTTGACGTATAAAAGAGGTAATGGTCACTGAATGACCTTATGGTACTCAGACGTTAGTTTTGATAATGCCATTTACTTTATAAAACAAAAAGCTTATTTTTATACTTTTTCGGAGGGTTTTTCCTCGATGCAGGAATTCACAAAGTAAAATCTCTAAATTATGTTTATTTTAGGAAATATTGGCAAATTAAGCAAAAAAAGGTCACGAGATGACCTTAATTATTCTGCTACTTGTCATTTCATCTATCCAAATAATCTATTTTTGATCTTACTGGTGTTGCTTTAACCCTCTAGTAGCACAATTTTTTTCGCGTTAAAAAATATGAAGGTTGGTTGATTTTAATTTCAAAAACTCGGAAATGAAGTCGAATATCGAATTAGTGTCATTATTTTTGCTCGAGGTGAAATCATAGGTAGTCCATTTATTATTATTTATGCAATTTAGCATAAATGTAAAATAACTACTACTTCCTCATAGATTTTCAACTATAAATATTTTTTTTCAATAATTAAAATTATCCCATATAATTTTAATATCACCCAAAATAATTTTTTTCGTTATTTACTCGAAATCTGACCTTCAATTGACGATAGAATCAAAACGAAACAACGCACAGGGTACTGAAGCTACGGAACATGCAGCTCTGGTATTCATCTATCGACTGAGTGGCATGAATACACTTAAAAAAAGTTAAAAGTCCTGCCTGCTAGAGGGTTAATGAACTCCCTTTGGACGTTGTTAAATGCTACCTAGAAGTCCAGAAAAGTTGCCAGTGCATTATCTTTATAGTGAAGGTTCCTCTTAATGAAAGAGATAACTTCATGTAAAGCTGTCTCCACGGACTTACTAGATAAGTTGTCATCATTTTTGTCAAAGTGAATACCACTGTTAAGAAATTAGCGGTGATTCGATGTGGCAGACGATTCTTCTACGATCACGGTGATTTGTAAGTATTAACGGCGAATAGTAGAGGAAAAAAAGAAGCAGGGTATGAGAGACTTCAAGATTAGTGATGTGTTCATATGCGTGGAACTTCACTAGCAACATGCATTCTTGCGCTGTGAAAATTGACAACTCAAGTGCCCCTTGAAGTATGCAAAAATATATATATGTATGTGCAGAAAATTTCGAGCAATTGAGAAAATCACTTGGGAATTGCCTTGGTTGACAACTCGTGAAATATTAGGCTGTTTTTTATATGAAGTTTGCCGTAGAATTTCACATAAACACAAAGAGAACAGCAACTGTGACGGAGGTGGTCACCGTGGTGTAGTGGTTGTGTCCTGAATTTTTACGCAGGGTGTCCAGATTCGATGCTCGGAACGGTCAAAAATCAAAAATAGGAACAAAGGGGGAAAAATTTGTTTCACGGCAGCCTGATTCAGACTAGAGATCTTAAATGATTTCTGAAATTAAGACCAAGAAGTTCTTGACAGAAAAGCATAGATCTAACACAGACGTTTAAAGAAATTTTGCTTTCTGCTTAGGCTGTCCTCTAATTGAAACTGGTTTTCAATGAAATATTTTGATCTCAGTAAGCATGAAGTCAAAGACTTCTACTTTTGTGGGAATCGGTTCCAAGTTTTACGTTGGGTATATTGATTTCTGAACTAAAACTATATTTTGATTTCATACTTATTACTGAAAACTACTAACCGATCCATCTGTTCAAAACATTTCTAAATACAACATTTGAGTTAGCCAAGTGAAATTGAAATATTTTAAATATGTATATGTCGGTGTGTAGGAGTTACAATACTACAATGTAATAGAAGCTGTAAATTGTTTCACTTATTATACACATATGTATATGTATACCTACATACACGTGCAAAAACATCTTAAAAATTCTGACGCAAATGACCTCAAATCCGAGAGGTATATTCTCATACGTTCATATCCATTTAGCATGCCTTAATAATAAAATGAAAAAAATTTGCGTAGCCTTGGAATTGCATCATACTGCAAATGCATTTTCTTTCACTCAATCTACTATGAAAACAAAAAGAAAAAAATGCATTTTATAGTTTCTGAAAGTTTTGTGAGCCAGCAAAAGGCAAGGAAAAAATAGCAATTCATCATTTTATAAATGCTGTTGAAAGTGTAATAGAATTTCAAGTGTTGCTTTTGTTATTTCAAGCATTTTTGATTGATGGAAAGGAAACCAACCAAGCCAGAAACCAAGAGCAACTAAATATCTAACATACAATAGAGATATTTCACACACACACACACACACATACACAAATAGTATAAATATACTCGTTTGTCAATTCCAATGAAAATTTTTTCTATTTTTATTCAAGTTGATAGAAGAAGAAACTTTTATCTTTTTGCATACTTACGAACATGCATAGTATATTTATATTGGGAGTATGAATGTATAAACTCGTATTTTTTCGTAATTTGGACATTTATTGTGAAAAAGTGATTATAAATTTATTCTTTAAAGTATTGTCCATCGTTAGCCACAACCTTTTCCCATCTTTCTGGTAGCATACGGATTCCGCGTCGAAAGAACTCCTCATCTTTTGAGGCTATCCACGAATCGACCCATTTTTTGAGTTCTTCGAAAGAACGGAAGTGGTGTTCAGCCAGGCCATGTGCCATCGATCGGAACAAGTGGTAATCAGAAGGAGTAATGTCTGGTGAATACGGCGGGTGGGGTAGCACTTCCCATTTCAGCGTTTCCAAGTATGTTTTTACTTGCCTTGCAACATGCGGCCGAGCATTGTCGTGCTGAAGAATAACTTCGTCGTGTCTATTCTCATATTCTGGCCTCTTATCCTTTAATGCTCGGCTCAAACGCATTAATTGTAGTCGGTAGCGGTCGCCAGTGATCGTGTCATTCGGTTTCAACAGCTCATAATACACGACACCTCTCATATCCCACCAAATACACAGCATGAGCTTGGATCAATGGATGTTCGGCTTTGCCATTGATGTTGATGCATGTCCGGGCGGTCCCCATGATTTTTTACACTTTGGGTTATCGTAACATATCCACTTTTCATCGCCAGTCACAATACGATGCAGAAAACCCTTTCTTTTCTTTTCTGTCGTTCAATCAGCAGATCACATGTGAAAAATCGTCGTTCGACGTCTCTCGGCTTCAATTCATACGGCACCCAATTTCCTTGCTTTTGAATCATTCCCAATGCTTTTAATCGTTTAGAAATGGTTGATTGATCAACTCCTAAAGATTCTGAAAGTTCTTGTTGCGTTTGACATGAATCTTCTTCGAGTAATGCCTTCAATTCTTCATCTTCGAACTTTTCGGGCAGCCTGAACGTTCCCTGTCTTCAACATCAAAATCACCACTTTTGAAACGCGCATACCACACCCGACACATTCTAACGTCTATAGCACAGTCAGGATAAGCTTCAGTAAGTAAACGATGTGCTTCAGTTGCGTTTTTCTTTAAATGGAAGAAGCAAATAAAAACTTCCCGCAAATGTTGTTTTTTTTGGCACGAGATTCGACATTTTCAGCTATAGTAAAACACTTTTGTAAAATTATGAAAATTATTTGACAGATCAATTCTTATAGTATTTTTTGGCGCTCTTCGAGATAGAATAGCTGTCGATGTAAAAAAAATGGCGCGTATGATAGATATGAAGTAAGTCACAATTACGAATTTATACATTCATACTCCCAATATATTTCTTTTTATTATGAGAAGGAATAATAATAGAACAATTACTTACCCCTTGGTTCTATATAAAAATGGCAAAAGCTGTTGCGTAAACGATCCCAGGTTCCATTTTCGAATCTGATAGATAAAAAGGCAAAAATATACAGTGAAAGATATACAAGCTACACCGGAAATTCCAATAAAATTCCTATTCTTGTCACTTCAAAATTTTAACATCTAAAAACTTCCTTGCCAAAAATTACCCTACGAGGGGGCTAACAAAAGTTCGCACAGTTGGCAACACTGAATAAATTTTTGACAAATAAAAAAAAGGTCAGATGATTTGGCATTGTATTGCGATATTTCATTTTACGTTTCACTGCAAACATTTCAACATGGAAATTAGAAAAAGCTACTGAGAAAAAGTCGGTTTGCCATTTTTTTACGGATTTCGGCGTAACCTCAAGCCTGTGGAAATATTTAATGAGTGTGAAATATCATAAGGAGAGAATGCGTCTTCGCTTGTGTCCGTCTTTAAGTGGTTTCGGAGATTCCAGACCGATAATTTTTTTGTGGAGGTCACTGATTGCTGACGAACTGGACTGGAATACCATGGCTGTATCGCGAATATTTAGGGATCATCTTGGATACACGAATGTTCTTCGAATTTCAACTGATGCTATAAAAATGACGCTTGCGCGTAACATAATAGGTGTTGAAGCATGATTTTTCAAAAACCAAGCCCAGAAGGTGCTCATCCACCCATTGAATCCAAGCAGAGCAGAAGTCGCTGCAAAAGTAATGTTGGCAATTAATTTTACGAGAAAAAAAATTATAGCTATTATTCCTCTGAAAACTAGACAGACGATAACTTGTTGTGAAATCAGTAAAAAGATGAACTGCTCCGCTACTTTTATCATCATGATAACGCCCCAGCACTACTACTACTACTATTATGGCACAACAGCCCATGGAGGGCCAAGGTCGAGCTTTTCGCATCCATTCATGTTGTGTGAGTTATATTTATACACGAATGGAAGGGACCTATAGTTTTATGCCGAATTCGAACGGCGAAGTGATAAGCTTTTCATATGCATTTTTTTACTCTTGAAGGTTTGCCATTGCCATCCAAGAAGTGGCGCCGTGTAGAAAATTTTTTGATTTTTAAGCGTGCCGGGATATGAACCCAGGCATCTCTGCGTAACAATCTAACACACTAACCACTAGGTTACGGCGACTCAGCTTACACTGCTAAAAAAACGAACAACTTCATTGCGCTCTCAGGGGTTGAAGAAATTCGTCCGTGTGATTTCGGGATGTTTCCAAAAATAAAAAAATAAAAATTGAGAGAAAGGTCTTCGGCAATAATGAGGAGATAATAAATGCAATTAATGATCAAGTTGCAAACCTAAAAAAAAACGATTTTGAGAACTGTTCTTTGAAGTGTATCTACAGGCTTCAAAAATGTGTAGAAATTAATAGCAATTATGTCAAAAAATTTGAAAACGATAGATATTAAAGTTATGAAATTAAAATTGTTTTAGCCTTTTCCTTGTAACCAACCAAGCGAACTTTTGTTAGTCCTTCCATATGTCTCTTAAAAGTTTCGACGAATTTCTTTTCAACTAATAAAATTCGAATTAAAAATAGAACCAACTTCGAAAGTTGTAAACTGCAGAACAAATAGTTTTTTTTGTGATTTGCAATAAAAATGCTCAAAGATAAAAACTTTAACGTCAGCTTAAAACTACCAAAAATATCTCATGAAAAACTGAAAACTATTATGAAAATTTTTTTCTCCATGGACTTAGACTGTGGCACAGGTTATTTCTTCTTCTCTTTGTTAGATTATATGAAATACTCCTTACGGTTGCGTCAGCACGGCTTAGACATTGGTAGCTAATATCAAACGAAGCGACAGCACGTTTGATTCCTCTTTAATTCTCAGAAATCGGTCAGGTATTCATTGGACCTTGCGAGTGAGACATCACACCAAGGTATATAAAGATCAGGTATTCATTAGACACCAGGGTGTGCGACAGCCTCACTGGTGTAGTTCAAACAAAGTTGCCACTGACCATACAGCAAACAACGAAAACTTAGCCATCGTGTCACGAGGACACGCATCGTAAACGAGCGGCAACGAAGCCATACGAGCGCCAAGAAAGGGAAACGAACACCAACGAAGACGAACGAACAAACATACGAGGTACAAAAGATAAAATACTAACGAATCAAGTGTAAATAAAATAACAGTGCAGAATATCAATAAACAAGTGAACCGAAATAAATCGTGACTTATTATTTACGCACCCTGGTTACTAGCTGAGTATACCCTGGCAAAAAGAAAAGGAACCAGGAAGGTTCGTTACAAATGAAAGTTCATTTAATAAAAAGCAAAAACGTTACGATTTCATTTGCATGAATGCGATACATTTTCTCAAACTGGCTTTCATTTGTTTCCGTAGCTAAAAGCCTTGATCAAAAAGTTCCCGGAATTTATTCAGAAAATTAAAAATACAAGTTTATTCATCTAAATCTTTATTGTCCCCTTCAAAGTAATCCCCATCGACTGCAACACACTTATGCCAGCGCTTGATCCAATCTTCGAAATATTTTTTATATTCGGTTTTCGGGATGTCCATCAGTGCTTCCTGCGATTTATCCATTACTTCCTCTCGGCTGCTGAAACGCGTTCCCCGTAATGGATTTTTAACTCTATTGAACAGAAAGAAGTCACAGGGAGCCAAATCAAGGGAATTCGGTGGCTGTTGGATAGTATTTGTTGCATTTTTCGTCAAAACAATTCCGAATACTGATGGCACTGTGCGACGGTGTGTTATCATGGTGCAAAATCCACGAGTTTTCTGTCCACAATTCTGGTCTCTTTTGGCGAATTGCTGCGCGCAAACGCCTCATAACGCCCAAATAATACTCTTTGTTTACTGTCTGGCCTTCTGACAAAAATTCATGATGCACTACACCATTGTAATCCATGAAAACCGTGAGCATTGCCTTCTTTTTTGGCTGAAAACGACGTTTTTTTGGTCTCGGCTCATTTGGTGAAAGCCATTCACTTGCGTGATGTCTGGATTGCGTGTCGTACTCATAAACCCACGTCTCGTCTCCAGTAATGATCCTTTTGATGAATGTGGGATCGGATTCAGCCTCGTAAATCATGTCTTTTGCGACATCAACACGGTCTCTTTTTTGCATGTAATTGAGGTCTTCTGGCACCAACTTTGCTGCTACACGACGGAAACACAAATCATTAACCAAAATGTCTTGGACGGATCCATTGGCAATGTTCAAGTGCTCCGCTATCTCTCTAATGGTTAATTTGCGGTTATTGACCAAAATTTCTTTTATTTTATCAATGTTTTCGTCGGTTTCCAATGTCGATGGTCTGCCACTGCGTTCATCATCTTCGATTGACTCACGACCACTTTTGAACCGCTCGTGCCACTGGTAAACGACCGTTTTCTTTAGAGAATCGTTGCGGAAACACTTTTCCAACATTTCCGACGTTCGTGCATCATTAAATCCGTTTTTTACGCAAAATTTAATACAAGTTCATTGTTGCAAATTTAAATCCATTTCTAAAATTGTAAAAAATCGCCAACACACCCAGAGATAGATGTAATCTTGGCTACGTAATTTTTGCAAATGTCAAGCTAAGACGCTAAGATGCAACAACAGATGTACCAACTTAACAAAAAAAAAAAAACAGAATTCAAACCGGAACGATGGGAGCGCCACACGGTGGTTATTCCAGGAACTTTTTGATTAAGGTGGTATTTTCAACTGGGAAGTGAAATGAAATAAAGTTACTTTCCGCAAATATTGGAGAACGTGAAATTTTTCAACAAATTCGTTAGTGAATGTGAGAAGATTTGAATTTCCATTCTCGTCTTTGTCATGTTTGTTTGTTTTGTTTAGACACAGGATTGAACCTCTCATATAATTATATCAACGACTTAAGTGCTACTAAGAATTTTTTATGTACCTTTTCATGCTGAGTTCGAGTTCAAATTCAGAGATAGAATCTGTTGTTGGCATTCAAACCCACGGATATGAGAAGCAACGTTCAGGATACGTCGTAGAAAATTTATATGAAATTTTGAGAATTTACCACATCTGAATGAAGATTATAGAACAGGATCAACAACAGAGGATGCTTCGCTAGGACAAACATGATATATTCGGTTTAAGGGCTCGATGAAGTCAATTGTTTGTCATGATCGCTAGTACTTAGGCGGCTACAAAAGGCTTTAGTATCCCGTTATTACTACATCAAAGACTAACAAATTCAACCTTCGGCTTCTAACTGATAAAAAATTCCCGTTCACCTGAAACCTGATCATTTCTCAAATCTAAACAGCTTCAAATTTCTTCAGAGATAAAGACGACGAAATGGAAGTTGTGGTCCACTGTGGTCCGTGTCCTTGCAGGACCATTTGTAAAACATTTCATTTTTTATATTTTTAACTGATGGTGAGGAAATGATGAATATAAAAAAAAAATTTTTTAGTTGTTTTTGTTTTTTTAAGGGAAAACATTTGAACTAAACCATCACTCCCACACCCGCACTCCCCCCCCCCCCCCTCCCCTACTCACTATAAAATACGTATAGTGTACATACTCACAGGAATTATTGATCTTAGTTTGTGTTGTTGTTATTTTTAGGGGTTTTTCTTTTTTGTTATTACTTACTATAAAATGATTTTGTCGTCGTTTATTAATTCCACATGACCTTGAGCACTTTCTGGCAAATGAAAAATATGTTTTCATTCAAAATATTATCTAAGTAAAGAAAAGGCGGGCGCCTTTCAACGCTTCCACTGTTGCTTTTCATCAATATTGTTAGTTAGTGACGCTGGTGATGATGATGAAAAGAGAAGCATATGTATAAGCAAACCACTCATCATTTATGCCACCAGCATTTCAATACCATCAACTATTAAAAGCGACCGTCAATGTCACTACAAACTCATCAACTAACCATCTCTTCACTGGTTTTGTCAACATTTCGCCCATGTTTTTTGCTTTTGTGATTTTAGTAGCCATTATCACATATACAGCCTTAACAACAACAGCAACCGAGAGCTTTACTACCCACTTTTTGTGCTTTGAGTTAGTTACCTTGAGCATTAGTTTGTTGTTGTTACCGTTATATTTGTCTTTTTTTTTATTAATATGCTCCATTTTTATTATCCATCAAATCCAATGACCATGAAATTTTTTGCTCACTCATTTTTTTTAGGTGTATGTACTTAAGTGCATATGTGTGGGTGTGTATGTGTTTTTCATGAATGTGTTGGAAAATGTCGATTCCACTTGAAAAATGCTTTAAATAAATGATGCCACTGATGTGTAGCCATCGTCATCAACAGCAGCAGCAGCAACAGCAACAACATCGTGTTGCTGTAAGCGGAAACGGAAACTACTGTTGCTTTTACTGTTGCCGTTGTTAGTTGATGAAATATGCATGAAGGTTGGTACTTGTTGTTGCCACGCCCTCATCTCTATTCCCATTCTAGTGTCGGTTCTCGTCATCTTGTCATCATGTTGTAGTGTTGCGTTTTCGCAGCATTTAGCAAACATTGCCAACATGAATTATTGCTTACTGAAGATAAATGAGCCTGTGTGTGTTTGCGTGCGTATGTTGCTTGTTCATTTTATTGTTTGAAAGAAGGGAAATGAAATCACACTGACGGATTCCATTAGGGCTTTCAAAATAAATTACAACATGTTAAACATTATTTTAGTGACCAATTTATATCATTAATACACACATACCGCCGTCCAAATATCAAGAACTGCTTATTTAAAAAAAAAATTTCCTTATATTTTTTCTCGTTTTAAAGTTGCTTACACTTGATAAATGCGCTTTGAGTTTTTTCGCTTTGTGATAAGTAAATATTATGTGCATTAAAATGAAATGTATCTGTAAATAAATATGGAATGTTTTATTAACTGCTATAAAAAGTGAATATAGCATTGAAATGAAAATTCTACGTATTATCTTCGTGACATTTTTCTGCGTGGTTAAACAACCACTAATCACTTTTGAGCTGCAATTAGAATTTCTGCTCAAGCATCAAGCACATAACTTGCAAACGGCCTTCTTGCATCTTGCATGTGCAGCATGCATATCTTATATCGAATATCTAAGAACTCTTCTTGCATCTAGGTAATCACACTACTCACTGGTGGAATAGCATATCAAATAATAAATAAATTCTGGCCCTCATATAATGTTGAAAGAACCAATGATCTACTCAGCAGGACAAGAACTGAAGTAGTCAGATTAATATCTTGTATCAACCCTAAAGCGAGCCGGTTGATTCCCAGCGGGATATAAATAATCAACTGCACTTGTTTTCTAAGGATCGCGATTACTATTAGTGCCCAAGTTGCATTCAATATTCTCATCTCCGATTTTCTTCAGATATTGATTTTTCTTGACATAAGAAGATCTTTAAAATTGTTCTCAATTCCGGTTCACGATCTCTTTGAAACGCTGGTTTGGTTCATAGTTCGGTCGGTGTTCCCCAAATCGCGGATGTCTCCGTTCAAAACTGATTTCGTTCAAAACCTGTTTCCATCTCTGGTATTTATATATTAATATTTTAATTATTAATTTTCCACTATTTTTATTTTTTAACAATTGTCAGTTTCAAAGAAAAGATTCTGGAAACAGAGTGCGAAGAATTAGTAAACTACGGAGCTTCAGAACGAATCATTTACGAGAATAAGTAAAATTGGTTTCATTATTTCGCTCACTTAAATTCATAACTGAATGAATAGAAAAAAAGTAGCGTCAACTAGATCTTTCATAAATGAATCATGTTTCATTTACGAATAATTGCTTTCAAAACCTAAAATAGCGAATAGGGCAATTTGACTTGGCTGATTTTTATAAACTTAGTGTATTGTGTTCATTAATATGTTTTACACCAGAATCAACCATATTTATTCCGAAAAATCCCAACAAAAAAATATCCCAGAAGAAAATTATTCGAAAAGTGTTTTTCATTTTTTCTTTCTAAAGTCTGCAAATTTTTTTTATGATTTTTTTAAAAAAAGTGGTGGTTGATCCCTATAGGAAAAAGCTTTACCTACAACATGTAAGTTTTTTTTTTGGTTTTGGATTCACCATTTCGGAGTTTAACTGTCGGCCATGAGACTCTACTTTTTTTTATGACTCGACTTTGGTGCCCTTTATAATTTAAAAGTAAAACTAAAAATGAAAAAAGCTAAAATGGGTCCCTTCTGCACTCGTCATAATAACATGATAACATACTTTACGTGTTGTTGTTTACTTCATTAAAAATGTCTTAGATTTTATATTCTAAAAAGTGCAAAGTCCATGTGTTTTTTTTTAATTTTTCGTATTCTATTTTCAACGCACTTTCTTTGTTATTATTTTACAATTCTAATTAGAAAAAAATAAACTATAAACTTAAATAAACTATACAATAACACTACACAACAGAATTTACCAAAAAAGCTCAAGTGTTTTGAAAGCTAATCTTATATAATTCGAGTAACGTTTTAAAAAAAAATCATATATGTATAAAATACTGCACAATGGAATTGACCAAAAAAAAAAAAATTCAGAAGTTTTGAAAATGGATCTTATATATTTCGAGTATGCTGAACATGATGGCGTTTTTAGTTTTTCCCTATAACGTCTAATTATTTTATAATGGGTTGAAAAAAAAATTGTACTTAAAAAAAATTGTTTGTAGATTTTTATTTTGTTAAAAAATCTAGAAACAATTTTTTTATGGACGTTTCTTTTTTAACCAATTATAAAAACCTTAGACGATATAGAGAAAAACTAAAAACGCCATCATGTTCAGCGTACTCAAATTATATAAGATCCATTTTCAAAATTCTTGAGCTTTTTTGGCCGTTGTACAGAGTAATTAGTATATTTTTACTGTAAAATAATTTTTGATAATTCCATTATTTCCACTGATATAAATATAAGTACATATATTCCACAATCATTTTTGATATATAAATTATGTGTTGCATATTTTTGGGCTTGTTGTGTCCTATTTATAATATTAAAGTTTCACCTTTTTCAATCTGCTTATACTAATAATAAGGCAGCATTCTTTCGAGGTACAATTCACCACCCTTCACCTGGCGGTACGAAAGTTTAATTTGGCAACCACAATAACCCCCAAGTATCCTTTCTTTTGTCATAAATTCTCTCATTTTTCATATAAAATTATACGACATTACAATTCACCTATTTTAATCTGTACTAATAATAAGACGGCATACTTTCGGGATTCGCTACCCTCCACCTAGCGGTACGAAAACTGAACTTAACCAGCACTAAATTTTCCAGACAAAATAGTAAATATGCGGTATACTTTTAGGGATCTATATTTAATATTAAAACTTCACCTATCACAATCTGTTTATTCTAATAACAATACAGCATACTTTCGGGACGCAATTCACCACCCTTCACTTGGCGGTATGAAAGTTTAACATATCCATCACTATATTTACACACAAAATAATAAAAGTGTGGTATACTTTCAGGGTCCTATTTTTAATATTGAAAATTCACCCATTTTAGTCAGTGTATTCTAATAACAAGACAACATACTTTCGGGGCGCAATTCACCAACCTTCACCTGGCGGTATTTATTTTTTTAAACACACACTTATAAACTCACATATACTATGAAACCTATCACGACACCGGCGCGACGGTGTTACATTTGATTATAATTTCTATCAATTCATTTCACTTTAAATTTCCCTTTAGCCCCGAGTAAAGATGTTATTACATCTAAATTTTGTATTCTTGAATGACTAAATAATCCTAGAAAAAACCCGATTTTAATATGTATTAAAATACCTTAAAAAAAATACTTAAAAATTGTCGTTAATTCACTTTCACCTCACCTTTATTTTGAATTTTTTTTCACTCTCACTCAGTTTTTTATTTTTATTTTTCACAATTAAATTGAATTAACACAAAATTGCTAAAAATCTTTCATACAAATTAAAATTCTGTGGGAATCTGTGAGTATGGCAACAGTGTTGCCATACGAGTATGTAAAAGTTATAAATAATATCTCAAATTTAACTCAAATTGTATTCAAGTTGATATCAAGCGCTGGAAAAAATGTTTGGTCTCAAGTGGAGAAAAGTATTGAATATTCAATTAAGAATTATAAAATTTCTCAAAGATTGGAAAAAATGTTGATTCTCAACTTGATGTCAAGTTGAAAGCAAACAAGGAGAAAAATGTTTGAACACAGGTTGAGAATTACATTGGAAATTAAGTTTTTCTTCAACATTGGAGAATTTTTCTCAAGCCCGTAGTCACAAAAATTACTTACTATGGGAACCAACAGATTCTGGGGTAAATCAGTAGAGTTCGCAGTCCTAGAAATAACAGGGAAAATAATTTTTTTTGAAAGAAAATCAAATTGTCATGTCCTTGCCGTCAATCAAACGCAGGACTACTTAGCGTAGATGATAGCCTATCATAAAGTATAAAAATTAAGAGATGTCAGTTGAGATTATAATCGATCAAATCGAGACAAACAGAATATATTCTTTCTCCAGGTCTGTTTTTTTTTTTTTTTAATATTGCTCATTATTATTTTCGCAGGATTTCATGAAATTTATTAGGTAGCTGGCTATAAAAATTCCAGTTCAAATTCGCACATTTTTTATACAAAATTTATGGTTTTCATATACCCATAATTTTCTAACTCATACCTGCTCATTTCAGCATTAACATTTACATATCATTAGAAATTCATTGTTTCAAATCAACGCCGAAATTTACTTAATATTTCATAATAAATTATTATTTTGCGATAACGTTTACGTAATGTCAGCTTGTGAATTAAAGCTGTGCATGTGCTTACATTACGCTGTGGTTATTTTCAAAATAATAATTTCTAAATATTCAGTTTCCGGTTTAACTATTGCCATTTATAAGCGAGTATTAATGGATGTAGGTGCCCATTATTTTAACCACGAACAATGCCTACAATTTATGGGTACTTTTGTGCTATTGTAGCTGTTATACAATAACCTAATATCACGTGCGACATTTAGGTCAAATTAAATTATCCTGACCCTGAGAAGTAAAATAAATGCGGTCAACAGAATGGGAAGATAATGGAAGAGGAAAGAGAAACCCACTGACATGGAGGCAATATTACAAAGTGGTACAAAACAATGTTATCAATTTGAAATATAATAATAATTCCACTTGTTTATTAATAAATAACATAAATGCAACAACGCCCGATACGTGTTTCGAATAAATTCATACTACATACACTTTGGTTTGTTTGTTTAAGGAGAAGGCATACGAACATTAAAATTGTAATGCGTAAAAATTGATTTTGTAATTTACGACCATGTTGACGAAGGATTATTAGGGAATGAGTGAGAGTGAAAATGGAGCGCAGGGAGGAGAACACTCAAATACACGCGCACTCTACAAACTAAAATTGCCATGATTCAGTAAAAAATGGCACACGAAACTGGTGAGAAAAATAAAGTATTAAATTACAAAATGGCAAGAAAATAAGTACTAAAACCCTATGAAATTCGTTTTCAATTTCAATTTACCCCACGATGCAAACAAAAAAAAAAAAAAAAAAAAAAAAAACCGAAAAAAATCAAAAACAAATAACAACTGTATAAAAAGTACGAGTAAATTATTGTAATTCTGTTTTTTCCTTCGAATACAAAATTTTTAAGCTGATGTATTTTGTGACCCTGAACATACTGAGCTATGTCATTTTGTTAACAGTCACGAGTATTGTACCATTTGCGCATATAAATTAGGTATAATATTGTAATGAGATATAGCTATGTACGTATATAAATAGTTGGGATTATTAGTTAAATAAGAATTTTGTGTCATACTATATAAAAACTATCTACAATTAAATTCTTACCAGTCAAGGACTCACATAGTGTTGAGGGTTGATGGAATGGAAAATTGGGATTGTCAAATGTAAAACCAAATGACTTGAATTACATAAAATGGAGATTTTCCCAAATGGAATTTTAAAGTAATACATAAATTCTAAAATGGTCTAGCCAGAAAACTCAATTTGCATTGAAAGGTTGTTAATGAAAACAAAGCAGCCTTGAACATGAAATTTTGCTTGCACCATTTGTCTGTTTTTTAATATTTAATACGTAATTTAAATTTGTTATTATTAGAATAAGTTTAACTGCTCTCACTTTGGGTGTCTCAATGTATGTAAATGTTGTAATCTAATCTGAAAATTATTTATATTATTTGTATTACACTATGTTTTATACTATGTAGTTTCTGTATACTAAAATATATAAAATAATATAATTTTTAGATAATGTCATTTAAAATTTTTTTTTTCTTAACTATTATAGGTAAAACATTTTTTTTTTTACTTACAATTAACCCTCTGTAGCATAGTGTAGACTGTAAGCAACATTCCGTTCAATCGCTTTTCAAACTTACAGAATTGAATTTATAGCGTAATTACGCACAGTGCCCCGTGGTTTATATTCTAAGTTATTGAACTAGTATTAAAGAAAACATCTAGAGGGCGCTACTTGTCACAAATTGAAATCAGTTATTGGACTACCGGTATTTACGAAAAGTGTCGGCCTTCTGCGATTTCAAAAATTTATAAAATATTGTTCTGCATGTGTTTTGTGTAATTATTTTGAAAAATTGGAGATGTAAGTGGTTCAACTTTAACTATGTTTAACTAGCTGACCCGGCAGACGTTGTTCTGCCCTTTCTACGAAGAACCGGGAAAATTGAAGTTTATTTCAATGAAGAAGAATAAAGTTTCTTGGTGTTTAAAATTGGAGATTGGTAATAACAATTCAAGCTTAAAGGACGTACATTGAATTTGGTAAAAATTCTAGATTTAAAAATTTTAAGATTCATTATATCTAATTCCAAAAACTATTTAACTCACTTTTTGATTCCGTGAAAGTGCCATCAGATTTTTTGAGTGAACACAGTCGGTTGGCTTGACCCTTTTTGAGGATTTTCGCCAATCTAGCGGTTTCAGACATAGTTTCAATACCGCTGCAGACATTTCTAAAGGAAGCCCTTTTCGAATCTCGAATTTTCCTGTTCGAATTTCGAACAGCCTTTACTATCTTAGCCAGTTACATATCAGAAATCAGATATGCAACTGTTTCCAGCCGTCACCACGTGGAGGTGATAGATCAAACTTCCATCAGATCACTCAATTACGGCACGTATCGAAATGCTTGTTGGTCCCCTTGAGTGACTGACAGCCTGACAGGCCAAGTTATTATGGTTGAGTTGAATTATAGAAACAATATTTCAGGACGCTCTATATTCATATCAAAGACCATTCTTCAAATTATTTAAAAATTTGAACCAATTTCATATTTATTATAAATATAGAATTTGTAACAGCGTCACCTATCGGATTTTAAGATAGCTAGGCAGAGTCTTAAGATATTTCATAAAGTAGTAGAAATAATAGTAGAAAAAGGAATGGAAAAAGTAGTAGAAAATAGCAGCAAAAAAGTAGAAGAAAATAATAGTAGAAATAGTTGTAGAAAAGGTAGTAGGAAAAAGAATAGAAAATAGTATTACAAATTGTTGTAAAGAAGCAGTAAAAAGGTAGTAGAAAAATAGTCAAACATAGTATATAGTCACAATTACGAGTTTATACATTCATACTCCCAATAGTACAAATACTTAAACATAGTAGTAAAAATGGAGTAGAAAGAGTGATAGAAATAATTGTAAAAAATAGTAGTAAAAAAATTTGTAAAAAAGCAGTAAAATATAGTAGTGAAAAGTAGTAGTAGAAAATAAAATAAAATGTATTTAAAAAGTAGTAGAAAAAAGTACTAAAATAGTAGTAGAAAATATTGGTTGAAAAAGTAGTAGAAAATAAGAAAAATTTGCAGAAAAACAAAATTTGAAAGTAGTAGAAAATAGTAGTAAAATTAGTAGTAGAACTAGTAGTAGAAATAGTAGTAGAAAATAAAAGTGAAGCATGGTGCCATACCCACTAATCCAACAAACTGGAAGAATTTAAATTTTAGTACCGTACCATAAATGCCTCCCAAGATATC
Source organism: Toxonevra muliebris (assembly GCA_963691655.1). Taxonomy (NCBI): domain Eukaryota; kingdom Metazoa; phylum Arthropoda; class Insecta; order Diptera; family Pallopteridae; genus Toxonevra; species Toxonevra muliebris. The sequence continues at coordinate 116,134,511 of OY829326.1, read as the reverse complement.
TCATAATGGAAATTCAGGTTATATGAAAGGTGCCACAGCCCCTTTGTCAAATCCACCCATATTTTTGTTGTAGCATGACATTGTCAATTCTCATTATTGTACCAAATTTCTGTACTGTACTATAAATGGTTCTTGTGATATACTCAAAAAACTATTAGGATTGTATGGGAAGTGCCATGCCCACTTTCCTAAAAGTCATTATGAATAAGTAAGTTTCATCCTCCCGTCCAAGAAAATATGTATATTCTGGAAATATGATTTCAATCGTTCCAGTCGTTCAGAAGTTACACGATGTCATACACACAAAACTCTACGATTATATATATAAAGATATTATTTTTGATCACTTTTTATGTCTTATTTTTGTCTCGAATCCAAAAAATTAAATATTTCTATCCGTGTTTATGAGTGACATAGGGTTAAATATTTTCAACAAACGAGAAAAATTCGTATACTTAAATGTTTTACATTATTTCATTACTAAGGAGGCGATTTCATTGTTAACAGATACCCATAGCGTATGAGTAACATTTATTTATAACTACAAAGAGCTGCACAGTGGAGTCGCTGATTCAAATTTTTACGCTCATGTCTCGCTATGGAGACTTATATGACCATCAACTTGGTATTTGAGGAACCAATATAATAAATATTTTATTTTAACTTTTCTAATCATGAAAGAAAAAAGTTACCCAAACACCAATATTCCGCCACTCTTACCCTCTTTGGGGTGTTATATTAATCCATGATATTTACATATATGACAATAATGGGTAAAGAAACGCTAAATATATCATGATCCAGCTGAAACTCCTATTGAAAAGTAGTTGAGGTCACTGAAGATAAAAACCACCTAAATACAATCTTTTTCAAACATTAACCCATGAAAGAGCAATTTTTTTTTTTTTGTAATAACTCTAGAATAGATTAATAAAAAAAACACATTAAAAAAATGGTTAAATTACCGAAGGTCAAAACCACCATAGTCCGATTTTTTTACCAAATGCACCAGAAATTTTTTAAATAGTGTCATTGTAAAACATTAACCATTCGAAAAAATAAACAATTCGGAGAAAATATTTCTCACCAAAAAGTACTCGTGGTTGCTTAAGATCAAGTTTAATATTTTAAAGAAATTAATCTTTGTATTTTTGCAATAATCTCTTTATAGTGGATTAAGTTGGAAAAAAAACAAATAATTTTCGAAGAAAATATTTCTCGATAGTTTTTTAGGAGACTATGAAAATTAAATCTAGAGGTTAATTTTCAAAGTCATGACTTAAGTTCATGTTAATTTCGTTATTTGAAGTTATATATAAACAGGTTAATGAACAAATGTAGTCATCACAACAACAATGTATATAGAGACGGGCAAATCAGATAACTAAGATCACTGATGAGGAATTGTGGCGGATTCCGAAACGGCCGTCTGATTTGCCCGTCTCTATATACATTGTTGTTGTGATGACTACATTTGTTCATTAACCTGTTTATATATAACTTCAAATAAAATATTTCTCATCAAGAAATATTTGGGAGTCCTGAAAGCCAAAATCATCCAAAATAAATTTAGAAAAAAAAATAAATTTACCCTGGAAAGTTTCTTTTTTGCATTTTAGTTTCATTTACGAATGGAATTTGCAGAAATATGGATTGCCTTATTTCCATTTCAATTTCACTTATATAATTCGAGGCCTCTATTATTCACTGGTTGCCTCGGCGGTCTAATAGCATAGTTAATGCTAGATTAACATATCAGGGGATCCGGTTTCGATTTCCGGCGAGGGCATGGCAGTACACTTTTGATAAAAAAATCATTTTTCATGTTATTTAAAATTATTCAAGTACCCAAATAGCCCAAATAATCCAAAAAGTTACCTCATTCTGCGTATCGCCAGTCGACCCTATAAAAGAAGACAAATGAAGTAGCGACATTCATTAAAACGAATACATACACAAAAAGTGCCATCTTAAGGATAATGATATGAAACTGTCAAATCCCCTACGTTCACCACACAACTGCAAATCCATCCAAATGTCAGCTTTGACACAAACCAGATGCAGTATGATAATTTCAATTACCAATGTTCGGAAAATTTGGTTTTCGTTTGTTTTTAAAACTAATTTTGATCTTTGTCAGCAAATTAGGTAATTCTGTGGCAACAAGGAATAACAGATAAACTCAAAAGTCGAATAAAAACCTGCTGCGTATTTTCTATTATAAACTCCAACATGTTGAAAGTTTTTGAAAAATGTTTGCAATTTAGCAGTCTCCATAGTTTCTTATTAATTAAACTCCAATAAGTATTTAAGAACTTTCAATATTTTAGGTTTTATAATGAAAAATACGCAACAGATTTTTAGTCGACTTTTGAGTTTAGCTGTTATTCCTTATTGCCACAGAATTATGCCATCAAATATTGAAAATTTGCGATAGAAATTCGTAGCGTATGAGTAACATTTAATTACATGTTTCAATTATAATTAACTATAACACTGTAAAACTGGTAAGAAAAAACCAGATAAGAAATCAAGAAGAATTTTACATTCTTTTTCGATCGTGTTTGCTTTTTTTTACATTCTCCCGTTTTCAAAATTCCTTTAGTTAAAATTGAATTTATCAATTTTAATCAGATTCAACAAAACGGTGCTGTTTCACAGTGTAATTATATTTGTAACAGAAGTCTTATGCGAGTGTGATAAACTTTCAATAAAGAAATTTCAAGCAAAACCTAATTTTGATTGCACTTTCTTGGTGAATAATGCAATTAAAGAAATTAATTTGAAAGCCGATTTATATGTTTGCTGCAGCATCATGTAAAAAAAGACAAGTTGTCAAGTAACAGAGTGGCGTTGTTTGAAAATCAATCAGTTTGTTCTGCTTCATGCATAAATAATGAGAATCTGTTAGTCAAACTTAATGGTCAGAAGAAATACAACGATTAATATTATTGATTTATTGAAGGAGATCTATACGTGTTTTACCTCATTTTCGAGCCTTGACTTTAGCAGTTAATTAAAAAAAAAAAACACAAAATATTTTTGACAATTTTTTTTTTTAATTTATTCGCTCATCCTTCTTCTTTGGATATGATTTTTTGTCGATACAGAAAACGTATCCATACGATCTCTGCTTGTCCTTGACCACGCCTCTGCTAAAATATCCGATTCAAACGGTGTCCACGATTTCTCTGATTCAGTTTGCCTGGAATTAAAAATGATTATTAAATGTAATTACATTGGTAACACTACTCAACAAGATTTTCCACAACGAGTGGCGATAACATTTTCCATAATAAAATTTTCTGTAGAATCCGAATATATTTTTTTCTAAGATAGTCAAAGTCTTTTTCTATTAATTCTTCATTTAACACTTTCTTAACCTTAAGGGAACTAGAAGCGATAGAGCAAAACCGCATTTGCATTCACAAACTCTCATTTCTTGGTGAAAAGTTTCTACTGAGGACCTAGGGTCACCAATGACCCATAGTTAAATTTAATTTCCAAAGAAAGGAAAAAATAGCTTGAGTAATAGTTGATCTCATGACATATTGAAAGTTTTGAGTATTTGGAAAAATATTGTCAAAATTATGAGTGATTGAAAATATGTAAAATATTCTATTCTTTAGTTGAGGTTACTCTGATGCCGTCAATTAAATAACAATTTCAAAAATTTTAAATAAGGCATGTATACGAAAAAAAACTGTTTGACTTTAACTTGTTATTAAATTATATTTTTTTTTAACAAAAAGAGAAATTCACACATCGATTGAAAGGTTATAATAGTAACTTTAAGAAAAATAAAAACTTTATTTATTTGGTTGGTGCGTATGCGAAAGATCGCAACTTTGACTTAACTTCAGCCATTAAACGTTGCACATCACTTCGGGATATTTGAGTTGGCACAGTAGCAAAATCTCTGATTGGAAGGCCTGGATTTTTTTGAAACAAGTTTTTCACTTTCTTTGCTTTTTCCTCCGAGATGAACCCTATCTTTCGCCCACTTCCAGTTTTTCTTTCGGTAGTTAGTCGTTCACTAAAGTTTTTAAGCACTAAAGTTACCGTAGATTTTGCAAATTTTTAAACTTTTGGCAATGTCTTTGTGTGACATAAGTGGAAATTCTTGATTTTTGCGCACAATTATATCGCGCGTGCTCGATTTCGATGAACTCATTTTGCGTAATGTAAAAAAATCAGAAAAAATAATGATGCAGAAATGTAAAACGGAAAATTTTCTACGAATTATTTCTACGGAATAACCACCGTGCGCCACACGGTGGTTATTCCGGGAACTTCTTGATCAAGAGTATAACTGTTTGGCTTAAAACGCAAACTTAATACATAAAGCAAAATCACTACAAGGAACTTTATAAAAAAACAAGTTAAATTTTATTCAACTACTTAAGTAGTTCCCATTCCACCACCCATTGCAAAGATTTACAAATTTACGACGCCCCATTGAACACATTCACGACAGCCATTGAATTGAGGTTAAATTGGTTTGTCCCACATTATGAACAAATGAAAAGAAAAAAAATGAATAAATAAAAATAAAAAAAATAAATGAAAGAAGAGAAGTTGCAGTTGGGAAAAATATCACCCTTCAAAAAAGCAAAAAAAAAAAAAAAAACACATATCAAAATGAAAATGGATGAGAATGGAAAAGAAAAACAGGATACTTATTGTGTCGCAAGAGCAATGAAGTAAAGTGTATCCTTTTCACATTGTATTAATAACAACAGCAACTCCATCTCCAACAACAATAACAACTATAAAAAACAACAGCAGCAACGGCAACGGCACCAACAATAATAACTGAAGACATATACAGCAGATTTTCTTTTCATTTATACAATTGTGTTGTTGTTTTTCTCATTTGCTGTTGTTGGAGTAGTAGTGTTGATGATGACAAGATGCAAGCATATGTGACACTTTCATACATATGTACTATTTATACACACACATAGACACTCATTTGTAGGCTTCCCTATATACTGGTATATATTTACATTGGCTAAATATATTTACAAACATACATATATAAGGAGTGAGATCGAAAAAATCTTAACATATATAAAATTAAATAATTTTTAAACGGTTGATCTTAGCGTTTGGATTTTTTTTTTATTTAATTGATAATATTTTACCAATTACAGAAAAATATAACTTTTATAGTTCTAACCACTATTTATGAACTAGTGGACCTTTTTTTCGTAAGCCTTCCATTACCGATTTGATAGTTGTTTCAGACACCTTTTTGGAACAGTTTGCCCATCTCCTTTTAAAATCTTCGATATTTTTTATGACACCTTTTTTGTGTTCTTTAAGTTTCTTTTAATAAGAGTCCAATATCTCTCCACTGGTCTTAGCTCCGCACAATTTGGAGGATTGGCCTCTCTTGGTACAAAAACTATGTTATTACTTTGGTACCACTCCAGAGCTTTCTTGCCGTAGTGACATGATGCCAAATCGGGCCAAAAATATGTGGACACATTGTACTCTCTTATGAAAGGAAGAAGTCTTTTTTTCAAACATTCTTTGATGTATATTTCGGTATTTATAGAGCCCACTGTAACTAATGACTTGCTTCTTTTGCCGCAACTGCATATAGCTTGCCATACCTGGAATTTTTTAGGAAATTTTGTCTGCTTTTGGATTCTAAATTGTTCTTCGACGTTTCCTCGAGCATCAGCAACATAAAAATTTTGACCCGGAAGCTGCGTAAAATCTGCCAGTACATACGTTTCGTCGTCCATTATACAACATGAATATTTTTGTATGAAATTCGATTTTAATTTCTGAGCCCTACTTTTGGCGTCTAAATTTTTTGTAGCATTCCTGTCTGGAACTTTTTGGACTTTGTATGTTTTTAAACCGGCATTGGCTTTAACTTTTCGCACCAAATAGTCAGAGCACTGGGCTAACCGGGCAGCTTTTCTACCAGATGAGTTTGGAGATCTTTTCAATATGCTTTCTATTTTCTTGGCTTCCCAATATCATGTGGTCCTTGTTTCCTTCCCGAGCCAGGTTTCCTATCGGTAGTCAAATTCTCCTGAAACTGTTTAATAACATTGGAAACAGTTTAACGGCAGACCTTCAATTCTTTGGCCAATTTTTTGTAGGACCAATTTGAACTTTTTTGAAAATTTTTAATAATTTTAAGACGTACTTCTTTTTCTTCACTCATTTTGATCAAACTCACAATAAATCAACATGTTTGTCATTAAAAATAACAACTGACATATTTTTCAAAGATAACTAGATCAAAGAAATCTTTATATTTTACACTCAAAAAAAAATGATTAGGTAAAACGTGTGTTAAGATTTTTTCAATCTCACTCCTTATGTAACTATGTAGGATTTTATATATACGTATATTTTGTTTCTGAAAAGAAAGTCGATATGAATATGTGCCAGTGTGATTGTGTGTATGTGTGTGTGTGTACTGACATATTTTAATTTTTTAAGTTTTCTTTTGACAGAAGAAACTATGAAAATTGAAGTTTTTGTGTGAAAAGACTATGACAATTAGAAAGTTTCATTCTTTTACCATAGAGTTGCACTTTTAAATATTCTACAATTAGATAACACAGTATGCAACACTCAATCTCTGATCTGTGTATACGGTTTGAAAGAATTCATTGTGCTATGAGAACCCTAGCTGAGTTTGACAAAATTGGGGGGGGGGGGTTGGTTTAATTTCCACAAAGACTCCACTAGATTTTAATAAAAAAAAAAACTTAAAACATTTAATAACTCCTCACACCTTCAATAAAAATTACACAGAACACTTAAAATTACTGCTGTTCAAGGATTATACAGCCAAAGAGGAATGCATATTAAAACAACAACAATAGCCTACAATAACAACAACAACAATTTTATTGTAATTTACAAACTCATATCATAATTTTGATGCGTAGTTTTAGGTGTTAATTTTCATGGCATTTGACACGATTTTCTCGTGATAAAAACTATTTACTTTATAAACTGTATGCGATTATGCGTGTATGTGCAGGAGTGAGAGTGAATGCGAGTAAGTTCAGGAACGAGTGCCTGTGCGTTGCCATTACCGTTAACGTTATTACGGTTCATTCGTTCCAGTACATTATCCATTTGCCCATTCACCTCCTCGACTTCTCACTTCTACTCTTTGCCATCGAATCTATGTGTGTACATATGTATTGCGTAACGGCGTGTTCGACAGAAGCTCCTTCCTTGGACGAGTTACTTTGCATATTGCTACCATTACAGACGAGTACTCCCACATTTCTGTTGAAGTAGTTAATAAAACTAATAACCCTGTAAGCAATTCTTACAGTATATTTGTAAGTTTGCGTTTGTGTATGTGTGTGGGTATAAGTCTGTATATGTAAATTGCGTGCATGATATTTTCTTGTTGCCTTCCTTTTTTTACTTTTACTTCAATAATGCAATAGAAATGGAAATTTCCCGGAAGGAAAGAAAAAACACTTAAAATGAGATTGTTGCAAATGAGGAGAGAAAGGGAAGAGGACAGGGGGTGCTAAAAATTACTTTTTATGCTATTTCCTATTGTGTAGTATATGAGCATAGGTATAACATAAGTGCGTATTATTATGAATATGTTATGAAAAACTATTATAGAAGCTATAACTGCGTGGAAGATTCAATGGCCAGATCTGGTAAGGTATTAAAAATATAAAAGCACATGATGTTTATCTCTTGGCTGACAATGATAAGCATCTCAAATGATATTCACTTCGCTGATCGTATTAACTGCCAATTAGTGTTTAGAGTTTTCGATTGATGAAAATAGGTTCACAAACTCAATTCCAAAAAAGTTAAAAACATCTACAAGGAGAGTGTAATAAGTATCCAAGTTTGATCACTGAGAGCGCTACCTTTAAACTTTAGTTTGATATCATCTCTCGACTAAATTGCTTCGGTATTTTTCTTTAGCTATAATTCGTGCTTAACATTGATCACTCTAAAAATTATTTTGTTCACCAAACTATTTTTTTAATATTAAAATACAATTCGCTCACTTGTGTTCGAAATCCAGCAAAAAACAATTATCAGGTTTTTAGCGCTGACAGCAGCAAGCTAAATTGGGTTTTGTGGCCATCTAGAACAGCGGTTCCCAACTGGTTTCATCCTATGCCCTCTTTTTAAATTCGTGGTAACCATTTTGATTTTCATACAACATTTTTTTTATGCTGAATTACTATTACCGTCTGGAGGACTTGGCTAGTCTGTGTCGAGGATTGAATAAACCATTAAACTTATCTCGTAGTTGAATAGTTCCTCGTTATGTTCTAATGAAGTTTTAGTGAGAAAATCGCTGGCAAAAATCAACCAAATTATTAATAAATTGAATCAAAAAACCCACCAAAAACTAAAAAAACGGTAATTTAAAATAAAAAACTTACAGTAACTCACAAAACTGATCACATTTTTGGGGCACCAAAAATTGATAAAAATGGCATTAAATTAAAAAGTAACAGCATATTTCAGTTTCTACTCATCCAGATGAGCATAAGTGGAAACAAATTTTTAAAATCAGATAATATCTTCAGGTTCCAAAAGGGTCTTGAAAGTTCCGAAATTTCGACCATAAATTAGGATTTGTTTTAAATTTATTGGCCAAACATTTTTCAAATTCCATAGCTCTGATATTTGTTTTTTTTTTTAAATATAAACATAACGCAAAAAGAATTTCCTAAATCGGATAATGTTTATAGGTGCAGCAGTTTTGTGAGTTACTATCTATTGGGTCATATAAAAAGTATTTTCGGTTTTTGTCACCAGATGGTGTTAATGGCCATACATCTGGCACCACTGATTCAAATGCGCGTTTAAAAAGTGTCATTTCAGGCTACAGTTTTTGCGAATATAGTTTTATAGTTCGTCATTTGTGTAAAAAGTTACATTGATTTGAAAATGAGTAAATTTTTTGAAGAAATACGTTATATGATGCTTTTTTACTATAAAACAGGTGAAAACGTTGCAAAAACATACCGAAAAACTTGTGCGGCTTACGGTAAGGATGCTTTAAAAGAACGTACCGTCCAGCTTTGGTTTCCTTGATTCCGTTCTGGAAATTTCGATGCCAAAGATGCACCTCGCTCTGGCCGGCCAGTCACTGAAAACGCCGATGAAATTTTGAAACTGGTGGAGAAAGACCGGCACATCAACCACATGACAGTTTGAAATCATTTAAAAAAGGTTGGCTACTCAAAGAAGCTGGGTGCCATATGAATTAACACAAAGAAATTTGATTGACCGAATTACCATCAGTGAAACGCTGCTGAAAAGCAACGAAATCTAACTATTCTTAAACAAATCATTACGGGGAATGAGAATATTAAACAAAAAAATCATGATCAAACGCCGGTGACCTTTCACAAACGACTTCAAAGCCTGGATTGACGGCAAACAAGGTTATGTTGAGTGTTTGGTGGGATTGGAAGGGAATTGTCTATTATGAGCTGCTATAACATGGCCGAACAGTCAACTGCTCACAACTCGACCGTTTGAACAAAGCGATCAAGAAAGAGCGACCAGAATTGGTCAAAGGAAAAGGTGTTTTGTTCTACCATAATAATGCCAGGCAACACACATCTTTGATGACCTGCCAAAAATTGACTGCGCTTGGCCGGGAAGTTTTGAGGCACCCACAGTATAGCCCGGACATTGCACCGTCGGACTACCATTTGTTTCGGTTTCTACAAAACTGTCTTGATGGAAAAAATTGGTCGGCAGAGGAGCTGCCGAAAATCACTTGACCAAGTTTTTTGCCGATAAACGACAGAAGTTTTACACCGTTGGAATTATGAAGCTACCGGAAAAATGGCAAAATATCATAACTAAAATGGCCAATTATACTTGATTAAAATTGATTTTTAATAAAGAAAATTTTTGTTCAAACATTGATAAAAAAAAACCGAAAATACTTTTTATATGACCCAATATACATAAGTGCAAATATTTTTATACATAAATATTTTAATATAAATAAATCTTTATGATCCAAATATGAAGTTACTAGTGTCTTGTTAATACCGAGTCAGCACCTATCATGTAAGCCTTGTTAGGGCCTCATCAGCCAATAGGTTACACTACCAACGCGATCCTTTCGAGTTGCTCCAATTTCTCTTTGATGGGCTGTAGAAATTTCGATAGGGCCTCGTCAAAAACTAAACAATTTTTCCAAATAGGAAATCACGCTATAGTGGAAAAATATCTAGTTCTAATTTGGAAGAGGCTCTGGTTAGTCTGTCTCAAGGATAAACTGGACTAGTAAACTTATCTCGAAGTTGAATAGCTCCTCGAGAGAAGAACTAGGGCGGTGAAGTTTTAGTGAGGCTTTAGTTTATACGTTCTAAAAAATTTTAGACATAAAGTTCTACTCTGGGTTACTAGACATCAGAAGCAGTGTGGCCAACTTTTGTTTTTCAAAATCCTCTAAAATGAGGAAAAAAGCGCTAAATTTGTTCCTTATAAAAGTAATAAACACCAATTTTTTTATAGTTTTTATATGTTTTTAAAGTTTTTAATTCACAGCATTTCTAAATTATACAATCACAAGAAAAACTAAAATAAGATAATGGAAAAGAAGTATTTTATACACTTTGATCACAAAGAAATATACAGAGTAACAATTTATAAGTACATATTTATACATAAATATTTTTAAATCACATATCGATATCGAAATCTATATTCTTTTCATTACTATAAGCTTCTTCTGGCCATAACACACATTTTTTGGTTTGAATTCGGAAGCATTATAAGCACTAGTGCTGTTTATTTACGTCATCAGGGGGTTACCCTGTAGTTCGATTCGAAAGACAGTTCTATTCGAATGCCAAATTCGATTCCAAAAGGCACAAAACTTAATGTGAAAATCGAGAAAATATTATTCGAAAATGTTTTCTAGAGTACCATTCGTTCGAATTCCAGTAAATTTCTTTCGAATCGAACTGCAGAGTAACCCTCCAGGTATTTTGTAGTTTTCACAAAATGGATTTTCGTGTTTTAATCCATTTTTTATATGAAGTAAAGAATTTATTGAATTGAGTGACTTACGTTTACGAACTTGGTTTAAATAAGTTCATTGCTCATTGTTTTGAAAAAAATTTTCTTAGGATTATTCAGGAAATGGATTATTTAGCGTTAGTGTCTTTTAAATTGAAAAAACGCGCTAAAAACGCGTTGAGCGCTAAATCACTTTTTTCCGCGTTTTAATTTTTAAAAAGCACTAAATTTAGCGGGAAAAGCGCGAGTTGGCCACACTGATCAGAAGGATGTAAACTTGGTTTTAGAATTACCACGAGAAAAATAATGCAAGCAAACTGGAAAACCAAAATATTAAAAAAAAAAATACTGTAAAATTGCAATGCGTTTTAATTTTTCATATGTTTATTTTTCTTATATTTTATTTCTTTCCCATTTCGTTTGTTTAATTTTTGCTCATTGTAATTTTAAAACCTAATTTACAAGTTTCTAGTGCTTAGTAGTCTATAGTAAAATTTTATGGGGAACATTTTTCTAGAACGCATTAACCCTCTGTAGTCCCTCTTAATTGGGGAAAAAGGCAATCTTTCTAGGAAAGGACAAAAAAAAACCCGTAGGGGATGGAGATAATGGGTTAACTCATTCAAAAAATATATTTTACGGAGGATTTTGCTGTATAAGGCTGAATACGTACACTTCCTCAGATGAATAAATAACCAAGATATCTTATGCTTTATTTTAGTCACATGATCAGAAATGATCAAATTTAGGACCACGAAAAAAAAATTTGACATTGAGACCCAAAACGAAGTTAACCGTCATCCCGAACACTTTTGGTTGTCCTTAATTTATCGTTCAGTTTCCATTGTACGCTTCGACTGAAGGTCAAAACCAACTAAATCTAACTCATTTTAAGAAATTAATCTCCGAATCTTTTTCTGCCATCATTTTTACTTTTTATGATGAATTATGAAAAGGTTAAACTTATTTAGTTTCAAACTTAAATGAATTCGAGAATTTTTTTAATCTATTTATAAACATAATATATCAAAAATACGTAATCTTCACTTCTAAACTTTGGAGGTTTTGACTTTAAGTGATCCCAAGTATTTTTTTTTTTGTGAAGAATAGTTTATCTGAGATTGCTTATGGTTATTTTAACGGATAATTCAGTTTAAAGAGATTTTGTCTTTAAAGGTTCGATTTTTTTTTTAAAGTTTAACTTATTTGTTTTGACCTTTGTTAAGTATTTCTTAATGGGAGATATTTTCCCCCAAAGGGTTTTTCATAGGTCTCGCGGCTGTTTGCCAGTATGTAAGCATTTCTTATATCACTTTAAAGGGAGGAATTTTTCTGTTCAAGTACATTTTACTTGTCTTTTCATTATTAAAAACTTCTCTTAGTTATGAAATATGTATAAACTAAAATCCTGAATTATCCATGAAAAGTTATTCATTCGCTTTTCGAAATGTACTGTTGTACTGAGTAAAAGCTGCTTATGTAACTACATATGCATTTATGTATTACAAAATACGTAGAACAACATTGAAGTGTTGATTTTTATTTTTTTTTTCAATTGAGTTAATTTAAAATTGTTAACTACACACCACATTCGAAACTTATTTTTTCAGTTTTTCCTGCTGCTGTTATGTTTTCAACATAGTTTCATCATGTCAAGGATTTTTGGTATTCGTTTTTTCTGCGAAAGTGTAAAGTGCTTTTCAAAAATGCATAAATAAGTTTACTTCAGCATTTTTCACTTAACACCCACTTGTGTGAATTTTCGCTATAACAACAATATTTATGTATATTTTTTAACTACATACATACTTACATATATATGTATGTATGTATGTGCATATAGAGCAACAACAACATCTGTGGCAAAAACAGCAGCACCAAAAAATGAATAGTGAAAACAAAAACGATAGCAACTAAAACAAAAACAACAACCTGCAATTGAATTTTCATAGTTATTTGCATTTTACATGTACGCACACAAATGCATATAAACATATACACATATAAGCGCGCATAAAAAATTTACATCACACAGATGCTATCTTTCTCTCATTCACTCTCTCTCTCTCTCTCTCTCTCTCTTTTTACCCGTGTTCATATATATTTGCTGTAACACAAACACAATCACAACAAACTGTTACAAATCTGTATCTACTACACAACTAAAATAAAAAACTACAAAAAAAAAAACAACAAATTGGCAAATGCACAAGTATGCGTGTGCAATGCATTTTGACCTATTTTCTTTAATATTCTCCACCATGTTGGTCTCCATTGCCTTTTTTTTATTTTTTATTTTTACTATGTACTTATAACGACAAGAAACTTTGCTGCTGCTTCTGTTGTTGTTGCTTTCAAACGACCTCTGCTTTATTTAGACATTAAATCTCATAAAGTTTTTCATTTTAGAAAATCTAGTACATATTAAATGTAGTAGAATGATATGTTATATAAGGTTATAATATATGAAGACAACAACCAAGTGTGCGCAAGCTTCTAGATTCAATAAAAAACTTTGTATGTAAAGGTATCAAAATAACTAACACTGGAACTACAAAAATTTCAAAGAAATGGAGGAATAAAAGGATTCGATAAAGCAAGCCTACTGGCCACTGAGCACTGGCATAGATAATTACTTAGGTAGAGGTTAAACTTTCCATCGTTTTCTGCTTGCTTAAGTAATATATTTAATGTGGATGAAAAAACATGATATGAAATTTTCATAAATTCGACATCAGCCTCTCGTCCGCTATTTTTGCCATGATCATAATTTGTTTTGTTTTCGTTGAAAAAAATAATGCATTTTTCACTGAGAATAAGGCCCTTTAGCAGTTCAGCGTTCGATCTTTGACTGTAGTCGAATGCCCTGATTGAACGAATTTGAGTTTGCTATTATGACGTGCTTTCGACAGATAATAGCGTTATTGTGAATTTCGCTCATTTTGGGTTGTTCACGGTAGTATGTTTCTATCAGCTGATCGTCATTGTTGAAAAATAAATACGATTTGTTTAAAAATTAAGTAGAAAAAATAAGGACGAAATATAAATAATTGTTCAACGATTCATCGGAAGAGGATGAGAGCTTGATGGAACTGGCCAGCAGTAGAAAACGATTAAGTGCAGACTTTCGAAAAAGCTTTGGCATCTCCAAATTCGTGTACAGATTTCTAAAGAACTTTCGACTGTCCAAGGAGGCGTTTGTGGACTTGATGACTACTATATTATACTATATATATTTTGCTAATAAAAGCGGAATGCCGGGAATTATTGGTTGGTCCTAAACCATTTAGTTCTTTCTTAGTCGCCAGAACTTTTTGGGAAATACCTTTTGCAATCAGAGGATTTGCTTTCCAACAATGACACAAATTTCTATAACTGCAATATGTTGCTCACCACTTTAAACCTGCAAAAAATGTACAAAAACTGTTTAAAATTAGTTTTTAGTCCTCAAAAAGCAAAAAAAAAATAGCAAAATACTTAAATTTTTAACAATTATTACTCAGCATGCACCGTATCGAAAGCAAAATTGCGTTCGACAGAAAATTCAATGCGCAACGAAAATTTCGACAGGGTTGCGCTGCTCATAATACGAATTTTACATTCGATATTCGATCTTCGATAACCAACGAAGATCGAATGTCGAAAGCAGCTCATAATAAGGACCTAAACCTTTGTAGGCAAGTTAAAAAAATACAACCCGAAAGTTATTATGAATGGAATCACTCTCAGGATGAGTAGGTTGATCAATATACATATCAAGGGATTGAAATAACACCAGGAGCGTAAACAAACTAGCACACTAGGGCCTAACTTTGTACAGAGGCGCTTTGGTGGGGTTTCTAAAGATCGGTATCAGCATTAAATCCTGTTCTTTCCGTTGGAGGGTAGGGGCTCGATAAAGCATTTTCACTATGATCTAATTTTTACCAGTATTTTAAACTCCTTCCATATCTTAACAGGCTTTTTTTATTCCATTTTAAAGGGTTAGGGTAGTCAGATTAAAAAAAAATTAATATTTTTTTTAATTTTTTCAAAGCATAAAATTTTGAAAATATTCTGAGAAAATTGCAAGTAGGATACAATATAATCGTAGGACCCTTTTTGTATTGATGGTAGTAAACGTGGAAGTTTTAATGCGTTTTTCTCAAAACAACATGAGGGGAACAATTTTTACATTTTTTCAGAGATTCCAGTTCAAGATTTGCAGGCAAATAAGGTTAGGTTAAGTGGCTATCTTTCAGGACACACTTAGGCCAAATACGGCCTGTTGTGTTACCACGTGGGTGTTGCATTCACTCCCTTTAGAACCAATTATACTTTGTTATATTAAAGTAGATCCCCTAGGTCAGTTGGCCCCAAGTCGGACAAGTCGTTTTTCCTACAGATACCCATGGCTGGGCAGAAGCATAAGTAGTGTGAAATGGGATTCCTTGTTTTCTTCATCTTTATAACTTCTGTAATAGTCGTTTGAGGGCGCACCCAATCTGGGCCTTCGAAGTCAGTGGTATATTGGCTAGAGATTTGATAGCAGATTGACTGTCGCTGAAAATGAAGATATTATTGCCTGAAACTTTATTACTTTTCAGCCAGTTTAATAGCTACCTGTATGGCCATGACCTTAGCTTGCAAGATTCTGCAGTGGTCAGGCAGACGAAGGGATAAGTTTAACCCTAATTGCTCTCCCTACTTTTCCATCCAGTTTGGATCCATCGGTGTAAAGACAAACGGCATCCTCCTGCTGGGATTGACTCTCAATTAAATCCTACCTCAAAGGAATAAGTAATAAAATGATTGTCGAATTACAAATGTTTCAGACAAGAAACTGACTAAATTTAGCCTGACAGCCGAATTGGCCGCGACCTGTTTCCCAAAAAGAGCAACATGGGTTAAGTAGAGAATGGTTCTCATGGCTGTGATCAATGATGCCGTTCTTTGAACCTTGCCCAATACCTTTTTGTGGACTTCTTTTTGAAGAGCTGTCCACTTAATCATTGCATCACATGATAGAATTGGTCTAATGACTGCCAATGTACAATTCGAGGTTCCATACCCCATCTTTTGTCTACTTTTTTTTAAGATAAATAAAGGGTAACATTGACCTTCTGGACCCTAAAACGGATATTAGCTTTCCAATTTAATTTCTTGTCTACGATGAATCCCAGATATTTTGTCTGTTCACTAACCTTAGTGGAAGATGCAGGCACATTCCTTTGGGAGCTTACAAAAAGTGTAACCGACCTACCTCCATTTTCTTAGTTGTTGATAGTTAATAATAAATGCCTGTAACTTTGTGGATTTTGGTGATAAAACTTGTCTTCAGATATACTTAATGCTGCCAAGATACGCGTTGACTCGTCTTCTGATGTGAAGACGTTTGGAATGAGTTTTTTTTGTCTTCATCTTGCTTGACTTTGCATATCGAATGCTTAACCCAAAGCATGTATTGATCGGTGGCGAATATGAAATATTCGAAATGATGATTAAAATTCCACAGCAGATCAGCACCAAGCAACGATATTAGTTGAACAAACTCCTTTCATCATCTTTTGTCTGCTGCTGTCATAGCTTGACCAACCTTTTTTTTTAAGATGGTGCTGCGAAAATAGTGGCAAAAGTTCTGTTTCGTTATAACTCAATTTATGTAAATTTTTTACAAAAAAAAATTAATTGTAATTCTTTGTTTTTCAGGAAGTTTAGAACTCTTTCAAGAATTCCCTTCATTAAGGCCTTTATGGTGTTTTCATTAATGTTTTTGGAAGCTGCTTCACTTAATCTTAAGCTCCCCTTATGTCCATCGATAAACCTTTCGTTTCCTTCACTTCCCGCCTAATTAAAGCCCAATGACTTTCTACTGGACTCAGCTCTGAGCAGTTTGGCGGATTAGCCTCTTTAGGTATAATATTGATAATATTGATGGTGCACCACACCATCGTTTTTTTCCATAGTGGCATGATGCCAAATGACGCCAAAAGAAGTTGGATACTTTATGATGTATTACAAATGCTTTTAACTTCTTTTGCAAGCATTCAGCAATATAAATATTCGTGCTGATTGACCCAGAAATTACATACGGCTGACTTCTTTTACCGCAGCTATATATGATCTGCCACACAAGGCATTTCTTAGGGAACTTGGATTTTTTTTAGCTCTGTACTTTTTTGGCACATTTCCCAGCAGATCCGTTATGTAAAAATCGTTGCCTGGAAGCTGTGAAAAGTCCGCCAATACCTATGTTTTTTCTAGGATTCTGATCTGGGACTTTCTGAACTTTGTATGATTTAAGGCCGGCTTCCGCTTTTTACTTTGCGAACAAATAATTCATTTACATTTTTGAGATAATTTGACACGTTTAGCTCTGTGTAGGTCTCCCGATCTACATTTATTGCCAGATTTCACCTTTTACTCAATGTTTAGATTTCCATTTCAAATCCCAGCTAACAGTTTGAGGGGGCACTTAAATAGTTTTGGCAATTTTTAAGTGATTCCATTTCTGATTTTGTTGAAAAACTTTCACATTGGTTTTTCGAGTTTCAGCTTGAGTATCTTTATTTTTCAATCAAAACACTTTTGTGGAACTGAAAATAATTTATTTTAGCTTCATTTGTCATTAAAATAAAGTCCTATGTTAAAACTTTTTCGTGAGTATTCCTTATAAAAAAAAAAAACAAAATGGCGCCTTCAGGTCCCATCAAATAAATCGATGCACGGCGTGTTTTGCTCTGCGAAGGACGCTTCACAGCTTTGCTTTTCATCTGAAACAAAAACGGGCTAAAATTATTAAAACAAACTAAATTTAGGGGGCCAAACCCCAATTCTTTTGCGGTGTTTTTTTTTTTTTGGTGTTTCCAGAAAAACGGTTTTAAAGTTTAACACTATAAAGAATCTATCCGGTGGACGGCTTTTTAAAAAAATACTTTCGACATGAAAATATCCTTTCACCCACATATTCTAAACACTTTAAGGATGCGAATTAAGTAAAAAATATCGAATTTTTTATCAAGATGAACGGTAACCTCTCATTAAGATCCAGCATCTCTGATATGCAAGTAGTGATTGTTTCTCAAAACTAAGCAGCCACAAAAGACATGTGTAAGTTTCTATAGAAAGATTTTACTACTGTCAAAACTGATTTTGGGGCTATTATTTCTATCAAGGAAATATTTAATATTCAAAATTTACTTTCAATGATCGGAATAATCACAAATCAGAAGTTTGCAATAACCTTCCACAAGGAAGGTCAATGCTATGGTTTATATTCGATCTATCGACTTAGAGTTTCTAAAATCACTTAAGTATTTGATAATATATAAGTGTGAAAGTTTTTAAATGAGTTTCAAAATTACAAAAATTGCCTTTGCCCTAAGGAGCCTACACAATATACTGTCCACTCTAAATGAATTAAGCTACTACAAGAAATAACTTAATTTTAATTAAAAGATTAACTAATAAGTTTCAGATTAAGTGTTTCTCTTGCGTGTGCATAAAGAATTTTCATAACTTTTCTACTTCCTCGAACCAAAGTATGTATGTATGTATGTATTTCAAATACATATATATATATATATATAAATATAAACGTAAATACGTAATAAAAAATAAATAAATTTTGCTGGGAATTTATATTTTCTCTGGTATCGCGCTGGCTATAATGAATTGTTTTTCTGTTTTTTGTTTTCTATTTTTTATTCTTTTCATTTTCATCATCAATTTTCCACAAATTTTCACGCACATGTACATGAAAATAATAGAAATGATTTGTTTTCGAGGGGTGCGGGTGAGGAAAAAACAATTTAAGTGCGGTGCTATGCTTAGACCTATTTCTGATTATACCACAATAGCAGCAGAAGCAGCAGTAGCAGCAGTAGCAGCAACAGTAGCAGAATATTACAAATACCAAATTCTTATACAATTTGACGTGCTATCTCTGACGTCACAATAGCAAGCTGTACGAACGTACGAATAACGGTGGCGGCGGATTGGGGGAAATTTGTCTATTTGACGTCATACGCTATGTTAGGTTAAACGCTAAAGCTTTCAACAGGACATTTATTGTAGAGAGTAAAGCAAGTAAAAAAGCATTAAGCGAAATCGAGAGAGAGAGAGAGAGAAAGTAAAAATGAAATAGCTTAGAGTGAGCGTAAGTGAATTTACTTTGTTCGGCAGCAGCTGCCCAAAGTAAATATTGTTGTGATACTGTAAGTGTAAGTTGCCTTGAAATATTAAAGATTTATTCTCGTCGCGAATGTTTCACAATAAAAAAAAAACTCGCCATTTCTTCAACAATATAGAGATTTAGAAAGAGAGAGAGAAGGAGAAATGTTTAATTTTATATCCTCTCCCTGTTTGCTATTTGTATGTTTGTTATGTTTGCTATTGTTACTCTACAGGAGACCCTATTTGTTGGTTGGTTGGTTGGTTTTTTTTTCGGTAGACATGTTGTCACGCAAAGCAACAAAATGACAGTCGACACTCCGATGATTCTGTAGTGTTCAGATGATGACGCTGATGCTGGTGGTATCAACCAAAACTTTATGTTTGTATGTTGTTATGCATGCATGTATGTATGTATATCCTTAGGCCACAATAGAAAACAGTTATGTTGTTATTGTTGATGTTTTGATTGCTCATAACTCTGAAGGAAAGATATAAATATGTTGTTTTTCTGACTTGCACATGTCCTGAAATTGACATGTGGAAAAAGAAACGAATTCTAATTGAAGTACAATATGTAGTATTAATAATTCGTTGGGTGATGCATTAAACATATTAATGTGTTACAACATACTATATATAAGTATAAGTTTTTTTAGTAAGTTTTTCTAAAAATATCTTGTTGGGTGTTCTTGACTTAAAAAGTGTTGTTGTTGAGGTATTGGTGCTTTAATTTCATATGAAAATCGCGATTGTCACAACCTCAGGTGGAGGAAAGGTTTTCTTTGTACTTATACTATTTAGTTTTGCCTAATAGCATCAACTTCAGTAGTTCTATTTCTTTAGTCATCCATAGATAAATGAGCCAAGAAATGTTCGCCTTTTATCGCACATCGTGTTCGGAAGGAATTAGGATTTTAGCGTGCTGGACTGCTGGGGGTGCCCGGGCTTAATTCTCTGCACAGTCAAAAATCAAAAATAGAAAATAAAAATGTTTCTACACGGGACTACATATTGACTGAAACTGGCAAACAGTCGAGTAAAAATTGCCTAAGAAAACGATTTTCACTTCGTCATTCGCCTTCAGCATTAAACTGTAGGACCTTTCCATTCGTGCGCAAATATAACTCACATGCGAAAAAATCGTTTTAGGCCTTGCTGTGGGCTGTTGTGCCATAAAAAAGAAGATGAAAATATGCCCATTTTTCCGACACCATTTTTTCTCAGAAAATCTTACCTGTAACTGTAAATTTGTAATGAAACTTAAGCCACACTTAGACGACCTCGATAGCCTATTGGATAGTGCACTAGACTTTCATCTGGAAGGTTCGGGTTCGATTCCCGTCTTCGTCTGGTGGTTAATTTTCATAACTTTCTTATATTCACTATCAATATGAAGTGTATGAGAATTATAAGATAGTGTACAAGTACACACATTGGTTGGTAATGGCAAAACCACCAAGCCGATAATAAATTGCCACACCGCCGTTCGGAATCGGCGTTAAACTGTAGGTCCAACTATGTGGTATCACAATGGGCCGTTCAGGCCTAAGTGTGTCTCTCGACAGCCACTCCAACCTAACCTAAGCCACACTTTCGCAGAGATAGTGGCATGCAGGGCCGTAGCCAGAAAATTTTTTCGGGGGCTTTTCATTCGAAGAAAATATAATATAAATAATTTTTATCAAGCTGATTTTTAAATACAACAAATTGAATCGATGATACATTTGATGGACCCTATAAAATTAAAATTTTTGGAAAAATTTCCCGATTTTTTTTTAATCTTAACTTAAAAAAAATGGCCAAAAGTACACAAAAAATTCACAGAATAACCAAATTAAATTTTTTCAAAAAAATATTATTCAATGTGCATTCTAATGCATTTTTTGATCGTGAAGGATATAATTTCGTTAACTCATTGACTTTCCACTACTGATGATGTACCCAACCTCAAAAAAATTACCAAAAATAGTAGGAGCTCATTTTTTTCAAATGATCGTTATTGGGAATTTGGGCCATTATCAATGATAAGACACCCGGATGAAGTTGGCTAATATTTCCTAAATTATTATTAAATCATTAAATCAGAACCCCAAAAACCTCCCCCCTAAATACGGCCTTGGTGGCATGCATGAACGCCTGTCTTAACTACATTTTATTTTTAACGGAATAAGAACTGTATCATTTTTTATCTTTTTCTGGTAAAAATGTCCACCATTTCGTTACCCAGGATATCTGCGTTGCGTATCAGGCACCCATAACATTGTTATTGAATTTCTACTCTCAAGTCTTTTGAGCTTGATAATTGTCTTCCCCACGATTTTTTAGGCAATAGTGTAAACTGAACAGGCTTTACTTGACCTTTACCTACTCAATATCATCATAAGTACATCTCAGCTTGAAACAACAAGGCGTAGTAGCAATTGACTTTTCAAACCTGTTGGTTCCAGAATAGACGATATTGCACCCTCGTTGAAAACCAGTACACTCTTCGCTGCTCTATTCATCCCAATCGGAAAATATGCATCGGATGTCTTTGTCAGACAAGTAGGTTGGGCATTTCTTCCCAGTGTTGGCAGATAATCTCAACATCGTGCCAAGTTTGGACCGCTAATGATAATACAAATACATCTAATAGCAACCAATCGTTGGATAACCTGTACTAGCAACATTCACCAGGAGTGAAGAGCTTTCACAGTGTGGTTTATAATACACCTCCTTGCACTAGCAGATCCACAGATTTCCTAAAGAGTTCTAATTTTTTCATCTTGATTTATTTTCATCATTGATTTTTGATCCATGGCCATCGATAAAATGTTTGAAATTTTAATAGGTAAGGAAGAGGGCACAGTTTTGTTGTAGCCACTCAAGGTAGCATTAGTTTGCCTGTTCGTAATCAAAATCAAGACGGATAGTCAAAAGTTTTTCCAATGTCTAGAAAAACTGCTAAGATCTAAATAAATATAAATAAATATTATCCGATTTCAAAAATTCGTTTACATTATGTTTGTACACTCAAGAAGAAATAAAACAGCTATGAAACTTGAAAAAAATGCTGGCCAAAAAATTTTGAAAAATCATTATTTTTTGTCGAAATTTCGGTATTTGCAAGACACTTTTGTAAACTGAAGGACTTATCTAATTTCAAAAATTTGTTTCCACTTTTGTTCATCTGGATCTGACGAAACTTTACTATGCTATTTCTTTTTAATTGAACGCCATTTTTGGGCTAGTTTTTATGTCCCAAAAATGTTCCTTCATTTGCTCAATTTTATCTACTAACAGATGAATAATTTCGGATTAATCTATCGTGACTTGAGCTGACAACGCCAAGGGAACTTTATTCTGAGGGGTCACAAGAAATGAGGTTCCAATGGCTGAATTTGGAATGAAAATTTCACAGAATATTTATCAAATGTTTATCATTGATATGTTGAAAGGTTTCATTAAAATATTTCATTTATTAAATTAGAAAAAAATTAGGGCAAGCGTTTTTTTTATTAGTCTTCGAAATACATGTATGTAGCAATAAACAAACAGACGACAGTAGATCGAATCAGAAAGTAAAGCTGATTAAATTGTACAATTCCTCTGGCAACTGTTGTGAGGCGAAGAACTTTCTTGAATGCCCTGTGAGCTTGCCCCATCTAAAGACAAAACAAGTATTCACCCAGGCTTCGATAATAAAAAGAAATAGCCAGCAACGATAAAAAAGGGTTAAACTTTATTTATTTTATATTGGGTGGAAGAAACGAAGCTAAACTTATATACATAAAAGCTTTTACAAGTAAAGCATATAAGAAAAAATTCTGTGGCGTAAATGAAAGTTTCATTGATTACAACCGAGAGTTTGTTACTTAAAATTACTGGGTGTGCTGACACTAAAATGAGCAGCCCCAGCACAAGCAGTAAATGCAGCGAGTTGCAGTTATTCGTTATGTTGTCCTGCAGCGATTGTACGAATGTAAGGTAATTTTACTGAGATTGAATAATTCGACCTCTACTACAATACATACAGCTCTCAGTGTGTATGCCACACTAATTACTCTCTCCCTTTCTCTCTCTTCGAATTTTAAAGATAGCTGTTTGTTGTATTTTCCGAAGTTGAAACCTATAGCTTGTTCGTTTTTCTATTCGTTGAATTGTTCGTGTTTATATGTAGATGTATGTATTTGTTATTGCCGTTACTATTACTACCAGCACAATTGTTGTTGCTATTATTATTATTATTTTTTCATTGTGGCTTGTATATATGTGTGTGTGTGTATGAGAGTGTTTGTTGGAAAGTTGCAAACAGTGATGTCCTTATTTTTTTTTGTAGTTGCAGCGGATTCCTGCTCCATTTTGAAATGATGCCACGAAATTTTTTGCATTCACTTATCTCATGCTATGAACATAAAAACATACATATGTGTTACTATGTATGTATATATAAACCAATATATGCATTTAATTTCAATTAAATGCACAATGAATATTATATACACCCTGTAGTGCTGTAAATAGCTACTGCTACTTGCTTCCCTTTTAATTGTATCTCTCTTGCATATATTTATTGTTGCATTGGCTGCTGCCGCTGATGCTGCTGCGCCTGTTCTGGTCCATGATAAGAAGAACGAACTTCTTTTTTAGCTTGAAGTAAATAAGGGCGCTGGGACTGACCTAGTAAATGCTTTTGGTTTCTATGTATGAGTGTTTACATGTATATATCTCCGTGTGTGTGTGTTTCGAAGTGCGTGCGTACTTTTTATTGCGTCGTGTGTACTGCGTTACTTTAACAAATCATATATGTATGTTCTACATAAGAGTAAGTGCACGATTTACCTCTCCGGGAATATACATTTATATGAACGTGTGTTTGCGTGTATGTGCTTGCTACTTAAATTAGAATTTATTAATGCAGGTCCTTTTGGGCGCAACATTATTTTACGTTAAAAATTTTTATTTTTGCTGACTTTACTGATAAATATTAAATTGCATGGAAGCGAAATTTCGAATGTTTCGATTGTGTATGTGGAAATAGTATATTTGAATATTATTAAAGTATACTTTTGGACGTTGCTAGGTATCATCAGCGAATTTACATTCCTACTTTATAAAAATTTATGTATTTATGATTATTGAAATTTAAGTAGTATAACGACCTAATTTTTAATCTTAAAATATAAAAGGTATGCATATATTTTGGTATCCTACTCTGTGCACACTTACAGTAAACATTAGGATGGGTCATTTGAACACTTTTTTCTCTGATTGGAAACTGCTATCTCGGAAAAGTTGCTGACCCATACCAGAAACACACCTGCATAATCTTTTTCGAATCGGCCAATATTTTCTGTTTGTTCTTGGCGGGTCAATTTTCGAAATTTTAGGTAAAAATACTAAAAGTCAGGCTTTTTCTAAAATGTGCCTGGCTGCGTTACTAATGCTCTCTAAGGGTCTGGTTGTTTTTAAAGATTGTAATAAGACACAGGAGGTATTACTCACCTACTGCAATACTCATCTTCCAGGATATCATATAATTTTTTTTTAGTTGGACTCGGTTCGGGGTTTCATTGCAGTTGTACTTGACAGAGCCGATTTCAATTTCAACGGCTTTTTCTGACGTATCAGAACGCTGTTTGATTTCTCTGACAGCCTATGCTTGACTTGTGAGGCTCCAGAGTTTCACAGTTAGATATGTACCACATGTGGTTATCTCTAAAAATAACTCCACCCTAGCTATTTTCAAGCCCAAGCTGTAAAAGGTGGACTGATGGATTAGCTAATCTGAATGGTTGAATATTATTGCAACATAGTGAGGGTGACATATTTATTTTATTAAACTCACTGGGCAAGTTAACCAGAAAGCCTCTTAACTCATCATTCACTGACTTATAATGCAAAAATTATGCAAAGGTATGAATTCAAAACCAAACAGTTCAATGTCTTCATATACTAATCGTCTGAGCAGGGTTTAAGAGCCAGTAAGGACAACGGATAAATAAGAGCAAAATTTACTCCAAAATAACATTTGAATGAATGAAATCAATACAATAGTAATGGATCAAAGATGAGAACAGGCAGGAGATGATCAGTAAGCAGTTAAGGGGTTTCCCCTGTGTGGTATTTTTGAAAACTTGTTTTTACATTTTTCGTATCTTTAGGGTGTGAAATTTTATAGTCCTAGTATTGCAGATTAAATATATGCTTGGAATACAAAGTTTTACCGCGTTCTCAAATTTTGAAGGTATTTTTCTTATTAGGTATTATGTTTTTGGAATTTGTTCGCAGGGTTAAAAAAATATCTACTGAACAGATCAAGTGGAAAATTTAATTGATTAAATCACAGAGATTACTCAAAGTACCCATGCACATAAATCACATAAATAAATTTCAAGATGTTCCTAATGTCAAAACGAAACAAATTTGGTGTAATTTGAAAGATAATACTTTAACTAAGAAAATCCCAAAAAATCTTGGCGAAAAAATAATTGATGTGTGTGCAGCTCGTGGAGCCGGGAAATTTTTCACAAAAATGATTTTAGGTTTCCAGCCCGTCGAGTAAAAAACATCTGAAAATTAAGTTTTTAACGATATCCTGCCGAAAGTTCCAGTTTTGTATTTGCAATTGTTCTTATTTTTTAATCAAGATTTTTTTTCTAAAGTTAAGTATTTTTGAAAATACGACAACTGAAATTTGACGAATTTCGAGACAGAAAATCTAAAAAACGTGTGAAAATATATTCCTTTCTTTAACGGAATATGCAGAAACATCTTTTCTTATCATGATAGTTTTTAAGAGACTATGAAAATTAAATCTTGAGGTTAATTTTCAAAGTCATGACTTAAGTTCATGTCAATTTCGATATTTGAAGTTATATATAAACAGGTTAATGAACAACTGTAGTCATCACAACAACAATGTATATAGAGATCTTTTCTTATCTTCTGCTTTCAGGAAATAATTCAATTTGAAAATAGGTCTGAACCAGTGATGAAATTTCCAAATTTAAAATTGTACCTAATAGACCAAAAAAGTTGTACCTAAATGAGCATGAACGCACCTAAAATAGTATATTTCACTGGCTAATCGTTTTTGTAAGAAATTTAATCTTCATTTCTCTGTTATTACTGTTTATAAAAGATTATTGTCTATAAGTAGGTTCAAAGTCATAAGAAGTTTACATTTCATAAAATTGTTGCTATCCGACTTTGACCCTCTTTTGGCACCAATAAACTTTATTCAATTTGAAAAATTATTTTTGCAATATTTTCCCTTTATAAACAACAATATCAGAGCTGTGAGCTTTGAAATTAGGCAATACTTATTACAAAATATTTCGTTTTATAATTAAGTGTTAAATATATTTTGGTCAATGACAAATTGTACCTAAAATGTGCCAATTGTACCTAATCTACCTTGTGGTTCCAAAAAGTCGGAAAAGGGTACAGTTGTACCTACTTTTTCATCACCAGTCTGAACACGATTTTTTCGACAAAAAGTGGAATTAAACTTTTTTTGTTAATCCTAAAAGTATGCAATCATGCTGAAAAATGGTATCACTTTTATTGCAATAAAAATTGTTTGACTTTCCGAAAAGTCCAATATCAACATAACTAAATAAAATAAATTTCTTGAAAGTCAATCCACCCATTCTCGTATCTTGTCAAATATGGCGAGATTGAGATGTATATATTCTCTCACTACTTGGAATCTGCATATGGTACCGGTTCTTAACTTGAGCTACAGCAGAAAAGATAGCCTTTCCAAAGCCGAACAGTTACTAGAATGCAGTTGGTTAGATGTTTCTGGGCTTACAGAAGTCATCACGGGCTAATGGTAGGTGAAGGCACACGTAGCTAGGCTCTGTTTCCCCCCACGATACATACTAGTAAGAAATCCTTGCTCATTTTCTATGCATCTGTCCAGCTCTGTCTATGACTACGCTTCACCCTTTACACTTACCCTTACTGAATAAAGATGGATATAACAATCCCAACTATAATAACTATTTAGATCTAATTCTGTTTTTTCAATAGTATAATTGAAAACAGTCACTATTAATCTATCTACATAAACTAAGAAGAATCGGGTTTAAATTCAAAATATTCTCGTCTGGGAACTATTTTGAGGTATTTTATACCTGGAAGGGAAGGTCTTTTATTTCATTGGCAATCGTCAATATATTATTATTACATGACGGATTTTGTGCAAGTGTATGTATATAAACGTATGCATATTCACAAATATAAAATGAAATATTTAAATAATAATAAATATTTGAATATTCCTCTATAAAAAGCATTCACTATTTACGGAGGTGTCACAGCATGATAACGAAAGAGAGCGAGGAGCGAAAACCATTGGGTAGGTACAAAATTTGTGTGAGAGAAAAAAAAATCAACACACAAAAAAAACATCAATGAAAACTTTTTCAAACGATAGGAAAACTCAAAAAACGTCAAAAGAAAGCAACACCGAAAAACAGCAGGTGTTGTTGTGGTGCAAAAGTGATGGGAAAACTAAAAAGAAGAAGAAATTTAGGGGGGAGGAAAACAAATTTTGTTTTAGTATTTTAAATGTCAGACGTCATCAACGGAAACAGCAGCAAAAATAGCAACAACAAGAATAATAACAAACGCGAGAATGAGCAAGCTAGAGAGAGAAAGAACGTATATGGCGGTATATGAGCAGCAATCAACAAAGCAGAGAACGAGAGCAGGAAGAAGAAGACCGAACCTACATAATGAAACCTACTGGCGAAAATAAACACGAAGTGCCTACATTGTGCGCGACCGACACGATGACATGATAAAGAATGCAAAATGGCAAAAAGAGAACAAATTCGTGAGGCACACACACATATGAAAAAAGCTTTACTCGACATTCTCAAAAAACAATTCAATACGAAAACGTCAACAGCACGAAACGTTACGGTAAATAATAATAATAAATAAGGAAGAAAAATCGAAATTCTAAAACAACAACAACAAAACAAATCAAACTAACAACAACAGCAAAGAGAAAAATTTTAATAATAAATTATAATTGAGTTTAATACTAATACTAATAAAACTAATATTAATTGAAAGCTGGAAGCGATTTCAATTCTACGAAAATTTATTTTTAAAGTTTAAGTGCATTTCGTTTAATTTGTACTTTAGACTTTTTCAGACTTTTACGACAATGCATAAAATTTAGCACAGTGTGTCATTTTTGTATATGGCATAAACTATGAAAGCGTAAAGAAAAGGAAAACTATGTGAACTACACAAAGTAAATACAAAAACTCAAAAAAGATAAATTTAAAACACAAACATTGCAGCTGTAAATAGCAAGAAAATAAACAAAAAAATTTACTAGAAAATAATTGAAATTAGTTTAACAAACAACAATTACTACTACTGACACAAAAGTTTTGTACTTTTCTACTTTTATAACACAATCTCATGAATGTTTTTTTTTTAATTTCTAAATTTTAATTTAACCCGCGAAGCAGAAAGCAAAAAACAAAAACCACAAATTAATATTTAACTTAAAGTAAAAAAAAAAGAAGAAAAAAATATTATTTATATTTCTCAAGTACAATTTACGCTCTAATTCAGTAAGAAATATATGCAAAAAAAAAATATTTCTTTACAAATATTTTGCAAACATTTTTCGCATTTATGACAATTGTCATTTAAAAACATTTCCATTATTATTATTGCTGATGTTGTTGTAATGACATAAGAAACACAGCGGCAGCAACAGCAGAACAAAAACAGCAATAACAACAAACACAACAGCTGATTTTACAAAATTATGTGAGAAAAATAATCGGAAAAACAACAAAAACTAAAAGTCAATAGAGCGTCGGTGTGCACGTTGCATGCGTCTGTGTGTGTTTAACGTAAATGTGTATTTGTGCAGTAGAAAATAATCAAATGAAATGAAATAATTAATTAGATATTTATTATATAAAGAAAAAAACAAACAAACATCAGCTTGAAGAATTTGAGCAAACAAAAAACTGAAACTAAAACTCACTTATTTATTCCTTAATAGCGCAACGCCCCACGAGAATTATATAGAATTTTAACAAGTAAAAGTAAATGGAAATAGTCAAATTTAGAAATAGAGAAAGCTATAGAAACCCACCGCCAGAAGTTAAAGCGCTTGAATTTTGAAGCAGTCCAAAATGAATTTCATAAAATATTAAATATGAAATAGAAAGACAAACAATTTTAATAGTTATACAAAAGAAAAAAAAGTGCAATAAAAACTTTAACAAAAATATTACAAAACAAAAAAGTTTCCGCATTTCTTTCTTGATTTAAAACTAATTAAAACAAAATAAATCAACAGCAAATCAAATAGAAACAAATCTAAAAAGACAAGTTTGTCAATTTGCAAAAACATTTCATTGTTATTTACATATATTTAAAACTTATACGAAAATTTAAAAACAAAATAAATTCTTTGCCAATTTTTTCCCCAAAGATAAACAACAAAAGCTATAATTTTTCTGTATTGTTTTTTTGTGATTTGCAATTAAAATTAAAAGAGAAAATATACAAAAAAAAAGTCATAACAAAAAACTAATACGTTTACTTCAATATATTTGATTATACCGTGAAGATATAAAATAATCCACAATTACTAACAATTAAAGAAACATTAATAAAAACCTATTTAAAATAAAGAAATAATTTAAACAAACAACATAAGTGAAAATAAATTTCAATTATAAAAACATGAACTAACTTGACCTGAATATATTTGAAGAGCTTTGGTAAGTCTAAAAAAATTATTGATTTTTTTATTTCAACGATAGAATTTAAAGAAGTTTTAGGCCTTAAGTTAACCCTTAAAGGCGTATGCATTTAAATTTAACTGCACCACAGAAATTTAAAAATCTTCTAAACTATTTTTTTTTTGTTAACATAACTTTTAAATGATGTCGGTAAAGTAGATTTGTAGCTTCAATGTTCTAATGTTGTATATGTTTACTATCACATGTAAAAAAAGGGAAACCTGAAAAAATAAATCTTTGAAAATTGTGACCAAACAAAAATAAAAAAAATACCTTTCATCAATTCATTAAAGCGACGATTTGCAGATGTGTTGCCTGATTTATTTTCTATCATTAACGAGTTTCTTCAAAAGTAACGGTGTTATACTACGTAAGATATCGCGTTTTATTTAAATTTAATTGCACCAGCTAAATAAATTTTAGGCGACTCAGGTAGAATTTCAAAATTCTGAAAACGGTTCTGCGGCTCAATTTTTATTTTTCACATTGCACACTGGGGGCGCTCCATATAAGTGAGTGCTCAGAATTCTAAAGTTAATTTTTTTTGACAAAACTCATTTGAGCTATACTTTTTAAGTAAATTTTAGGTGATTTAACCCAATGAGGACCACGATTCAACCCATTTGTGACCAAAATAACATAAACATATCACAATTTTACACCAAACTCATTTAAATATAATTTGTAGAGTTAATTTTAAATGGTTTAACCTATTGGTGGTCATTATTTAACCCATTGGTGACCAAGGTAATATCAGTTTAACAACATTTTTTAATTTCATAACTTTCTGTACAATTTAAAGAAAGCTTCCATAGTCAAACCTTTGTGCTAATGTCACTAATTGGTCAAGGATTTTTTTTTTTAATAATAAAGTTTAATTAAATAATACAGCTGATAATTCTGCTCCAGAGCTGAATTAACTTATTAATAATTAGGTCTTAAAGACCGTAAGAAATGAATAAATAAATAAAAATAAATAAATAAAGTCTCTTCCATCTGTTATCTGAGAGGGTGAGAAAGTGAGAGAGCTTAATCGCCTTATTTTACTTAGAAGAATTACATGAAGTTTGGA
The DNA here is from genome assembly GCA_963691655.1 of Toxonevra muliebris. NCBI lineage: Eukaryota > Metazoa > Arthropoda > Insecta > Diptera > Pallopteridae > Toxonevra > Toxonevra muliebris. The sequence goes on along the minus strand of OY829326.1, from coordinate 116,103,491 downwards.
CCGGAAAAAACTGGTTTCATTTGATATTAAAGTGCTCTGAGTAGAAAATAGTAGCAACTCTGCAGTCCATTTTTTCCATGCTAAAAGTTGAAGCCTGCTCCCATACGATTTTCCTTCGTGAAGATTTGTATAGGAATTAGATAATGTGTGTTGGGTTCAGTATAGGGTAGCCAGTCGTACTGATTTTGTCAGTACATGTACTGATTTTAAAAAAATTTTTTTTTCAAAATACTGATTTTAAGATTATCAATTTTTTTGTTTTGGAGTGTTTAAATACTAATTTTCTATATCAATATTTTAAAAATCTAATAATTTGCTTATATTTTAAAACATTTTTAATCAAAAATTGTTTTAAATTATTTATTATTTTCAAATCTTTCAATGAAAATGAACAAGTATATATAGAAATATAGGTTTTAAAAAAATCTAATTAATGTTTTGAGGGGGTTGATCTATGTTACGAGCAATTTTTGAGCGGTTTTTTAGAAGTTTTTTGTGGGAGAATTACTAAAGACTTTTAAGCAATTATTACGCTTGTTTTTAATCAAATTGATGTGCCTCTAATAGGAACTGAAATGGGACCTCCCCAAACTGGCAGTACCAAACAGCACGCATCAGTTGTCTGAAACGAAGAAAGAAAGTATCTCGATATTTGTAATTCAGTTGCCGAGGTACTGACATTAGGGCTCTGAAAAAAAAAATTCGTTTTCCATGCATTTGTTTTTTTTTACTTTTTAAATGAAGGAAAGAAACAGACTTCCCTTGTGTTATATAGATATTGTTATATATTGTTGCATTTTGATTATATTTACTATGATTTGTTAAATTATGTATGTTTTGTAAAAATGTTTTAAAAACGATTTTGTCATTCCTTTGAAAATTTATTAATAAAATAGAAAAACGATCGAGAAGTTCTGTTTTACTTGGCGATTGCAGAAAGTGAGGTTACGGCGAAAAGTAAAAACGAAATTCAAGTTCAAGGTACTGATTTTTTAAATAAAAAAATCTGGCTACCCTAGTTCGGCATCTATGATGAGCTGTAACTTGTGCTCTTCATCTGTAATTTGCTATTAAGCATTGGCACTGGAAAACTTTATTTTAGATTTCGACATTCGTTAACCCTCTAGTAAGCAGGACAGTCCCAGACGGGCAATGGCTTATATTCATACCACTCAGTCGATAGATGAATATTGGAGCTTGACATTGCGTAGCTGCAGTACTCTGTGCATTGTTTCGTTTTAATTTTATCGCCAGTTGAAAGTCAGATTTCGAGTAATATAATATAAATAAATAAAAAAATATTTTTGTGGTAATATCAGAATTATTTGCGATAATTTTAATAACACAGTCCAACAAATTAAGAGTTTTTGGCTGCAACAGAATAACCACCTTATAATCCGGAAAGGGAATGTTGTATAGACAATTTTTGTAAAACAAACTTATAGTCCAGCACGTCTTAGTTTTTTTTTCACAGTGAGTCAAAGTTTTCTTATTTTGGTCGAAGGGAGCTGAATACTAAGTGCAAAAAGTGTTTTAAATTGATGTCTGAGGAAAATCTTATTGGCAAAGTTGTGCAGTAGAATTTTACAAGGGTCATTTCTGTAGAACATTTTAACCCTTTAGTCCCTCTTTTTATGGGACAATTTGACCCCTTTTTTCATGAAAAGTCCTTTCAAAACAGACATTTAAGGATTAAAATTTTCCACAAAAATATTTGCCCAAAAATTTTACTAGGGGTCACCGAAGACATAAAAGTTATATATATAACGGTTAACGGTTAATAAAAGGAAATTGTTTTTTACTTCTATTAATTGTAATTTACGCAGATCTAGCACGCCCTTGGTATGTGATCTGCCGGTTCAATCCAAGTCATTGACTTAGAAAATGCCAGTGCCCTGTCACCGCCTTTATATCAGGTCAATATCCTACTTTCTCAAGTTGTACATATAACTTTTGGTATGAGGGACATTTTTTTAAAATTTTTTTTGCCAATAAGATTTTCCTCAGACATCAATTTAAAACACTTTTTGCACTTAGTATTCAGCTCCCTTCGAAAAAAATAAGAAAACTTTGACCCACTATAAAAAAAAAAAAACTGAGACGTGCTGAACTATAAGTTTGTTTTGTTTGTTGTTGGACTGTGTTATTAATAAAAAAAATATTTATACTTTTGTATTCGGAAGTAGGGAATTGATTATAGTTTATATTTATGCAATTTGAATTTTTTATTTTTTACTTTTCCACTTATCGGGACTACAAGCTTTTTAATGGACCACCTATTTTCTTACCTCGAGCAGTAATAAAGACTCCTACTCGATTTTCAACTTCCTTTCCGAGTTTTATATATTAAAATCAACCAATTCTCAAATTTTTTATTGCTGAAAAAATTGGCCTGTTAGAGCTGGTTCTTCTCATATTAATTTTTCAGCTAAAAAACACAAACAGTATCTATTCAACAAAATTAGACCATAAACTCTTTTGAAAGCCCGTCGTGTTGACCAAACTTCCCTTACCAGATCTCATAGCTAAATCATTCTGAAAATGAGCTTTAATATATTCCCATGGGAAATATAAACGGCGGCAGATCTACATAGGTGGGGGTATTAGTGTTTTTTTTTTCAATGTTGCCCTACCGGTGAGTTTCATAATTTCGGATTATATAAGAGTTTTGTATGGTATAATTAAATACGTATTCCAAAAACAAAACTTGCAAGCCTTCATATTTAATAACGGTGTATGTACATTGATAAAGTAGAGCAACCACAAAATCACAACCCTTAAATTAAAACTACAACTACATACTTTATTTTTCCTCCCTGGCGCACGCTGTATAATTTATATATTTTTAAATGTTTGTACCAGTACGACAAGTATGTGGTTTCATTAATTTTGTTAGAATTTTTATTTTACATAATTACACTGTTCTATTTATATGTCTGTATAGTGAACAAATTCGTACGTGGGAGACATTTTGTCGTCTGAAAGTTTAATTTAAAATTTAATTAACAACATTCTCAATGTTAATATTATAAAATTGCTTAATTATGTTTGCATATTTTTCAGAAACAAATTTATTAGGGCTTAAGGCAGTGATAACAATTTCATGTTTCAAAAATAAACGGGAAAAGTTTTGGAATCTAGAACCTTAGGGATAATTCCAGAAAACTTAGGCTGAAAATGAATAAACCAAGATCAAGACATTCTTTCAACAGTCATGATTTAGTATGTTAACAGCGACAACTTTAGAATAGAAGTATATGAAAATATTATTTCCCATGGTTTCGCGAACTATAACCAGAAAAAATTTAGCCATTTTTTGTTTTTTTTATGTTGCTTGTTTTTCCTTCCTACCGTCATTCAAATTTTCATCATAATGAACAATTTCCTATGCTATTTATTTGAGCGCATTGTCATCATACATAAATGCATAATTTATTTTATATTTAGTTGCTACACTCTATACGGATACTCTTCATAATCTTTTTGCTATGGTTGTGGTTGGTATGATTATTTTTTCTTTTCTATGTTTTACACGTGTGTTCAAATTGCACAACATTTTCTTGTGAATACATAGAATAAGTGAAATTCTTTTGCTTTTCCTCGAAGCCAAGATGCGTGCTGTCATTGATATATAGTCTAGCACCATCATCATCAGCACTGTCATCATCAACATTATCCACCATCATCATCCATTTTACTCAACATTCGTCTTTTTCATATATTTTTATATTGCTGCTGCAGCAGCAGCTGTTGTTGTTGCACACATTTGTCTGCTGGTTGACATTAATCATCAACATTATCATCAACATGATCATCATCGTGATCATTGCCATCGTCATTAACATGTTCATCATATTTATCATATGCTCTCTTTAGCTATCTGTGTGTCTCTTCCACCCTTTTCTAATTTTAATATTCGTTTAGAAGGTCTTCAATGTGCATAGATACATAAGTTTCCTGTGTATGTATGTATGCGTGTGTTCTGTGTATATGCATTTAATTTATTTGCATACTGGCCTAATTATGTTTCATTAAAACTTTGTTGTTGCTGTTGTTTTCGCGATTGCCACTGGTTGTCGCTGTTATTTATAAATTATTTCGCATTTTAATTTGTTGGACTTGAATATTTTGCTTGTACATATACATGCAAATAAGTTTTTGTAGGTATATATATATGTATGTATGCACAAATACTTGTATGTGATATGACCATGAGGATACTTCCTAGCGGGTATTCTATTGAATTTTATTCTATTGAATAAACAAAAAATAATTTAGTCCTTTTCAAATGCTAAGTAAAAAAGAATTATAAACATAATTGAACCCATCGCTCCAATAAAAAGCCGTGTCTGAATAAAACGGAATTAAAAATTGCAAACTGTATTAAATATTCTTTAGTAATTCGTAATTTAATGTAATGATTGTGAATTCTAAGTAAAAATTATACCGCTTCGTAGATTTATTGACATTGAGTAAGGAAGAGTACGAAATTATTTAGAACCGTTTACCCTTTCGTTATTGCCTAACGATAATGTCAATCCCTCCCTATACAGCATCCCTCTCGTGCTTGTGCTTAAGAGAAGTAATTGCTGTTGGTACTACATGCTTACTTACATACAAGTATCATTTCAGGTTTATATGAACATCTAAACTACCGTGCGATTTTCACTCCATGCCTTTTGACCTTTCATCAATAAACCTAAAGCTCGCTTTTTTTTCTCTGTTTGTATCCAAAACGCCCACACTCGTTGCATATCCTACGGCGACGATACTATGGCAGCACAATAAATATAGCAGAAGCAGGCAACATTGCCAGCGTTTATGTTGTTGTCGACGTCAGCGCCATTTTCATCATTTGACATTTTCTCCTGCAGTGCAACAAAAGTAAATTACATTTATAGTTGAGAGATTTTCATATGCTCTTTTTGTCTCTCGCCTCTTCAGTGTTGCCAGAATCGAATATTGTTGAAATTGTTTTACGAGTAAAATAAATTCATGGATTCTGGGTTGACTCCGTCTGTAAAAAGTACCTACGTATTCAATGTGTGTAATTTGTTTATATGCTGCGTATATTTAAACAAGCGTAAAATTCACGTAGGTTTTACAATTTTTATATATAAGTATTTTATTTTTTATTTTTCTTTATTGAAGCAAAATAAATTTTATGCAGTTTTCCATTTTCCACTTATAGTTGATTGTTATTGTTGCGCAATTGCCTTTAGGCAATAATGGAAGCATTTGAAATTGTAATTTACGTTGCCGCCTTTAAGACTCATAAACATAAATATTTTCATTGTGTATATAATGCATAAATTAACTTTAGGGTGTTGTGAAAAAATGAAGTAAATGTCTTAAGTAAGGTAGCAATTAGAAATGCTTTAACTCTTTGACGACCAATGGGGCATCGGTGACCCTTTTACCATCGAATTTTTCTGGAGAAACTATGAAATTGATTTTCCTCACCGAAGTATCATTCAATAGGGAATGAATGTGGCTTTCAGAAAGTACCTAATTTTCAAGGGTAGATTCATCTCTTTGCCTGCCGTACCACCCCAAAAGTCGAGAAGTCATAATTCTTTTTCCCCTTTTTTTTGCGGCAATATTTTGAGGGTTGGTAGCTACAGGTCCAAAAATGTTGTAGAAGTTGCAGTCAACTTTCCTCTTTCCAACTAAAAAACTAAATTGTGTATTAACAAACACAAGGCAGAAGTGAAACTTCTTGTGAACTAAACGAAACACAAGCGAATAACAAGCAAATGAAATTTTTCAATCGCTAAATTTTTTACTTCATTGGCTTGTGTTTTTTAATTTCATTTGCTTGTGTTTCGTTTAGTTCACAAGAAGTTTCACTTCGGCCTTGTGTTCGTTAATACATAACCATTTTTTTTTTTTTTTTTGGATTAATGCTAGAACAAAAATTGCAACTTTGTACCGGTAATGTCGATGACAATTGTAGACGAACTCTTTTTTGTGTGCGACATCTTCATGTAATTCCTTGGACATTTGCGCCATCTGTATGTGAAATGTATAACTGTCATAAACTATAAGATGGCGACGCTACACATTGTTCTTTCTGCCATAGGCGTGTGTGTGTAATTAATAAGTTATATTGAATTAAAACTATTTATGAATCGTTTATTATATAGTTTGCTCGTGAATTCAGTTACGGAATATTGATATTTAGTCCCTCATGCACATTGCTCGACAAAATTATGTCGCATTGCAAAATTACGCGCGACGTCACATTTGGTTGGTTTTACTCTAGGACAAGAGAAAAGAAGTTTCACTTCAAAAAAAAAAAGAAGGTCACTTCACTTCGCCCACCCACGTGACCACCCAATCTGACGGGACCTCTATGTCCCAATGGTCGTCAACGGTAAAAATCAATGACATATTCTAATTTTGTTGACAGGTTTATTTATTTGAAACAAAAATAACTTTGTTAATGAGAGATAATGACCAGACAGAGTAGCGACCTCCTCAAGTTTGAATCGCTTAGGCCCCTCTCTTACAACTTGGTGGTCTCTTGCGATTGATGAACAAATTGCAGAATTGCTTTGAGGTAAACTAGACTATACACTCATGGTGGTTGTCTAAGCTAACAACCAGCTTTATAGTTGCATACTCGTGTTCAAGGTAAAAAAGATTATTTTATTTACTGAAGTTAAATTCAGTTGCCTTTTGACTGTTTAATAAAAAAATATTAAAAACTTTCTCACATAGTTTTTATACAAAGAAATAGCGACCACGAAAAAAATTTGAAAAATTACAAATTTATAGTCACCCCCTAATGTAAAGCTTTGCCCGGGTCAATAATTTTGTTTGAAAATATGATTGCATAGGATAGTAGTATTTATTTTAGGCAAAAATTTTTACCGCAAAGTTTTTTTAATAAAAGTAGAAATGTTAAAAAATTATTTCAAAATTAAAAAAAATTGACGACCAGTTAATAGAATTTGTTTAAAATAAATTGTATTTTGTTTTTTGATATCACTGTGCTGCACATTTTTCTAACGAAAAATCGGCCAACAAAGGTCGATAGTACTGGTCTAGAGTAACAAAACCCTAAAAGGGTTTTGCAGAGTTGGCTCGCTTTCAAAAAATATAACATTCAAAGTTTGCCTCTTGCAGCTTATTTTTTAAAAGTCATTACTCGAATGATATTTGATATTTTTACTACTTTCTTTAACGAAATAATAAATAATGTGATTAACAATTTTAACATTGTATTTGTTTTCCATATTAAGAAGTTTAAACTATCCATTACATGACTTTTGTAAAAAAATAAGCAGTAATACCTACTATTAATAAAAATGTATAGAATTTAATAAAGTTTGGATTTTCAAATTGTTGTTTTTATTATACTTAAACGGAAAATAGAATTGAAAAATACCCTGAAACAGCACAACTTTGAAAGGCTTTAGCATTTAAAAGCGAGCTAAGTTCTTAAAACCCTCTTAGGGTTTTGTTACTCTAGACCTTGTTACTATCGACCTGTGTTGGTCACTTCTCCGTTAGATTCCATGACCCTAAAATTGTTGCACTGTGTATTCAGTATAGCAATTTATGCTTTTATATTTAATACGTGCTTTCAACTCTTTCTGTACTATGGTGACAAACGTGTCACAAGAATAATTTTTGCGATTTTTTTAAAAACTATCCAATCAATTTTTATAAATTTAGGGTTTTCGAAAAGAAAATTGATGGTTCTTTAATTTCAATTTAAAAAATTTACAAATATTTTTTTTGATAACGGTACTGTGGCAGATCAAAGGAAAAATTGTGTCTTTTTCTTTTTTTGTTAATTTTTAATCGTAAACAATTTTTACAAAATTTGTTCAAATTCACCAAATTTTTAATATGTTGTGGGAAAAACTATTTTCTCAAACTTGATTTTCCATATTTTTGAATTTTTGTTTACTTTTTTCGAAATTCAAGTTTTGCTACGGGTCACTGGTCACCCTAAAATCTTCAATGAACAATTTTTAAGAACTTTTTTACAATAAATGGGAATCTGGACTCAGTTTTGCTCTATCGGTTCTAGTTTCCTTACGGTCAAGAAAGGGTTAAGTGAAAAATTAATACTAAGTTACTTTGTCTATCTTTAAAAAAAAATCTAATAAAAGTCTATAGAAAGAGTTCATTATGTAGTCCCATTGAGGCCCATAGAGTCACCAGTGACCCATGAAAGTTCAGGTCCTCAGAGGCGCAAAATGTCTATTTTGATCAGAAGTTTTAATAAGAAATTGGGTCAGACAATTCGAATCGGATTGGGTTTTGCACTAAGCAGTAATCGTTTAAAATAGATTTAAGCGATTATTGCTTTTGGCCACAGAACTGTTAAGCTAGCATATCTGCGCATCTGTTTTGACTGCAGTGCTGCCTTCAGAATATCTGCACACGTATTTCAAGTGTTCGCGTACTGCCAACGTGAGAAAAAAGGCGTATACATTTTTACCGTTGACGGCTATTGGGACAAATAAATTTTTTCGCAACGCTTTTGTTTACTAATTTGGGGTCGCTGAACACAAATGCAGTGTCAGATTCACAAATTTTCCAGCGGTTCAGGAGCGGTCGTCAAAGCGTTAAGAGAGTAATCGAAATCCCAGACAATTTTTTAAGTTAAATTTTAGAATCGGAATGAAATACAATTTGATGATCTATACATTTATTAGTGTAACCACAATTTTATTTCAGTAGATCCAGAAATGCTACGATATTATATTATATACCAATTTAAAGAGCTTGACGAGTGGGTTAGCCAAAAATTTAAAATCGGTTAAGCCAATTCCAAAATATTAACGTCGGAAGTTTTTTAAAATTCGCTCATTCAACAAAGCATTGCACTCATCGTTGTAAAAATCATTGCTTAAGCGGGAGTAAATAACAAATGAGAGAGAGAGAGAGAAGACATGAGTAACGGCATTTCGCAGAATTATCTAACGAATTATCTGCATACACAAATAACAAAACAAACACCAGTGCTGTCGCTGTCACTTCAATTGAAGTTTTTCACTTCACTTTCAAGCCTGACACTTCGTCTTTTCCTCTTTCATAAAAACACTTCGGTTTTCCAGTTTAAATGAAAAACTAAAATCGATAAAAAAAAAATCTAAATATGCTCATCTCTGTAATAAGCTTCGACTATAGCCAGATCGGCGTGTTTCAATTGATATTCTCTTTAAAAAGTAAAAAGATACCATTTAACATACATACTTTAGTACATTTTGAGACCTTTTGTGTTTATTTAAATAGTTATGTAGCAATACTGATGACGAACTGGCATATAATTTATTAGAATTTGGTTGAAAACTCAAGAGGTAGACGATTTAGAAGGTGAGTGGAGGATTTTATTTCTAAATAATTTTATGCAAAAAAAGAACGACAGTTTTGAAAAATTATGCCATTTTGTTTTTGGCGTGAAAAATTCCTTAAAACAAAAAGTTTTGTCGCAGCCTTGTTTTGTCTGCCACACAGTAGCGCTCCACCAAAAGTTTTTTTTTCGCAAACGTATGACATAAAACCAGATAAATTTTGAAAATATGTCATTTTCTTATTACGCTTAAAAAAATACTTCACTTTTTTAAAAATCACTTCAATTTTTTAAGAATTTCACTTGACAAAAAAATTTCAAAACGACTGCCCTGACAAACACCCAACGAGTAGTTTGGTTCTCTTTTGATATTTGTTTTTTCATAAAGAGATTTCTTGAGCAAAACAAAAATAGTCCCAGTTACTGGGGCCTTATCAACTAGTATCATTTAATTGCGTATAATTTTTTGTCACATATTTTAGTGCATATGATAGCGAAAAAAATTTAAGTGGAGACATATGATTATGGATCAATATTTCCAGAAATAAAATTTTCCTGTTTGATCTCTCATCCCGAATTCATTGAAACTGAAACCAAAACTACCATTTCTTTCCTTACTTTCAAATCCCTTGCCTTCTTTTTACCTCTAACTTGAAATTCATTATATGGAAAATAAAAATGTACCCATGTTCTTGTCCGTAATAAAAAATATTTTCTCGTGAATTCTAAACTAATTAAAGGTCTAATTGAGTCTTCTAAAAAAAAAAAAAAAATATAATAAAACTGTATTCCGCCTTTCTATCCGACTAAAATTTTACTAAAGAAAAACCAGCGTTAATTCAAAGCGTTATCTAAATTTATTTATCTTAATTTTTTGCACTCAAAGATTGACTGACATGAACATGGATAAATTTATACACACCACACTTTTCCGTTTACCTGCCTATAACATTCATTATATGTATACAAACATACATACTTACATAAGCGGGTCCAAAGGGGGACATGGGGGAGGGACAGCGATAAAAACCTCATGCATTTTGATCTTTGGTCATGAATCAAAAAAAAATGTCAAAGGGACAAAAAATTAAAACCTACTCTCACCCTTCCTCTCCCCCCTTAGGAAATCTCTGGGTTCGTCAGTGCATAATTGTATATATATTATACAAACAAGCATACATTTATGTATGTTTGTATGTATAATGTATATTCATATTTAATAATGCTTTCCACCTGAGGATACAACGAATATTACAAATAATTTCTGACACGAGTTTGGCAGCATATTTTGTGTACGGACTTTGAATAAGTCAGAAATGAAAAAAAAGAAAATACCTATCCAACTTAAACTTTAACAGTAATACTTTAATTGGGTCAAATCTCATTTCATATTAAAAAGTTCACTTCCAATTACAAGTGACGATGATGATGACGAGAAGGTAAATAGCTTATGGCTACAACATGCTAAACAAAAATGGTAGCTGCATATATTAGAGAAAACCATTTATTTATGAATACATATTAAATTTAAAGTTATGTAAAATCTCCGCAGAAATATAAAGAAAAGGAAACAACCTTAATTCCATCCTAAAAAAAAACGAACAAAAGGAAATAAGTAAAAGTAAGTTCAATTGGTCAAGACCGACTCAAAGCGAATGCATAAATTTAAAATTTCAGGAGAATCAGAAATTACACTTATAATGGATGGTAAAAAGAGATAACGTAGCATATCCTTAGTGTTTTTGAGTGAAATTCAGCCAAATTAATTATTTCATTGAAATGTGTCTGAAATGCAAAATTTCGACATACAAGAACTAACAAATGAAATTCTGGATTTCAACCGAATTCCAACGAAATTCACTTGAAATGCGGAAAGTAACTTAGCAACCCTCAAACACATGGTTGTAAAAAACAGGAAAGATACAAGACTTATTACAATTTTGTTTAGACATTTTGCATTTTGTTTTTGTAATATTTATTAACAAAAGTAAGAGTGGAAAAACAAAATTCGTTTGTATTTGGACCTTTGATTGACTCAGGCATGTATCCAGCTGCGGTCCGTGGTTGGGCAGCCGTTTTAACCCAGTAATGCCTAGCGGTGCCTGAGCCAGGTTTAAAAACAACTTTTTTCTCAAGTTACTTTCTTGATCTATCTACTTTGGTTCCCGCTCGTCCTTAATGGGTTAAATACCGTTCAATATTAATCAATAAGCTCCTTGCGGTGTAAAAAACTCGAATTTAATCTAACTCTGTCACTAAAATAAATAAAATTTACATTAACTGCCATTAGCGCACCAACAAAACTTTAAATAACAAAATAAAAATGGATAAAAATAACGCAGCATTTTGACCGCCCGATCGAATGACGATTCTGCACTATTAGACATGATTTTAAAACTCCGAACGCGAACGTCAAAGAAAACAAACTTGCTTTTTGGCTTTCTTGATCTTTTACTTTAATTAATTATATATTAACACAATCTTTCACAAGACCAAAGTTCTCTATCAAGATCTCTCTCTGTTTTTTTTTTTTAATTTTACTTTCCCATTTTCCTCAAAATCCGAGGTTATAGTAAATTCCAATTTCTGAGTCGGAATTAGCAGATTCAATATACTTTTAATTGAGTGTAAGCAGTTGCGGTTATAGGATTTGGGTTTGGGGGGAGCTGATTTTACTTAATTAAAAGATAAATACCAAACTCAATTTCGACCGAAACCCAAACCTTGACCAAAAACTAGTGCAAAAATTTTATAAATGTTCATACCAAAAAAATACAGATCAAAAATTAAAAGATAACTTCAACAAAACTGAGAAAACGACCATATACAGATCGAAAATCTAGATCAAAATGAGACCAAATTCAGGCCGAAACCTTGAATAAAACAAAAAAATATTCAGGCCACGAATTGGACCGAAATTTCAATAAAAATCGATCAAAATGAGGCCAAATTCAGACCAAAACTCAGACTAATAGTTAGACAAAACTTTAGGTCAAAAATACGCTAAATACCGAACGAAAGCACAAACCAAATTCAGACCAAAAACCAGCGGAAATACAACGAAAGCACAAACCAAATTCAGACCAAAAACCAGCGGAAATATCTGATAAATATTCAAAACAAAAAATTTTAGCTCAAATACAGAACAAAAGTAGACAAAACTTTACACCGAATTCAGACAATAAATTAAACAAAAACTGGACCAAAATTCAAGCTGCATTCAGACCAAAATTTAAAACAAAATTCAGAACGGTTTCGGACCGAAATTCAGACCAAAACTCGTATTAAAATTCATCCAAAACTTCGACCACAACACAAATTAAGAAGTAGATTAAAATTGAGCACGCCACATACGAATTAAACGCAAACCAAAATTTAGACCAGAAATCAGTTCAAATGCTGAATAAACGCAGGTCTGAACAAAATTTGGACCACAATTTTGATTAAGAGTTACATAAAAACTTAGACTAGAATATGGAGCAAAGGTAAATCAAAATTTTGACCAAACACGGATTAAAACTCAAATTCAGACCTAAAATAAAAACAAAATTATGACATACAATCAAACCAGAATTGAGATTAAAAACGGGCAAAAACGGAAAAGTTAAACCAAATATCAGACTAAAATTCAGTGCAAAATTCAACTCAAAAACTAGACCAATACAAGTTTTCTAAAATTCTAGATTTATGTAATGTAGTCCGAGTGTATTTAATAACCAGTTGCATTGTAACGCGCATCCTATTGGCACATCCAGCATGACGGCTAATCAGAATTGATTCAAATATCCGACTCCATTTTAACATTTATATTAAACTATTATTATTAAAATAAATATTAATTTAATATTTTAAATCCTCAATTTCTTCGTTTGTTGAAAACAAATGGCTTTTTTGGAGAAATCTAAATATTTTTGAGCCGTGATAAAAATCACTGTTTACTACAAATATACTGCTCTTGGTATATATTTGGTAAATCAAGATTGTCGGGTTCTGGTGGGAGAAGCTTCAACCCCCATAGCTTTTTACAGCATTTACAGCACAGCACTGAAATTTGGTACAAGGACGTTGGTTAACAAAAACATGCTACAAAAAAAAAAAAAAAAAAATGTGGGTGGGATTTAAAAAGAGGGCGACAAACTTTCCATCTAAACTAAATTTTCATTATTGGATATCTCAGGAACTATTTGTGGTGTGGTACTAAGATTTGGAATGAAAGTATGATTTATCTATAGAATTCGATGGGTTAAATAAATATGTGGGTTTGAGTTAGTGGGTATGACATCTTCTATCCAACCTTGATTTTTAATACGGTGTATTTTCAAAATTGTGTGTGCTATAGTATTCATAGTTGGAACTTTGGTTGCCAGTGGGATGCAGGAAGAAAAAATTGAATGAAATAAAGTATACGTGGCATCTTCCATACAAAGGAAATGAGGAAGGCTTCTAAGCCTTTAAGCATTTATAAGGCAGAATATTGTTGTTTTTGGATAAGATGGAGTGGAACCCCCCATTATAGAAAATAATTGCTTAAAACGGAATCTGTGGACAACCATAACAGGGAAAGCAATAAATATGTGTAATAAGTAGTTATTAGAGAGACATAGCAAGAAAGGTGATGAAGGTTTGTACATATGTTAACCCTTTCACCCCTACTGGGATTATATATCCCAGCAATATTCAAAAATTCAAGTAAAATAGGAAGTTTGGTTTCCATTTTACTTGAGTTTTCTTTTAAATACTGATGCTGGCTCTAAATGCATGGATTATGTATATTCCGCATCATTGGCCCAAGTTGCTTTTAATGCAATTCCTAGCTCCAAAGGTTATATCAGACATTATGACCCATTGAAAAGCTTAAGCATAACTATAAGGATAAAGGATCCTGAATATATTTATTTTTTATTTTATTATTTGTATAAAATATTAAAAAAGCCCAACCAGATTTTGAGAAAAAACTTCGGGGTGAAAGAGTTAAGATGGGATGTTGATTGCATTAACTGAGAAGAATATTATTATTATTCGGGAAGTGAGAGTGGAACTTTTCATATAAATGTTATGAATGGTTAGTGTAATAATTAGGTTTTTTATCGAAGGCTGGCACGCCTATATGACCATTTCTTTTCCAAAAAAATTTGTTTGTTATAATTTTGGTAGTATTACCCAAGCTCTACCAGGACCGGATAGCTAGTCATATAATAAAAACTGGTCTGAAAACCAAAATTTGTTTGACAAGAAAGATATGTATGACAAAAGGGATTCAGCTGACAATGAATATTCGCTTTGACTGAAGGAAGATTCTTCTGACATGGATGATGGTTTAACAAGGAAGTTTTGTCTGGCAAAAGGGATTCATCTGAAAAGAACGATTCATCTAGCAACGGGGATTTGTCTACTAAGAAAACTTCGTCTGATATTATAATAAATATTCGTTTTGATAAGGAAGATTCTTCTGGCAAGGGGGATTCGTCTGACAAAGGAAACTCGTAGGTAAGTATTCACTTGGATGTTGGGTGTTTTTCAAGAGCTCATATAGCAAAAATAGATTGTTTGTGGCACCAAAACACTCTCGATGTAACCTTTCAAAATAAGGTGTAAGTTCAGGGTGATCTAGTGGTGCTCAGCTCTGATTCATCTTGCATCTCTGCCTTTAATTGAAGTCTACCAGAATAACACAAACAATATTGAGTGTTTCGTTCGTCATATATAACAAGGACTTTTCCATCGCACACATGATGAGATTTTTAATTCTTTCAATGACCAATTGTGAAGGGTCGATTGTAGAATTATGTTTGTATCGTTTGTGCTACTGGGAGGTAGTGCTAAGCAACTTTCGGTCTACTTATTTCTACGACTTTTCCAGGTTGGTTTTTTAATCTGAATTTTAAATTTTCATATTGAAACAATTTTAAGTCCTTTTTTAGAAAACTTTTAAAATGTTGCTCCTACAGCAATGACATACTTCCCAGATCATAAATTGTAATACACCCATACATACATACATACAATATATCTTCATGGACCGCCATGAACAATGGATCAGCATCCTGCCGTTTATAGTGAATTTGCCGTTTTTTTTTTTAATATTTAAAGATAAATTTAAGTGCTTTGTGTGTGAGCTCGTGTCTCATACTTTGTGTCTCTGTGTATATAGTGTATGTCTGTGTATGGGTGTGTGTTTGCCTTTTGCCCAAAGGTACGTGTTGGGTGTTTGGCAAAGAAAACTGGAGCAAATAAGTTGCCAAAAGTGGATGGTGCAAAAAGATATATATATATATATATATAGGTAGGTACATATATACAAGTGTACATATAAAATATGTATATATAAAGGAACAAAGCAACAACAAACTAAAAAAGAAGAAGAAAAAGAATTATGGAGGCACTTTTTGTTTTTTTGTTGTTCTTGTTTTTGTTTTTGCCTTACATTCTGGCATAAAACTGTAAGTAAAAATGTAACATGAAAAATCGATATTCTAATACTAAATAAAAAAATACACACACACTCACACTTACATATATTTGTGCACACATATGCATATGTGTGTATGTGTGTTGATATTTATCGTATTTGTATATCTACTATACACTGGCATAAATAAATTAGTTACAATATTTTTGTTGTATCTCAAGAATGTGAAAATGTAGTTCAAGTTTGTACATTTCTATTTAGTACCAACTTTTATATTACTTGATTCTTTTATATACATGTATATATTGTTATTGTTATTATTGTTTTTGTTATTTTTGTTGTTGTTTTTTTTGTTGTTATTCTAGGCAATTTAAATAAATTACCACTAAACACGACGATGTAGCAAAATAACAAAAGTACAACAAAAAATAAACACAGAAATGAACAAATGAAAATAAAACAAAATGAAATACAAAATTGCAAAAATAAAAATGCAAAAAAAAAATACAACAAATGTTTATGTATTTAGCAAAAAATCATCTGCAGACAGAAAAGCGGGCGTGTTCTCTTGTATCGTTGAAGTTGCTTCTTCTTTTTTTTAGCACAACAAAATTAATGTCAATGGGAAGTGCAGAGCGAGTCCCCTCCCTTCCCTTTACCCCTACGCCCAATATCCGTTCCAGAATATCTAGCAGAATTACTATGCATGATGATGCAGATACTACATTCATTTACTACATACTTGCAGATACTTACTTACTAGCTACTACTAATAGATACTTACTTTTCTTCTCTATGTTCAAGTAAAATTGAGCAAAGTAGTATTGGCAAATGACGCCATAAAAGAGTAATAGAAAATGAAGTAGCTGAGAGAATAGTGTAAGAAATGATAGAATAGAAACACGTACTGCAATTTTTGCAATTTAAGTAGCCCTAATAGTGTAATTAGAGTAGCACACAGTGGAGCAATGGAAAATTCTAAAGTACAAACTTTACAAGTACTAAGAAGTACAAGAAGAAAAACGTGAAAGTCAAAAGTCGAAAGTAGAAAAACAAAAATGTAATAAATAGTTGTTGAAAATTAAGTTGTATAAGCGGAAAGTCTCAAAGCAATTGTATGTACTAGTGTGAGTTGTTTGTATGTATCAATATCAGCGACCGTATCATGTTTTCCATGTTCTACAAAATTTCCTTAATTTTAAAAGGAGTGATTTTTCAAAACAGATTTAATTAAGTAAGAGCAAAGTAATCAAATGATTTATTGATAGTATGTAGTCGATTTTTTTTCTTTGCAAATATTAAACAATTTAATTTAAATGACAAAGGTCGTGAAATATTCATCATCATCATCATCATCATAGCAATTACAGCTCGGGGTGAGCCAGTGCGTTCCATACATCACGGCTCATTGCATCGCTTCTTCGAAAGTTTATGCTGCGCAGGTCTTCTTCTATGTCATCTGTTCGTCTTTTTGGTTGTCTTCCACGGTTTCTACTACTTATAATACGAGAGTTAAAGGCCTTCTTTGTAATTCTTGTCGTCCAGTCTGAGGAGATGTCGCACAGTGTAACGAAGGTGGAAACAATTCAAAAAAGTCAAGTTCGAATATTGATAATATTTGAATGCAGCTCAATTGTAAATACTTCAATTAGATAAGCTTAAAAAGGATTTTGGAAATTACTATTATTTTGCCATAAAAAAACTATTGAAAGTCAAGTATTTGCAACAATGACATTTTTTTGCAGTGAATACTACTTTGTTAGGTTCACTTCTAGCTCCTGTAACTTTTTTATTTTTGTTTTAAATTTGTATTATTCTTTAAGGGCGTATCCAGTTTTGATGTATTTTCATTTTTCGTTTTTAAGTACCATTACTTAAAAAATAACCATGTTTAAAGACAAAAAAAAAAAAAAAAAGAGAGAAACCCCAAAGTTTAAAGAGCTTTTAAAAAAATCGTCCAAAAACGACCTCTCTAACTTTTACTTATTTTTTTCAAGAAAAAATTTCAGCTGCATATGCTTGCATATTCAGACGTAGTAATCAATTTTCTAGCGGAGCCTCGAATGAAAAAAACAGTTTTTTGAAAAATGTGAACACACCAAATTTAAACGGTATCTTAGTTGCACTCCATGTATGTGTTTATGCATACATATATAAAAATATACATTAATAAATATACTTGTATATATGCATATTAGGGTGTACCAATTTTTATTTTAAATACTCAGACAAAAATTCTATTAGATCTTGATCAAGTATGAAGAAAGTTTGGCTCGTAGAAGCTTCAAATGTTTTGTATGAAACTAATAAATAAATATAACGAATATTTTCATATAGAACAGTAAAAACTTTTACGAATTTTACGGAGGGGGAGGGAGGGTTGATAATACCTAATTATTTATGTATATTACATATTGAATGAATTACACAAAAATCATAAAATATATAGATAATCATTGCAGCTTTAATATATAGCGTGAAATACTTTGACTATATTGGATATGCCACGCCTAATTTTTTTATTTAGATAATTTGTATAAATTGTTATCGTACTCCAATTTTCAAGGCAAGAGATTGGGTTCTACGACGATTTTGAGCCAAAAAACAGATTTTGGTTTGTATGAGACGTGCCACGCCCATATTTCCAATCTTGACCATTTTTGCTTTAAGAAAAGCTTACAGTAACAGTAGCCACTGCACAAAAAAAATTTTAAAATTTATTATTTAAAAAGTTTTTGAGATATTGTAATTTTTTGATTCAGCTTATATGGGAAGTGGGCGTGTCCGTTAACCGATTTAGTTGAAATTCGCAATATTTCTTAATATTTACCTAAAAAATATAAGTGCAAAATTTTATTGGCCTACCAATACTCCTTCTATTTTTGTCCACCGGTTATATGGAGACGCTACACTGTGTGTCGTGGCTACCGTAACCGTTGCGCTTTGGACCTTTATCAGTTGGTTGATAAATCTGATTCTTCTAGGACCCATTACGCTTTTTATTTTGTTTCACCTTCCCCGAAACTCCACCCTAACCGCCCTCTTCCAATACCATCGTCCCCCCCCAACGCCTTCCTAACTTCCCCTCTTCCTTACTGACAAGAATTCCATATATTTGATCGTTGGCCACAAATAAAATAAAAATTAAAAGGGATGAACAAATGTTAACCCCCTTAAGGTAAATCTCTGGATCGGTTAGTCGGTGGCCACGCCCGTGTGCTGATGAACAATGAAATATATAAAAAATTATTTCTTCGAAGCATTCTAAGAAATTTCTGATTTAAAATTTATAAGTATATTGACATAATCAAAAATTAAAATGTGGTCTGGAATAAAAAAAATACTAATCATTTAATACAAACTAGTTTTAAAAATATATTTCATATTGAATTTGACTAAGAATTACTTGTTAGTTTCAGAATTGGTATAACTCTAAGGAACGCGATTAATTTCAATTAATATTTCAATAAACAAAAATATTTTTTGATTTTAAAATGCAAAATTTTTTTCAAGTTTATCTAAACTTTGAACTCAAATTCCACAAAAACTCTCTAAACAAAGAGTCGATCCGAATTACTTCCAAACATCACCTGTTATATTTAAATCACAACTAAAAAACTTTCATTATGCAAACACCTCATTTGCTGGTAATTCGGATCATCGATCCGAATTATATGCAAGTAGAAAAAAGCATGCTGGTAATTGGGATCGATTTCAAAAGTCAATTTTTTTCTTAGTATGTTTTCTAAAATGGTGTTTATTTTTACCAAACTATTGCAGAATATTTAGTGAACAAAACCCTATATAAATTATATAAATATACTTACCAGCACAAAAGTTATTATTGATATAAAATTTGTGGGTCTCTTATATTATTTGCTAAGGATTGTGTTTGCTACTGATATGCGTTGTCGCAATTTACTCGCAGCTTGGAAGTGATCACTGTCGCAGTTGGCGCAGTCCGCGCCTGGTTCTTACTCCAGCTATGCAAGTTGCGTGCCTTTTGTCAATCAGTACATGATTAATTTGTATAAGCTTCTTCTTCCGGGCATAATCCAAGTAGCTTTGTGTATATCCTTAAGGGGGAAAGAAACACTGCTTATCCACAACTTTCTGCTCAGCGCGAAATCGATGACCCTGCGCCCGTTTCCGCTCGTGATCAAATGAAATGAGTGTTTTCCTGCCACGAATAAATCGTCTTTTTCTGCATCGCCTTTCTCTTCTGTGGGTGCATAAACTGAAAATATAGAGATTTTGTTATGGTTTCAAAATAGTGAAATATTAATGCAAAGTAATATATTCATAAATAAATCTAATCATAGTCACGAAAATAAATTATTATTGTACCTCTTTAAAAATTAACCTCGGTTTATTTATGATGATTCCCACAAATTTGTAGGCTCTAGCGATTAGCTTATGTGAGATGAATCGTTTTGAAAAAAGCTCTAAAAATCACCTTTTGTGTGGGAAAACTTTCCTGTAATATTCTTTTGACCGACAAATTTTAAGCAAAAAATAAAAACTTTTAAAGAAAGAATTATTTTTATTACGAAATAGAGTAGAAAATAATTTTAGTCACTATCATAAATGAGATTGTTAATTTTTTATTTTCACGGTATTTTCACGCCTCCCGATTCTCTACCTGGTTGATGTCTCAGTTCAAAGAGCATACACTAGTAGTGACAGGTAAGGCAAAAAAGACATTGCAATGCAGAGAAGATTCTGATATCCAACAGATTTAAAAGTTTTGTTGCCATGTTCAAGTTAATGACGAAGGAGAACTTCTCACTCAGTGTGAGAGGATACTGCCGCCATCTTTTGCTTGCGGTTTTAACTAAGATCTTGGAGTTGTTTTGGCATCGAATAAATTACTGTCTAGAGGGTAAGGATTCACATGAAACTCAGTTCTTAACACCTCACGTGTAAACTACATATTTACAACGAATAAAAAATATTTAACAGAAAACGCGGTTATTGCCGTAAACGATTTTGAATTCTAAGCTGAAAATCACTGAAAGAATACGGGGACTTAAAAACACCCTGATTACTTTAGTATTTTACAAGCAGAGTTCTTCGCTTTTTATGGGCAATTAAATCACTGAGCAACAAGGTCTCAAGATCACGGCATTTTCACGCCTCCCGATTCTCTACCTGGTTGATGTCTCAGTTCAAAGAGCATACACTAGTAGTGACAGGTAAGGCAAAAAAGACATTGCAATGCAGAGAAGATTCTGATATCCAACAGATTTAAAAGTTTTGTTGCCATGTTCAAGTTAATGACGAAGGAGAACTTCTCACTCAGTGTGAGAGGATACTGCCGCCATCTTTTGCTTGCGGTTTTAACTAAGATCTTGGAGTTGTTTTGGCATCGAATAAATTACTGTCTTGAGGGTAAGGATTCACATGAAACTCAGTTCTTAACACCTCACGTATAAACTACATATTTACAACGTATAAAAAATATTTAACAGAAAACGCGGTTATTGCCGTAAACGATTTTGAATTCTAAGCTGAAAATCACTGAAAGAATACGGGGACTTAAAAACACCCTGATTACTTTAGTATTTTACAAGCAGAGTTCTTCGCTTTTTATGGGCAATTAAATCACTGAGCAACAAGGTCTCAAGATCGAAAACAGTACTAAGCTCTTAAGGAAATAACCCACATCCATTTGGTTATACTCTGTGGGGTTTCCGGACCTAGAAATATTGAATAAAAAACGACAAATCAGGGAAGAAAATGAAAAATAGATTTAATGGGTTATTATGTAACTTTTGCGAGTACTCGAAAAAATTTGATCTGGTCAGACAAGAAAGGTTCCACTTGTATTGCCCTACACTGGAGTCAGCACAAGAGTTACTTAATTACTGAGTTTCTGCTGAAGCTTCAGATAAATAAATTTAAGAAGAAACTACATTTCTCCTTTAAAGAAAATCAAAGTAAATGGAATCGTTTAAGGTTGTGACATAGTGTCCCATATTGGATGCAACTATTGAACCGAAATAAAATCCCAATGTTAGCCCTATCTAATCGTTTAAATGTGACTAACTTTTAATTTCAATATAATTTGTTGCTGTTTATGTATGTATTTATATGTATCACTTTGATAGTATTTCACTGATTTTACGCAGTCGTATTTACTATTAATTTTAAAATTAATTGCTCATGCAAATCAAAAAATAAATAAAAATAAAATAATTACGTATGTTTTTTATTTATTTAAAATTACCCACTATGAATAACCTTGAACTCTTTTCGTGCAATTTACGCTTTGTAAGCTTGTTTCCAAAAAAAAAAAAACGCGTTCAATAATATAAAATTTACTAAAAAATCTCTGGTTAAAAAACATTTCAATTGCAATTACGATGACGAATCACAAAAGCAATAATCACAAAAAAAAAATAAAAAAAATAATTCCCCCACAAAAAAAAAAAAAAAAAAAAAAAAAATGTAATTGTCTCATTTATAATGTAATCATTATCGGAACGATACTAAAATGACAATAATACGCGTGTGTGCGATATGTGATAGCGTCAGTAAATCCCTCACAACAACAACAATATAAAAATCAAAAACAATAAAAGCAATAAAAATAAAATATTCAGCAGCAATGATATTGCAGATTTTTATATTACTTATAATATTTATAAATAAACTACACTCAAATTTTGAGGTTATATTAATAGTTGACAGACATTTGCAAATATAGCCGCTTTTCTTTCATGTCATAAATACTTTAGCTGATCGCACGAGAATAAATACTATGTATCTAATATTTACATTAAGAGATGGCGCTAACGCAAAAGTTAACAGTATTTTTAATTAAATCAATTTCAAAGGATGTGGTTGTTGTTTAATACGCTGAATATGTCGTAATTTGGTATTTGGTTCCATACTGTCTGCACATTTTTCTCCAATTAACCTTTCGGAGGGCGCGCTCTGAAAAGTTACACGAGAAGGCGCGCAGCGGCAATTTAGCCGCAAGGTAAATTTCTTAGTATCGACTGCAATTTTTCTTATTAATAGCAAAAAATCATTAAAATTAAAAAATTTATTGCTTTCTAGTGATATTTAAATATATTTTAAGCATTTATTTTTAAATGTTTATTTGTCATCATTTTGACTTTGAAAAATTTTCATTAAGCTACCCTTGAATTTTTTTGTTACTCGAGAGGGCGCGCCACGGCAAATTAGCCGCAAAAACGAGATACCAATTTTCAAACACAAATAGCAGCTAAACGATGTAACGCAGAAACCAACGGCTAACGGTAAACCCCGCTGCATCTCAAAACTTACAAAGTCACTTGAGTGGCAGTAGTCGGCTACTATGATTTGTATTTTAAAAACACAAAATAAACAATTTGCAGGTTAATTTGCCGCGGCGCGCCCTCCGAAGGGTTAAAGGGATCTTTCCATATTTGTAATTGCTTTACAATTTTCCAAAGCTCCTAAACTCGTCATCCCATCCAGTCATCAAACTTTTTATGGTTGTATTCCAACTGTCTGGTAGTGCAAAGGGCTCTTTAGTAAATTAGGAGATATAGTAAGCGAATATCTTATTAGGGATCCAGGCTAAATGAACAGTGAAAGAAATGAAAAATCCATTCACTTATGAAACACTTTTTCATTCTGCTAAAAGGAGCTCAGAGAAATATCTGAGAACATTTTCTACATTGTAGGTAACTACAGGCGGGATAGCATGCATATATATAAAAAAAACCAAGAGGTTCTGAATTTTTTATAGTTCTGTGAGTATCATCGATCTACTTACCTTAACCGGTACTGAAGTAATCTGCTGTTAGTATTGGATTGGAGATTGTTCATCCATTAATGATTTTAAGCGGCAAGAAATTCACCGGTGAATACATACTTCGCATTATCGTATCTAGACTTAGTCTACTGCAAAAACCGCTGTACAACTATTTGAATTGTATACTTCAGCAAAGTTATCCATTTTCTAAATCAAACGAAATGAATTATATTCTAATGGGTAGGTAAAAACCTAGGAAATTATTCTTGAAACCCAAATAAAATAGATATATTCAAAAGCGAGTCATTTGTAACAATGAATTAGAAAAGAGGTTTTGACTAATTTTTATTTGTTTTATTAGTCTAGAAAACTTTGATTTTAGACATACAAAATGTTTAATTCGAAATTTTCTGGAGCAAAATCGGATGCTATCTGGGTTTTTTTTAACAAGGAGTGAAAGCGTTGAAAGCTGAAGTCAGTGCGAGATTTCCACCCGCTAAACATCTTCTCTCCTCCGACGGAAATCTCCTCCCGGAACCACAGTTAAGTATTTCTTCTGAAGGCCGTCTGATTTTTTTTGTCGGTCTGATTCATTACCACCGCTGTAAGGCAGGGCCACTGACACCCTGGTACCTACGTTTCAGGCTTAAAAACTGACACTTTCCAATCGCCAACTTCGGTTAGCCGGGAGAGCCATAAATGATCTGGCAGCGGGATAAAGAGGCGTCTGGAACAAGTGCGACAGCAAGTTTTTATAGGCGGGAGTTTAAGCTTATGCTTCGTGTGACGTTTCGTATAAACGCGGGAGACGCCTGGTTCTCCCTGGTATTTATTTTTTCTTTTGGGCTGCGCCTAATGGCTTTAACCGATCTGGCGAGATGGCATTGTCTCATTGCAAACTAAAGCAGCGCCAATTCATCAGGATGGGATAAAGCTTTATGATGCCCTCCACATCTGTAGGGTATTTTAGTCGCCTCTTACGACAGGCATATCTTACCGCAAAAATATTCTAGCCCTCTTCCTGCAGGGGTAAAATCAGTCACTTGATTTTCTGCAAAATATTGAAAAAATCGGACCTACATTGTTATATTGCAAATTTTAGAAAAGGTATTCTCATCAAAATTTTTTTCTGAACCAAAAACTAACAACAACAACGAATAATGGATCTACGGGGGAGATTTTCAGGTTAAGTAGAAGCTATTAAATCTGATTGTTTATATAAGGATTAAGGTTTTTTTCTTTGCTGCACCATTAAATAATATTCCAATATTGGACAGTAAAAGTATAAAAATTCAAACCTCCCTCCATGGTAAAAAACACGACAAAATAAATAAAGAAGGCAACACAAACGAGGTTTTTCACGTGACCTCTTTTTATTTTCTAAAAGTTTTTTTCTGTTGATACTTTCTACACTTATCAGCACAAATACGACCGTGTACACGTATATAATATATGAGAGGAAAGCAACTATCTAACTAACAATCAAGCTCTCTCAATAAAGCACATTAGATAAAACTGCGAGGAGTCGACTCTCTGCATGATTGTATGTATATAGCCGATCTCCATATGACTTCGTTCGCTAAACACTAAGAACAGTTTAACTTCGTTTCTTATTAGTTTCGTATGAGTGCAATAACAACGCGATTTCCGTTGCAAAATTTTCGATTTACCCTCGCTAAAGAAGTTTCACTTCACAAAAAAAAAAAAAACAGTGGCTGACTTTCCTCCGTTTCATATAACTTAATACACTAACAAATCGGTGACAAACTTTGCCCCGACTTAACCCAAGTGTCACAAGATCAACTTTACCCTGGGCTACTTTTTTACATTTCCAAAAAATTTTGAAAACAAATTTTTCTATGTAATTGCATTATCTGAAATTATCAAAAAAAAATATTGGTAGATGACCGTCTTCGCCTCGGTCTCTCCTACATTATAGTAATGCTGGTTTTCAGGTTTTCACTATGTCATATTTGCCATCAAAGAGAGAAAAAGAGAGAATTTACCATATGAAATTTGCCAACATGCTGGCGAATTTGATTGAATTTAACACTGTGAAAACTAGGCGTAAGTGTTTTTGAACAGCTTAGATTGTAGCTCAACTTTATAGTCATTGTAAATGCTAATAATCGATACGATTTGACCCATTCATTAAAATGTGATGAGAAAAAACAAAATGTTAAATATTTTAAATACCTTTGTATTGCATGTAAACAATAAATAAAATAAAAATTTGTTATGCCAATACTACATATGTACATTAGTTCGACTACATAAATTTGCATGGCATAGACATTTACAATTATTATAATTTTATGACTGAGAAACAGAAACCGTCAAACTGAAAATTGACGTGATATCATAAGATTTAAAAGAAAAGTATGAAAAATCAAAATAGCGTAAAATTGTTGCAAATTGTTAGAGGTTGGATAAATTGAGTAAATAATGCCAGTCAGTGATTTTCTAGCACGTTTTTCGAAATTCAAACAATGCACATACAGACATGCATACATATGAATATAATTTTGAGATCATATTATAGTTTACAATAGAATAATATTGCAACTCGCAACGTCATTGTCATTGTCATGTCATGCTTTGAGTAAGCGCAACTAATGTAACAAATTAAGGTAGTGTCTATGTACTTGCTGTTTATGCTCTATAAGCAGGGAATTTTTTTAATCTGTGACCTTTATCTAGCTAATTGACCTTTAAAACATATAATTATAACAATTTAGTTCAATTGTCTGTCTGTCTTTTCGTCTGTTTGCTGTCGGTTTAAATCGAAAATCGCGTTTTCATTGATACTTTTTCGAAATACATACATACATTCGGGTATGCATCAGTGATGAAAAAGTAGGTACAATTGTACCTTTTTCCAACTTTTTCGAACTACAAGGTACAATTGGTACAATTCGCACATTTTAGGTACAATTTGTCACTTGAATTTAACACTTAATTACAAAAAACAAAAAAAATATTTTACCTGTACAGTATTACTTAACTTCAAAGCTCACAGCTCTCATATTGCTGTTTATAAAGGGAAAAATATTGCAAAATAATTTTCCAAATTGAATAAAGTTTATTGATGGCAAAAGAGGGTCAAAGTCATAAGAAGATTTTTGAAATTTAGCAAAAATTTTATGAAATGTAAGTTTCTTACGACTTTGAACCTACTAATAAACAATTTTTGATTTCAAAAACCATTTTTGCATTATGTATGTTTCCTTTTATAAACTGTTAAATTAGAGCTCTAAGCTTTGCAACAAATCTTGGCTGAAAGTTTTTGAAAAATAGAAAATTATGATAAAAATTTCGGAACTTTCATGACCAATGTGGGGTCTTTAGATATTATCAGATTTAAAAATTATTTTTCTCCTTGTGTTCATCCAGATGTTTAAACCTAATTTATATACTGCTGTTATTTCTATACAAACAATTTTATTTATTTTATGGAATATGATCAATGAGAATGAATTACAATAGTTATACAACGAGTATTGTTTTCATGTTTTGGTTACTTTTTTTAATTGTTAACTTTTAAATGAAAATTAAATTTGTTACAAAACCGATGAACCAATGAAGTATACTATTTTAGGTACATTCATGCTCATTTAGGTACAATTTGTTTGGTAAATTAGGTACAATTTTAAATTTGAAAATTTCATCACTGGTATGCATGTGAAGCATTAAAAGTGCTAATTTTCGATACAAATTTTTGTTACCGTTTTTTTTTTGCGTCTCTTTTACTCCTCAATACATTCGCTCACTTCACTAGAGATGGCAATCATATCATACAGAAATGCTTCACAAGTCACGAGCGAATTTCCACAAAATCTCATTCATATTGCTGTTGTTGCGTTTACGTATACCAAGTACCCAATCGGACAAAATGAAAGTACTTTTCAGAGGAGTGAAATAAAAGACCTTTTTTTTACTCCATTATACCTTATTCTGAAGCAGTTTTTTATGAAGTCTTCTCTTTTGGTTGAAGTCTGAATAAAACACTATACGTGTTATCTGCTGCTTCACTGCGACAATGCAAGAGAACGATGATACGAACATCATAAGTTAAACTTCGTATTTGATGCTCGTATTATTGCCTCTCTGTATTCAACATTTGTGTATCAAATCGATTAACCCGACCTCTGCGTTCAAATTTTATTGCTTTTGGTTTCATATTTGCACAATGCATTGTATATTTGCAGATCTTTAAAACTCCTAATCGTGTCAAATTGACCCAAATGCATAAATAAGGTTAATACACTTTTTCTGTTACTCTTTTGGTTTTTGTTCCATCGTTCTTTCATTTTAATTTCTTGCCGGTTACATCGCGTGCGGATATATTAAAAACATGTGTGCTAACAAAAATATTAAAAGGTTTGTATAAAAATGCTTATTTATGAAATGTATAAAAAATACAGAAAATATATTTATATTTATATAATAGATTGCGGATATCAGTAGCAGGCACTTCAAATGAGATGATCAAAAAAAAACCTAAAGTGAAACGATTGAAAAAAGTGGAAGGAAGAATGTTATTTTTTTTTTTGTCAGTATATAATACTTAATTTGTAAAATTTTTTCTATAATATTAATAAAAATTTAAAGTGAAAAAACATGATTTTTGTGTGCACGTATAATTCATTTTAACAAAACAAATTTCTTCCTCCATTTAAACTCCACAATAAAGCAAAGCAGTATACACTTCAATTGCTGCTTGCAAATGAAACAGAGCAAGAGAATGATAATACGACCATCGTATTTGTTGTTTGTATTTTCGGTACCTTACTTTGTCTCACTGCTTGCTGCGTTTGAAAAATGTATTGCTTTGCTTAGCCTTACTGCGGAGGTTAAATGGAGTAAAGAGATTATAGGTCTGCAAGAAAAGAGTGTGGCAGTCTGCAAGAAAAGAGAGCACTGCTATTGCTGCTGTACGGCTCTCATTCTACTATGCGCTCTTGTGCTGATCGCCTAGGACATGCAATGTAAAAAACGTAATGGTAAGTAATGGTGAAGCAAAGACCTTTTTGCTTTGCACAAAGCACTTTAAAAGGCCTTTTGGAGTGCTTTGTTTCCGACTGGGTACTTACTTAAAATGTGTGCGTGTGCGTGTGTGTGTGTGTGTATGTCTGATTGCTGATTATACCCACTGTTGTTGTTCCTGCTGTTATTATTGTTACAATTAAATACTCACTGTATTTGTAATTAGTTTGTATGTGTTTAATTTTGTTTTTCGTTTTTTTGGTAACTTTGTGGATTTCTCTTTATGTTGTCGCGTCAGTCATTTTATTTTATTTTATTGCCTTAAAAACATTATAATAATATTGCAATTAATTAATTTATTTGTTTATTCATTTCTTGCTAAAACGTTTGACGTTATTCCGTCTTATTCTGTCGTCTCTTGTGACGTTTTATTGTAAGCGTTTAGTACATATTTGCTGGTTTTATTTAGACGAGATTTGCGTTTGTTTACTTGTCACCTTGATTTTGTTAGCACAATCATGTTAATTATCCCCAAGCTATATACAAACAACAGCATAAAAACGACAAAGGTTTTTAAACTTAAAGTAGCAGCGCTTTCGCAGAAGTTGTTTACAGTATTGACGCCTTTCATTTGTTTACAAGCTTGTAAAATTTAGCAGTTTTGTTCTAAATTATAAGTAAGTTTCTTTTTAATTTTCTTTCAATATTTGTATGTATAACAATATTTGTTTTTTATTTATTATTTAATGATATTGCTAATTAAAATGATTTAGAGCCAGCCAGTGCACTTGAATCTGAATTTGACATCAACAAGTAACTGTTTCGTTTTTTAAAGATTTTTTAATAGGTTAGAGTTTTATTAAGAACTCTGAAAGCTGATTAAGAATAAGATCTGATGAAATAAGGTTAAGCAGCGTGGTGACCAATAGCATCTCACTCGAAAATTGACTTCAACTAGCACAGTCAGTTGAGGTTTTAATACAAGATCGGTGATACAAATTTTTTTGATTTTTATCAACACCTGAAGTACTGTGCGAGGTAAAAATTAATAATTTTAATTTGGTGGTCTTGCATACAGCGAAATAGTTCCTATTCTTTGGTTGACAAATATCACGTCTTGAACTTTATAAATCATTTCAAGGGAAAGACTGATCGTAGTTTAGCTTTGGCAATCAAGTTAAATACAAGTTTAAAACCAACTGGCACTCGGTGGTTCAACGGTTAATCATTAACCAAAAGAATCGTGCAATGTCTTCAATCAAATTTTTTGCCTTTTATCAACAACGATGGAATATTTTATTAATTTTCAAAATTTTGCTATAACAAATAAGCTACTAATTGGGAATACAGTTATTTATGAATAAGAAATTCGGCAATAAGTTCGACATTTAAAAATTTTTACTCCATAACGAAAGCCAGACGTTGCCATGCTCTTATATTAAATTTTTTTTTATTTGTTAAGCTTAGAAATTAAATTAAACGAAAATTTTCTTAGCATTGTTTCTGTTTCTAAAAATAATAATTTTAAAAACTTTTTGTCGTCACATATTGCAGCAGAAAAAAAAAAAGAAAGAAAAGAAATTATGAAACTTTCATTTTTTCTCTCAACATACCAATTAAAATTAATTACATAACCTAAAAAAGAAACGCGAGAACAGCATAAACAGCAACAATAACAGCAAGAAAATAATGCATAGACAAAAAAAAAAAAAAAAAAATACAACAAAAACAACAGGCAAGGATATAACTTTTAATTAAAAACAAAAGTATACTTTTAGGCGCAGACATAGACTTTCTCCCTTCTCAAACGCGTACATACCCATATAGTATAATATTAAACAAAAATAACAAGCGAATAAAACAAAAAATTAAATGTCAAAAGTTTAGAAGCTACGAAAATGGCATTTAAGCCATAACTAGCTATAGCAACAACAACATCAACCTTAGAGTTCCTACGTATCATACAAAAACGACCAGAAAATTAATGGAAAATTTTAAATTTTACGCCACTCTATTTAATTTTTATTTATTTTCAAAGAAATTTTACAATGAAAAAGAAAAAAAAAAAAAAAACAATTGAATAAACTTTTAAGTAAAAAAAAAAAAAAAAAAGATAATTAAATGGAATAAAATAATTACGCGCGTCATATGCAAAAACAACCAAAAGTGGAGGGGGAGGCGAATAAAGAATGGAGGCATAAATACTCGGTATTATAGGAAATGATGGCAACCTTGGCCTTATGTGGTAATAATAGCAACCATTACAACAACAACAACATCGACAATAGCGACAAATAATTATAATACCAAGAACAACAACAAGAACATTGAAAATTTACTTACTACTTACCTCGAATGATACAAAACGAAGAAACATTAAGTATTGTGTGATGTTAGGGGAGGAGAGGGCAAGGCCTTTCTTTGTAAGTTCCCCCACCCCCATCCCATTTACACAAAGAGAGAATATAATTATAAGCACACATTTTTAAGTATTTCTTAAACTTAATGAAAATTAAAAATGAAACAGAAAATTTTTTCTCGTTAACGCACAAAAGAAAAAAACTTAATTTGTTTTTTTAATCATGAAATGAAAAGAAAAATTCGTATCTTTACCGACTTTTTGACAATTTGTCACCTCGATATCAAAATAATACGCAGTTCAAAGTAGCAGTAGTAACTTGTCACAGTGACCTTCCTGCTCAGAGTTAAAGGGCGAGTTTGAGCTCAATCCCTCCCGCCTGTTCTAGGTGCTTACAATATATGTATTTATTTTATCCTCTTTCTGAAAAGTTTTAAGTAAAATGCATTTAGTTTTTCATTGGTTTTTTTTTTTTTTAATTTAAAATATTCCTATGTAGTATACGCATACACGCTCACAAATATCTGCTTGCATATTTACGTAAGTGAAATACCCATGTCAAATAATAATGGGCGCCACAATACTCCAACAACAACAGCCGTATATAACAATAAAGAAACTAACAAAAGAAAAATTCTACTTTGACGTAATTGAATTTAAAGAGAAAATTTTATTTCGCAATTCTTTTTTTTTATTTTTATTTATTTTTTTTTTTTTTTGTGCTTGCGAATATTTGCAATAATATAATGAAATAAAGGAAAAAGTATTTGTGTCAGTCATCATAATGTGCTAATTTAAGTTTACAAACTTTTTTAGTAAATTTTTTTTAGCAAACTTTTTATTGGTTATGATATGCTTTTCAATTGCGGTCTGAGATTTCTTGAATCTAAAAACTATACTTTAGTAAAACTCCACGAGTGAGCACAAATGAGAAGAAGTGGAGGGAACTGGATGGTATTATAGCAAGTATTGCTAACTCAGCAATTTGGTTGCTAGATCTGGCTACTTTTATCGATTTCTCAACAACAAAATTTCTTTCCCTCTTGATTTATTCGAAACGATGAGTGTTTGGCAGTATTTGTGGGTGAGGGAACTAATAGTGCGGACACACGAGAGTTCATTTCAGGCAAATTTAACATTTCGTTGAGATGCGTTTGAAATGCAGAATTTCGCCATACAAAAAGTGTCAAATGAAAGTCAAATGAATTTCAGTCTCATTTCATTAAAATACGTCTGCAATAAAGAAATTAACTAGCAACCCTCAAACGCAAGGTTGTAAAAAACAGGAAAAATTTAAGAATTATTACATTTCCTTTGACATTTTGGATTTTGCTTTCATAACAGCTGCTCTTGTAATATTTATTAAGCGTAAAATTAAAATAATAGAGTCGGAGAGTAACTCATTGCTATTCCTCCAATTTTCCATAATTGTTACAATATATAAATTCTTGGTGTCCAAATCCAATTGAAAGGCAACATTTTTATTTATTTTTATTTGCACAAAACACACACACAAATATTTTTCTTCATCTCCAAACTTATAATCTGTCAAAAAACTAATTTGAAATTCCTTTTTTGTCATGTGTCCAGCTAAATTTGAAATACAGAATTTCAAGGAACTGCACTCTCGTGTGTCCGCACTATAAGAAAAGAAGGGGGAAACCAATAATTACAATCAAATGAGAAAAAATTTGAGTTGTATCTGTAGGAAATTGTACGACCTCAGATTGTTGATCGGTCGTCGAATACTGTCTTCAGTTCTCTCCACCATTTACGATTTGAAGATTTCTAGGTTCATTAAACGCTTTCCGGTCATTTTAACCTGCTTTCTTGGGGTATCCTTTCCAGTACATGACTGTAAATTGCGAATAAAGTGTGCCCAATCCATTTTCACTTGCTACTCCTCAAGGCTGTAGTCAGGTTTTTTTTCGGGCCAGATTTTCTTACGGAGAAAATAATCGTAATTAGCTTTTATGAAGCTGATGTTAAAGTGTAAGTAATTTAATACAATCACTACCAGATCAAGGGGTAGGGAGAGTTTTATTTTAGTCCTATAATGTCTGTAATGTATAAAGTGAAGCCTAATTGGAATTATGGAAGCATTAAAACTATATATTTTTCAAAGATGGCAGGCTTGCGCTGAGAATCAATGAAAACTCTTTGCTTTTGAAACTTTAAACGCATTTTCTCCAAGTTTTTTTTTTGGTGAAAACTCCATAAAAAAAGGGAACCGGAACGTTTATACATCCAACTTGAATAAATTTTTTCCAACCACTTTATTGTAAACGTTCTTCAATAACACTATGCGAAATTTTTTTTTTTGCATAAGTCTTTACTTCGGATTCTAAAAAAGGAGATTCTACTGAATAATTCCGCATTCAGAATTTTTCCATGTTTTTTGTGCTAGGTTAGCTAAAAGAATTGTCGATTCATTGTAATTTATAAGTACTTATTTAAAAGGAAATAAAGTACTAAATTTCTTAGTAATATTATTTGAAAATTTTCCAGCACCTGGTAATCACACACCACCGTGTTAGATTTATGAAAAGTAAAAAAACGAGAATGATGGAGAGGTGAAACTTTTTCATCAGCATAGTTATGGAATTTCCATTTTGATTTTTAAAATTCAATTCAAAATTGAAAAGATATTCTTACCAAGACAAAAGTCTGCAGTCTCTATTCCCCCACTCACTCCATCATGATCTCCCTTTTTCCTCTTTCCGTAAATTTAATCGCTTCAAACGTTTTTCAATATACTAATTTACAAGGACCCGATAATTCATTCTATTTTTTATTGATTTTTAGGTTTTTAAAACCGCTAGTCCAGGACGAAAACTTTAATTAAAAAAAAAAAAAAAAATTCTAATCCAAAAATACTGTGAATGCTGAATTGCTCAGCATTCTTTGAACCTGAATTTTGGAAAAAAAAACAATAGAAGTAAAAAATTTTTAAAAACCGTTTAATAAATCCATTGATAAATTTTATTTTGTCTTTTTTTTCAGCTAGCAATTAATATAAAAAATTTAGAAGAAAGTTTTCACATTTCGTGGAGGGGGGTGGTGGGGCCTTGCTATTCCTAAACTGACGTTCAATTGCTATTGGCTTCGAGTCAGAAGGTTAACTTTCGAGATGGCTTTTGACCCTCATATTTTTAAAATACGCCTAAAGCTTTTGCTCACATAAACTTTTATGCAATGCAGTAATGTGTTATTAGGGAGTGACTCAAATAAAAATTATTTTTGGTATACGATAAATAGCCAGGAATGGCATCAAATCGAAAAATGACAGCGCAGAAAAGTTTTTACTCATCTGAACTAATACAAGGGGAAAACACATGTCTTGAAATCAGATAATATCTTCAATTTCCAATATTCCGAAATTTTGAGATTCTCCTGTTAAAAATTTGAAGACGATGTTATGCCTGGGTTTAAATGATTCTAGCCACACGTTTGATGCCATAAAATTGGAAATATTTAATGCTTGAGCAATAACACTCTACAACAACAAAATAGTATCCGCTGATCACGAATCTATTAAAAAATTTTTCCGGCCAGATCAGATTTCGTCAATGGAGATGTGCAGAAGATGTATAGGCAAATTTTGGTTCATAAAGATGACCAAGATTTTCAGCGAATTCTCTTTCACAGCTCACTGAATACTCCTATTCAGGATTTCAAACTCAAAACGGTGACGTTTGGAGTTAATTGCGCTCCATATCTAGCCATCAGGACTCTCCATCAGTTGGCGAAAGGTACACAAGAGCAATGCCCCCTTGCGGCAAAAATTCTAATTGAAAACACCTATCACTTTCCCAAGTAATTCATTGTCTTGGCTCAGCTGGATTTCCTCTCATCACAGCGAATCACCGTGCCATCTTAGAAAAAATTCCAGTAAGAGATCTCTTGGACTCCGATTTTCTACGGTTTCAAAGTGCAAGTTCCACGGAAACACTCGTTCGAATGCTCTTTCCAACACTTTTTCTTATACCATTTCACCAATTTCGTCGGTGATTGGGGTCACAAAGCGGCAAATTCTCTCTTCAGTAGCGAAACTTTTTGACCCGGCTGAGTGGCACTGACTGGAATGAATGTGTGAAGCCTCGATCCCTTTCTAGGTGAGTTCAATTCGCAGAAAACCTCCCAGTGGTTACCAACATCGAAGTCCCTCTATGGGTCGGGTTCTCACCCAACCAACAAATCGAAATCCACAGATTTTGTGACGCTTCAGAGAAAGCGTATTGTGCCACTCTCTACCTTCGAACTTCTTCCTCAACTCATCTCTTAGTTGTTAAAGGAAAAGTAGCACCCATAAGAACTGTAAGCCTTCCGCGCTTAGAGTTATGTAGAGCTATTCCGCTCACTTCATTCAGTCCGGTCCGATTATTGGTCCACTCCCCGCAATGCAACATTGGTAGAGCAACGGAAAGTGGAGCCCTACCATATTCTAGATAAGGAAATCGCCATTCTCGAGTCTTAGCATATGTGTATCGCTTTTTCCATAATGCGAAAGCAACACTACAGAGACCAAAGATTCAGGAGCCTGCTGGGCGATGTTGTGAGCTCCAAACAACGCCTACAGAATATATTGATATTGCACCCGTGCAAGGGGGCCGGGATGTTTAAGCCATCTACTTCATTTCATTGGTATATCTTCTTTAGTTGGTACCTTTTCCAACACTAACTTCTCTAATCTATTTCTATTCTTCTTCTTTTCTTTATTATTCTTACTATTCTTATGAATATTCTCTATCGTGCCGGTCGCGATCTCCACATTTTGAAAAATTTCCAATTTCCATACTAATCAACAATTTATAATTTAAAACTGAATTCTAACGTGTTCATAGTTAAAAAAATAAAATTCACCTCCGAATTATACATTCATAAATCTTGGTTTTTTGAAAATTTGATAAGATGAAGGGGTTCGTGGATGAAAATTTTTTTCGGTTTTTTTTTTTTTGTTGCTTTTCTACATGACTCATACAATTTTAAGAGTTGTGGATAATTTTTATAGAATTGTGATCCTGTAATTTTTGCTTTGTTGCACAATCTCTAATTTTTTTTGGCAAAATTTTTTGAACTTGACTTTTCCTTATTTTAAAGATTTCCGCCCATTTCCTATGAGACAAACACTTCTCCTCAGCGTCATTAATCAATTAATTCTGTGGCACTAAAAATGTTGGCAAAAGCGCGGCCTATAACCCAAATGGAAGGTGGCCCAAATAGTAAGAGGAATTTCTTCTGAATCCAAAAAAAAATATTAATAGTGCGGTTCGATTAGGAGGTGGCCCAATTACAGAGTGTCCCAATTAGCATGTTTGACTGTACCACGTTTTTAAAACGGACTAAAAAGTATAAAATAATTTTTCCTAGTCCCATAAAGATTTATAACCATATACAGATTGTCTTGATAATATGTAATTGTGAATTTTAGTAGGTCTAAAAATATTTGCTTAATGAATTAGGCTCCTAAAAATAAACGAAAGCGCCTTTTTAAAATGCTAGAAAATATGGAATTTATTTGTAGGCTTGATTTTAAACAAATACCTTCGATGAAAAACAGGCATTTTTCTTTAATATAGTGTATAAATATGTTACTTTTGTTTTTTTCATGCTGTATTTTTTCATCGTACATCCAAAAACTAGATATAGCCATTTTAATTAGTTAAAGCCCTGCACCAGGCCATGAAAAGCTGCTTTACCTTACAGATTCGACATCAAATTATTGCTGAAATATATTTTCGGTTTTTTCTTTGGTTTTAAATTCCAAAGCCTTCCATAATTCTCTGGGTGTTTAAAATTTAGCTTACACCCAAGTGTTAAATTCAGTGGAGGACTTGGCCTTGGCTTGGACTGGACTGGAGGCAACGCAGCTGCGATCTGACACAATGACAATGAAAATCGTGGCGATTGTGTGAACGTGATTAGTATCGTCAATCGCCGCTTTGTGGCGGAATGCAAAAAATGCGTCAAAAAATGCAGTACTAGTCGGATTAATTAATTAATTAGCTGCAACAAAATAAAAATGATGAACACATTTACCTGCATTTCCCTAGAGAATCAATTCACCTCTTTAGGTAATTAAAAAGCCGACATTAAATATACATGCGAAATGTGAAAAATAACCACCACCTTTATTAGAAAGCTGCAGACGTACGGGAATGGAGCACAACTATATCAAGTCCTGAATTTTGACAAAGAATGGCATCCTCACATAGAGTTAGAAGACCAGTAACAACCTGGTGGTCGAAACCATTGGCAGAAGCAGCGTCGCAGACTAATTTGTGGGGCCTATGGTAAAAACACCTACCAGCAGATAGAATGAAATGGAAGAAGTTTTTCACTGCCCCATGCCCCACAAGGAGCAAGAGGACATTTTGAAGAAGAAGCAGACTCCCATGTGACTAAAGGAAAACAAAAACAAGAACTTTGAGCAGCAAAGTTTCTTCCATTCTATAAATATAATGTAGATGCAAGTAATTCTATTTTTTTTTTTTTTTTCATGATGAAAAATAAAGTAAACTTCTCATTCGAATGTTTTTTTTTATTTTTCACAATGAAAATGAAAGAGAAAACACTTATTTTCTACAGACCTACATATATTTTTTATTTTTATCTTTGAACCTTAATGCAGACAAAATAAATACCCAGAATTTATCTCGAATTAACAAAACTTTAACAAATTTTGTAACATTTTTCTTGATACTTATATTCATATTCACAAGGGCAACGCGTATATTAATCTACGCCCATGCACATTTCTCCTATTTCATCATGCGAAAGTATTAATATGGTACATCAATTTATTTTTGTCCTTATATCTTCAACGCAGCCAGTAGAATTCGGGCAAATTGGCAAAATTTAATAATAATAAAAAGAAAAAGAGAGAATAATTTTTTCACTTTCATTTGTGTACCTTGTTTTCTTTTCACTTTGCATATTTCAAGGCGCAATTATTTAAAATTAAATTAGAATCCCTAAATTATTGAATTTATCTTACTGACAGTTTTATTGGATTTTTTGTAACTTCTTCCACGTTGCTCTCGTCGTCTGCCTCATTCACTCATTTATTTTCTTGCTTGTTTTTTGTGTTTTATGCGTATTGAATTGATGAAATTCCCACCACGCGTTCCCGACACCTTTCGTCGCCTTTTGACAGACGGCATCTGTTTCATATAATACACATTTTTTTTGTTTTCTTTTTTTTTTT
The DNA here is from genome assembly GCA_963691655.1 of Toxonevra muliebris. Classification (NCBI taxonomy): domain Eukaryota; kingdom Metazoa; phylum Arthropoda; class Insecta; order Diptera; family Pallopteridae; genus Toxonevra; species Toxonevra muliebris. Next base: position 116,065,467 of record OY829326.1, on the reverse strand, counting down.
TTTGCTGCTTTTGTTGATGGTTGGTTATTTCTATCCTTTATATTAATTTGATTGAAAGGTTTTGTTTTTTTTTTGTTTTTTTGTTATTTAGGTTTTATGTTTAATGAAAACAGGTGGATTTAGATGGTTAAAATTCAACGCAATTGATGCATGAATACATAAACAGCGAGCATAAGGAAAATTTTTAGTTCTTTTATAATTTTTAATTAAGTTTTAGAAAATAAAATGGGGAGAGAGCATTATCATTAATTTTGCTTAAAAATTTAATATAAAAATGAAGTAAGAGAAAATACTTAAAATTTATTTCGATTTTCATAAGGCCGCTAGCTTTTTATTTCATTTTATTCGAAACATGATGAACTTGAATACTGAATCACTTCAATTAAGTGCAAATAGTAAAAGTGTCATAACAAATATTTTTGTTATTTTTGCAGAGAGTGGTAAATCTGAAGAAAAAAGAAATGCTTGAATTATTTTGCATTTATGATAATAAATAATAATAAACTAATTGACATACTTTTTCTTCAACATTATATTTTCCTTCTCTCTCACTCTCTCTCTCTTTCTTCTTGGCCTATACCATACAATATTTGAATAAACAAATTAAATGTTGTTACCAGAAAAAAAGAAAAATAGAAAAAAAAAAATCTTAATTGTAGCACATTTAGAACACTTACACTGTCACTAATGACAATAATAACCATGTAAAATGAAAGTGTCACAGTGACAATTTAAAATACATTTGCAACACTGGCATTCACACACACTCACTCACATACTCATAATTGTGTGTGTGTGTGTGTGAAACGCTAATGAAAGTGTTACCAATAGACACAAACGTTTGTTTGTTTGCTGTTTCTTTTTCTGATTTCATTATTTTGGCCATTTCGATGATGAATGGGCAAGAATTTTCACTTATTAGCAATAGAGCAGACGTAGACACGAGAAGAAATAGCAATAATAATGAAAAAAAAAAAAATAAAATAAATAATAATAATAAAAATGAATTTGCAAAAATATTAAAGTGACACTCAAATTGGCATTTATAAAATACACACTCATTCAATCATTCATTCATTCTCTTGCGTTTGTTTATAGTTTTATATGAAATTGCAATTTCAATTGAATTGATTGCAAAGAAAATAAATAATAAAAACATATAGCAGTTACAAATATTATTGGAAAGTAAAAGGTAAATAAGATAAAATTGATATGTATGTAAGTATGTACTTATATCTAGTTGGGCATGTTTGTATGTATGTGTAGGTCTCTAATTAATGTCGTCAGAATTTATGACATGTGAAAAACGTTAATTTTTTAATTGAAAAGTGTATCAATAATATCAATTTTAATCAATGGGAAATATTGAAATACTTCATTAATATTTATCGCGTCAATGAACGCCAACTACACACTCGCATCATTATTAAGACATTTTCTTGTTAGTTTTATTGATTTGACGATATCGATAATCGAGGAACTAGATTCACACATTCATTCTCGTACATCATAATTTATTTAAGTAGTAATTTTTATAGTATTATATACGCTAACACTCGCATGAATACTCTACGCTATGACCTATTACACTATGCGACAATTTTCGGGTCATCGAAATCCAACCGGACCGGACTATTTTTTTTTTTAAATATACTTATCTAATAGCAAAATCCTGGCTGGGTTTGTACAAGTTAGCTCACAAATCATATCAAAATCAAGCCAATTCAGACCAAAATTTTATGCACAACTTAAATTAAGAGTTAGATTAAAACTGAGGCTAAAAAGATGCCAAATAAAAATTAAAAGCTTACTACAATTTACCAGAAATCAAATCAAACGTTGAGTAAACGCTGGTCTGATCAAAATTTGGACCACAATTTAGACTAAGGATTCCGCAAAAACTCAAACCAGAACGATCTTAAATACTGACCGAAATCAAATAAAAATTTAGACCCAGCATGGATTAAAACTCAAACCAAATTCAGATTAAAATTCAGACCTAAAATCAAAACAAAATTCTCACATACAATCAAACCAGATTTCAGATCAGAAAAGGTAAACCAAATATCAGATTGGGGGGTGAAAACTTCAATTATGGGTTCAACGATTTGGTATTTATAAATGGCACATTAAACGTATTTGAATATATTAACATCATTAATATCTTTTTGGAGCCATCAATTTATACCATATTTCCGAGACGGCATTGTATAGTACGATATTTTACAAAATCACTAATCTTTATTTTATCCACCAAATAACGAAATTATGTTATAACTTAATAACTTTATTGTTTCAAATTTATTTATATTTTTTAATATCCGATGCGTTTCGAACAGTCATACTGTTCATCATTAGTGATCAAACGTTATTCCTGTAACTTTAGACTACATATTTGGTTCGACATTCTTTTAAAAGTTTTCTCAAATCGTTATTATAGCGTTTATTTCACTGCAATCAATCTTCAGTCCAACTGCGGGTCAGGATTCTTTTGAAGCGATTTGCCTGAACCAGTGAGTTTGCAGTTACCTCTTGAAAAGAAGCAGATTTCCTTATTATTCTTATATTTATGTAGTCACAAGTCATAACCGCCTAAGTCTGTTTTTCAATTTTTTCAGGAGAGCAGTTTAAAGTTTCAAATCAGGAGTTGGGTTTTTTTGTTTAACTTTCTTGATGGATAATTGCCGTCTTAAAAAAGATACAAACACGAAAAATTGATAGCATATAGATTTAGACACGCAGAACACGATAAACGTTAAAAATTCAATTTTGTTCTAACTCGAGTTAGGCCATTATGGTTTGTGGCCCCTGATTTATCAAAGACAAGTTCTCCTTACTACTAGATTTGAACTTCGGAAAAGGCCGAATCATTTTAGTTATTTGAAGATTTCATTGACCTTCAAATAAACACAGATGAGTGTAAAAACATATACTTTTTAATAATTTAAAGAAAATTGTCATTGACTTGCCATTACTGATGATGAGCCCGACCTCAAAACATTTATCAAAAATACTAAAAATAGTCAGAGGCTCATTTTTTTTCAAATGATTATCAGTGGGAATTTAGGCCATGATGAGGAATCCGGATGAAATTGGCTTATATTCCCGAAATTCGTGCAGTTACTGCATTGAAGGAGGTCTTCCGAGTCGGGGTGCTCTGAGCAATAATGGGTTTAAAAATTAATTACATTTGAAGATTGTTTCCTAGAACTTTGGAGCTGACCCACTATTACTGCCCTACATGGGTTTTGCAAATAGAATGGTTCCTAGTGCTTGTAAATGAATTTTTTTATACTGAACACGAATCTAAGCTCAAAAATTTCCCATCACGCCACGTTTTAGCAAAAATGGGATGGAAAACCCTAAAATAGAATTTTTGGCCATTTTTAACTTCGAAATCCACAAATTATAGGCTAAATCATGCCCTTCCAAATGAGCCCTAAACCCGAAACTGTAAATCAAAAACAGTTACTGACATAGAAAAACTATAAATGCAGAATTGCTCAGCATCACCTTCTCTTTTTGTATCAAAAGTCAAACCTCATGTCAAAGAAAACAAAAACAGAACCCCCAAAACCCCCGCCCCCCCTAAATACGGCCTTGATTCCACAACATTGAAAAAACAAACAACAACAACTGAATAATATTTTTAAACCTCTTTAATCGTATACTTGTTAAAGAGTGTAAAGCTTTTTCGTATTAAAGTTCGTGTTTGGCTGTGACTGATTAAAAATAGTGACGCCGATTGAAGCTTTAAAGCTCAAAATATTTATTTATTTTTTTTTTATGGAGGTAACGCTACCAGAGAATCGAAGCCGTGTACAGTGGCCAGACTTGTATGGAGTCAGCGGTCAAAAATACTTCTAGTTGAGATAGAAACGTGAAACTTTGGTTACGATTTTAAAACAATGTGAAAATTATTATATTAAAAAATTGTTGAACACCTACACACCCTGTAATTTTCACTATCCCGTTATAAGAGGATCCGAACTTAAACGCAAATGCATTATGAAATCCGTATTAGTTGAAACAGAACAAAAACACCGCGCAGAAAGTTACAGTTGCACAGCAGAAGGCGGAAGCAAAAACAACGGGCTTGCTTTGGTCTGTGGGGAATAACACAAACGCGGCCAAAAACGGGCAGTTGATATTAACAGATTAGAATCATAAAAAGTTGACTAATATGAAGGAAAAAATCCCAATCAGGGGATCAGGGGGAAAACAACTAAAACTCTAGCTGAAATTTGATTGTAAGGACAAGAAAATATTAATAATGGTATTGGCACAACATTAATTTTATAAAAAGTACACTACAAGTTAAGAACATTAAAAGTATTAAAAATGAAGGTAATACCTTTCTTTTCAATATTCAATTTGATTTATTTCAATACAAAATTGATTTATATTTTTTTATTTTTTTTTTAAGGTGCATCTCTCTTTCAACCTACTCACACTGTAAGAACAAACTAATTGCATGCTCTCTCTTTTTATTCTTAAAGAGTACGGTTATAATAAAACAAAAACTACTATACTTTCGAAAAGTTTGTTCTTATAAAGCGCGGTTCACGCAAAATTGGCCCGCAGGAAAGTTGCTGTATCTTTTTAACCAGAACACTCAGAATAACAAATAATGCATTAAATGATAAGTTTAATATTGTGTTTTAATACTATAATATTAAAAGATTTAAATTTCTTTGTTGTGCAAAAAGTTCCGGGTATTCCTTTTAATGGACCCCATCAACCTTAGAACATCCGCTCTGGATACTTTTGAGGCTATTTGGTTCCATTTTAGTAACATTGAATTCACATTTTTGACAATACCTGCATTTTTCTTCAACTTATATTTTGTAATAGCCCAGTATTTTTCGATCGGTCGAAGCTGGGGGCAATTGGGTGGATTCATATATTTGGGCACTACATCTACTTTATTTGTCTGATACCAATCCATGGTTTTCTTAGAGTAGTGGCAACTGGCTTAATCAGGCCAAAACTTCACTGGCGAATGGTGGTGAGGAACAAATAGCAATAGTCGTTTCGAAAGGCACTCTTTAATGTAAATATCAGACGTCATAGAAGAGGATGTCACAAATGCCCTGGATTTGAGACCACAGCTGCAAATAGCCTGCCACACCATTGCTTTCTTTGCAAATTTATCCATTTTTATGTACTTGAATTTTGAGGGTACATTACCACAATTCGTTGCCATATAAAATTTTTGACCTGGAAGCTGTTTAAGATAAAATTTTACGTATGATTCGTCATCCACAATAATGCATCCATTGAATTTGGTCAAAAAATTATTATAAAGAAGACGAGCACGTTTTTTGGCCAGCAAATTCTGTTTGTCTGTTCTATTTGGATATTTTATAGCACGATAGCACTTTTGCCCAGCTTTTATGCGTATTCGTCTAGCAGTACTTTTGCTGGTAGGGCCGTAGCCAGAAATTTTTTTCGGGGGGGATTTTCATTCGAAGAAAATATTCATAAATAATTTTTATCAAACTGATTTTTAAATACAATAAATTAAATCAATGATACATTTGATTGGCCATATAAAATTAATATTTTAGGAAAAATTTTCCGATTTTTTTTAATCTGAATTCCCAGAATAATCAAATTAAATTTTTTCAAATAAATATTATTCAATGCGCAGTGCATTTTTTTTTTATAGTGAGGGACATAATTTCATTAACTTATTGACTTCCCACTACTGATGATGTACCCAATCTCAAAAAAATTACCAAAAATTGTAGAGGCTCATTTTTTTCAAATGATCATCATTGGGAATTTGAGCTATTATCAATGATAAGGAACCCGGATAAGGTTAGCTTATACTCCCTAAATTCGTGAAGTCACAGCATTGAAAGAGATATTTCTAGTCGTGGTGCTCTATTCTATTTTTGAGTTTGATGGACCTCAAGATCTTTGCCTTTAATTTTAGGTTGGTGGTTCCCGTTTTGTTCACAACTTTTTTAGCACTTTCAACACTAAGAGTTTCTTTATATCGTTTTATAACTCTACATACCATTCTTTTGGAGATATTTCACACTTTCGCAATCTTTGAACCAGACCACGACGGATTTTCAATAAATTTGTTCACAATCAATTTTCTATTTGCAGCTTCCATTGTGCACACAATCATCAACTTGCAATCAATTAATATGAAAAATTTATCAACTAACGATAACGGTATTGTAAACAAATCCCAGTAAAAAATTTGTTGTTCTTAAGACTAGGGGCGACGTGGTGACCACAACAAAGCGTGCCAATTTGGCGTGAACCGCGCTTTAAGAAATAGGGTACCAAATTTTTGTCTTCGATTTTTTATTTTGGCCTATGGCAGCGACCAGTGTGCCGTGGTAGCACCAATTTCACTAAGCCACCGAAGTGGGTTACTTACTATTTTCGTTTCAATATTTTTTATAGAAATTATCTTCCGTTTGGCGATCGAACCCGAGGCAGCTGGGGCTCCCGGCTAGCATTTTACCAGTAAGCCACAGAGTTGCTTGCAAGCTGTGGAATCTCATTAATAAGCATAATAGTTTATCTCTCACGATCTTTTAAGCTTCCACTATTTTTTTACTATAATACTAATAAAAATTCAGCAAACCTTTTCAGTAATAGTAAGCAAACCTTTTTCGCAGTTTTCATTATTTTCAATACTATTCTCTAGAAATATTACATAATTTTAATAAAAATCCATGACATTAATGATGATGATCAGAAAATTGTGCATTTTCATGTCAAGCCTCAACTTCAAAAGTTTATTAAAACAGAAAAAGAATAAGAAGAGAAAAAAGCTAAATGCCAATATGAATCGGATTGTATTTTAAGTATCTTACCATATATTTTCCAATTCTGCTTTTATTTTTAGCTTTTAGGTATCATTTTATTGTATAATATACAGAGGAGAAAAAAAATGGAAGAAAAGCCCTCGGTAAATTGCACTTGTTCCACAAAGGATTAGGTGCAATGTCAACAACAGCAACAACAATAGCCATGGAACCACACAGCCCCTGCATGCCTCATTGCGCTGCTGTTGCACCTTGCACTACATTACACAGCGATGCAAATGTGATTCTTTATTAAGTACAGGGAGGTGTGGAGGTAGAAAGGGTGATGTGCGTGTGCGGAATGTCAGGCGATGTAGAACGCCAAAACCTCAAATGGGGACAAATGCTTGGTTGTTGTTGTTGCTATTGTTGTTGCTACTACAATAACTGCTGCTATCTACTGTTATTAGTATTTTGCTGTTGACATTGTTTTTCTTTTGCTTCTTCCTCTTCTTATCCATTCATTTTCTTTTGTAAACACTTCATAAGGCGACTTTTAGCTCTTTAGCAAATATGCTTTTCTCTATATTTATGAAAAATAGACAGACAGACAGGCATACATACATACATACATAGGTACGTACATATTATATATACACAGTGTAACAAAAATAAAGAGAGAACAGACTTACTTTCAAAGTACATACATACATACATACTAGATACTTGTGTTTACATACAAGCAACAACAATTTGACCTAGAATACCTACCTACACATACTTATTTGCTGTTGTTTATTGTTGTTGTTGCTTTTGCAATATATGCGCATCCATGAAAATGGCGTCGTGTGTTAGTTATGCATTTTTACTCAATCATTCGCATGGCACATGCATTTTCAAACACCCTGCCCTCTTGTCTCTTACCCTCTTCTCTCATCCTCATGTGCTGCTCTTCATTCATATTTATACAACTGCTGCTGCGCTGCATTCACGGCTTTTTTCATCCACAACAACAACAACAATATTATTTGTAAGGCTTCAGCATTGCATTTTATTTCGCACACGCTCTTAAATTGGCATGACAGTGTCTAGGTTACGAAATCTAAATCAATTAAAAATTTTAATTGACATTTTTGTCGTTGTCGCTGGTTGTTCTTGTTGTGCTTCATTAATATTTTCTCGTATAAATTTATTCAAGAATACAACAACTGCATATATGTAGTACTTAATTCCTTTATAGATTTATTAATGATAACTTATTTTTTATTTTCTTAATTATTTATTGCAGCTTTTGTCCCGCAAACACTTGAATCAAAAAGGTAAGTGCAAATTTCGAATGAACTCTCAGCACAGTGTATTAGATAAGCAGTGGCGATTATGAATTACAGTGAAAATTATAGATCTATAGAAAAGTAGCAGCAAAGAATTAAGACCTTTCTCGTCAATACGCACTCATGAAAAAGAAATTTTGAGATCGAACAATATCTTCCGTTCGGGCATTGCATTCAAAGTTTACGAATTTGAACAAGAATTGATCAGATATTCGAAAAGTCGTAGCAGGTGTTAATGATATCCGATTGTGCTCAATTTGTTCGTAATATGATCTTGAGGTACATTACCATAAAAAATCCAACCCTCCTACCCCCCCTCCTTTCTACCCCCTGGAGGATTAAGAAAGCTCATTTGTCGTTAAAAATTGCCAGAATTACAGGTGGTTTAAACAAGTGTGAACATTGATTTATCTATCTGAGTTTTTGTACAAACCTACCTTGGGGCTCAAAGTCAAAAATATACTGCTGCTAAGTCTGTGGAATAATATCCAGCAAGGCCATTTTAGGGGGGAGGTTTTGGGGCTTCTGACCCCTCCCCCCGAAATGTGGGAGGGGGTTTTTAATATTAATTGCCAGTGGATGAAAAAAACATTAAAATAAAATATATTAAAAAGTTTTTGAAAAGTCATATATTAAAAAATAAACTAGAAAAATTAGTTACACTATGCGACTAGATCCGATTTGTTTTCTTTGGCATGAGGTTTGACTTTGGATACAAAAAGAGAAGGTGATGCTGAGCAATCCTGCATTTATAGTTTTTCTAGGTTAGTAACTGTTTTTGATTTAAAGTTTCGGGCTTAGGGCTCATTTGGAAGGGCATGATTCAGCCTACAATTTCTTAATTTCGAAGTTTGTCACACTCCAGTGTTCAGCTCTCCAATTTTAAAAGATGGACTAAAATTCTATTTTAGGGTTTTCAATCCCATTTTATCTAAAACGTGCATGATATTGTGCCAAAACAGATTATGCTAGTAAATTTTTTATTCTATTGGAGCTTAAGAGTTTATTAATATTTCCTGATAAGATGTTGAGCCGAAAGTCTAAAGTTTTAAAGTCTTTTATGGTTTAGTATTGGGCTTGGTATGAGACCTCCTTTTCTAAACAGAGTTTGTAAAGTAGATCCTGAAGAAAACTCTTATTCTGCATTTAGCATCAATTTACTTAAAATTAAAAAAAAAAAAAAATGAGTTTCATAAATTTTTATAATTGGAAAAAATAGAGAATTCATTTACCCACGATGAGACTAGGTTTAAAATTTATGGATTTGAAATTTGAATTTTTGAGAATTTAAAAACAAAAATCGATCACCCTCATACGTTTCTCAAATGAATTTTAAATCTTAAACAATTTTTTTCTTTGAATATTACAAAATTAATTTAAGAAATATATGAAAATTATGTAAAATTTGACTTTGTGAGGCCATTTTTCCCAAGAATAAGGGGTTGAGGGAGTTTTGATGTTCTAGGACCTTCCCCCCTCATACTTTTTGATAAGCAAACTTTTTCTCAAACACACTATAATACTTTTATCATTCCTTTAGTCTGTAGGCAATATTGGTCAAAGCTGAGCTGTACTTAAAAAACTCTCGAAATTTGAGGTATGGAGCTTAGATGGAGGATTCTTGTGTTCAAAAAATGTGCTCCTTTTTCTACTAAACAACTTTTCTATAGACACCAAATATGATAAGACGTGAATTAAGAATGCTTTGGTACAGTCTTAATAAAGCCATTTTCATAATTTCATGTACCGTTATCTCGAAAACCTGACGTGATGGATCAAAATGGTCTTCAGATTCGAGCTCAGTAACCCCAAATTACTGAAAACTGCAAGTCAAATCGCCAGTCCGAATTTAGCTGTTGCACAGTGTTATTAGATAGGAACATTTCAGGCACTATTAAATTAGAAATGGCTTAATTTTCAATTTCATTTCTGTTTGCTGGTCTGATATTTCATTTCTGTTTGCAACATTTGAAACCGTCCATCTATTAGTTAACAAAGTCTGTGGAATATTTTTTGTCAAATTTTATGTAATATAAACTGTTTAACTTTTATAATCTTCATCTCTTAAGAGATCCCTGCACTTTCTAGGTTTGGAGAAATTGATTTTTAAAAAAATGTTTTATAAAAATTTCAGAGAGAAACTCGAAGTGCTTTCGTAGATATAGACGATTATAGCGGCAAGTGTCGTCGCGCAGCGCAGCGCTTCGGCCGTTCAGAAAGGCTATGATTTGCCTTTGTCCAGCACCTCCTGATTAATAATTACAGACTACGGTTGCATAGGTCACCGATCTGTGCGTTATGCAGATGCTCCTCTCGGTTGTATTGGGCGGGAGGAAGGTCCGTTGGGATTCATCGATATATTTAAAAACCGATAGCCAAAACTTTGAACCCGTTCTTCTCAAAACAAGGTTCTTGCCATTGGCACGTACGGTCTGAAATTTAAATAAAGGTCTCAGTACATGATGGAAAAAAAGTTTGGTCTGTTTTTTCCTCAATTTGCAACGTTGTACTTTCTAAAAAAAATTTGAAAAAACTAGTTACAGGGCGGTAGAATTTATATATTTTGGTCAAACAGCCCCTGTTTTGGATCCAAGTAACTAATCACCTATTGCATTTGGAAATTTTTATCGAACATGTTTTTTATTTAATCTTTCGAAAAATAAAAAAACAAAAATCTTAAAAATTCAAAATGTGACCATTTTTTTTTTCAAACCCAAAAATAGTTTTGACTTTTTTTTTCAAAAGGTGAACAATAGGAAGCATTTTTTGTTTTTATTTGGGTCAAAAGAAAGTCCATGTATTTTCCTTTCAGTGTTTATTTATCAAAATGAACGTCGAGTAACTCGGTACACCGGATTCATTTGAGCTCAATCGATTTTAAGAGTGGGTTCCTTTGAGATAAAATCCCACATGTGTCAAAAGAATTCCGGAATCAGAAAGTACCTTACTATTAACCTACCATTTCTGGAGCGCATTAAAATAACATTAACCTTGATCAATTTTAAGGGTGTTTCGCTGCTATAATATAAAATTATACAGGTGCGGGGAATTTGATGAAAATCGGAGAATTTCTCGGGGAGACAAAAAAATTGGCATCCCTGATTACCATACATATTTCTTTTGTTGAATTCATTTACTTTGAGTATCTTTGCTCTCTTGAAAAAGCCAAATCTATAGTAGCTATTGATTATTTCCTTTTAAAATGTATTTTTTATGTCTCCTATAACAAAACTAAAAACTTTGTCTACCCTTACTCGCATTTTGTTAAATTTGTAATTAATTTTTTTAACTTTTTGTACTTTCAAGGATTAAGTTCTGGCCGTCAAAGAAAGTGACACAAATGTATACATATTTACCGTAAGTTATTTTAAGATTAATAAAGATGTCAATATCAAAAACTTTGAAACTAACCCTAATCCCTCCCTTTTACCCAATTCCATTGACAGTTTTTTTTCAATTAGAGGTTGTGGTCAAACATATTTCTGTATGCAAATACATAATATTTTCGCTCCACTTTACTTTTCATTCATTTACTTTATCATTTTCTATAAGGGCACAATGTGAACACGCAATCTTTTGAACTTAATATTCATGCCAGTGAATTAAGTAGCTACACGTCTTTACTAGTACTAGTACAAACAGGTAGTAATATTAATTGAGGCTGCTTTAAGGGTATTAATTATTAATTGCATTTTGTTTTTATTTTTTTTTTAAATAAACATTTTGGTTTAGTTTTTTTGTATTTATATTTAAACCGAGGTAATATTATTCCTTATTCAATGTTTACTTAGTAGAGTACAACATCTAGTACAGTTCTAGTGATTAACTTGTTAAAATTAGAAGCGTATTAAGGGGGTATTCTACCCGAGATGGTCCGAAAAATCGATTTTTTTTTATTTAATATTTTTGATGTAGACAACGGGTTTTATGAGAAAGAAGAGATGGTCCTGGAATCGCTGATTAACCGTAACTTACATCATTTGTAAGTACCATGTTTGTAAATCTTTAAACTCGTTTTTCTCGAAATCATTTTTTTCGGGACGGTGGACACGATTCACAAAAAACCGCTTGTCCAGTTAACTTGAAATTTTACAAGGCTACTAAGCGAATGTATAGGTATGGCCTTATCTAGGATTATGGCGAAAGCATTTGTTTAACTAATGTTTTTAATGCAAAATATAAACAAAAACAGGGCAAAAAATCGTCATTTTTTTTCAAACGTCTGATTTAAATTGAAGAAAATTTTTATTTTCTTATTACCTAGATGAGGCGATAGCAGGAAGTCTCACAATTACAAAATGGGTTACATTTTGTGTTTCAAAATATTTCAACCGGAGATATCATGTCCACCATGGTGCAACTATTTTCGGCAGGCTCAAGTTCGAGGCGTCGAATGAACCATTATTAACAAAGATATTTTTAACATTAAAACTAAAATTATTCTTCAAAACCTGTAGAAAAACTTGCAAAAAAACTCGAATAAAAATATTGAAAAGCTTTTCATTTACAATGATTTGAAAACATCGATATTTCGCACCATCTCGGGTAGAATACCCCCTTAAACTTTTATGAAGTTTTCTGAAATGTTTGTAGAATATTTTTAAATCAATTAGGGATCTTATGAAATTATCTAATTTAGAAATGAAATGTTCGGAAATTAACTTAAAATATTTTTAAAATCGACTTGAAATATTTTTAAAAATTTTTAACAGATTTGGTATATTCAGAAGGAAAATTTAGGTTTACTGAAACCAATTTAAAAGTTCTGGGGTTTTTTTTTTTTTTTTGTGTTGCAACAGATAAAAGAAGTATTCAAGAATAAAGCACTCAGACAAGTTTTACGTCCATTGTACTATATCCTGTGTTCCCTTTTGCTATTCTTTAAATCTACCAGATTTATTAATAAATTTTAGCAGATCCTGCGGTGTTAGAGAGCTCAGGAGTTCGTCTCCCAACACTCCAGTACCAAATATGCTTTCTCTGATCTGGCAGAAAGCGGGGCAGACGCTCAGAAAGTGGGGGATTACTCTGTAGTTCGATTCGAAAGGCAGTTCTATTCGAATGCCAAATTCGATTCGAAAGCAAATTGATAGTCCCTAGTTCATTCGAATCAATTTTCGGATATATTTTAAAAACGTAACCAACACAGTTCATCAAATGTGAAATTGTTTATATTTTTAAATTATAAATTGTTTTCAATAAATAATAAATAAATTAAAACTCAAAATTTAATACGGTGGCGATATAGTTTGATGAAGAAAATGAAGTGTCAGAAAGAATTCGACTGAGAGCGCTTAGGGGCAAATCAAATGTATTAACTCTAAGTGATAAAAGGTGAAAGCGATTGCTAATGAAAAAACTATTCTAATCGAAAATTATAAATTTAGCTTTCTATAGTTTTGTGAAAATCTTTCGTTTAAACAAGGATGCGTTTCAGTATGTCCTCAAGAGCATTACACCAGAGTTAAGTACTCCACGAAAGTTGACAGCGATTGCACCTATAATAAAATTGGCTATAGCTCTTGAATGAAATTAACCATCATCTCAAACTGACCCGGTTTCGTATTGGGCTGTTTCACTTTAGCAGCCCTAAAAATATTTTTTTTTATTAATACATAACATTTTTGCAGTTTTATTTTTAATAACTTACTTTTTTCCGAACTTCCGAGTGCTTAAAAGCTGTCGAATAGAATTTTCTACTATCGATTGAGTTGGACATTTGCTTTCGATGAACAATTTCGAAAACCGAACGGGGATAAACACAATCCGAAAGGCACAAAATAAAATACGAACATCGAACAAATGAGAGGCTGAGAGGAAAAGTGGTATAACTTCTACGTTCAGAAAAAAGTGGAATAATTTTACTTAAGAGCAAAAGCAAAACGAAATTTGTTCAGAGCAAAAGTGAAACGTAATATGTTTAGAGCGAAAACGGAATAAAAAACTATGCTGTTCTTGCTCTGAAAGAATTGTTATACCATTTTTGCTCTTACTTTTAAGGCGTTTCATTTTCACTCTAAACTATATTACTTATGCCATTCTTGCACTAACACTCTAAATTATTTCACTTTTGCTCTTATATAAATTTTAGCCCACTTTTCCTCTCAGCCTATCAAATGTTACTCGAAATTGTTTTCTAGAGTACCAATCGTTCGAATTCGAGTAAAGTTTCTTTCGAATCGAACCTCAGAGTAACCCCCCTGAACTTTATTTGGAATATTCTGAAACTTATCTGGAATGTTCTAATTTGGAAATCAATTTGGAACATTCTGAAATTCAGTCGCTTTATTATTGCAGCAGTTCATTGGCTCCCTTGCCATACTGGGTACGCATGTAAAAATACTTTTAAGTATATCATTTTTGTAAGCAATTTTTTAAGTAATTTTGAACATAACTATGCCGTATTTTGAATATATGTATAAACTGTATAAACTGTTTTGACTGATATTAATAAATATTTCATAAATATTTCAAAACAATGCAATTTTTTGAAGCATCGTTCAGAGTATGATACTGTAAAAATATAAAAAAAAAAAATCATGGATTAAAGTTTACTGTAAAAATCTGGACATCTACCACCATCCCCGCTGACTGAAAAGAAGGAGTCATTATTACCATCCCGAAGAAGGGCGGTCTTAGCCAATGTAAAAATTAGAGGGGCATTAACATTCTCAATTCCATCCTGAAAGTCCTTGCTTTTATCATCTTAGGTAGAATCTCTCATGTACTCGACGATCAGCTGCGGTGTGAGCAAAATGGCTTCAGACCCAACCGATCTTGCGTGGACCACATCAATACTTTGCGCATAATTGTGGAATCTGGATCTGTCGAGTGGAGATCGCCACTATTTCTCCTTTTCGTGGACTTTGAACGCGCATTCGACACAATCAAAAGAGACGCAATATGGAGCTCTCTACAAAACCATGGAGTTCCCGATAAGATGAATGAGCTCATAAAGGCACTTTACAAAGACGCATACCTTACTGTGCGTTGTAAAGGTAAAACTAGCACCAGTTTTAATGTAAACAGAGGCGTCAGACAAGGATGCGCATTGTCACCACTCTTGTTTATTGTGGTACTAGATGATGTCCTGAGGCGCACAAACACTGAAGTACAAAAAGGACTGCAGTGGCGACTAAACCAAAAACTAAGCGATTTGGACTACACTGATGACATCTGCTTTATGACACACACGTTAACAGGCGCTGCATCCAAATTGCGCCAATTAGACACAAACGCTCACGGAGTTTGCCTCAAAATTAATTTCGCAAAAACAAAATTGATACGTCTACAAACTGCAAATACAGCTCCACTCACTTTCGTGTCCAATGACAACACCATCATCAACATCGAAGACGTTGACAGCTTTTGCTACCTTAGCAGCTGTATCGCAAAGTATGGGGGTGCCGCATCAGATGTGACAGCACGCATTAATAAAGAACGGTCTGCATTCCACCTTTTGGATCAGGTTTGGCGTTAACGCGCGCTATCGCTGCGCACTAAAATACGAATATTTAATACCAGCATAAAACCAATTTTGTTATATGGGTCGGACTCATGGTTGGTGTCAGAACGTATAAGCCGACAACTTTAAACGTTTATTAACAAATGCCTTCGTATAATCTGCCGAATTTTCTGGCCAACGACGATCACAAATGAAAATCTGCTGCCCCTCTCCAATAGCCAGCATATCAGCACCGAAATCAAACGACGCAAGTGGAACTGGATAGGTCACACTCTGCGCAGAGAGGATAACAACATAGCGAACCTACATGGCAGCCGGCAAGCAGGAAAGACCACGTCAAACCTGGATACGCACTGTCCATGCCGAACGCCGCTCCAGAGCCACTTGGAATGAAATCAGGCGCCTGGCAGCTGACAGAAGCCGTTGGATAGATTTTGTTTCTGCCCTATGCTCCGATTAAGAGCATTACTTGGTTTATTTTAATTGTATTTTTTTAGTTAAGCTAGCATAAATATAATTTCAATGTGCCAAGTTTCAAGGAAGGAATATAATAATAATAAATAAATAATATAACTGATAATGACACGAACATTTATATAAAATTTTAACATTTTTATACCTTACATCTACCCATTTGGTAGAGAAGCATATCTTTAAACCAGGGGGAAAAAGACTAGGCCATAAATGATGAATTACTTTTGGAAAATTTCGTAAATATTACAAAGGCACGTATAAATGTAATTATAATAATATCAATAAAATCTTATCATGAATTATTTGATACACACTGATTTGAAAAGAAACCGTGATTATTGATTGATAACCGATATAATTCACATACATATGAAAAATCCCATTCACATTATATGGAAAATAATGGCAAGAATGTTTATAAATTTGTTTGAAATTTATTTAAATAGACGGACCTTCCCTACATAAACCGCATTGACAAACAGACGCCCATATACATAGTTAAAATTAAATTGAATACACTCCCATTTTTCATTGAAATGATAAAAGAAAATTTAATATTTGATATATTGGATGTATTGATGTACGTACTTACGTATGCGTATATTTACGTTTTCAATTATTCAATATTGAAGCGTTTATTTTACTTTTATGTCTACCGACTTAGCATATACTCAAATGTATCAAGAATAAGTCAAGGTTATTTTATTTACAAATAATTACAAAATAATAATAATATTGCGTGTTTTTCTTCATATACTTATAAATCGATTGAAATTGCTGTATTTTATTTTTCATTCATGAATTTACTTTTTACACAGACATTTCCGGCAAAAAGCCCAAAGAGCAATATTTATGGTGATGTTTTATGATTGATTGCGATTACAAGTGAAAAAGTATTATAAAATTTATAAAAGAAAATCAAATACTAATCTAAGAAATGTAAATATTTAAAATATAATTTTAGTATTTTTGGTTTCCTTTGAAATTGCGACTTGATGTTAATTCATTTTGGTCTGGTATTAGATGCCATGATTCAATTTTAAAAATGTTTGAACTAATATTTACATATATATCTTTAATAAGAGATTTCAGTACTCAAAAAAATTAAAGAAATTGTTTTCTGAATTTTAGAGAGTGTAGTAGTGTTTTGATTACCCCGGGGAAATAAGGTGGCCAGGTGCAATAAGTATTTCTTGCGATCAAATATATTTAACACAGTATTTTAGAAGTTATTATAAGTTAAAGACATGGAAACTATGTTTTTTTTTTTCAAAAGTTTAGCTTTAGTCTCTTTAATGACATAATGACGTGTAACCTCATTTCAAATGCAAAATAATTAATTTTATTATTTTTTGTTGATTTTCAGCACCACCTTCCAAAAAAGTACGTCTGTTTACCTAGCATTTGAGTCAAGTGAAATCTAATATTTTTTAATTATCTAAATGCGATTTTAAAGTCAGTAAATAGTATAGAAATGGTTAAACAATGATTACTTTTAAAAAACATTTGTAAATGTATTTTTTACGAGTTTTCAAAGCTTCTGGTTGATTAATCGGCCAGCAGGCCAAAATGGGTTAAGAAAACAAGCCGGTAGGCAAAAAGCTGTTTCGAAACAAAAATATCTTAATATTCATTTGGCTCCAGAAATTTTTTGATGTGATAACATCTTTACTCAGGGCTGAAGGAAAATTTATAGTAAAGTGAATTGATAGAAATTAAAACCAAATGTCCCGTCGGTGTCATGTGATGTTTCATAGTATGGGCGAGTTTATAAGTGTGTGTGTATAAATAAGTAAATAAATGTAGTGGCAGTTACATATCGATGGTCATACGTTGACCCCTCGTATGTAGTTTTTCACTACTTTTGGAAGAGACGACAAAAAAGCATAAAATGTACATAAAGAATATGTAAAATTGGGTTTTGAATCATTTTAAATAAGAACAAATATTTTTGGAATTATTTTTTTTTATTTTGATTTTATTTTTATATATTGTTCATTGACATTTATTGCGTTATTGTCTTGTCTTCCAAAAGTGGCGAAAAAGTACTTACGAGGGGTCAATGTATGACCATCAATATGTTAAACTTTCCTACCGCCAGATGAAGGATGGTAAATTGCACCCCGAAAGTATGCTGTCTTGTTATTAGAATAAACTGATTAAGATAGGTGAATTTTTATTATTTAAAATAAGACCCTGAAAGTATACCACACTTTTATTATATTGTGTGTAAATATAGTGGTGGTTATGTTAAGCTTTAGTATCGCTAGGTGGAGGGTGGTGAATTGCATACCGAAAGTATGCTGTCTTGTTATTAGAATTAACTAATTAAAAAGGCGAATTTTTAATATTAAAAATAGGACCCTAAAAGTAAACAGCACATTTATTGTTTTGTGTATAAATATAGTGCCGGTTATGTTGAGCTTTAGTACCACTAGATGGAGGGTGGTGAATAGTTGCCCGAAAGTATGCTGTGTTATTATTAGTGTAAAAAAGCGAAGAAAGTGCGATAAAAATAGAATTTGAAAAATTTTAAAAAATACATGGACTTTGCCCTTTTTGTAATATAAACTCGAAAACTTTTATAATGAAGTAAAGTATGTTATCACAACATTTGACGAGTGCAGAAGGGATTCATATTAGTTCTGGAGAAAATTTTGGATTCAGAGATAAATATTTGTAGTTCCAGCTCTACAAGTCAGAGGATATTAAGAAATTCAAAACCATTTATAAACCTGTTAAGTAAAGGAAAATATGCTTCTAAATAATAGTTTGCAACAAAAATTCCACCCAGATGGAGATTCAAGAAATGTTTTAGATTAATTTTCGGTTGCTGATTATGAATATGTGGAAAGCTTAAAAGTGAGATATATCAGAGGAAAACATCTTTCTGTCAGATATGTGTTTGAGAAAATGCTATTTACTATGAAATTCTGAATATTTCTAACCCCCACACCAGCCACCCCACTAGCCCTTGTCCCTTACTTTAAATGCTTTTAATAAGCCTTGGTTTTTGCCCAACCCTAGAAGAGTTGCAAACAAACGTTTTTATTCCACCTGAAAAAATTAGGGGGGGTGGGGAGGAGAAGGGTCAACAGAAGGGTCTTAGCCTCCCCCTTTTGGGGTTAATAATTCGAAAAGTCGAAATCCAGATTTTTTTTTTGTTAAGTACCTATGTATATTAAAAAAAAATTATTGGCAATATCTCAATATTTTTTATTTCAAGAATAAAAGTTTTACCCCGCTACCACTCACCTACTAGTAACCTTCATTTCCGAATTTTGTTTATTTAATAAGTATTATTTTAGGTTTACCATATAGAACAAACATTTTAGAAACTTAGCTAACTTTTCTGATAAAAAATAATAGAGGGGAATCCTAACAACAAAACGTGATACAAAATTCCAAAGTTAAAATTTTCACTAATTTTCTCTTTTTCTCTAAAAAATTCACTAACCATTTAAATAGGGGAATGTCATCAAGGTTAGAACACCTTTCGACTTTCTTCCATTTCTTCCGTCAGAAAATATTACATATGGAACTGTTTGTAGACCTACTAGTTATAGTTATTTGGTTTATTTCAAATTATTTCAATTATTTCCAATAGTACCTATCTAATTCCATTTCTAATTCCCCTTTCTAGTTCCATGTTGTTGTTGTAGAAAATTACACTGAAAAATCTGTCGTTAGCTCTCTATTCTGAGGTGAAATATAAAAATAGATTAAACTACTCCCTGACGAGCTTGCCCATTCATATAATTGACATTCTACTGTACTCATTTTTGAATCTAAACACATAGTTCCATTATTTCAATTTCAATTACAAAAAATACAATTTTGCCAAAATATTGTATCGACACATACAACAACAATAAACAACAACTGTCAATTGTCTCGCACCTAGACAAAAGTTTTCAATGTATTTTTAGAAATTTACTAAAAATTACTAAACAATTTTATGTACCTAGTGGAAATTTTTCAAGATTTTGGAAAATTTCAAATTCATCTTGATTTCCATACCAAAAAAAAAAAAAAAATTTTTTTTCTTAGTACTAACGTCAATCTAAAATTCAAAGAAAAATTAAAAATAAAAGAAAAAGTAAATATTTTAATTGTTTTCCTGTAGTTGTTGTTGTTGTCATATGACCGGGCACTATACCCGATGGCGGCCTTCACATTCGTCATTTCAATTTTTCGCGTTGCTCTGTAGTTTATTTCAATATTTTCTTCAGTTTTTTTTTGGTTGAAGTATTTTTTTATTTTTTTTAAGATACTGAACTATCACTACATCTCGAAGCTCTGTACGCTGAAATGTGTGGGATTTTTCCAATTTTTTTTTTTTTTCGTTTAGAAAATAAATATTAAAATATTTACTAATGTTATTTTGCTTTCCGCTCGTGATGTTAAAATTAAATGTCGATTTTAGATTTTGGATTTAAATTTATTTTTTTATTTTGTTGAAAGATAATTAAATATTAATTTAAATTTCTTCAGGTATTTTCCGATTGTAAACAAAAAAACAAAAAAAAAACGGTTTAATTAATTATTAGTTGAAATTTATGTTCTTATATTTTGTTGCTATTGTTGTTGTTGTACGAGTATTTTGTTTTTTAATCAATTGCGAAAACGTGCTTGAAACTATGAATCATGCTTTTTAGCTAAAAGTTTCATATTTTGATAATATTCTCTTCTTTAAAATACAAAAAATAAAAAAGTGAAGTAGTTTTGGTACCAACTAGCGGGTCTTCTTATTGTTCTGGTTTTAATAGTTGATGTCTAAGTTGCTATTGTTTTTGTTATTTTTGTTGATAATAATATAAATATTACGCAGTTACTCTTAATTAGTTAGCCGCGATTTATTTATTTTTATTATTTTTTTTTTTTTTTGTAATGAATTGAACTCATTGATATACTCACATACTTACACACACCTTCTCACCTCGAGTTTTTAGATATGATTTATTCAATTTGTATTCCATTAATGATTAAAAGAAAGTTATCATAATTACCTTTGGAAATTTGTCATTATTTGTTATATTTAGACGTGGAAATTGTAGTTTTTCTTGTTTTGGGTTTTACTAATACTTTTGATAATTAATTATATATTTTGATTTCATACTTTGAAAATGCACTCTTTATTTTCTATTAAGTATTAGATAAATCAAACAAACAAAAAACAAAATGCAAATGTTCTTAATTAAGTAATACAATATGATTGATTGATCGCTTTCATACGCACAAACACACTCATAGAAGAAGACCTAGTAGTTTTTCAAAAACCATAACAAAATATATTGAACAAAATGTTCATGCATAAAATTTCCAATATTTTGTTAATTAGTGTTTTTTTTTCTTTTTTTAAATCATTTATTTATATGCAATCTGTTAAAACTTAACAATAAATAATATTTTAATCTATTTACATGCTATGATTACTATAATTTAGTCATCTATGTTATGCATCCAGTGATATAAACATGTTACTTGTGTTTATCTTATAGACAATAGTTTTAAAAACTTAAATATTGTTATATATTCTGCAGAATTCATTCGATTGGAAAAACAATCTTCAGCATTCTATTGCAGCTAAAAACTCCCTAAATCATTATTATACCACCACAAAAAATTAATTTGGAAGAATAACGATGTTAAATTCATTAGGGTCGTCCAAATGAAATTTTTTCTAGTCGGTAAAAATTATCAAAAATTAAAAACTTGCTCAAAATGAGAATAAAAAATTTTGCAATAAAATCTAAAGCAACGAGCCGTGACTAACCAAAACTTTGCGCAAACTAAAAAAGTTCACAACGCGGCACCAATAAAAAATAAACAAAAATTTAATTTCAACCGTGCATTCGTAAATACTTCTCAAATAATTTAAATCTTAAATTATATTGTTTTTAGTTGTGTTTCATAAAAATTTAATGAATTTATTAAATAATCCTTTGGAATCGGTAAATGTGTTGAAACATAGGTGTGGCTATAGTTATGCACCATAATGTATATCTGACTGCCTTTCATTATATCTGATTGATTGAGATTTCCTTAGACTACATCAAATAGCGATGTTTGCAATTTATTTTGTTTGATTAGATCACCATTGGCTATCTCTGACGAAAAATTTTAAAACCGCAAATTATCTCAGGATGCCTATAATCGCCTTCACTACCCTTTATTGCTTTAAATTGGCTTTAAGTCTATACAGGACGACCTCGATAGTCTAGTGGATAGTGCACGAGACTTTCATCCAGAAGGTTGCGGGTTCGATTCCCGTCATGGTCTGGTGGTTAATTCTCATAAACTTCTTATATTCACTATCGATATGAAGTGGATGAGAATTATAAGAATGTGTACAAGTACACAACTTGGTTGATAATGGCAAAACCACCGAGCTGATAAAAAATTGCCACATAGCCGTTCGGAATCGGCGTTAAACTGTAGGTCCCACCATCGCCACTGTGGTCTAGTGGCACAGTGCCAGACTCTTGTCTCTGGAGGCCCGAGTTCGATTCTCGGCTTGGGTATTTTTCTTATCTATTTTTCTTGCTCTCTTCCTGTCTTTCTTGGGGTTTTGGTACAATAGATCTTATAGGTCGCAGTGCCTGACTTTCGAGTCGTCTTTCCTTCAAATAATAATAATAAGTCTATGCAGACCTCTAACGGATCCAAGGCGGGTTAGGGCTTAATCCCCTCCCCTGGAAAAAGTAATAAAAGTCTTCCCTTTTAGAAAAACTCAGAAACTGCTAGTGGTACAGGCTATAGAAGAGTTTGCCCTGTCCTTCTTTTAACTATCTCTAAATATTTCTTATTGTCTCAAAATACCTCTGGCTGTCTCTGATTACCTCAGATGGCCCCTGGCTGTTTATTTCTGTTTATTTCTGTTTGACTCTTAGATTACCACAGAATCCTACTAGTTGCCTTCGGTTACCTTTAACTCTCTCAAGTAAATTCAGATTTCCTATATTGCTTCTAAGTAGTTGAGCTGAACCTTTGATTATCTCTGACTATTTCTTTTTGCCAATGACTATTCCTTACAGTCATGCGGAAACTATTTAACACATCGCTCATTTACTATAAGACTGTCATAACTCAAAAAACGTGATTTTGCAGAAAACACGTTTAAAATTTTCAACTGACTACCACTTTGCAGGAAAAAAAAAGAAACCTTATAATTCTCCCGCGCTCAGTATACAAGATATTAATATGAAATTTTTACACAATATGAAGCGTGACATAACACTGTGTGACAAAAAAAATCGCAGGCACTTTTATGGAGGCCTAGCACAAATTATAGGTCTAGTAATGCTAAGAAAAATAGAATGGCGGAAATTTCCCATACACCCCCAAAATTTCGTTTTATGGTCAAAAAACTGTTTTTGGGTAGGTTCATGTAAACAATCGCTCATAACTTTGTTTTTATCCGATTTACAATTTTTAGTTCTTTCCGGCCATGTATTGTTTATTTTCACGAATTGAAAACTGACGAGACTGCAGTTGAAAATATTTGCGATCTTTCGATTTCTTAATAATTTTTTCGGCTTGGACGATGTTTTTACGATATTTTCCGATCTTGGAGATTTTTTGTGATAAAACACTTTCAAAGTAAATTTAATGCCGTTTCGAATGACTTTTTTTGAATGAAACTGGAGTTGTGTGAATTTTACGATTTTATTATTTATATTCATTCAGTTCAATGCGATATGGGGTCAAATCCGTTTTTAGCCATCCAAAATTCTGAAATTTAGTTTGTTGTCTCATGAGGTCATTAACAATCACTGTGTGAAAAATTATAACGATCGGGCTATTACCACGCCTACCTCCCATACAAATAAAACCGCGAAAAGGGTATAACTTGGTATATATTATAGATATGATCATGAAATTTGGTGTACTTATAAACATTATCATTGCCATATATTATTGCAAAAATGGGATAGATTGGATTATTACCACGCCCACCTCTCATATATGTGAAATTTTTAAAACTCTATATCTTGGACCCATTGTATATATAGTGATGAAATTACATATTTTGGTAAATAATAGCATATAACAATTTTAAACTGAGCACTGAAACTTTGAATAATGAAGCGGGTCGGGAAACAACCTTCTTTTGTTAGTAAAGGTTCAGTAAGAACAACGCCATAAGGTGAATGACTCCACCAGAAAATAGGAATCATTGAAAAATGTTTGCAAGACAAGAGCTCCATCAACATGCTTGCTGATTACTGCTAGTCGTTGAAATGAAAAATGCAAACGTTTGTGAATCAAAGAGCACTCTGCATTGTGCTCTGTACTGAATGATTAAAAATAATAAAATGTTCTTAAAATCTTAAAATTCTCACAGCTTCGTCAATTTTCATCCAAATTCATTCAAAAAAAAATCATTCAACATGGCATTAAGCTTACCTTGAAAGTGTTCTGTCGCGAAAAATCTCCAAGGTCGGATAATATCGTAAAAACATCGTCCAAGCCGTAAAAATTATTAAAAAATCGAAAAATCGCAAATATTTTCAACTGCAGTCTCGTCAGTTTTCAATTCATGAAAATAAATGGTATTTTTCCCCTTTCAAACTAAGAACAAAAATTGTAAAAATTAGCAAAGTTATGAGCGATTGTTCACACCAACCTACCCAAAAAAGTTTTTTGACCATAAAACGAGATTTCGGGGGTGTATGGGAAATTTCCGCCATACCATTTTCCTTAGCATAACTAGACCTACAATTTGTGCTAGATCTCCATAAAAGTGCAAGATCACTGTTACACAGTGTAATGAATAATTCTGCATCATTAACTCAAAAATCGTGTTTTTTGACTTATGACAGTCTTTTAGTAAATGAGCGACATATTTAAAATCAAATTCAGACTGAGTTTAAATCGACATACATATATACATGAAAACTCCATTCGAATTGCGAAATTCAACTAGAATATGAAATCATTAGAAATTTTGTTTGAAATCAAGTGCATTCAGCAAAGTAAATAGAAAGAAATTTATGAAAACATACAAAAAAATAAAAAAAAAACCAATACTCATATTTGCACTTGTACTTACAAAATAAATTAAGTGTCAAGTATTTACCCACAAGCGCCAACAATAAACCGACAACAATAGCAGCAATGAACAGCATTAACAACAACGAACCGCAACCCATTGCAAAGTATTATATCGTCAGCTCAGAGGTAAAACTTACTAAGTACAGATTTGATAAGAACTCGTTATCTATATGAAGCTTTATGGTTTAGGGCAATCAATGTCAGGACAATAATATTTTAGCCAAAGATTACTCAAGTTCTAACACAAAACCTGTAAAAATTCATCAATTTAAAATGAGATTTTGAAACAAATAATTTTAATATAATTTTTTTTATATTGCAAATATGGTACTTAATGAGTTTTACCTCTTAACCGACAATAGGTAAGTACGAAAAGTTGTGAACAAATTTTAAGATAAAAGCCCACAAAAAAAAAATCAACTTCAAGTACGCATAGTAAAAAAAAAAAAAATAAGAAAAATAAATAAAAATAAAGTGTAAAAATGTAAACAAAACAAAGCACAAAACATAAAAATCATCAGAGCTCATGTGAATGCAATAAAGAATACAGACTTAAATTTTGTTGTTTTTATTTTTTATTATATTTTTTAACAATTTGTGTTTTTTTTTTTTTTTGGGAAGTTTCCGTCGCAATATGCTTTCTTTTTTTTTTTTTGAGTGTTTTTTTTTTTGAATTTTTGCGTGAAACTGCTGAAAAGCGATAACGAGGGGCACCTGTAGTTTCCAATAGTTTCCAAACTTAAAGTAAAGTCATCGACTATGACACGATGAATCATAATGGTGGCAATGGCGCATCAGCGTTTTAGGCTCTTATCAACAACAACAAAATTTTGGTTAAATATGAAATTTTTGTAGATATGAAATTGCTGCAGCTGTTGCCACTTATGGCGGAAATGCGCAGAAATTGTTATTGTTGTTATTTTACACTTTTTTTTTTAGTGCAATAAACATTTTTGGTTGTTTGTCCAGATTTTTGTTTGTATAGAAATTTAATGCCAGTAATGGGTATTTTTTTTTTCGATCGAGTCTTTTCAGCATTTATGATTTATGCGCAGCGATTCATAAGAATAATTTTCATGATTACAAAGAAAAATGAAAAAGTTTTAATTAAAAAAAAAAAACAAGCTGGTGAATTACAAGGAAAGATGGGACTGAAAGCGGGAGGTAACAATTTCCGCTCGAGGCGACAACTTTTCAGCGCTTGCCACACGAAATCGATACAAAATATGTAGGCCCATAAGGTAACACAGCAAACAGTACTTTGCATATAGTGTTTGGTTCAGGTGTGGACACACCCAGAAAAATACCCATCTCTAAAACAAAGAAAAAGTTTCCTCAATTTGAACCCACGAAAATTTCTCTCGTTTATGTAAATTTTTCTCAAAATGAAGAAAAATGTGTTCCTTTCGTGCAACTATTGTGTTCAATTTGAAGTAAGTTACTTCTTCATTTTTTGAAATTTAGTTGCGGTACTGCTCAACAATTGCAATAAAATCCCAAATTTTAATGAAGTTGTTAAAACTAAAATTAAAGGAAAGTAAGATAAAAAAGTAGGTAAAATACAAGATGTAGGTAAAATACAAGATGTATATGGGTGTGGTAAATGGGCATCTACATATATCTTTTTTTATAAAACTTAGTCCTTACAACGCGTTAAAGACCACTTCTCCCACATTGCGAAGAGCAGATGGAGAGTGGAACCAACTTGCGCTATCGCCAGACAGTTTTGGCCAATGCCTGACCATGAACGCACTAAAGCGCTCATTAATCTGGACCGTGTCCACATAAGTAGGGTAGTTCCTATTCTAACCAGGTACTGCCTCATAGGCAGCCACGCACGTAGACTAGGTCTTCCTTATAATGACTTCTGCAGAAGCTGTAGAAATGAAGAGGAAGAAGAGACCATTTTCCACTTTATATGTAACTGCCCTGCTTTAGCAGCACACAGACACTAAACTTTGGGAGCACCCTTCTATGGTAGACTCACAGAACTGGCAACCTCTGACATTAGAGACTTATCACGTTTTATTGCAAGCACAAATTGGTTCAATTAGGAGGGGATCAAGAGGTAACACTAGCCCCAAGGGTATCACAATGGACCAATAGGTCTCAGTGTGTTCTTTCATGAACAGCCCCAACAACCTAACCTAACCTACAACGCGTCGCTGCATAAAATTTTAACTCAATACCTTTTACGAATTACTTTGTCTATTGTTAACACAAATGTGCATGGAACAATGGACGTTTCCATAAACCTGATTCTTCCAAAAATTTAGTCGCATCAGCATATAAAAATTCAAGCACCATTTGGCTACGAAACAAAAGTATCAAAATACCATAAAGGGACAATTTACCTTATTTAGAATAAAATAAGGTGGCATCATTAAACTTACATATTCTTTGTGCATAGAAAATGTAAGAAAGAGACGAATATACCAAAAATGTTCTCCATACAAAATTTTGGTATATACAAAAAACTAGCTTTACTCTTTTGGCCTTAGCAGACATTCGCGTACGCTTTGCTTTTCTTTTGAATTTTTTAGTCGGAGTCTCTATTTCAAGCGAAACGGTTGTGTTTGGGGCTGTTGATATAATTCGTGAAAAAAAATTTATATATATTCTGAAAAAAAAAAAAAACAAAATATATTCGAAAGAAATAAATTTCAATAAACTTCAATTTATAATTTTTCGATGGCCATAAGGATCTTTTCATCATTTCAAGGCGACGACGCCTGTAGTAAAAATGCGTATGAATGTAAACCTTAATACTTATTAAAAATAAAGTAATAAATGAATACAAGTAAAAAAACATGATTTCTATGTAAATTACTACAAATTGAAGATATATTTCTTTAATTTATGTAAAACTTCCTTTTTTCAAAGAAATTTTTATCTAAAATAAAGAAAAAATATTCCCTCAATTCAAAGAAATTTTGTATATCTAAATGAGGAAACCGTTTCTATGGCGTCAAATCATTCCCATTTTTCCTCAATTTGATAGCCGTTTTTCTTCAAACGAGGTAAATATTTCTCTGGGTGCAGAGAACAATTACACTGTGTGACAGTGAAAATATACTTTCCTCGAGACATAGCTCAAACTGTATGTATAGTTAAGCAGAAAAAAACTCTATACACAGAATTCAGAATCAAGGAATAAGCATCCAATACAGCAACTTAAAAATGTATGGATTTTTTTCCAGTTTATGGTTCTGGAAGTCGAATATCTCAGTCAAATCTCAAAGGATTTAAAAAAGCTCGTTGGAATGTAGAATTGAATGTAGTTTACTTTAATATACTTTTATATATACACTGGGAAACAAAATAGTCGTCAAAATGCCGTTTGAAATGAAAAATTTTAATTTTAATTTTCATATTTTGCCCTTTAATTCCGGTATTCCTTAAAAATCGTTGGTATTCCAATTTATACATCGTTGTAAGCAGTAAAATATCTTCTTTTGAATGGCATATAAAAACTTACTCATCGGATAAATAAAAATAAAGTTACGGGCAAGTATATGCTTTAACCTATCAAAAATGGATTTTTCGGCCCAAAATCCAGATTTTGAGGGTCAATTTAAAATTTTTTTCTGCTTGACTACACACCTACGACAAGTTCAAACCTCGAAAAAAGCATATTCATAATTTTTTTTTTTTTTTTGTCACATTGTGTTATTTTTCAAAAAATAGAATTTCCAATGAATACATTTAAATTGCATGAAAAGCTTTTCAGCATTCGGCAAAGGGTGGTAGGCACCTTGTATTGTATTGTATTATAGAGGTTTCTGTCGTTGTACCGCGACCTATAAGATCTATTGTACGTACCTCTTTTCTATGTAGTCTTATCTGCCTAGAGTATCTCATCCAGTCCAGTCTCACTCAAGAATTTTAGTATTGCGCCCGGATCTATGGATGCTAGCTCGGTACTGGGCACTTGGTGCATGCCCAGACATTTCCTTCTTTTGAGCTAAAATATGTTCTGATGATTCGTCTTCCTCATTACAAAACCTACAAATTGAGCTTTGCTCAACCCCCATCTTGCAAAGGTGTTCTCTGAGCCCGCAATGCCCAGTCAGAATACCAGCTAATATGCGCAAACTGTTTTTGTTGAGACCAATGCTGAATGCGTATCTACTCTTATTATAATTACTTAAAAGCGCTTTGGATTGCCTCAGTCCCGTAAGATTGGTAAAGAGTTCTTGCCTCTTGTTCCTCTCTGCTTGCCTGAGTAATTCCCTGATTACGCTATCTCCTATTCCACAGAAGGGTTCAGGTCCAACGAAAGTGGTTGCTGCCCCCTTTCTTGCAAGCTCGTCTGCCTGCTCATTACCCTCAATTCCTGCGTGTCCAGGGACCCAACATAGAGCGACTTTGTTGTCCCAGTTGATTGAACTTGCTCAAACAGTCCCACACCAACTTAGAGGTGATCTCAATAAGGTAGGCACCTTATTTTTATGAAAAAGTATCATGCAACAAAAAAAAATCGAGTCAGCATTTTGCACACAATATTTGGTTTAGGGGTGGGCAGACCACACAGTTTTCTGAAGAAGCCAATAAAAACTGTTTTCAAATTAAAAATTTTCAAATAAGAAAAACTTTTCAGTATTCCCACATTGATTCGGTATTAAAAATTTCAAATTCCAGATATCTTCTCTTTACCGAAAAATTCATAAATATAATAAACAAAATATACATACAGATTTTGGTTCAGTGGGAAAACAAGAAACCAAAACTATTTATTAAAAAAAATTCTAAAAACAATTTCTAAAAATAAGATTTAGAATGAACACTATCAAAAGCTTTTCAATGTTTTCCTAAAAGTTGTACATATTTCTGAGATATCCAAAAACTCTAGACAGCATTTGGCATACAGTATTACTTAGATCCAGAGGTGGGCTGGCCACAAAGTTATCTTCGAAGTAAATTCATAATTTCTAATTTATTTTTACCAAGTTGTAAAGCTTTTTTTATTCGACAATACTGATCTGTATTGTAAAGTTGTAGGTGCCTTTCGTTTTGTATATTTTGAACCAGTATTTGGCATGCAATATTTGGTTTATGAGTAGGCACAAACCACAAAACTCAAAATAGTTTCAAAAAATAAAATTCCCAAAAAAATATACTATTTAAAAAGCTTCGAAAAGCTTTTCGAAATTTGGTTTACAGTTGTAGGTGCCTTTTATTTGTATAAAAAAATCAACATGCAAAATTTGAGTCAATATTTTGTTTGCAATATTTTGTTCAGAGGTGGGCAGACCGCAAAGTTTTCTTTGAAGAGAACACATGAAAAATGTTTTTAATTTTAAAATTGCCAACAACATAAATAACATGATAAAAAGCTTTTCAACACATGCCATATGGATTCTGTATAAATTTGTAGGTGCCTTATTTTTGTATAAAAAAATATACATAACTAATAATAAAAAAATTTGAATCAATTTTGGCACGCTGTATTTGGTTCAGCGGTAAGCACAAAGCAAGGAACTTTTTCTTAAAAGAGATTCTAAAAATAAGATTTTTAATATTCCCATGAAAAGCTTTTCAACTTTCGGCATAAAGTTGCAGGTGCCTTTTTTTGTATATATAAAAAAAAAAAACGCACGATATTCGAGTCAGTATTTTGGCACGCAGTATTTTTTGTACAGAGGTGGGCAGAACATAAAATTGTGTGTGAAAAACATTTCAGTTTGAATTTTCAGGAGTGGGCATAAAAGCTAATTTAACTAAACAAAAAAATTAATTATAATTTTAAATTTTGCTTTCCATATTCTGGCAGCATTAAATAATCAAATCAAAATACACACACACACACACAATGCTATATGATGAAACGAAAATGCGCGCAGAAACAGAATATTTTACAATTGATATGATAAGATTAGATAAAACTAAAATAAATAAGTAAAAAAAAAAAACTAGAGAATATCGCAAACGACGTAATTAATTTTACGTCACAATTTTGCCAGAGTATGTGTTTAAATTTAACTGAAAACTCAACTCACATATGAGCAAAACCATCTATGTATATGTCGGTCTGCTGTCTGCCCATCTATCTATATACCTCTAAAGTAGATACATTTTGAAAAGAAAAACAAATGCTGAATTGTGTGTAAAAATTTTTATTATTATTAACAAAAAAAAAAAACAGAAAAAGAGCAAAAATCACATTCAGTTGCGAACAAAATGTTTTAACGTACGGACGGAAGTGTCTCAGTGTTCCTCATATACATACATAGAAAGATAAAGCGCGGGTGTTTCTCAATCGAAAGTCAAACGAAACAGAATATAAATAAAAAAAAAGAATATATTTGTTTAAATAAAAAGTTATTAGAATCATTAGAAAATAACTTAACTTGTGTTTTTAAAATTTCTAGTGAAACGAAAAATAACAACAAAAAAAAAAAAAACTCTTCTCTCGATTATATCGCAAACGGAAGGTAGGTACTTTGAAATTCGACTTGAACAAATTATCAGGAAATGGTAAAATTTTCCAAATAGGTACAAGCACATGTCATTAGCAAAAAAAAAAAAAAAAAAAATAGCGAAAAAAAACAAAACCAACACACACGTTCAGTGATAAGAAGAATTGCAAAAAAAAATTATAACAAAACTCATTAATAAAAATTTCAAATATTATCAATAATAAAAAATTAAGAAAGAAGAAAAAAATAATGCCGCATAATGTTTCATTTGCTTCCCCTTCCCGCTATTTAGAGAAGAACGTGTGGTAAAATATCCGCGTGCTTATTACCGCTTAAGCTTCAATGAGTCTTGTGATTTAATGTGTGATGATTACTACTTAGAGTGTGTAGATTATGACAGGGTGCATGATGAAAGGGCACGAGGGAAAGGGGGCGGTAGCTCAAGAGGCGGGTGGGCAATTTAACTTACCTTTGCTCATAATGTGACTGTACATACTTCAGTTGCAATATATGCAGCATTTGAGTAGTTCCACCTGACAAATTTTATGAGAGATGATAAGCGTTTTGCGTGCGCACTAGCAGCACATGTAGGCGAGCGCATTCTTTACTGCTGCTGCTGCTGCTGCTGCCACTTGTTCAGTTGTAACTGCGTTTAGCTAATTTTTATCACTGGGTTTTACTTGTATCTATGTACTTAGCTAATGTAGAGCATGCATTGTTTGTTTGTTTGCTTCTGACATAATAACGTGATTTGTGTTTTTGTGTGCTACAACAACAACTTACACCAGAATCACAGCTCGTATTTACATACGTGTATGAGCTACAAAAGAAAAAAAAAATAAAATAAATAAATAAAAAACAAATAGGCGTTATTAGTTGATCGTTTTGTTTGGTAATAATTGTGAAGCTATTATCTTCTTTTTTTTTTTTACTACTCATTCACTCACTCAGTGGCTCATCATATTTTATTATTTATTGTATTTGTATTTTAATTGTTTTAAATT
Source organism: Toxonevra muliebris (assembly GCA_963691655.1). Lineage (NCBI taxonomy): Eukaryota > Metazoa > Arthropoda > Insecta > Diptera > Pallopteridae > Toxonevra > Toxonevra muliebris. The sequence goes on along the minus strand of OY829326.1, from coordinate 116,032,944 downwards.
TTATTTTTATTATTATTATTCACTGAACTTTTATTACCTCATATATTTGTTTTAAGAGGCATTTTGAAAAATGATTTAATATTTTCAATTCAAATTTAGACATTTAATTTAAAATTCATTTAATTTAATTATTCTGTTCTATTTATCAGAGATGTTAATCAAAAACAAAAATCTGTTGTTTAATTCGGTTCACAGTCTGTCTGGATCACTGGGTCGGTTCAAAAACCGGTTCTTTCGCAAATTAGAGCCGCTCATGGTGCGTTGATCCCATACAAAAGTTGGTCAAAAATAAAAGGAGTTGTCAAAATTAAATGAAATTTTCTTTTTCAATGAATAATTATACGCTCGCTTCAAAAATAAGTACGTCTCACAGATTTTATTCAGTCCATTTTTTTGTGTGATTTTTCACTTATTTGTTATACACATAACCTAGGGTCGAAATTTTCACGTTGAAAGTAAGAAAAACTTAAACTACCTCATTATACAATATTTTATTATAGAAATTGTTTTGTTAACCAAATGTAAAAACACATAAGCATTTAACCAGAGCAAATTGTAGCTGAACGAATGTGGAGGAGATTTTACAACTTTCTAATAGGTAAAGGTATATACTAACTAGGTTAGGTTAGGTTGGAGTGGCTGTCGAGAAACACACATAGGTTTGAATGACCCATTGTGATACCACATAGTCGGACCTACAGTTTAACGCCGATTCCGAACGGCGGTGTGGCAATTTTTTTTATCAGTTTAGTGGTTTTGCCATTGGCAACCAAGGTGTGTACTTGTACACTATTTTATAATTCTCATACACTTCATATTGATAGTGAATATAAGAAAGATATGAAAATTAACCACCAGACGAAGACGGGAATCGAACCCGAACCTCCCAAATGAAAGTCTAATGCACTACCCACTAGGCTATCGATATCGTTGCACTTTACGTTAAATGAAATTGAAATAAAATTTCATGAATTTTTGAGACATTTTGTTATTCTATTTTACTATCTCCTTATTTATAAAAAAAAAGAAGTTAATTCGCATAATTCTAGCCACAAACGAGAACTTCACTACCAATTACACAGTTCAAATCACAAAAAAAATAATAAGGTTTCAAAAGTGGATTCTAATAGAACTCGGTGTTTTAAAAGTGTACGTCTAATTTTTTTTTACGCGGGCCTAAAGTTTGCACATTTCAAACAGATTAAATATAATAAACTATAAGATAACTTGTTAGGTTTGCATCAGAGCTTGTTCGTATGTTTAGCAATTTATAGTTGAATTTTTTGTGGAATATTTTTCTCCAACCTATTAACCCTTTGGCGCGCACCATTATGGGTCATTTTTGCCCTTTTCGAAATAGTTACCTTTTTGACCCATAACGAGAGTTGATAGAAGGTTAATATGTTCAATAAATATTAAATTTTATTATAGGTTATTGAACAAAAAAATCTGTAAACTTGGTTTGAGTAAAAATAAACCTAAATTCCAAAAGGGTTACAAATTGCCACCGTTTCTAAGTAGTGAACAAGTGTGTCTTTAAAAGTATTTTCTAAACTAAAAATATATTTTATAACAGGCCCACGCCCACATGAACAATTTAGTCAATTTCAAATCAAGTTTGGTTGGTATTGCTTAAATTTAGCTAAAGCTTATAACTTGTACTAAACCAGATTTTCGAACAAAACTAGTTTTGGTTAGGTTCAAGTTAAACGAGTTACTCGAGTTACTCAAACTGCGAATGGTTCGTTACAAAATTTGACTGGTTCTAAATCGGCTTCCATCACTGCAATTTATATCAAACTCTAAATTATACAATATTTTATTAAATTTTTATCAATATATGTGATATGGTAAGAGAACCGCGAGTGAAACTTAAACGAAGGGCGTACAGGTCTGAAAGAAAGGAAGTTAGGAGTTCACTGGCAATTCACTGTAATATGCAGAAAAACCCAAGGCTGAGCATAAATACGATATGAGCAGCTAAAGGAAAAAGTAATTTATTAATTATTTATTGTTATAATATTATTGAGGGAAAGATACAATAGTCAGATACTGCAACCTGAAATTTCATTTCACATCACTTCTGAATTTTTGTCTAAACTTAGCCTTTGAACCTTTTATCACTATCTTTTCGTCATTATATCTTGGTTCAATCAATGCAGGAAATTTAGTATTTGACTACATCAATCTCTAGTGGTCATCATGTCGTAGTGGTTTCTTGTGTGCTTGAATGCTACGCAGGGTGTCCGGGCTCTAAATTCGGCATGGTCAAAAATCTAAAATAGAAAACCGAAATCAGATTTTAATAATTTCAAATGCATTGTTTAGAAATTTTTCATATAGCTATTCCATATAGCTTCGTTAATAGGGCATTTCATTTTCTAGCAATGGAATTGCTCATATTTTCAGCTGGGTCTTGAATAGAAATTTTAGTTTAAATAAAATCACTAACATTAAATTTTCAACACACAATTATTTCAACTTTAAGTACAAATATGTAAATGAAATGTTTATTTTAAGTAGAATTAAAAGTTTGAATTTGATTTAAACAATTGAAAACTTTATGAAATTCAACACAGATCTAACATACCAATTCCATAATAGGTTGCATATGCAAGGGTTTATGTGTGTTAGTATTTATTTTTATTTCAATATGTTATTACAGCAGCGGCGGAGGGAGGAAATAAAAAATAAAAATTCTCCATATGAATTCGTAAACATTATTTCGATGACTAACAATTTCAAAGGTATGGCCATGTGAAAACTTACTGGTACGTTACGCATTTTGGGAAAACTCTGTTCTTGTAGCAAATCATTTCTCAATTTCTATGATATATTTCCAAGGTAAAGGATCGTAGAAAATTTAACAATAGGAAACATTTATTCAGTTTTCGGTTTTAGATTGGTTTATAATAAGCGGAGAATTAGTAGAATTTTAAGAATAATTTAAGGTCGCTGATTCCTACCCTGTAATCAAATTTTCTCTTTCCCATCTGGGATTTTCTTTATATCGACCCGAAACCTATAATTTTGTTACAATTTTGTTTTTTAGTTTTTTTTGCTGGATTCAATTCTCTACCTGAGAATAGAACCCGTTGAACTGGTACTCGAGTCAAGTATTTAAGAACTAAATCACCGAAATGATCCATTTTATTAGAACAATCCATTTGGACATTTTTTAAGAATTTTACTCCATCTGGGAATCGAACCTGAGGCAGCTGAAGGAAGCTCCAGTTAAGCACTCATCCACCATATAAAATTTAAATTGTTTTAATTCTTACACAACAAGCAAATACAATTTAAGTTCTATCACACAAAAATCTTTATAATATAACATGGAATATGAAAACTGTAAAAAAAATTGTAAAATGTTTGAAATTGTTCACAAAAGCTCTTCATTTCCAAAATTTATAATTATATAAAAGAGCATTTGATAAACCTCGTATTACATTAGTACCAGAAACAGAAGATCTATAATGGTTTGATCTAATATAGCTAACATATCTATTCAGAAAATAAAGAAAAATTAAATGTAATATTACTATTAAAACTTCAAAAGTTAGAAAATATCCTCCCAAGGCGATATTGAGCTACATTACTCCTAATGTACTTGCAAATGTAGTATTTCTAAGTTTGAATTACTTAATAAAACCATCAGTTTCAGGCAAGTCGCAGGTAAAAATCGAATAAAGACCAGGACCCAGAACAATACTCTGTGGTACTCCGGCTTTCACTTGACATTTGGCTGATGTTTCATCATCTACTTTAACATAGAATGATCTTTCATGTAGATAGGACTTTAAGACCAACTAAAATGGAGCTGGAAGTAAATTTTTTAATTTGTATAACAGCCCTTGATGCCAAACGCTTGTTGAATGTTCAAAAATATGGCAGAGCAATATTTCTTGCATTCCAGAAAGTCAGTGACAATATTCACTACGCGATGAAATTGCTCAGGAGTACCATGCTTATGACGAAACCCATATTGGTGATCCCGAACTATATTCTTATTTTCTGGTATTATTAGCAATCTACTACTTCGCATATTTTTGAGAATACTGCTATATATATAGGTCTATATGAGGACATTGAGTTTTCAGGTTTATTTGGTTTAGGTATCATTATTATTTTGGCACATTTCCATTGTTCTTATAATGTAAATCGTAATAACTAAAAACAATAATAACTAATTATGGTCACCTTTTTCCCTTTTAAGTTTTGAATTATTATTGGGGAGGAAATTTCTCCCTGTTCGCCCACCCTTGTATCCGCACCTGAATTACAGAAAGTTTCAGTAACTTCTACTTTTTCGTTAAATGTAAACAACATATATACAAACAACTAATATTTCCATTTTTCCAACCAATTTTCAACTTAAAATAGAAAACGAATACAAAAAAAATTATGTTTTTTATATGGATTTACATAATTGAAATCGTGACATTCAAAACTAAAACTAATAATCACAAAAAATAGTAAAACTAATAATAATACCATAAAAATAATGAATTGAACAAATACTCCTCTTATACTGGCAACTACTTATGTAGATTAAAACAACAAAAGCTATTAAAACTAATAATGATAATAATAGTAAAATAATATTAAAAGTTACTATTTATATGTGGAAAAAAGTCAATGTGGAATTGGTGAAAATTTTCACAATGGGCACATTTAATGATGAGATTCAACAAATTTATATACAAAATACGATATATTTGATGATGTTACTACTATTTATTTTTTATTTTTTTGTGTATATATTTCCTCTAAATTATATCTACAACATTTAAAGTAAAATATTATTATTCTCATTAATGTTGCTTTTTTGTTGTTGTTATTTTTGTCACTTTGACTGAAATTGCGTGACAAATTATTATTATTACTTTTGTGTTTTTTTTCTACTTTTCTTTATTACTCATTTGTTTGATTATCTTATTTATTGGCATTCAAATGTGTGGTGCATGTTTTATATTATTGTTTTGTTTTTTTTTTTTTAATTTAATGGAATATTTTTTGAAGCTACCCAAGGGTAAGAAAAAGAAGTGTTCTTAAATAAAGCACCCAACTAATATTATATTTTCGCAGTAGATACGTTAAATTTTTTACAGCAGTTTTTTAAAAAATTTTAAATCGATTTTAAAATCAAAATGTACTTTAAAAACTTAAATTTAAATTCAGATAGATATAGTATGCGCTCACCAACCCGAATAATTGATTGAAGACCTTAGTTCGGATTAACGAAATCTTCAAATTACTGTTTAGAGCATCAGAAAGTATTTTTTATATTTGAGTTTTTGTTTATAAATATTAAATTATTCAAAAAGAAAAATAATTAAAATAGTATGCTCCCTTTTAGATTAGGCAAGAATTTCAAGCAACTATTTTTCTTCGCTGTTATCTTCATCTCTCTTTTTTCTCGCTTACAAAATTAAAGGACTTGCTGACAAGTCTAGCCTAATATAAAAAAGAGACTATGTACGGAAGTATGCGCACTAACGGATTCAGAGGTGGAGATTCTAATTTTTTGAACCCTTTGAAATTTTGTTTTAATTTATGACCAGCGAACAAAATATATATATCTCAAGGGAACACAGTTTTAAAATCGATCATGCTTAAACTTGTATAAATTTTAGTCCTATTGGGCAGTAGTTACCACACCAAATTTAAACGACATCGGCAAAAACTCGCCGAGTTGGAGGGAATAGTATTTTGGCATTTTGGTCAAACTGCACCAGTTTCGGATCCTTGTAACTAATTACCTTTTGCATTTAGAAAATTTAGTCCAATACGTTTTCGACAGATTTTTATTAAATTTTTTGAAAAAAAAAATATTTTAATTTTCTTACAAAAGTGGGCTGAGACTTGTTTATCAAAATAAATGGCGCTAGCTCTCGAATGTGATAGTGTCCCGGTTGTCATGATTCTCACACGAAATGCTGGTATCATTGTATTGATGACGGAAAAAATGTAGATACAAATGAGTTGAATGTCCCAATAATTGTGACAATCCCATTGATCATTATTGCTATTGGTAAACATTTTATTAATAACCGAAGCAAATAAAAATATGCACGAATAATTTGTTTTATCTGTTAGGTTAGGTTAAGTTAGGTTAGGTTAGGTTAGGTTAGGTTAGGTTAGGTTAGGTTAGGTTAGGTTAGGTTAGGTTAGGTTAGGTTAGGTTAGGTTAGGTTAGGTTTGGTTAGGTTAGGTTAGGTTAGTTTAGGTTAGGTTAGGTTAGGTTAGGTTAGGTTAGGTTAGGTTAGGTTAGGTTAGGTTAGGTTAGGTTAGGTTAAGTTAGGTTAAGTTAGGTTAGGTTACGTTACGTTAGGTTAATTTAGGTAAAGTTAGGCTAGGTTGAAGTGGCTGTTTAGCGACGAACGGCTCATTGTGATACCACATGGTTGGATCAATTTAACGTCGGCTCCGAACGGGGATATGGCAATTTGTTATGTCTTGCCCCCAATATGTGTACTTGTACACTTTCTTATAATTCTCATACACTTCATATTGATAGTGAATATAAGAAAGTTATGAAAATTAACCACCAGACGAAGACGGGAATCGAACCCGAACCTCCCGAGTGAAAATCTAGAGCACGACCCACTAGACTATCGAGGTCGCTTTTATCTGTAGTTAACATTGATTTTTTAGATTTTTAAGGTCTTTTTCTTTCTTATAACAAACATGGACTGAAATTATAAATTTTAAATTTAAAATTCGAAAATCAAAGTTTACTAAGTCATGAGTGTTTCCAGTTACTCGAAATTCAATTTGATAGATAAACAAATCTCAGCCCTCTTTTCGACCTCAAAGTTCTCAAAGGAAAAGACTTGTGCTTTCTTTTGACCCAAAAAACAAAAACGTTCCTTTTTGGAAAAAAAAAATTCAAAACTATATTTGATTTAGAAAAAATGGTCAGATTTTGGATTATTTGAATCTTTTTCAAAAGATTAAATGAAAATCTCCAGCTTTGCGAGTTTTTGACCTATCTCGTTCTAATTTGGTATGTAAAATGAGTGGGAAGCTTATTCCCAAAACTCTCTCTTGGAAACGTTATTATGTCAAATTACAAAACTATTTTTTTCACAAAAAAAAAACAATATCAAAAAGAACTACAAAAGAAAAGTCTTTTAAAGGCACTTTTTCCTTTTTATTCGCAAACTATGATTTTTAGAAATATATTTAAAAGTGCGCTCCAGATTTGGAATTTTCTGAAGTACAAATAAAATACTTTGAACTACATTTCGAATAAACTATAATAAAATCTATTCGGAAATACAATTGAATTATTCTGATTTCAGTTTGTAACTACCACTCTAATAGTTTTTCGTTGCTAGATTTTTTCAGATTGTTCAATACAAATGGAAAGTATTGTTTTAAATAAAGTCATATTTCATCACTTTTAAATGAAAAAGATCATTTGCGATGGAATTTGATTCAATTTTCCAGACCGTATTGAATTAAAAACGTATGACGAAAAAAAAAACTATGCAAAAACAGAAGTTAATGTTTAATTTATATGACAGATGCCCACCAGCTCCAGAAACCCCGAAAATAGCAAGACTAGAACATAGGTTGTAGTAATTATTGTTCGTTTATCTGGTTGAAACCTTTTAATGCTCGGTTTATAGTTCGCCTATAGTCTGTAAATTGTTCTGCAAATAAACATTTCTAAGGGTAAGCATAAAGAGTTCCGTAGGTAAAAACTTTAATTAAAGTAATTTCAGTAGTTCCGAAAGACACACTGCAGTCTGAATTGATAGATGTCGACCTGTACTCCCTTAATGAAATAAACTAGCATTCCAAAAAGTTTATCATAAAAATTGGTAAAAATTCTCTTAACAGTAAAAATTCAAAAAAAAAACAAATTTTTTAAAACTTTACGACAGAAAGACTGAATCCTCTTTTATCGTTTCACAACCATAAATTTTTATGACCGGCATTTACTGGCAATAGCTTCCTCGGTGCTTATTTCTCCTGCTGGGTATTTTTTTTACAAACAGGTAAATCTATAAGAAAAAGAAACCAATTTGGATACAGCAATTTTCTTCTTTTCTTCCGACATTTTTCAGTAAATTATTTTTCATTTATTAACTTCAGATCACCTGTTCATCAAAATTACTCATAAATTTCAGAAATAAAATAATAAATTTGATTTTCTTCTTTTTTTTTTTGTTAACAAAATTCAAATAATGCCCACAACAACAGCTCAAGAAAAACAACAAAATATATTAAATTGAAAAAAAAAAACTATGCACCTATTTTTAAGAAATGTTTTAGCGATTGTCATTAAAATAAATCACATTTTCAAGGTTAACACAAAAGCTAAAAAAAAAAAAACTCAAACACTCACGTGACAACAAAAACCCGAAAACAACAATAACTAAATACAACAACCACTAAAACAATTTAAGTAAAAACCGTCAAAATCAGTTTTAAGTTTTTCACACAAATGTATTAAATTTTTTTTTTATTTAAATACTTTTTCACTTTCAACTTGAACGTTATTTACGGTTTCTCAGCACACTCCCCTTTTCCTCACCGCATGCCGCGTTTAGCATTTACCTCCACCCACTTGTGGTTTTCATCGTCGCACAAAATTATTTTGCAGTTTTCGCTTTTAATATTTATTTTAATTTAAATTTTTATTAGTTGCTTAATAATTTAATTTCGTTTGGAAAATGTGCAAACATGCAACTTAAATTTTAATGGAATATGTCGCGCTTATTTCCCACACGTGCTCTCAGTATTCCCCCCCCCCCCCCTTCACTTTTGTGGTTTAAAAATTAGTATACCATACTTCAATTGATTCTTATTCAGTTCTAATATTTTTCAGCTACAATGTATTTTTTTTTCTTGAAAGTAGCATTCAAATATATGAATATCTATTTATAACATAGAAAATATTTATTTAAATATTATTATTATTTTTTTTTTTTTTTTGATCATTCATAAATAGTTTAGCAAATGAATTTTGGCACCTTGACAAAGAAAATATTTGTTTGTTTTCTTTTTTTCCACTTTGTTTTGTTTTGAGTCATCTGGAAAGTCATTATGATTTTCATAAAAAAAAAAAAACAAAAATTTAAATAATTTTTCTTTCACTTTGAAAGTGTATTTTATTTATGTAATAAAATAATAACTTATGTTGGCTTAACTTAATCCTCTTTTCTTCTTACTTATAATTTTCATAAAATTTAACAAATAAATTAAATAAATAAAAATAAATAGAAAACTTTTGTAGTAATTCTCGATACGAAATGCGTTTCGCCAGACTGACTGACTCACAGACTTACTGATCACCACTCGCCTAACGAATTTGGGAAATATTATTTCTTTCAAGACCTTGGAGATTTCTGGAGGTGAATTTGGTAATATCACGCGTCGGGTAGAAAATGGGCACCAAACAATTTCTTTAAATGCGCTTTCTATTCAAACGATATATAAAAGTTACTGCACGTAATTCAAGTTCCTCTCAACCGTTTCCCAAAATTTTTACTTAACTACGAACCACCAGAAATCAGTTTTACTTTTTTGTTACCTGATATATTTTTATTTGGTTCATTAGTGTCGTGAACTATTATACCTAACCCTCTAGTTCCCAAGCGTGTCTCTAGACAGCCTTCATCAAAACGGGTGTAGTTACCACTTTAATAGTTTTTTGTTGCTAGATTTTTTCAGATTGTTAATGGAATTTCCCAAGCTTTTAAAAGAATGTATCAGCTATGAGTTATGATGCGTTATACAGACGTTAGCGACGGTCAAAGTAAAAAATTTGTGAAAAACAGGAAAATTAATTATTTTGATTGGATTTGAGATAAAAATAAAACAAATAAAAAATACTTTCATATTCCGCTAGGAATATGAATTTTTTATACGAAATATTTAATTAAAAAGCTCATTCAATAACAAATAATTTTAAGCATTCAACTTTTCTGGCTTCATAAAACCACGCCCATTAATTTTTTTTAGGTGTTTGAAATCAGATTTATGCTTTTTACATCGAAATTTATCAATCCCAATTTTTTTTAAATTAAACAAAAATTTGGGAACTAAAGGATTAAATAAAATACTGAATTTAATAAATGAATGCGGAAAGCTTAATCATGAAGAAAAAGAATTTAATAAAGGTAATAATGCGAAAAATTAAGCACACGGAAAATTCTACCACTTATAAAATCATCGGGCAATGCCGAGTATTTATAATCTGGCGTCAATGGTATCTACATATTTATTAGTCTTCAGCAAAGGAATTTGTAGCTATCTGTATAAATAAATTTAATTCAAGCAGATATGAATTTCATGCATTAAGGCACACGTAAATATTTTGTGATTCATTTAGTAACAAAAAAAACTATTCATAGAATATAAAGAAAGCACATCCCATTAGAATGGCTGGCCCCGCACGGTTAAGTATAGTGCAAAGAAAATGGCCAAAACAATCAAAAATTTTCATGTCGAATTTTTAAAAAATATAACATTCGAAATGTTAAGTTCAATAGTCACACGACCACAAATCAGCAGTTGCAATACATAATTTTGTATATAGTTAATATTTTTATTGTAGTTAGCCAGTATATAAAAAAGTTATATGGACATTAAAATTATGTTTTTTTGCTCTGACAATGTCCAGTTGAGAACAATTGGATGCTCGTGAAGCGAAAGTACGTTTAAGTAACTGGAGGATCTATATGAGGATGTTCAAAAGCAATGGAAGAAAGTTAGAATCGATCAGGCGAAACATTCAATAGAACCAATGTCATACAGACGTGCAACAGTGACCGCTAACAATGGATATGCGACAAAGTTTTGAAAATTTTTTCGATTTTTTCTAGTTGCAAATGTTTTGACCTCTTTAAATCAGACTTTAATTTAATATAACTCTTTCTTTTCTTATCTGCAACATTTTGTTTTTTTAATTTTTTATAATAACAGGTAAATAAAAACGATTTTTGATAAAAATTAATTTAGTGAACTTAAGAAGTCATTTAAAGTGTCCTAGAGACAAACGGGGTACCTAGGAAGTGGGTTTCGTATAGGTATACTGAGTTCAGATCCATCAGCCCTTTGGCTGGATTGGCTCTAGTTTAGGAAAAATCCGTCTTTTAATTTTACTGATTTCAGTCGGGTTCGTAGCAAAAGGCTTGAGGGTCCAAAACCGTTTTAAAAATCACTTTACTGTGTTCGGCTATTATTATGGGCAATAACACACAAATAAAAAAAAGAAAATACATTCAAATAGTGTTTTCGACTAAAACATCGAAATGTTGAATTAAAATTTGAGTTCAAATCATAATTGTAGGTTTAATTATTTTATTGAATTGTGGGAAAAAGTTTTTTTTTTTTGTTTATTTCAAAAAATCGACGAAAAAGTGGAGTTTCTCGACATTTTAGTCGAAAACACTATTGGAATGTATTTTTTTCGTATTAGTGTGCTCAGCAAATTATTGGCAAAACTTTGCCAAAAACAGTAAAGTGATATTCGAAACAATTTGGCTACGACCAGACTGAAATCAGCAAAATTCATAGACGGATTTCTCCTAATCTAGCTCCAATCCTTCCAAAGGGCCGATGGTGCACCCTAGCCCAGCTTTTCTCAGGATGGAGTAGAATGCTAAACAACTACATGTCGCGACTAGATGACAATATTACCGACTACTGCCCTCAGTGTAACCAAACACCACCAACAAAACCGACTGACCTGACCCCAATATCGCTATGGACTAGAAGCAGCCCAATTCCTGGGAATAAAACTAACAGACACAGACAATGTATTGGATTGAATGTAGACTTGAATGTTGCTACAACTACAACATGGACCAGAACTTAGTACACCCATACAAAAGTAGTTCCCTAAGTGCCCCGTTTGTCTCTGTTTTAGAGTATCAATTTATTAATTCGAACACCAAGAAGATTCAATAATAAAAACAGAATTAAAAAAAATACTCCCTCAGAACGTTTTCCGTAAATTCTCCGTCAAAACGGGTTCAAAATTTAATTATTTATTTTTTCAGCCGATTTCAAGTCATTCGATTTTTTCAACTATGTATCATGAAATAGTTAGTTGATTTATGCGTTGGGTTTGAAACATGTCACAAGATAAAAAGCCAGCAACTAAACCAAATTTCAAGTTGATTACTCAAATAGTTTTGAGGATATTAATAATTTTTATATTATTTTGACAGCGATTATAGAAGAAATGAACGTGTCCCGTATCCGATTTGGATGAAATTTCAAATACTCTTTAAAAAAATAAATCTCATAAATGTTTGTGCGGAATTTCATTGTTTTACAAGAACTGTTTTTGTCCATCCATTGCATTATGGTCCACCTTTTTGCGGCAGAAAGTCCATTTCAAATTTTTATTTTAAATATGGAAAATTTAGTTTGTTTCATTGAAAATACATTGAGTATTTGTAAAAAAAAAAATTCATCCATATTTTGAAGTTATGAATTTATTACCTCTGCTTTTTGGCATTTCTTATCAAAAAAAGTTAATAAATTAAAGTGAACCGTTCTACAAAAACATAAAAAATCTAAATTTTTTTAAAAAATGGAAATTATTTACAAAGATATGCTTAATAAGATTTAATATATAGTTTTCTTAAAACTTTTGTGATTTGTGAGAAATAAATGTGAACAAGTGCAAAGCTGATATTTTGGAAATAGTGTCTGTGTTTTGTAGAGTAGAAGTTGCCTCGTCCGGGAAGTTACCTCGTCCGATGTGAATTATATATGTGGTGATAGTCTATAATGTGTACTTAAATGAGTTAATAGAATTGCCTCCGAAAACTCGACGTTCATTTTCATAGATAAACAAGTCTCAGCCCTCTGAGTGATAAATTACATGGTTCCGAAACAGGGGCTGTTTGACCAAAATTCTACCCCCTCCAACTCGGTGAGTTTTTGGCCGATCTTGTTCAAATTTGGTGTTGTAACTATTACCCAATAGGACGAAACTTTGTGCAAGTTTGATTTCGATCGATTTTGAGAGTGGGCTTCTTTGAGATGAAACCTCCATACCTTCATTATTGTGATTTTTTATGTATACTCTATTTAAGACAACGATCTAGTGTTCCTTCCCCTTCAAAATGTCAAAGCAACTAGTAAAATAATTAAAAATTATCAGCTAACAATTATCATTGTTGCTTAAACCATTTTCAAAATTCTCACACACCTTTTGTAATACTCTTTGGTAGGCGTGGCAGTGTGCCTATTATGCCTAATTTTTAATAGAAATATTTGATCAACATTAAAAGCTTTCCTGAGAAGTTTCAGGGCTCTAGTTGCTTTTTACTACTTTATGCCGCAACAAATGGCCTTCTGGACCACAGTGCGTTGCATGGAAACGCTATACAGCGTGACGTCCTAATCTTTGCTACGTACTTGCTTTACTCTAGTCCACGCTTGATCCTGATATTTTTACAAAAGTATGAAGCGAAGACGCATTGAAATCAAGCAATGCTAGTAATAATTTCGTTACTTTCATTACAACTCTCTTGTGTTTTCTTCGCTTTTGTTGGTTCTCGCTTTTTTTTTCAACTGAGCTTTGCGTTTCGTATGTTTAAACTTTTGATAATAGGTAAATTACGGATAAACCTTCCAAATGAATACCAAAACCCTTCCAGTATTATATAAATTTGTGAGCCAATGATTTAATTGATTGATTCTGGAAAAAACAACAAAGTTTTTTTTGTTTCTAAAATCGAAATACAGTTTCAGGCTACAAAGACCGATTAATCGGGATTCCCCAAACGTTCGTCGTTATTTCACATTCGTGATGACAATACCGACAAAAATTCCCTAAAAGCGTGTCACCAGCCGTTATCTATCATATCGTATCGTAGCTGACAAATATTGGGTTTATAGCTGTGGCACAGTACTGTGTACTGTGTTGTATAGTTTCAACCTTTTCCCTTCAAAGATCATTTCCCCCGAAATTATGAAGGTTAAAAATCATTGACATGTGTATCAAAATGTACCTCGAAATAATTTAGACACATGTTTTTACCTACAACGAGTTATAACCGGAATAATTTATCACATAAGTACGGGGATATTTTTCATAAAGTTCATCATCCTGTGTTGGAGGTCACTAGCTCATCTCTTGCTTGTATTTAGTTTCGCTAAAATATCAAAACCATATGTTTTAAAATTCAAATGCCAAATGCTGCTGAAAGATAGCAAAACAACAACAAACATTGTAAATAGGTGATATTCTAATACTTATGTAGCAAAGCAAATGTTGCAACCCTGATCTCACATTATGTTGCTAATAAACTGAGCATGAACATATTTACTCTGAAATTTTTTTTTTTTTCTTTTTGGTTTGTTTTGTTTGTTGATTTAATTTGTTGTTTTTATTTGTTAGATACTTCGATTCTGCAAAGTGTGAGTACAATTCCATTAACAAAAAAAAATAATAATAATAATAATACCTAATAATGAAATAAAAAAAAATTTTAGATACTCCTCCTGATTTACTCGTAAATTTTCATTCAAAATAAATAAGAAAAAATTCCGTATTATTTAATTGTTCTTTTTTATATAATTAGTTAGAATAAAATAAAAAAAAGTAAATACATGTGCGATGGAATATTTTTTTTTCATTCTGCGACCAGCATTTGAAGTTTTTTACCTTTTCTTTATATATAATTGTGTTGATAAATTGTAGCAACATGTTTTTTAATGCTAATTACATTTTTTTGGTTAGCTAATTATTTATTTGGTGTTGCATTATTTATATTTATTGCGCCGCGTTTACTATTTAATTGTGCTAAATTGTAGGAGCTTTATAAATTTGAATGCCTTTTCTTTCACTTTTGCTTTCCTATAAACATAAATTTGATAGTGGAATTTCGGGGGAAAATCGATTATGCGTAAAATATATTTTTTTAAAGAGTTCATTCAATTTTTCACTCAGTATAATTTACAAATTGGCCCACTTGTATCTGTTTTAAACATTATTAAATTTAATACTATTATTATTACTTGAAAAACCCGTTCAAATCTCAAAAACCTTAGCAGATAATGCTAAGTTGGTTTTTAGAAATTCACTGTGAACTTTGATTTTTAAGTTTTTAATTTTGGTATATTTTATTCTGGTTTAATTATTTAGGCCATTCATTGATCCATTACACTAGTATACAAATTTCAAGTCTTGAAAAGTACCAAGTACAAAACATATTTGAGTGGATAAATGGGGGCCTCCTTTTTTTCTATGCTAAGAATTTTTGCCGAGCAATATTTTGTGTTTTTCTGGGTTGGTTTCACTCAAAAAAAATTTACAAAAAATTAATTTTTCATCCAATCTTTGTCAACTTTGGCTTAAAATGTTTGTAATTGAATAGACTATGCATTAGAAAAGAGAAATGTTCCTTATTTTAATAAAAAATAAATTGAATTTAATTCTGAAAATCTAAAAAAAAACTTGAAAAATGGCAATTTTTGAATTTTGAGGAACCCTAACTCAGCCATTTGTTATTCGATCAAAACAAACAGCATATCGATGGAAACGGTATTCAATTACTTTTTAAATATTTACAGTTCATTTCGATCAAGCTCTTTGCTTGGACTCCACAAGGATTTGAGTGAAACCATACCACGAAAAACACAAAATTATTGCTCGGCAAAAATTCTTACAATAGAAAACAAAAAAAAATTTGTTGTGTTCAGGAGATCCCAATTTATACACCCAAACATGTTTTGTTCTTGGTACTTTTCGGCTGTAAACTAGTGTTATGTGAATGACTCAACCAGTAAAACCTTTCAATTGTAGTCTGCTTGAGTACATCAACTTAATTACTCAGTGACTCACGCAGTTCGATCAAGTGTTCTATGTCCTCGAAAAACTAGAAATATTTATATTTTTACACACTTTAATTTACTGAATCTTTTGGAAATGATTAGATACGAATTAATTGATAAGGCATTCTTGTTTAATTATATCCAGCATAATTAGAATAACAATAATATTAGTCATCAGATTATTAATATTGATTCATACTTTTAATTGATGATGGAATTATTGTTTCCCAATGTTTTAGCCTAAAATTTCTCCAGTTTATAATCAAAAATTGTGATTTCCTGATCAGAATATTAATTTTGAAATCAAAACAGTAATTTTGAAACTTTAAAATGTTATAACATAATCGTTTTGTTTATTTTTTTTTTTAATACTAATCAATTAAATTTAGTATAAGAATTGGAAGACGCATGCTGAATTTGTTTACATTTGGTAAATAAAACTCCTTTTCTAGTAGAAAAAGTCTCTAATGGTTTTAGGTTAGGTTATGTTAGGCTTCCACAGTTTATTTGCATGAGAATAAATCGCCAAGTGCCCCGAATATAATCAAAGCAAACAATTTGAGTCCAAAAATACTCTTTTCTAATTCTTAATTCGAATGTTTTACACTCACAATGGGTTCATTAAACGCTCATGAAAGATTGCGGAAAAATAGTTAACATTAGTTATTTGTAAAAAGTGTGAGAAAAGTAAATGATCTCAAAAAAATGAGAATAAAAATTGACAGATGAAAAATCAAATGCCGTCTGAACGACTTTTCTGAAAATCGAATTTTGGGTAACACGAAAATCGATTTTCAACTTCCATGTGAACGCACTATAAAAGCTTTTGAAATTTGAAAAATCGCAGAGAAAAATATAGAGTAATTAGAACAAAACAAGATTCGAAATGGAAGACTAAAAGAATCAAAACCAAATTGAGGATAGAGTCATAAGAGTGGGGAAGAGATTAAAGAAAGAGTGTGAAAAGAGTAAAACAGAAGGAAAACAGACTAAAAATGAATTTTTAAAGAGTCAAAACGTCGCCTGAGTATTGATTTGGCGTATAGGCATAGGAATACTTATACACATACGCCAAATCAATTCTCAGGCGACGAAAAAGAAAAATTATGAGAGCAAAAAAAAAAATGTATAAAGTAGTCAAAAAAAAAAAGAGGCAAAATATTTAAAAATCATTTATGATTAATTGAGCTGTTGCATGCAAACGTGGTGTAAGTCAAAATCAGATTTTTGGAATTACATTGGTTTTGTAGAAGTGCTGTATAAAATAGGGTTCTTATGAAATTTATTTTCCCGAGCTTAATAGAACACATGTTCAACTTAGATGTACACATTTTTTGTAGGAAACTGAATGAGGTTAAAATTATTGCCTGAAGATGAAAATTCAAATAATAAAAAAAATTGACCTACACCACTTTTGCACTCAGCGGCTTAATTGTAAATGTTTTTATTTATCTAAATAATAAATGAATATTTACTTAACCCATTAAGGACGAGCAGGAACTAAAGTAGATAGATCAAGAAAGTAACTTGAAAAAAAATTGTTTTTGAACCTGGCTCAGGAACGGCTCATCGACAAAGTGCCATTACTGGTTTAAAGAATTTTAAAATAAAAAGCAGAAAAAACTTAACTTAAAAATTCAGGTGCCTAACATTATCTACAGTAGTTAACTTTTAGTAAAAAAATAATCCTAAGTTCAAATAAACATAAACCTTCTCCACAATTTCAAATCAATTTCAAGCATTTAAAAATTGCAAATATTACTGCCGGCCAAATAAAATTTTGCATTAAGGTATGCACACACAGACGCAACTTTGTCGCAGCAATAGAAGTTGTGAAAACGCAACACACTATTTTATATGCATGTCACTGTCGCAGAGCGTTTTTTGAACATACACATATTTTTTGTGTTGCGCTGAAGATGCCGATCACCGCCTTTTAACTGCGATTTTTTCTTCTTCTTCATCTTTTTCTTTTATTTCTTTTGTGATAGGAAAGTTTTTCAACAAAAAAGTTATTGAAAAATATTCGATAGGGGAAAATTAATGGAAAATGTGCAAAAACATCGCTTTTATTTTGACTTTATACCAAAAAGTAAATCTTTTTTAATTTTCTGCGAAGAAAAAATAAGCAAAAAGTAAATCAGCTGTTGCGACTTCAAAGCAACAAAATCGCTCCAGTGCGAGGTAACGTGTGATCTTGAAGAATGAGAGTTTCAAGTGCCAAAAACGCTGCGACATTGCGTATCTTAAACGTACAGTCGCACCAACAAGAAGTGTGAAAATGCAACACATTGTTTTATATGACACGCCACTGTCACAGAGTGTTTTTCGTACATAACCATTTTTTTTGTTTTTTTTGTTTTGTCGCGCTAAAATGCAGCTCACCGCTTTTTGACAGCGATTTTTTCCTTCATCATTTTCTGTTATTTTTTTTGTGACAAGAATTTATTGAAAAATGTTCGATTTTTGCGGAGAAAAAATAAGTAAAAAATAAATCAGCTGTTGCGACTTCAGAGCTGCAGTCGCACTTCGCACCAGTGTGAGGTAACGTGCGATTCCCTTTTTTGATAACTTGAACCATTGAAAATTGTGCCGCGACATCGCTGCGACAAAATCGCGTCAGTGCTTGCATACCTTTACTCGCAAGCAAATAGGGATCATTTGCTGTTAACCCTTCGAAAATGCTGTTATGTTATGTGACATATTTTCAAAAGAACTGAAAGCAAATACAAAGTAAAAAATTGCAGGTAGGGAAAATGCCTTACAAAATTTTTCAGAGCATAAACGAAAATAAATAAGGAATTGCAAATTTTCTTTCCCATTTTTGCATTCATACATTTTTAATGAATTTTCACAAGCTACAATTTTTAATTCGTATTTGCTTTTAACCTATCATGTATATGAGGGTGCTCAAAAAAACTATTTTAAAAAAGAGTTTTTGAAACGTCAGAATTATGAGTTCTCAATATATTGTTTGCTGGGATGCAGATTTTTGTGCAAATTCGTGAAAACTTAGTTAAGCCTCTCTATTTGGTGTTTGATTGTCGCAAATAATTTGAGAAAAATGCTCACTTAACTACATTTAAAGAAATTTGTTCTAACCGAGCTCTATCCAACGAGTACCCATTTCAAGCTAAGGCATCAACATTGTTATTTCCACTTTTGATTGTTTGACTAAGAATCAGGACGTGAATTAATTTAAATTATTGTATGTAACAGAGTTTTTTTTATGAAAATACAATGACAGTCCGGTACAAGTTTAAACTATAACATAAATCATACTTTAACCACGGGTCATGTAATACTACTACATTGAAACTTATTTTTTAAAGGGTGAAAACTTATACCTGGTACATGCTAGTTGAGTCTGGCAAACCGGACAAATGTCAGAAAACTTTAGCGCCTACTCCACAGTCCAATTTTTGGTCTAACAATGCAAATACCGATCGTTTCAGTTTTATCTCGTCCGACTTAAAATTTCAACTTAAAAATTGATCGCCTGTTGTACCAGACCAGCAACCTAACTGTCTGAGTCTGCTACTAGCCACTCAACATTTGCAGTTGAGATCTTTTGACATTAGAAGCAATATCACATTAAGTGCATCAGTAAGGGTAGATCGTATTTAACCGGGGACACTTACACCCTCTGCTCTCAGTGCTGTCCAACTAACTGACGCTATGTGAGAATAAGACAGAGAACTGCCATACATCTCGATCACTCCTTTTGGATGGACTCTCTATAGCGCTACTCACTCAGTTATCGCGGTTGTCGAGTGGCAAATAAAACGCACCTTATTTTTAAATGCTTCGATTTAATTATTCGTGCAACCCCACTATTTTTCCATAAATTATTTAACTTGTCATAACATAAAATCTTGGGCACAAATATTGTCACAATTTAAATCAAATTTGCACATATCTCAGCTGTTACTAAATAAAAAATCGGAAATGTCAAAATATTAAAAATAAAAAATACGAAATGTGCATAAAACGGTGCCATAAGTTTTTGCCTCTTTTTCTAGTTTATTTTAATTTGCAAAATATTTTTTACTTAAATTTATGCACATACGACTAAATATTTTTACCTTGTATACTTTCTGAGTGGGAAATTAGAAACAAAATTCCTACAAAATTTTAAACAAAAAACACATATTAAATAACATTTGTACAAATTCTAACAATGAGATGTGAATTGTTGTTCAATTGTATGAATGTTCGTATCTAAAACAATAAATCTCTATCGCGAATGATCTTCGCGCTAATCACAATATCCGCCTGAAAGTAACCGCCTCAACGCTGATACCTCTATTCCTATTATTATTATCTATTATATTTCACTGTATATGTAGTACGTAGTCAATGTCATGTTTTGAAACGTTGTATAGAAATTTTTTGACATTTAAAATTTTTAAAATATTTTTCGTTTTATTTTTATTTTTTTCTCGTTTTTTTTTTTTTTTTGGTTCTGTGAAAACAGCAACGACAAATTAACGTAATCATATACGACTATACACACCCCCTGCCTTCGTTCTGATTTATTAAAGTTGCTAACTGGTGATATCCAATTGGATATCACTCGTTCGCTCGTTGGTACGTTTGTTGTCGGTCTGTTTGTGTGTCTATCGCTCTAACAAATTCTAACAAATTTTTTTTTTATCAGTTATTTAGTGTACGTTGACAGCGACGTGCTGTGCTTAAATACAGCGAAACCTCTTTAATTTAAACCTCGATAATCAAACCTTGGTAATTCGGCAACTCCATAATTGGAAATATTTTTTCATTTGTTCTCACTCGAGCTCGAAAAACTTTTTATTTCGAATTAAAACATTTTGTAATTCTAACTTTTTGTAGTCGTTTTTACTGCTATAGCTCGAATTTTTTAAAGCTGACCTCAACAGTTCGAATTTTTTCTAATGAACAAAGGAACAAAAGAGAAAATACCTCCATAAAACGAATATTTATATTTTTAACTTCCATAATTCGAAAACTCGATGATTCTAAACCTCTATAAATCGAAGATTTTAGGTCATCCTTTGAGATTCGAATTACCGGAATTCTACTGTAGCAGCAAAAAAAAAAAAACAACAGAAACGGGGGAAAAATATAAAACAAAACCATATCTACTGATATTACCGCCATAATATTCTCTACGATAGACACACACTCACACAGACATGTTATATACACATACATAGATATTATATAGATATATTTCACCATGACATTTATTTTGTGCCTATGTGTGATACGTTGCGCTGCGACGCATTGACGCATGATGATGCGTTCGCGTTTTTTGTATTATTATTATTATTATTATTTTTTTTTTGTTTTTCTCCTTCCTTCTTTTTTACGTTTTTCTTTTTCTTTTTTTCCATGTGAAATTTATATTTTTCATGTGTTTCAATGTGACGCCTCCACATAATTTCACTCACTCATCCGCCCCCCGGTTTTTCCCCTGATTTCTAATATATCTACGAGTGTATGTAGATAATCATCTACGTATCTCTTGGATGCCTAGATGCTGATGACAACCACATTCAAATTAGTAAATATTTTTTTGTTGGAATATATGCATGTGTCTGTATGGGCACAGTTAAAAGGGTGAAGCGGGCGGGCGTTAGGGGATGCTAAATAATAGTAATGATAAGTAATTTGGAAAACAAACGGAACGAGAACGCAAAACGCAAACGAATATAAGCGTAATTTTCTTCTTTTTTTTTTGGATAATCTCTAAATTAAATGCGTTTATTTATTTTAATGAACAAACAGTTTTTTTTTTTTTGTTTTTTTTTTAACCAATTTAAAGTTTGTTTTTTTTCATAAATTTAAAAAAGAAAAATTGATTGTATAATTTTAAAATAAAGCGATTTTTAATTTAAAACAACACGCAAATATTTTTTCCTTATACTTTTTTGAGTGAGTGGGGGGGAGAAAAAAAAATAAATTTCTGAAAATTTGTATAATTAAATTGTTAAGAACAAATAGATTTGTGATTAAATTAAAATGTAAGTATCCGCAATTTAGGTCGCGTGTATACAGATTTTGATGAATTCGAAATGTTAAGCGAATTGTATTCATTTGTTTCGTTACTCGATGGTAAAAAGAAATCTTGTCAAAAATACAAATAATATTTCACTATATTTATCATGGGTCCGTTCAACTTTTTATATTTAGATTAGCTGTGGACGTACAAAAAACGTCTATATTCTATATACCTACTAAGTCGATTGAAACTCAAATAAGTAGTTCTCAAAACTCAGCTATGATAATCGATATTTCAATTTAATTCTCCCACAAATAAAGGGGAAAAAATACGTTTAGCTATCAGAAAGCAGAGAATCGACAACGACCATGGACTTGGATTAGTTTAGATTGAAGTGGTTGTCTTTTACTTTTAATTGAAGTCTTACTTAAGCCAAGAAGATTCATTGTATTACCACATGATTTAATTTCACAGTTTCTCTAATCTTTTTCGAAACCTTTCTTCCGAAACCTTTAAAAAACTTGTCTAAGTCTTTGATGTCAGTAGATTCGGGATCAGATAGATAGTTTCAGGAAAGTTAGTTTTAAGATGCCAGTCTTTTTTTGTCTTGAGCTGGACAACTGTAGGAAATTGGAAACATTTTTTTTCTCCTTCTCAAAAAGTAAGTCCCTGCAAAAATTATTTTCGCCCAATATTTTCTGCAACTGCGTTGCTAATAGAAATTCTATTTAAAGAAACGAGGCTGGCTATGTTAAGGGGCCCTGAACTTTCTCGGTTTGGAAAAATCGATTTTTTTTTTTTTTTGAAGTGTCCTATTTGAAAGTATTTTATTTCAAAAGTATTTTGTAAAAATTTCAGAGAAAAACTCCTAATTCTTTCGAAGCTATAGACGTTTATAGCGCTAAGTGTCAAACAGGGCAAATGGGCGCTCGGTGTTTCCGCTTCCTTTTTGGCCATTCAGAAAGATTTGCCTGTACCTTCGTCCAACATCTTCGCATTAATAAATCGTAAACTGTAAACTTACAAATTATGGTCAGTCATTACAAAGAAGTATATTTTATATGTTAAAAAAAAACTATAATCAAAGCTTTAAACCCGTTTTTCTCAAAACAAAGTTTTGCATACTAGAAAAAATAAGTTTGATTAATTCTTTCCTGAATTTGTAACGATGTGCTTACGAAAAAAAAGTTCTATTTTTAAGAAAACCAATTTTGGCAGACCACCATTTTGTGAATTTTCGGTCAAACAAAATAATCGCAGTTTGTCCTAGGACCACTGTCATAATTTTTCTAATGGCCCATTCACTTGGAGCCCAAATTGAGCAATTTCTGCATCCTTCTCAATTTCGTTATAGAAATAAATGCTAAACGAAATTAAGTTGCCTGCTCAATTTCATTGAAATTATAATACAATCCGAAGACAACTCTGTTGATCGATAAGTAATCGGTAGAGCAATCGATAAGTATTGGTAGAAAAAAACACATAAACATAAAAAATACTATAAAAATATAAATTGTAAGCTGAAACTCAGGTAACCCTGTAAAGTGCGACTTAGTCCATCATAACAGCAATTTGGTTGAGGCATTCGATCGTGAGCAATCCACCGACACACATCGTCATACAGCTGTTAAAATAAATAACTCACTAAAAATATACCAGAGATTAATAGAACAAATCCGTCTGCATACTCAAAAACACAGCTTCCTGTTTATTCTAGACCTAAGATCAGTTCGTTTACGACTAGGTTGTAAAGGGTGGGTGGGGAGTGGGCGGGGAGCTGTGGGGTATCCTAACTTACGTCACTTTATGTTGCGCCAATTACTTTATTTTAACACGTAATGCAACAAATCTGTAGCTAAACCATCAATGGTTAAAAGCAAAGTTATCAACTTTTCAATCTAATGAGCTAAGCAATCAATAGCTGTTTCTACAGTCTTGCCTTTGGTGTTTGTTGCAGACATGCTGTAATTTAGATAACTCTAATGGGAATAGTGGCTTCAATTGTTGAAAAACTCTTATTTTTAGTAACAGGTGCAGCTCCTCCCCCTGCCCAAAACTAGTAAGCCCTTCTCCCTCTTCTCTTCCTTCTTCACCTTTCTAGACCAGCATTCTCAATCTCTTCGGTTACTGTAAATTTTCATATCAACCACATCAATTAAATGGTCTTACCTAAAATAAACTTAATCTCCATAAATGTGTTTCAATTATGTAAATAAAATACAATAAATTAATATTTACTACATCAATAAAAATCATCAAAAAAAAAAAACAAAATCTAAAAATTCCAAGAAGCTTTCAAATTAATCATTTTAATTTGCATAAACTTATTCCAAATTATTTTGAATACTTTAATGCTTTTACATTGGAAAAATGATCTCTACAGAAATTTTTCCTCTTCTACTTAAAATGTACTCACTCAATCATAGCGAAATAAAGTACTAAATCAGCAATTAAATTTAAACAAAATAAAATAACAAATTAATGTTTTTAGCTTCCGTTTGTAAATATTTTGAGAAATAATTAAACACATTTTATATATACTCATGGTCAATATAAACAATAACAATAACAACAACAACAAAACTCATAAGCAATGTTAAATAAAAAAGAGAGACAAAAACTTTATCTACATAATTTCAATTTGAAAATTTTGTATCTAAACAAAATAAAATAACAAAAATCGAATAACATTTTTATTATTGATAAATTAACATTTAAGAAATATATAATCTATTTACAAATTAGAATAGAATCAGCAAAAATACTAACAAAAAAAAGAAAAGGTGTGAAAATTCATGCAAATAGAGATACGTATATCTTTAATTTGTATTCGAGCTACAATTGGAGCGAGTAAAAATTTATTTAATTTTTTTTAGTTTATATTTGAAAAACATTTTCAATTTCGTGGCATCAATTTAAAAAATTATGCTAATTGGCTAAGGTATTTTGTTTTTAATCATTTTGTCTAATTATTGTTTGATTGTTTGTATATTTATTTACATATGTAAATAATTAAATGACTCGGAACTACATATTCTGTTTTCAATTAAAGAACAAAAATGGGTTTTCCAAAATGTGTGTGCCTAAATACAACTGCATTTTTATGGTCTGTTTTCAATTAAAGAACAAAAATGGGTTTTCCAAAATGTGTGTACCTAAATACAACTGCATTTTTATGGTCTGTCCCGGAGTTGTGCCAATTTTTATGATTTCAAAGCTCAAGTTCTTACCTAAAAATTCTCCCAGATTTTTAATTCATTTAGTTGCCAGAACAAATTTTCTGTAAATAATCACCGAAATCTTTCATTCCTTCGGTCTCCCTAAAAAAAATTTAATCTATTGAATAAAAGGAGAAAGGGTTTGAAATATTCTTTTTCCTATATAATATTTCTACCTTAATGATCTTTGCTCCTAAATTAATGGACTTTTTAAGGAACGAAAACTCTCAACCATAACTTAATTTCTCCCGCTTGCTGATTAATTGCTTGCTTGGTTTAAATGGAGATTTGGCATTTTGCTTTCTGAATTCTCTAAATGAAATCTCGTAAAGACTTTCGGAAATTGAGAGATTAGATTGATTAGTTTAAATGGAACCCTGATTTCAATGAAGGGATCACGAAAAATAATGAGAACAGCTTATTGTATTTTTTTAAACCCGTTTCGTGTAGATTATGAAGGATAGTTAATCTCCAAGTCTAAAAGTCAACAAATTCCTCGAAGAAGAATGCATTTGATTATGCCTAGGCTAAAACTCCTCTTATTTCTTTAAAAACATGAATTTCGTTTACTGTATGGGTGGAAGTGTTCAAGACTCTAAAGAAATCAGTACAATAGAAGCGTCACGGAGCACAGAAATGGCGAAAACACCGCCAAAACCTGAAGTTGTATTCGAAATTGCTTAAAATTTGTTTTTCGGGGGTTTTTGGGGTCACTGATTACAAATCAGTTCTTCAAAATTCAAAATGGCAGATCCAATATGGCGGACGAATTTTTAAAAAAAATTATCGAATTGGCATCTAGAGGTTTTAGGGGCTGCTGATTACGAATCTGAATTCAGATTTTCGAAATATATAATAGCAGATCCAATATGGCGGATAATTTTTCCAGTTCATCAGATTTGCTTGAAACTCGTTACTCGGTGGGTTGCGGTGATCACTAATTACGAATTTAATGTTAGATCAGCGACCTCGAAGACTCCTGAGTAACGAGGCTGTAATTCTGAAAACATTTTTTTCAGCTTCTTCATTTTTAATACTAGTTAATAAACTGAAATTCTAAATCAGTGAGATTATTTCCTTTAGCATTTATATATTTTTTCTATTTGCAGATATATTTCAACAGCATAAATTCAAAGACTATTAGCAGATAAAGTAAAGTAAGTAATATACATTGAAATGTATCCTAACTTTATTAAGGGTACTCACACATCACTTTGGCATTTGATTAAAATTAAATTTAAGCTTTTGTTTTAAATTTATTCAAATAAAAACACAGACATATATACATAAGACGTTTAAAGCGCAATTATTTTCTACACCAATACACACGCAAAAACACACACACAATAAAAGACGTTGGTATAAAAAAGAATAATTACGCACACACAAATATAAACATTCCTACATATATTTACTATGTACATACAGACAATACACACATACATACTAAAATTAAATTCCACATTTTCATTTCTTTCTATCTACTACGTAATTTACATTTTTTTAGTTTGAGGAATTTTTTGTACGTTTTTATTCCGACATTTAAGAAATTCTCTCAAATTTTTGTTAAAGGCATTTTAGGCACATAATGGCGCTTCTTTTCATTGTATTATTGTTGTTTTTTTATTTTTGTTATTTTGTTTGTTTGTTTGCTGATAGAAATGGCTCTGAAAGAACAATAAGAAGAACAACTACAACATAAAATACAAGGACAAAATAACAGTTAATTTACATAAATAGAAATTTCATGTTCTAATACTCGAAAGAAAGAGAGAAAGAGAGAGAGGGGAAAGGAGAAAGAAGGAGAGACAACAACAACAACACGTTCGCATAATTTACATAATGTCGTGTGTTTTTGTTACTTTGTTGTTGTTATTGCCGTTACTGCTACTGCTACTTTTCGTTGGCATCACGTTTCATAAACGCTGTTATTGTTGTTGTATGAAAGAAACCTCAGAATACCTGACATTTTTTTTTTATGATGAACAACAATTATATGGCAGGTGGTTGGCTGAGTGGGAGAGGGGTGCAGTATATTAGTGTATGTATTTGGAATTACATGCATATGTGTTTGTTTCACCAGCCTAAGGGAATGTCATGCCGTCGCCATGTCTGTGATGGAATTCTATTTATTAAATTTTGTTTTGTTGTTGCCAAAATAGAAACAGAAAAATAATACTCTCGTTTGAGTAATTGTTTAAATATATAATATTTAGCAATACAAAATGGTTAGTTATGCCATATATGGAGTTAAAGAACTCGCAGAGAGAGAGAAGTCAATAAATATATAAAGGAATTCATTGGGAAAAATAGTATGAAAAAGAGGGGATCCTATATTTCTTAGAAAATTATAATTTTTAAATGCCAAATTTTATTTGAATAACGAAAGGCCTGCGCAATTTTGGGTTCTGCTTCCCAAAAAAAAAACAAAGTAGACTTTCCAATGGAGTTTTCGATACTGAACCGGAGTCTCAAAGCTAAATTTTGAAATATTCAAAGTGCGAAATTATCGAGTTTTGCCATTTCTCAATAATTCATACTATTCTCACTAAAGTTGTGCAAATAATGAAAAAGCGAATGTGCATACAAATGCGAATAATTTTATTTTGTCTTAAAAATCAAAGCATGAAACTCTTATAACTTTTAAAAAATGTCTTCAAAAGTCTTCCTAATGTTTGCGAATGAATTTTCCATGCTGCATATGAATCAGGGGTAAAAACTTCCCACTACGTCACGTTGGGGCTGAAACCCCTAAAATAGCGTTTTTGACCATTTTTGAATAATTGTAGAGCTGGACCCTGACGTGCTACAAACGTTAAAATTTAGAAATTAAAGGCTGAATCATGTCCTTTCAAATGAGTCAAATTATTCGCGTGCGCCCTTAAAGCAGGGGATATGTTTATGTCTAGGGGTGCAGAAATAAAATGTAAACATGGCGGGCGAGTTTAGGGTGATAATAGAAAAACTCCAAAAATACTAGATAATAAAATATTGCTTTTTATTACCTTTCAAAGAAGTCGAATCTTATAAGGATGATTTTTTCCAACATTTTATTAACTTAACTTAACTTAATTTTTCATACTGTTTCAGGACGAAACTTTAAAGCAAACAGCTACTGACCTAGAAAAACTATGAATGCTGGATTTCTCAGCATCACCTTCTCTTTATGAATCCGAAGTAAAAGAAAACTAATAGGATTTGATCGCATAGTGTAACTAAGATTTCAAATTTATTTTTTTATATTTCACTTTTTAGAAAGAAACCGATGGAAATAAAAAATATTTAAAATCGTAAAAGATCTTATTTTGACTTTCCACTGGCTATTAATGTCCAAAATTAGAAGAAAGTTTCCACATTTCGGGAGGGAGGGGGGTAAGAACCTCCAAAAAACCTCCTCCTTAATACGGCTTTGACTGCAAGAATTTTTAAAAATAAGAGTCTTCAAAGATTTTTAAAAATAGGTCTTTGGAAGGATTCCTAAATTTTACCTTTTTTATAAACTTTTATAAAAAAGACTCTTAAATTTTATTTTTAAGTCTACTCTTAACTTTTTAATAATTAAAAGTTAAAAGCAATTTCAAACTTTTACTTTTCAATTTGAAAGCTTACAGTCTGACTCAATCTAAAGAAAATAAGAGTTATTTCTCTGGCAAAAAACTAAAATGAGTCCCTTCTGCACTCGTCACATAATGTGATAACATATTTAACGTGCTGTTGCCTACTTCATTATAAAAGTTTTGTTTTTATATTCCAAAAGTACACAGTCAGCGTGTTTTTTCTTTCAATTTTTCATGTACAGTTTTATTTCATTGCACTTTCTTTGCTTTTTGCACGTCTAAATCGCTTAATGTTGAAATTATTTTACAATTCTAATTAGGAAAGAATAAACTATAAACTAAAATAAACGATACAATAAAAAATATATATTAAATAAAAATAATATTGGTATATTCCACTAATTCCATTGATATATAAGTATATTCTGCAACCATTTTTGATATATAAATTATGTGTTGCATACTTTTGGGATTGTTATGTCTTATGTTTTTAATATTAACCCTTCCCTGCTCAATAAAGCAAACTTTGTTTAAAAAAATATTAAGAAATAGCATTCTTCATTCTGATTAACTTTTGTTCTATGACTTTTTCAATATCTTAATTACAAGTGAAATTTGAAATTACATAGTGGGCCATATATGGTTCGTTGATCAGTAGCAAGTAAAATAGAAATGCATAACTTTTTTTTTATTCACTTTACTGAGAAAAATAACCAAAAATTAAAATTTATACTAATTATTCAGTGTGAAATTCGTAGAAACAATATCTTTCGGCTATATAGAAAATCAATTTTATTTCAAAATATATTTTTTCATATAAAAATGGCAATAACTTTTGAGTGTTGGAGTTTTCTAATACGATTATATATGCGCATCAATACATGAAAGCTGCAATCTACGAAACCCATATTGTGGTTTGGATGTTGGATGTAAGATAGTGCCACTATTACCGTCCAAAGTGGTGGGTCCATATATGGCAGCATGGGCAGGGAAGAGTTAAAGATTCACAGTTCTCAATCTGTTTATATTAATAATAAGACAGCATACTTTTCGGGTTCAATTCACCACCTTTCACCTGGTGTTACGAAAATTTAAATAACCCCACTATATTTACATACAAAACAATAAAAGTGCGGTACACTTCCAGAGTCCTATTTTTAATATTAAAAATTCACCTTTAATCAATTTATTCTAATAACAAGACAGCATACTTTTGACGTTCGATTCACTATTCTCCATCTTGCTTTACGAAAGTTTAACATAACCGACAATATATTTACAGACATAATAATAAATTTGCAATATACTTTTAGGGTCTTATTTTTAATATTAAAAATTCACCTATCA
Source organism: Toxonevra muliebris (assembly GCA_963691655.1). Taxonomy (NCBI): domain Eukaryota; kingdom Metazoa; phylum Arthropoda; class Insecta; order Diptera; family Pallopteridae; genus Toxonevra; species Toxonevra muliebris. The sequence goes on along the minus strand of OY829326.1, from coordinate 116,003,026 downwards.
TTATGAATTTATTTTAATAACAAGACAGTATGCTTCGGGGTGCGATTCACCACCCTTCACCTGGCGGTACGAAAGCTTAATATAACCGCCACTACATTTACTTATTTAATTAGACACACTCTTATAAACTCACACATACTATGAAACCTGATACAACATCGACCTGACATTTGATTTTAATTTCTATCAATTCACTCCACCATAAATTTTCCTTCAGTCCCAGGTAAAAATGTTATCACATGAAAAAATATTTTAATTTATAAAAGAAAAAGTCGCACATATGTACATAAAATTTTGGTACTCAAAATTAACTAATTGGAGATTATACTTTAGAAAAAGTAATTTTGCCACTCAGTGATACTAACTTTCATTTTTTTTTTTTTTCTTTTTTGAACATAAAGAAATTTAATCACATAAATTATTCCCATAAAATTGGCGAATATCGAAAATTATGCAAATTATTCGCAAGTGCGAATGCGAATTATTCACACAATCCTAATTTCTACTATAAATAAAATCATTTAGTTTTCAAATCATTTATCATTGAAATCGTTGAAAGTTTATAGAAAAATTATATGGTCAGGTTCAGTTTGATGATAAAAACTAAAAAAAGGCAAGCAACTTTCCCTCAGACATCGAAATTGTGAGACTTAAAATAATATACCATACTTACTCCCCGATTTTAATCAATTCACCACCTTTGGCAATCAATTTGGCAGTGGTATCTTTGAAAAAATTATCAAATAATTGTTAACAAATTTTCATTTGGTGTTGTCTGTAATTAATACCGAATAAATCTTTGCGTATTGTTTCTATACCTTCTATAGTGTTACCGAACTTCCTACAAAGCATCCGATTTGAAATTCTAATTTCATTGACCACATCTATTTTCAATTTCAAGAGTCGATCCAATTTACTTGGACGACCCAGTTTTTTTTTTTTTTTAATTAACACTTGGTTGATCACCTCCATAATAATGAAAAATCGAATACATAAAGTGTGGAACAAGCAGCATTTCCTTTAAAAAGGTTCCTTTATAAGGGATTATTATAGATGATCGTATATGCAGGTAGGTAGTTACCTCTCAAACAAAAATAGTAGCAACACAACTTCAGAGGTTTCAAATTTCTTTATTAGGCCACGATGCTCTCATATCTTTGATTGAATATGCATACTTACTTACTAGGTATTATCTAGTCATACTCGTGAAATCAATAACATGAGGAAATATTAATTACGCTTTGCAAATTATTCTTACATTATGCAGTAAATACATAATGAGCTGCCACATTCTTTACCAGCTGAAAATTCATTACGAAATTCATTAATAAGTTAATATGAAATTTTACACACAATCAGTAGTGATGCATAAGTTATGTATATATTATGCAATGATAGTTAAATTAAGATAGAAGCTAAAAACACACACATACACTCGCATAAATATGTGAGACTTACGGGTCTGACTGACTGTCTATTTGTATGTCTGTCAGCACGTGCTGTACCTATTTGTAAGTTAGTTGTGAGTAATCTCACGCTACGCTTGCTTGTACATACAATGTTGTAACTAAGTATAAATAAATGTAGGAACACAAATGTTTACATTTCTTTAACATTTCACTTTGTTTGCTCGTATTTGCACTTGTGTATTCATATGCATGCATATATGCATGAATATTGTTAAATTTAGGGCTTTTGTGTAAAATTTAGGGCACAGGTGTAATTAAAATAACAACAGCAATAACAACAACAACACACACACACACAAAACGACAACGAACATTCACACTCATCACATTACGCCAAAAACAACAACAGCAAAAAAAAAAAACACACACACAAAACCTTGCAGCCAAAATAGAAGATTATGTTTGTTTGTGTGTGTATATGTGTGTGTGCACATATAAAAACTAAACCCAAAAAGTCATGTTCGAGCTAAAAAGTATGAGTGTATGCTGTGATCTGAAAGAGTGATGAGAGAGGGAGAGAGGAAGAGAAAGGCATTTCACTGATAAGCCTAGAAGCGACGCAACCCTTCAAGTTGAGTGCGTTGTCGTTGTTGTCGTCATCATCAATGTGTGTGATGACAGAAACAATGAAATCCTTTTTTCTCTTGTTAGCAAGGTCGCTTCGAAAAAAGCACACACACACACACACACATGCATACAACGTTAAATGCTTATAGGCATTTATCCATGTGTGTGTAGATGCACAAGCAAAAAAACTTGATAGCATCCTCATCATTATTTTGTTGTTGGGAATTTAACAGTGTATACTATGTACGTATCCATATAAATGTAGATGTGTGTGTATATGTGAGCTTTTAAGATTATTTATATTGTTTTTGTTACTGCCTCTATATGTTTATAAAAATTATACTTTAAATTTCTTTATAAAAAAAAAAAAAACTTTTGCTGCAATTTTGTTGAGAATTTATTTAATGCGGAGTGGATTTTTTTATAGGATGTGTAAGGTGTTTTACAGGGTCTCAAAAACTCATTCATAAGCGGTTTCAAAAATATTTCAGTACTAAGAATAAGCTGTCGTTATCTGAACCGTTTTGAAAAATACTCTAAAAATTTTTCATTACTTTTAGCCGAATAAAATTAAAAAAACTATTAGGTTCCCATCAATTCAAGAAAAGGGCATGCATTAACGGCAGAGATCATTTGGTTTTGTTTGTATTCCTCTTATGGTTTCAGAAATATTTAAGTAATTTAGTAATGGTAAACCATTCACAAATGATTAAAAGAAAACATAACCCCTACCCCTCAATAATTCGGTAATAAATTCTGCTCATTCGTGATAAGTTCTACAAAAATATTTCAAATATTTTGTTACCATTTAATTTTTGTATATTTATCAGAGATCAGGATGAAAGCATTGTGAGCCGAATATCAGGTATGCAGTGTGTTCATAAATAATATGAAGTATAAATCTTTCTTGTTTTAAAACGAATAATGAGGTTCGAAAACATTATAATCAATATCAATAATCATATTCACAGTATTCGCGAATATTCGAAAGTATTCGCAATTGCTCGTTCTATTTGGAAAATTAGCTGTATCCGGAATTTGCGGAATACAGATAGAAATGAGAACATAAGCTCATTGTTGAATGCAAATATACTATATAATATTATATATGTATTATATATGGGTGTATATCTTGAAAATGAGGGATTTAAAATTGATGGCGTAACTTGTACTGAATCACATCTGGCAATACTGTAACTACTTTCGTGTGTTAGCTACAAATATAGCTTGTTTTGATTATGTATCAATTTGCCAAAATATAAACAACATAACCTTTTCTTATTGCGCTGCAAACTTTTCAGCATACGTGCCAAATAAACAGCATTAGCGGGAAGTTTCACTTTCCTTCTTTAGTTCGAAAAAGGTGCTGAAAGTTATCGATTGCTGTAGGAAGTTTACGGTATACCATATACTCAATCGAATAAAACTTGTGAAGATTTTGACACGAAACGAAAGGAACGCATTGGACAAGTGATAAAGTTCGAAAATGGAGAATTGGAGATGTTACTCGATGAAGACTCGCACCAAATGCAAGATAAACTTGTAATAGCATTGGGAGTTACTCAAAAAGCAGAGTTAGTAAGCAGCAAGCGCCTGAAAATCATTCAAAAAGAAGGAAACTGGGTGCCATACGAGAGACGTTAAAAGGAGATTTTGCATGTCTGAGATGCGGCTTCAGTGCTATAAAAATAAATCGTTGTTGCATCGAATTATTACTAGCTACGAAAAATAAAGTTATTACGACAACCCGAAGCGCAAGAAGTCATATGAGAAGCTCGACCAACTGGGAATATCAACGCCGAATGTTTTGTATTTGGTGGGATCAGAAGGGTGTTATCTATTACGATCTGCTAAAAACCTGGTGAAACTATTACGGCATAGTATCGAAAGCAATTAAATCGTTTGAAGTGAGCAGCGACCGAGAAACGACCAGACCATGCGACTGGGACCGTAATTTTACACTATGGCAACGCGCGGCTTCGGTTAAAACTATTCGGATAATAGTGGATGGGAAGTTTTGCCACACCATTGCAGAATACCCTTAGATTGATTCGTTCATAGCGTCAAAGATGGACGGTTTTTTTTTTTGGCAAGGAATCTATAAATTGCCTGAAAGATGGCAAAATATCATAGCTTCCGATGGATACAATTTTGAATAATTTACTCATTCAATTTGTTATTGAAATAAAGCTAAATTTTTGTAAAAAAAATTCCGTATTTTCAAGTTATACATCCGATAGTAGCCAACAACAATTTGCGGAATACCATATAGAGAGAAACAGAACAGGAGCTCGTTGTTGAACGAATGCGTATATATGTGCATATGTATGTGCATTATATGGAATTCGTGTTGAGCTACAGGCCACAGCCTTTTCGTTTCTCGTCAGAGTCCATTTTTTAGAAACTTATAAATGCATCGGCTGCTTTGTATGAGGTGGCACATTTTATACAATATTGGTAGAAAAAGACTCTCAATTGTTTACTGAATCGATATCATCTATTAACAAGAGCGAAACTCCGTTTAATCTACAGCCTGGCATTATTTCTGCTAGATTAATAGTGATGCCAAAGTAAAAAAGATTCCTTTAACTCTTCTGTACCAGTGCCATTTTGACTCTCCCTCTAAAACATATACATGCATGTATACACTGGTAGATCCAGGGTGAAGGTTTTAACACAAAAACTAATGTTTCTCAGGACATGAATTGCGATTCCTAAAACAAGAAAAACAATTAGTTTTAATGCTTCCACATATATTATTGGGACAATGGGGGAAGACATAGAATTAAGCCCCCCTCCCCGCACCCTTGGATCCGTTAGTGTACATATGCATACATACTTAAGATTCCATGATTTATACAAATTTAAATGAAAAAATGTCCTTGTTTGCAATCTAACAAGCTTTTTCAATTCAATAATAACAAATAAAGAAAGCTGATTAGAATTTAATGCTTTAGAGATAAAAGTCATGTGAATATTAATTAAAAAAAAAAAGGATCGAAACGACGAAAGTTCTAAGCGTCAGAGAAATGTGTAAAATATCCTCATACATGTGTGTGAACTCATTAGAAATCAATAAACAAGCAAAAAATTAACAAAAAAAAAAGAAACAAAATAACTATAATTTATATCAATTACTATGCAGTTTTTATTTTACAATTCATTCGGCAAAATTGTTTTTGGGAGCAAATGTCAAACTGCAAATCAAATTGTTACTCCTCTTCCTCTTGCTCTACTCTATTGTGCCGCGCCCACATTCTACATATGTACATCTATGTATCAGTGAAATTTTTTTACAATTGTCAATAAACCACAAACTCGAATGTGTGCGAAGTTTAAACTACTTTAGACATTTCGAGCACAGCGATTAATATTATTGGTTGTAGCTTTGCTATTGTTGTTGGTGTGTTTTGTTGTCGCAGTAAAACGATTCAAATAAAGTTTTTTGTTTCTATTATAGTTTTTGTTGTTGCTGTTACTACTGGAATTAAATTACCCTAATTTTGTAAAGTGCTTGCAGTACAAACACACACACACACACACACGCGCACAAAGTACTGTCAGTGTACGATTATTTTATCCTTGGAAGTTTTTTTGACGCCATTAAAAAACAAAAAAAAAAAATTGTACAATAAAGAGAGATACATAGTATTGTTATTTATATTTATTTATATATGTATATGTATGTAACAGTGAGAAAAAAAATTGCTGTAAAAGTAAAACCGAGAGGAAAAGCATTTATTATAAGAAAAAACAATTTCGAAATATTCTATCCAGGGATGCCAACTCATTTTTTCTTTGTCCCCGGTAACCCTCGAGAAATTCCCCGATTTTCGACCGAATTCCTCGCATTGGTATAATTTCATATTATAACAGCGCTACACGCACTTTCCACATAAATATTTTACAAAAACGAAATTGACCTCAGTGAGTGTTATTTTAAGGCGACCCCAAACTTTCTCGGTCCAAAACTTTACAAATTTTTATGTGACTGGGAGATTAATAGAAACGTGCTTTCTGGGCTTCAGCCCACTTTGGACATCAAAGTTCTCAAAGGAGAAAACATGCGATTTCTTTTAACTCAAATAAAAAATGGTAAAAACTTTGTTTTGAGAAAAATGGGTTCAAAGTTTTGACTATCGGTTTTTAACATATAAAATATACTTTATCTTCTTTATGATGGCTGACCGTAATTTGTAAGTTTACAGATTAGTCAGCAATCATTAAGAGTTTATCAGAAGGTGCTGGACGAAGGCATAGCTAAGCCTTTCTGAACGGGCAAAAGGGAAGTCGAAGAGCCGCGCGACTGTTTTGAACTGACTGACACTCGCCGCTAAAATCGTCTGTATCTACTAAAGCACTCTGCGTTTTCTGAAATTTTTACAAAATACTTTCGAAATATAATACTTTCAAATAGCTAATTCAAATTTCTCCAAACCAATAAGTTTCAGGGCCTGCTTAAGAAAACATGAAGATTTTAAAACCGAAAATATGAAATATTTCATACGTTTTACATTACATAAAATTTGACAAAAAATGTTCTACTGACTTTAATTACTAAAAGCTGAACGACTTCAAATTCCCCGCAAAAAAAAACTCATTCCCCGATTCCCCGCGCCAAGTAAAATTCCCCGCAAATCCGAGAATTCCCCGCAAGTTGGCATCGCTGATTCTATCACATGGTTGTGGAAGCGAATGAGAGCTAAGAAGCGAATAAGAAAAAATGAAATTAGGTGAACAGAGCTTGACATTTGCTCTAGATATAAATTCTGTTGGCCTACTGTGCTTAAATCAAATCCATGCTTACAAAGACAGAACACTGTTCAGTTCCTCTCTCCACTCTTTCTCAGAGAGTAAAGTTTCTATAAAAGTCTTGTCAACAGCGTAGCCATTTTGAAGTACTCTCCAAATACTTGACAAAGACTTTTCCTCTAAGTGTATTATTTTTTCTTTTTATTAAAAAATTTGGTGAATGAAATCCGGACAAACACAAAATGAGTTTAAAAATATAGCATACAATTTTATTAAAAAACATGGATATTTATTTAATATTCTGTTAAGGTTTGATTTTCGGACTTTTTTGGCACTTTCTTCGTCGACTTATGAATTTCAGTCTTATCCATGGCTTTCAACCGTTTTTTAATTTTTCAGTACAACAATCTACATTTTTTGATCAATATTCTTAGGTTTAGACCCACCTCTGCAGGTTAGTCAAAAAAAAAATATATGGATTTGACTCATTTTTGGGGTATTTAACGAGTTAAGCCGTTCGGCACATATTCAATTCCAAAGCTTTGGGATTAGTGTTAGCGTAGTGTAAAGGGGCCAGGTTTGGCCAAAACATTATTTTGTCCTACTGGTGGTGTTAATAAAAAAAACTCTCCAAGCAGGCAGCTTTTCCTGAAATTCTGCCAATTCACCTACAAACCCTTTTTTAAAAAATACGGGATCACTGATTTCACACTCGTTAATGGTCAACCACAACAAAAATTTTTTTGGGAGCTTGGTCTTATTTATAAATTTGTTCTTGTCTAGTCCTTTCACATTGGGATACTCGAAGTAATATTTCTGCCTTCAATGGCAAAATATGAATCGTCATCTATCTTTTAAATATATAAAGAATTAGGTGCAGAATAAATGTTGGAACCAACCTAATTTTGATGATTTTTAATTATTTTTCTGTAGCAACAATCAATATTTTGAAACAATTTTGTTTTACTTTTTGTTAAATTTCAATTATTCCAAATACTTTTTATTTGTATTCATAGAAATTTTCTTATTCTTTTTAAAACTGTCTATAAGACTTTGTTTTCGACCCACTACTTCTGCTTTCAGAATAGTGCGGTTCTTGGAGTCATTAAACGCACATTTTCCCCCAGAACTTCTTTTACTTTCTATCAATTTTTTATTCTCTAGCAGTTTAATTGTAATATATAAGGGAGTTTTGCCAGACACGGGCCACCTCTTCATTCTCCAAATTTTTCTACTAGCAATATCTATTTGTTGTTGTACAAATATTCATCTTGTCGACCACAAACTTTTTTTTTACATTTTATGACAGCCGCAGTTGAAAACTCAGAGTGCAAACATGTTTATCTAAATCAAGTATGCGATTTTTCTCCGAAAACTTTTTTCGAATGTTTTTAAAAGTGAATAACTCAAAAAATAATCATGGCACGAGAGAGTGTTTACGATAAGTGGGCGTTGACTTCTTTCCAAAGTTTGACTTCGGTTATATCGGACAATTCTAACATCGCCGAAAAATCACGCTGAAATGCGAGAAAAAATAACAAAGTGAACGGCTTAATCTTGCTTGCAATCGCCGCTAAAAAAAAAAACAAAAAAAAAAACACACAAAATCATCATTGGCTGAGGAAGACGAAAAATTTTGTAGCGTGTGCCTTGAATCGATTCCTCGTCGCACAGTGTAACGATTCCATATAAACCACGGTCAAAAATAAAATTTAATAGTCGTATTATTCTAGTTAAAGCAAAGTTGGTTGTCAAAAATGGTACTAATTGGACTACTACCACGCCCACCTTCCATATAAATGAAACACTTAAATTGCAATATGGCAGAATTCGGCGTGTGGATCTATAAATATTGATGAAAAAGAAACTGGCGGGATGCCACGCCTACTTAATAAAATTGCTAAAATGTCAGAAATAGGAGCTCCATAGGAATGGAACTATAACATGTTAATTTATAAATCAGTTTTCCTACCCCATATATAATATATATAATAAAGCTACTACACATTAATAAGACGAAGAAAAACGACTGAACATGCTACCAGGAATTCATCACTTGCATCTTCGGCTGTAAATTTCTGCTTATGAGCTTATGTGCCCTGAGCTTCCATCAAAGCCCCACTTGCAATCCATTACAATGCCCTACCAATTTTAACTTTTCCTGTGAGAAAAGGAAGGTTCCTAAGGTTTCTGAATGAAATTTTCGTGCAATGTACCAAAATACTAAACTTAAACTGGCTATAGTAAAACACTCGAAATGAAAACTGGACTCAAGCCAGGCGGACTGTTTTTTGTAAACAAGTATTTTTTCTGTAATTACCTACCCACTCCCTACTTAGTCTTAGGTCAAGTTTAAGTTTAGGCTTAATTTTTTTCTTAAGTTTTTAGACTCTAGTGGAATATTTACCACTCCCTGTATAATTTCAAAGCATTTACTTTTTCAGACCGATTTAATTGCTTGATTGCAGCCATACCTTAAAGAGTTCCTTAATTTTAAAAATCGCAACTCTTTCTTGAATTAGTGAAAGCATACTTGCTGACATTATTATATATCAAAATTGGAAATATATTTTGATATATATTTGTTAATAAGTGAAACATGGCAGTTAAATTAATAAAAAAAAATACGACCTTTTTCATGCAAAACAAAATGCTTTTACATATGTAAGTTCAGGTTTTGGGGTTGACATGTGCTTGGACCAATAGGTTTATGGGGAAGAAAATTTAGTTTGCTTTTATTTGAAATATTATCTCTTAAATATCATTAAAATTTTTAAATATTTCCAATATGACTTTTTACTTATTTTTGGCCGCCTCGTTACACTGTGCGTCGCCTGGACACTGTGCATGCAACAAAAGTGAAAGGCACCAGCTCATTTAAAATGCACCAATATAACGCGAAGCTATTTTATTTGTTGAAATTGTGATTCGGATTAATAATCAGTCAATTTTCATTTTGCTTTTCAATTCAATTTTCATTTTATTTTCTTTCCATTTCAATTACATGAAATATCTTTTGAGAAACCATGCAAACGGATTCTTACTTCAATTTCAGGCTTCTTTCGTACATTCTTAACTTTATTTCTGTCATTTTCCATTATTTGCAGGTAATTTTCAATCATTTTTCATCATTTTTCATAATTTTTCATCGATTTTTGACGGTGGCCCGAGTCTAGCTAAACTACTGACAACAATTTTTCTAACGATATATAATAGAATCGACCTAGAACAAAAGTTATAGCCAAAAAAACAAAACAAGGTCCGAGTCTGGCAACTCTCCCCTATATAAATGTTTTTTTTTTTAAACTCTTTTCTTTAAAATGGTAAAAAACTTAATTTTTTCTTTTGTTTCGACTTTCTGTGTAAAATTTACAACGCAAATTAATTCCGACGTTGTGATTCGTTTAGTTACTTTTTCGAAATTATTTATTTTACTGCAAACATAAAAGTATTTTGTAAATAACTACGAGCACAAATGCTGATTTCTTTCACCAAACGTTACTTACATGCATATAAATATATGTAACTTTTTAAAGTTGATTATAGCAAATTTAAAACACTAAAACTTACTTATTTTTAAACACACAAATCTCTATTAAGCTATCCATATAAATTTCAACCACTTTAATTTCTAATAATAACAGAATGTAATATCCTTGTGTGGAAAATGCAAACTGCAAACAAACCACAAAAATCTAAAAACTTCCAAAAGCCAAATACAACACAGAATATTAATATTAATATTTCGTTGTTAGCATATTTTATACTCACAAAATGTAAGCATATTTCAAGATTGTTGTTTTTGGCGTTAGTTGAAGTTATGTTGTTGTTGTGGTTGGTTTTTTTTTCTCATTTTCAAAATCGATAAAGCCAAAAACTGTTAACCTACTTTATATTCGACTTGCTTTTTTGAGTTTTTGTTTTTTTTTTTCTACTTCAAGAATACATACTCGTGCATAAATACAACAAAAAACTTCGAATAAAAAATGAAACTCATTTCTGATTGTGCATTGACAAGTGTTGTTGTTGCTACAGTGCTTTTTACGTTTTCTTTTTCTACGATTTTTACATATTCTTTGACATTTTCTGGCATTTTTATCATATGCATACAGAGATTTCTTTATGGTAATTTTATAATGTGAAAAGTCCATATACTCAATACTTGTATGGTATATCTTTATCTCTTGTTGTTGCTATACATATGGATGTATGTATGTATGTATATACATATGTATGTATGCCGAAAATTGGGTTAACATAATATGACGTTGACGTAAAAAGGATGATAATGGAAAGTGATGTTGTTTTTGTTGTACTTTTCCATTGTAATTTATAGCTAACAAAAATAATTTTCTCACCCACACACACACACACACACACACACATTCAATTAGTATAATTAAATACGATTTTAATAGAATTTTTCGCATTAAAATTAAATGAGCACAATAGAGAAAGAGATTTACTCTACTCCCTGCTTTATTGAAAATGCACATTTAATGATTTGTTGTTGCTACTGGCGTTGTTGCTATTATTGCGATTACATTTATGTACTATATACTTTCTCTCTCATTAACTCACTCACTCTCTCGCTCTCTGTATTTCTTATGCTCGTACTCTTATTTTGTTGGTGTTTCTGACTGCTGCACATAGACAAAAATTCGTCAATAATGCATAATACTTTAACCCTCAAATGAGAGCAAGGACTCATTTACGCAAACATACATACATACATATATATATGCTGCTGCTGCTGCTGCTCACAATGCCAACTCCCCCAACTACTACTAATACTACCTAAAACTACTATATATATGTATATGTACATAAAACTTTTGTATACAGACTACGACTTGGTACATAAATATATTTATGTAGTATGCAAGTATGTATGTATGTATGTATTCTGGTGTTGGTATTTCAAGCAGCGACCCACTCACCTACCACAACCATAAAACGTTAACGTCAAAGGATAACGTACGCTTCACATCATTCTTCGTCGTGCTTCGGGTTTGTGCTATTTTTATAAACGACACAGATTACGACGACAAGAACGAATGCATCATTCACTCACAAAACACATACACACACACACAAACGCCCAAAATCGTTGGAAGAAAGGGGAACAAAAAGGCATGAAAATATTCTGAAACGAAATAGAAAAGCTCTAATTGGAAAATCAGAAAGCTTCACGCTTAAACACTCTCTTTTTCTCTATGTGTATATATGTGTGTGTGTGTGTGTGTGTACCTCAACTATTATAGGATAAAAATAAATATAAATGAAAAATGTCGAGCAAGCACACAGTCACGCATACCCACAGCGAGCGAACATGTTAGCGAGCGTAAACTTAAGTAGGTGCATGCAAAACTTTTTTTTTTTTTTTTGTGAGAGAGCGAGAGCGCACGCTTTAGCCGATTTTGCTTTTGGTTTTTGTGTGTTTTGGTGACTGGCTGTAGGCTGCTGCTGCTCTAGAAATAAAAAGGTTTATATATTTTATATGTTTCAGTTACTTCGACACCTTCAAGAGCTACGGACGTGTAAGCGAAAAGGGTTTAACAACAAAACGAGAGTGAATAATAAAAAACACGTTGTTCGACACTTATACTAAGTAAAGACAAAAAAAAAAAAAACAAAGCTATACATTAGATATATAAATACATACCTACCAGAAAAATAAAAGAAAAAAAAATTTTAAACGTACGACAAGTATACGACGTGTGTGCTCGCGCCTTCGTTGTTAACATCTCGTCTCCTTCATTTACCTACAAGTGGAACGCCACATTTAACGTTGTCGCAGTCGTTGCAATAATTTTTTTTTTCAAATATTTACATACATTTAACAAATTTGTTATTTGCTTATTTTTTTTTTATTTCGTTTTTTTAACTGCTATTGTTGTTGTTGGTATATTAATGCGCGCATGCACGCAACAATAATACAACAATAATATAAATATAAAGCTTAAAAAGCTAGTAAAAACTAATATTATCACTCGTGCTGCTGGTGTGTTGCTTGCTGCTGATATTTTATGTCAGTTTTGGCGTATGTATAATTGTTTTCCTTTTCTTTTTTTTGTTTTGCTTTACATATTTATTTGATCTTTAACTAAATGACACTAATGAGTTTGAGTACAAAAAAAAAAAAAAATACTCTATCTCAATATATATTTATATATATATGTATGTATGTACATTCGCACACACGGCCCCAAATAAACAAACAACAATTAAAATTGCCATATAATAATTTCACAGCGGTGAGAGGAGCAGAAATTTCATTCGTTTTTGTTGTTGTTTCGTCTTTGTTGAGACATTTTGTCTCTGAAATATATATTGTTTTTTTTTTTTTGTTTGTTGCTGCTCTTTGTACCTACGATATTTGCATTTTAGGCCCGTTCTACTACCGCCCCCTCGTTTAGTTTGCTACGAGCTGTGTGAATTCATGGTTTTTCTTTTTTTCTACTTGTGCTCTTATACAAACTCTCTATTTACCTCCCACTCTCTCTCTCTCTCTCTCTCTTTTCTCGATTACTCTCACTCTCAATGTGTGCCACTGTGTCGTATTCGTAATCGTTTTCATAGTCATCATCGTCGTCGTAATAGTAGTATTCTGCTGATACTGTTATTGTCATCATCGTTGCCGTTGTCGTCGTCGTCGTAGTTGTAGCTGCTACTGATATTTCTGCTACTGCTGCTGCTGCTGTTACTCTGCTGTTGCTATTTCAATTCAGTCAGTCAGTCAATTCAAGTGAAGTCTACTCAGCAGTCAGCTGTTTTAATGTTATTTTTTCATCCATTAATTTTGTATGTAGCCGTCATCGTCGTAGTTGTCGTTATCGTTGCGCCAATGAAAGGAAGCAGAAATATTTGAGAAAAAATTTCATGGTAAAAAATTTTGAAAAAATAATTCATTAATCTTAAAATGTGAAAAAAAAACCAAAGAATTTTCTAATGGATAATTAACAAAAAGGACTTTTTTTGTTTGAAAGTTAAAAAAGCTATAAGTGATTGTGATATTTAATTTAGAAAAATTCTGAAGCAGTTCATTTTATTATAAAAAAAAAAAACAATAATTAAATTATTGTGTTAAACCTGAAAATATAAACAAAATAGTTAAGCATTTTTCGAGGAAAAAGTTCTTGTTGGCATTGAGCTTTAACAAAATTTTTATATAACTTAAAAAAAAACAAGAAGAAGAAAAAAAAACATTTTGATATCGTTGTGAAAAAAACAGTGAAATATTTGCATTGTTAATTTGTGGTTTGGAAAACGTTAGAAAGAATAAATATACTATTTTTAAGTTGAATAGTATTAACTTTTCTTTTCGTTAAATATTTCAATAATTCATAAATTTTGTATTATTATTTAATTTATTTCTTTTATTTTTACTTACATACACGCAAATGCGAAAGCCAAAAATGTGTCAAAAAAATCGGCAAAAAACAATTTTAAAACAATTATTAAATAGAAATATTTTGCTTTAAAATTACATAATTAAAGAATTTAAAAAATTAAAATGTAAATTTCATGATTGACATTCAAATTATCCAATATCTATAATATTTATGAATGTTTAACATTTTAGCGGTGAAATAAATTTTCTTTTGTGTATTTTAAGTAGGCACAGTGCCACAGCAGCGCCAGCTAAATGTCACTCAGCTCAGGAAGTGACGTGAATTGTGAAAGTATTTTTTATAATTTTTTTTTTTAAACAATTCAAAAAATATTTTTGGAAAGTAAATTTTTTTTTTAATTTTTAACTGAAACTTTTTTTTAATAACCTCAGAAAGATTTTTTTATAAGCTTTGCCATACGATTCTGCTTAAAGTTTTCACAATGAATTAAATTTTGTGTTCACAAGTCATAACAACACAACTCGAGTTTTGTCGAATTCGAGTTATTATTATAATTGAAATTTTCAAATTCGATTTCATATTGTGTCAAAATTTTATGAATATCGGTTCAGTGGTTTACGAGATATTAAAGGAAAAATAGCACAACTCAAATTGATTTCTATTAGCATTTGAATCTTTGAAGTGCTCTACTGTAAAATTCAAAAAACTGACTTATGCTGTTATGTCTTGTGACCACAGAATTGTTCAAATTATTTTTTTTTGTCTACATATATTAATTTGAAATCATAAGAATTTTATAACGACAAATTTTGAAAAACTTTTTAAATATATAAGTATTTATATAAATTAATTTTACATTTATTTTTTGTTTCCACATGACCTGCGACTTTCATTTTTTCCCCTTTTTTTAATCTTAATAATAACTAATAAGTTCTATCTTTCTCAGAATTATGTTTAATTTGTTTTCAAGATAAGCTTGATTTTCTTTCTGCCTCACAAGTATTCGATTTTTGGAGGGGAAACACTTTGGTGTATTTACTTTTTATGAATGGTGTGCAATAAATTGTGTGAGGCGAACTAAATTCTAATTCAAATGAATAGTCACGTCAGTTTACGTTGTTTTTGAAACATTCTATTTCAAACTCTCTAATCTTAAAATTTTTTCTTATACGACTTTAGTCATGACAATTTTAAATCTGAAGTCACTAAACTTAATTTTCGTTTATTATTCATTTTTGTTTTTAATAATCTCAATAATTATAATTTCTTATTAAACTTCTTTAGTATGCAACTAGAATAAGTGAGGATATATGAGAATTATATCTCATTAAGTAAACAAATGATTAATTAAATATTAACCACAATATTAATTTTTGTGATTTTTATTTAACAAGAAAAAGGGACTTCACATTAAATTGTTTCATATTAATAAATGATTTGCTATGCATCTAATCTTATCAAAAGTAACAAACAAACGGACACCATTGAGCACAGCTCAGTGAAGCATCGTCCAGGTTATTAGAGTGGTGATTTCCTAATGCTCTTAGACTGGTTTTGTAGATATAACTATAAGTACATATATGTAATTTCTAGCTCTTGGCCACATATTCTGGCAGATTTGGTTTTTGCTTAGGCTTAACAGTTGTTCTCTCTACATTGATAGATGTTTGGCATACAGAATTTGGCTTGTCTATTACTAGCTGTTTCCCTTTTGTAATTTTGTGTGTTATTTTATTACCATTCCGAAGATTCAGTGTGCTGAAATCTCAGTGTAGGCAATGGAATGATCATGGTCCAATAAAGACACTAGATTAATTTATTCTTGCTAGTCATTTAGTTTGAAATTATGCCATTTATCATTTGAAATGAAAACTACACTTTCTTCAGCATTGTTATGCCTTAATTAACACAATAGCATTTATAATTTCTTAGACTTTTCATACGTAGCCTACCGTTGGGTTACTAGTACATCAAGACGAGTCTACTAAGTTTCTTCAAAAAGTCTTGTAATTCAAAGAATAGCAATCACTGGTTTTTTCAAAAACCAGTATTTAAATTGCAGAAAACTATAAATTTACCTCTGCGACATCACAAAAAATTACTTCCCAACAAAATTTGATCTTTAGAGTGCAATATCATCTGGTAAAATAAACTTTGGAGAGAACAGCATTTTTGTTGACCAATAAATTAGCGTGTGATCTTGAATGGGTTTTTTCAGTGCGTCCTGTAAAAAAGACTCAATGCATTAATGGGTTAAGATCGGATCCGAAGTTTGGTAGAAGTATTGCCAAGTATAATATGCCAACCACACACATCTTAGAAGAAAGAATTTTAAATGTCTGTAAAAATAAGAAAAATTTAAATAGGCAAAAATGTATATACAAATTCCTCAAACAAAGTTACGTAAAGAAAAAGTAGAAGAGCATAAACTGTTTGATTTTTTACAAAGAAACACATAAAGCTGATAAGCAGGGATGAGGTTATGATTAGTTCCCTTCTTGTTTCTGCTTAATCCTACACGCTGGCTAATAAAATTCTTACGCGTTCCATGCGCCGCTGATTCCAAATACATAAATTTTATTTTTTACCTTTTTTTTGCTATTTTCCAAAAATTTGTCCTTTCTAACTGGCCCTTTTCGAGTTTTTGGTACCTAAGTTTAACAGATGCTTTTTAATCTCTGACTAACTTTAATGACCGATATTTTGTGAATAAAATTTTTAGTACCAATGCAAAGTTTTAAAGTATGCCACGAAAAAAAAATATATTGTGTGGAGCCGGACGTAAATCTATGGAAGCATATTAACTCAGTTTGGTCCGGTACTAAAGGTAATGACCCAATTTCGAAAATTTACAAAACTCAATTTCCATATGTCTTCAGTAATAAATTTTAGTACTTAAAAAAATATAAAAGAAATTTATTTCTGAATTTTAGAGAATGTAGTAGAATTTGGCTTACCCCAAGAAAATGATGTGACCAGGTGTAAAAAAAGTTAAAAATAAGTTTAAATAAGTTCAAATGCAAAATAATTAATTTTACTATTGTTTGTTGATTTTCAAAACCACCTTTCAGAAGTATGTTTTCTCACCTGGCTTTCAAGGAGGTGTCCTGATTAAAAAAGCCTTTGCTCGTTACTTTTTTTAAGAAGGGGAAAAGAAGAAATGAACCAATTGACCCTCATGGTATATTTTTGCTTATATTTAAAGGATATAAAATAAGAGCAGATTTATAAGTCTATTTCATGAGCGTTCTTGCGTCTTCAATAGGCGGGAAAAATCCAGCTCATAATTCTTGACTTTTTTTTAACCTTCTAATTCATGACATCCCCTTAAGTTAGGTGAAATGCAATATATTTAAATTATCTAAATGCAATTTTGGAAAAAATTTACAAATGTATTGTTGACTAGTTTTTACATTTGCTGATCGATAAATCGTTTAGTCAGGCCAAAATGAGTTAAGACGGTAAATCTAAAAAAAAAGAAGGCGCCTATAATGACTTCTCATATTGGAGGAAAAATAAATGAATTTTACCGTGACTTAGACAAAATGATACTGACGTGGGGCATACTGTTGAAAAAGTTCCACAGTCCAAAATTCGAAAACTGCTTTAAGAAATACATAAAGATGAAAGTTTTCAATGCATCCACAGTACGACAAAGTTATGTTCAAAACTGCTTAGATAAAGTTCTTTTAAAAATCCAACCCGAAATTAGTGAAAAATCTACTTTTGTTTCTATTGATGAAACGACCGACAAAGCGGGACGTCATGTTACTAAGGTCATTGTTGGCCATTTGGTTGTAAACTAGTGTTACCAAGCCTCACGTTTTTGCCGTGTCATACCGGATTTTTCGTTATTTTTTATAAATGTGGAATTTTAGTTTTTGCTTTCACGTTTAAAAATGTTTTAAAATCCACTCATAAAACGAGTATAATTTTGTTACTTAGTTCTTACTTTTTAATACAAACCCTGAACAAATATTATAAAATAATGAAGAATTTACAGCAGGGAAAGAAAACGAAATAAAACGAACATAAAATACAACGCTCGTTGTTTTTTTTTTCGTGTAAATAAAAGGTTTTTTTAAATTTGATTTATAAACTATACACAAAAAATTGTGTCTATTCTGCTTCTGGAGGAAAAAATACAAATCTCGTTTATTTTTTGGATTATAGCAATTTGCAGTATTCTGCACAATTTAAGTAAACTATTCTAAGTGGATTTAATAAAGCTGAATCAGTGACATGCATTGTAAAAAAAATTTGTATTTGCCATTATGTTAATTCTAAGACATTTTCGCGCTTCCCATTTTTTAAATACTAAATACGGAGGTGGCAGACCGCGGGGCACAACCAAACGTAAGGATCAGGCCATCATTCGGTTTATAAAAAAAGATCCTTTTATATCTTGGAAATAAATTGCGTTTAAACATTTCATACAGGTTTATCCAACGAAAAAACATGAAAATGGCAACCCTACAGAAAACTCAATTGGTTATACTTTGGGTGTAGCAAGTTTGGAAATGATAAACGTATCTGCAAGTTTATTTGGTGACTTCCGAACTAAAATTTCCTTTAATAAATGTACTTAAAATAGGAATTTCAATATATCGATAAATGTAAAACTTCAAACATAAACGCATTTTTTTTTTTTTTTTTTTACTAATTTTTTGTCCTTCTTACTTTTTTTGCAATTTTATTTAGCTTTTTCGTAGTTTTTAGGCCCACAAAATCCGCTCCCTGCTGATAAGCGAGAATTTGCTGGAGAAATCAAAGTCGTCCTCTTCTATATCAATCAATGTAAATTTAGGGCTGTTAAAAAGAGAATAGGAAAAATACATAATTTGCTTCAGGCCCTTGAGTTATGCTTCAAAAGTATCAAGCTAGAATTAATCTCTAAAAAAAAAATTGGTCTTATTTCACTGATATGACTAACTTTAACATGCACCGAGTGGATCACAAAATCTTTTAATTCAAGACTTTAATATTTACTAAAAAAAACGGGTAGAGCTTATTCCCAAAGCCCTCTCTTCCCCAACTCCTCTTTGTAAGCGTTATAGTTGAAAACGAGTGATATACACATACAAACCCAGGACGGCTTTTTGATTTTGATATTTATTGCCATTCAAGATATTTACTTATTCTTAAAAAAAATATAGGAATATATACAGTGTCGAACAAAACTAAAGCACGAAATTTTTCTTATCAACATTTAGTTCAATAAAATGTAAAATTTTGCAAGTATGCACATATGTTTTTCTTTTTGTTTTATAAATTTTGTATAATTATGCACTTGTTGAAATAAAATAACATTAAAAACTGGGTAATGTTTTTCTATTTTTTTTACTAACATCGCGGAATATGCCTAAACCGGCTGCGAAAAAATTTAAGCACATAATCTTTTTCGCTTACTGTTACGATCAATTGTTAAAAATAAACAACAACAACCATCTTTAAACTAGTAACCCGTTATTTTGGAAAACAAAAAGCAGGGCTTAAAAAAAATTGGAAGTGTATATAAATTATTGGTTATCATGCACCGTCACTGCTTCCCAAAATTGCTCGAAATAAGTATTCTGCACAATTTAAGTAAACTATTCTAAGTGGATTTAATAAAGCTGAATCAGTGACATGCATTGTAAAAAATATTTGTATTTGCCATTATGTTAATTCTAAGACATTTTCGCGCTTCCCATTTTTTAAATACTAAATACGGAGGTGGCAGACCGCGGGGCACAACCAAACGTAAGGATCAGATTATCCAACGACGAGCTATGGCGGGTGGCTTAGCAACATACCAAAGCATGAAAAAGCCATTTATTTCTCGAAAGAATCGACAGGCAAGACTCGGATTTATAACCGCGAACTTTAGCTAAGCTACTGCCAAATGAAAGACCGTGCTTTTTACTAATCAATCTATATTTAAAATGAAAGGTTGCGATGGATTAAAGCTAGTGTGCAGACCAAAAGAGCAACGATGAAATCCGCGTTATTTGAAAAGCACCGTATAATACGGGGAGGCAACGTTGTGCTCTGGTGAGTTTTTTCAGCCATGGAATCTGCCCAATTCATAAAATAGAAGGTATAATGAACCGTCTGATGTGCAAAGATATTCCCCAGAATGTTATGTTACCTTATACTGAGGAAGACCTGCTGTTAATGCAAAATTCAATTCGATGACGATCCCAGCACGGTGTGTAAGAGAGTGGTTTGTTGCCAATAAGATCAGTATTTTATAGTGGTCCACCCATTCACTCAATCTCAATCCTCAAAAATGTATAGAAAATTATAGATCATAAAATTCAGCGCATAAAGGATAAAAATAAGGATTCATTTTCTACCAATCGGAGAAAATCCCAAAAATGTATAGAAAATTATAGATCGTAAAATTCAGCGCATAAAGGATAAAAACAAGGATTTAATTTTCTTCAAATCTGAGATTAATCGGAGATCGTATGGAACAACATATCTGCAGACGTTTCAAGCAATTTTATTAAGTTCATGCCGTGAAAATGTGCAATAGATCTGAAAAATAATGGATACGCTACAAAATAGCGGAGAAATCGAAATTTTCTATTAATAAATTCCGTATGTGCTTTAGTTTTGTTGCGCCAGTTTTATGCATTGTGTTACTTTTGAGTTAATATTTTTATTTTATGTGAAAAATAATATTATATTTCTTATATTTTATTATAACGAGTGCATATTCTTACTACATTCATAAAAAAATTTCAGTCCAAGCATGTTTTACAATATTACTGAACAAAATTCAAACAATGAAGAATCCGTGCTTTAGTTTTGCCCGACACTGTATATAGAAAATTATAATGTAAATTGTAGCAATAAATAGTAAAACCGAATATTCTTTCAACTATTGTTAAGTGGAAAATTTCATTCATTCAACCCAATTATTTTGTCGCGACTTCAAAGATACGCAAAATTTATTCAATATAATTAGTTTTCATACTGAAGTCGGCGAAATCCCATCAACCTAAATTTAAAACTTTATGCAATTGGAACAGAACAAAAAAAAAAAAAAAACTAATAACTTAAAATGTGTAAACACGAAAGTGATTGCAATAAAAAGAACGTGCTAACAAAATTAGCTGGTAGGTACACAATAATCAGTTCGAAGGAATTTAATATATTTTCAATATTTATTTAACAAACAATCAATCTTCTTTGAAATTACGAGACTCTACGCTGTACATGTGCTTTGGACTCGAAATGTGTAGGTATAATGTATATGTGTGTGTGTGTGTATTATGAAAGTATTATTAGTGTCTACAAATTTATCACAAATTTTGTTGTAATATTTTGCTAAAAAAAGAAGAAAATATTCAGAAAAAAGTAATAAAATAGACAAAAAAAAAACCTTCACCCTTCAGGCTGCCTGCAAAAATTATGGTGCTGTCACATATTAACAATGCTCCTAAGCATCTGAACTTGTGTTGTGCTCTTGAAAGAAAATGCTAAAAATACTAATGTGTACTCACGTGAAAAAGAAACAACCATCGCATAATTTTAAAACTCATACTCATAATTTCAGCTTTTTTTTTTTTTTGTATATACATACATACTACTTAAATATATATGTCAGCTAAAACAAGTGTATCTTTAACTTTCATGTGCTTATTTAGATATGTACAATGTGCTTTATCTTGAACTAGTAATAAAGTATACTATAGATTAAAATTATAGTTATAATAGTTATGGTGATGTACATACTTACATACAAACATAAAGTAAACGTTGACAGACAAATAGCAAAGACCGACAGACAAACAGACAGACAGGGTCGCGTTCCGTTCTTACGTCAATGAACAGCATTGAAAAAGTTCTTTTGCATAATTAGTGAGTGAGTGAGTGAGTGAGAATGAAGAATAGAGTGACGTGCAACGATTATATGAACTGAATTGACAAGTGTAAAGGAGTATTTGCGTGTGTGTGTTTGTGTGTGTGTGTCTGAGTATTTGAACACCTGCTTCAGTGCTGCATCACTTTCAAAATGTCAAAAGATACAAATGTTAATCAAATTTTTTTTTTTCATAAAAATATTTGAATGAGTATGTACACAATTGCATACATACATATATACCTATATATCTATATGTACTTAAATTTATTACGAAAATGTCAAAGTAATGTACAAAAACAAACATCATCTGTATTTGTATTTACAAAATTTACCTCTTAACTTAACTACACGCACTTCCCACTAGCAAAGAACGACGTAAAAGTGTCGCTCTTCAATTGCTCTTAGACTTGTTTTATTTGCTCCTTTCCACTCCACACCATTCCGTTCACTATTTACATATTATTCTTTCTCTCATCGTTAGACTTTATTGAAAAATCAATAATATCTGGGGCAACAGCTTTTACGTTTTCTAATATATGTGTATGGACAACAACAAACAACAACCAACAACAATCAACAACAATCACAGCGAACATATGAAAAAGGATAACAGCATTAATATAACTGTGCTTATGTTAGTACAGCATTGTATGCACTTTTGTGTGTGTGCTCTTCTCTCACTCTCTCTTTATGGATAAAGTAAATGCGCGTGCTCTCTCTCTCTCTCTCTTGCTCTCTTTTGCATTCATGCTCACTCCCCGAAAAACCATAATGGTTAGAAAGTGAAAGAAGTAATAGAACGATTGTAAAGTGAGAGTAAAACGAAAAATATATTGCGCATACGCTATGTTGTACAAATAACCAAATGTACCTACTATGCCCACTAACACACTGACCCACAACATACATTTTAATGTAAAGTGTAAAGGAATTTTTTGGTAGACTCATACTCATGCCCAACATTTAAGTATGCAGTCGCACTCAATTCAAATGAAATGGAAACAAGTAAAGGAGTTGCATTTTCATGCTGTTACTGCAATTTTTACGCTCTCCGCTCATTTCATCGTGTACTGCACATACACAAACAAATTCTACTCGCACTTTCTGTGTAACCTAATTTTCACTGTACTTTTTTTTTCTTCTTCTTTTATAGCATTTACGTGTGAAAATGTATAGTGTCGTTGGCGAAGAATGTTGAATGGTGATGATGGTAGTTTTGGTTGTTAGATGGTGGTAGTGGTGGTTTCGGTGGTGGTTGTGGCATCCATTCACTTTACTAACACAGATGATTGAATTTTGATTTTTCGTATGCTTGCTCGCTTGTTCGTTCGTTCGACTCGTTTCATTTTTTCCCATTTCGTTTCGTTTTCGATTTTCTATTTTCGTTTTTCGTTTTTCGTCCTGCTGTTATTTTAATATTTTTTTATTGCTTTCAGGCTCACAACTGTTGTTGTTATTGTTGTTTGTATTTTATTAATAAAACAGCTGACCCTCTTCTGGTATGAGTGAGTGTGTATGTGTGTTTATGTGTTTATGTTCAATAATACTCTCTATCTCTCTCTCTCAGGGGAGCTACCATTCGCACACTCTCATTTAAAATTCATTCTAATATTAGCTCTGTAATAATAATATGTAATAATCATGATAATTTTAATGATGGCGTCGTTGTTTTTATTACATTATTTTTTGAATTTATTCTTTTTTATATTTGATTTTATATTCATCCTTCTGTTTTTGCTTTAATAGGCGTATTTAGGTTGTGTGTGTGTGTATGCATCTGTATAAATTAGCAGATAGGTCAATATAAACATTTGTAAGCAAACTGAATAGAAATTCACTTCAACCGTATTTGGGTTATCAAGGATAGCCAAATGATTTTTCCTCACTTACATATAAATAAATAATAATCTTTTTTAATACATATGTGAGTTTTTATATATGCATATGGCATGAGTAGGTAACTTTTATCGATAAAATAAAAATGAGACATTTAATTATGGGAACATTAAATATATAGGTAAACATGTCTTTGGATATAAATATTACTACCTACTTATGTATACGAAAGTGTTTGTATCTTGATAGAGAAACTAGTAAAAAACTGGCAAATGCGTGTGTGTTGACTTTGATTGGGGGCATCTGTATTTGGGGGCGTTTTCTTCCTGTTTATCATAAAATTTACACATAATCCTTTCATTGCAGAGATGCTTATCTCACGATAAATAAAATTTTATTTGATTAAAATGTAGTTCTTATTTTTCACTGTGAAAAAATATCTCAGTTCATAGATAATCATCGTATTATGGCATACGAATACCTCCAAGACAGACAAAGGGGCTGGGGCAGTGATTTATGGGTAAAATCAAGGGAATCTCTATATGCGAGTAGTGGGCATCTCTAAACAATTTTTATCTTATTTGGGTGCCACTATGCCACTTAGACAAACGAAATGATGTACAAACTAGTTAAGAAAGATTTGCCTAATATCTTTATTCTATCACGACTATTCTACGGCTCAACGTGGAGTTTCATTAACTCATTTTGGTGTGGTACTAGATGCCATGATCCAGTTTTGGAAATTTTCAAAACACAATTTCGATATATTTTCAATAAGAAATTTTAGTAAGTACTTAAAAAAAATAAAAGAAATTTATTTCTGAATTTTAGAGAGTGTACTAGTTTTTGGCTTATCCTGAGAAAATAAATATTGATACGCCACATCATGAATTAAGTATTCTCTACACAGTATTTTAGAAATTATTATTAGTTAAAGAGAGCGAAATGTCGAAAATATAAATTTTTGTTAAATTTTCCATATATTTTTTTACAAAAGATTGATCAGCTGTAGCTTCTTATAATATTTAAAGAATCTGTGAAGTCATAATTTCTATGTAAAGTTTGTTATTTTATCGAAGGCAAAATATTTAATTCTACTATTTTTTGTTGATTTTCAAAACTACCTTTCAAAAAAGTATATCAGTTTACCAGGCCTTTAAGTCAGGTGAAATCTAATATTTTTAAATTATATATGTCTAAAAATGTTAAAAAGTGATTACTTTTGAAAAAGATTTATAAATGTATTTTCGATAAATCAACCAGTCAGGCCAAAATGGGTTAAACCAAAACTTTAAAATTGGTTGAGCAAACACGCATTACATCCTGGAAAGAGACCAGTCAAAACATTCGTCAAAATAGGACAAAACCTCTGCTAATTCGAAATAGAAACCCAATAGGAATTTCCATAAGGTTTCCCACAGCAACCATATGTGGCGAAGAGGAAGCAACAGCAGAGTACTATATATCCTAAGGTTTTATGAGTACCCGGTTTTGATACTTAGGGTTTACTATCCCACAACCGTCAAATAAATCCAATAGTTCTTTTAAAACGTTATTCAAATTCCACAGGAGAAATGGTGAAAAGTTTGCAACAGATTCTGGCCTCATTAATCGGATCCATAAAGCCAACCTAAAAAATAATATAATCTACTTAAATAAAACAGAAGTTAAATGCATTTAAATATTACATTCACATGGAAGGTACACCCTAGCGGTGAGTTTTGTAGAGAATATTAGGTGTACAACTTTGCTTTCGCCGTTTTTGTTTTAACGAAGCTTCACTGTCCAAAATGTACTTATAGATGTATTATTTAAAGTATGGTCTAGAGAGAACTTTCGCAATTTTCGGGTCCCATCTCGAAAAAAGAAGGCGTCTTTCAACGCGATCCATGGTTGGATCCATTTTTCGATTTCCTCGTACTAACGAAAATGCTAATCCACCAGTCCTTGTACCATCGAACAAAATAGGAAGGAACGATGTCTGAGGAGTACGGCGGGTGTACCAAGACCTTGACCACTTTTGCGAGGTGTTGTCGAGCACTATCATGACTTTGTCGTGTCTCTCTTGATACTGAGGCCGTTTATCCTTCACTGCTCGACTCAAACACATCAATTGCATTCGGTACCGATTTCTTGTGATGGTTTCACTCGGTTTCAGTAGCTCGGAATATATCACACCAAGCTGGTCCCACTAAATGCAGAGCATAACCTTGGTGCCGTACAGTGGTTGAACTTCATACAAAAAGAAAACATAAATAGAGTCGTCCTAGAGCCACAAATTTTAATACAAGAGTTACTTATGTCAATACATCGTCAGGGTTAAAAAATCAAAATAATACGCCCACTGCCACGCCCACCTCCCATACAACCAAAGTTGGATAAAAATAGAAGGAATCGTCGTAGAGTTACAAATTTTGATATAGGAATTGCTTATGTTAATACAAAGCTAAAAATTAAAAAAAAATACACCTAAGACCACGCCCACCTCCCATACAACATGATTGTAAAAAAATTAATATTTTCCTTTTTATCGCTGAGAATCACTGTATGTATTGTGAAAGTCCTTTTCCCTTCCCTCCAAATTTACCCCTCCCATCCCTCTTAAATATTCGGTTTGGCGGTCGACGTCATGCCCCACGTTCTTTTACTCAAAGCAGCCTCACCATAACTAAAGGGTGAACAAATAAAAATTTTTGAATTGTTACGGAGACATTAAAAACCAACCAACAGTCCGATTTCACTCAAATAAAGGTCAGTTTATTAAACATTTTTTGAACTATAATTCACAAAAAAATTGATTAAAATATTATTAGCGGTTGCAAAATTGTTTTACATTTTTTTTAACGTTCTTAGTTAGAGACTGGTCAGTACATTCGGTAATTCCATCAATTTCGGATTTCTACATCGTTTTTGCAAACTTTCTTTGTTTTTCTTAGGGTTTGCTTCAATATAACCTAATATCTTTCAATAGGCCAAAGTTCCGGGCTGTTGGGAGGATTTGTCTCTTTTGGGACCACCGTGAAATTATTTTCCTTATACCATATCGTTCAACCATAGTTGACCTGGAGTAATGACTTGTAGCTAGGTCTGGCCAAAACAAAACGATTCCTTTGTGCTGTCCAATAAATGGTAGAATGCGTTTTTGCAGGCATTCTTCTATATAAATTCTGGAGTTAATTGTCCCTGTCGTAATAAACGCCTTGCTCCGTAGACCGCAGGTGCAAATAGCTTGCCAAACCATGAAGCGTTTTGGAAATTTGGTATATTTGACTTCAGAGTATTTTCTGGGTGCTGCATCCCTATTCTTTTTAGTTGTGAAATATGCATTCCCAGGCAACAGTAGATCTCATCATCGAGAATCACGCAATCGCATTTAGTTAGGTAATTGTCATACAGCTTTCGGACATGCGTCTTCTCTATTTTTTGCTTTGCTTCCGACCGGTCAGGTACTTTCTGTTTGTAGGTCCTTAACTTTTGACTTCGTTTATATAGCATTACAGTTGATTGCGATGTACCAGCTGTAGCTGCAACATCTCGAGTCGACCTCTTGGGATTAGCCCGACATTTACTAACAACCTTTTTCAACTCTTCTGGGTTATTTGGACTCTTTTTTTCTGTCTGACCCTTCGGTTCCGCAGATGGAGTTTTCCGCGTTGTAGTTGTTTATGACGTTATAAACCGACTCTAAACTCGCTGTGCTTTCCCTTGCAATGCTTAGTCTAGACTTCGCCTTATCAGTCAAGTAAATATTCAGTATTAATTTGCGACGCTGTTCTTGTTGGCTCGTCATGTTGACTTAAGTAGATCCAAGATAAAAATTACTAATATAGAAATAAACTACACTATTTATAGATACCTTCACTTGAAGATAACTGGGTCCTAACTTTTGACAATTGCATATAATGGATACGAAAAGTTTTGGAATTTTTCTGGTTCATCCCTTATTTGAATTCGATGAGCCTCAGCTGCTTTCAAATGGAAGGAAAAGATCAAAACTTCCTGCAAATGACGAGAACTTGGATCAGAAATAGACATTTTGAATCGAGAATAATTTAAATATGTAAACATTTTTCACGAATCAAGCGATGTCAATACGTTAACAGATATCCAAACTCACTTTATGACAATTTTGATATACGTATTTCAACCAGCCCTCACCGATGCAGCTATTTACGGAAAACGGCGGAAGCAAAGTTGTAAGTTAGGTTAGGTTTAGAAGGATGTGCTCAGAAATACTGAGCATCCACGGAGGCCAAAAATTGGTCCATTATGATGTCCCTATGCATTTGGAATCCTCCACCTACGGACCAGATCTCAAAGGACTCTACTCATCCTGAAACCACTTAGTACTATTAATGAACCTTACAAGGCCAGTTGGTGGAATCTCCGCCAGGTCCTACAGTTCTTCAAATAGTCTGTCTCCTAGAAAACGGAGTCGACGGCCAGTTGGTGGAATCTCCGCCAGGTCCTCCAGTTCTTCAAATAGTCTGTCTCCTAGAAAACGGAGTCGACGGATTTGGGGAGATTGGGGCATTTACAGAGAAAGTGGTGGATGGTCTCATGTTCTTCTTCATCTTCACAGCTTTTGCAGTGGTTTGGTGTAAGCAAAGTTGTACACCCAATAATATTTTTCTAGTGAGATCTGTTATGCAATAATAAATCAGAAGACGCCTGTGGGATATCGTTATCTTGGTGATGAGTTCTGCTCAATCTGTTCCTCTAGCTGAAATTTTTCTATAAAGAAACTAACACTTTTGCTCTTCTGAAATCTTTGCCTTTCTCTGTGGTTTCTCTCAAAATTTTCTTTTTTCTCTATCCGGGAAAAGTAAAATGGTCCAACAGATTGAGGAAGGCATATAGCTTTCCTGCCTACCTCAAATTTCCATATAATTTAATCATTTAGATTTAAATTTTTCGTGCATATGGAAGGCGTTTTTGTTACTGCCGATTACGATTACGAACAAATAAAACGAAGTTTTAAGTATCAGAACGGCGAATTCTGTGTTAACTGTTGTACTACAGGGAAGTATTAATGAAAACCAGGTTGAAACATTAAAGTGTGAACTGAATTCACAAAGTTTGAATTGGTAATAAATCTATATAATACACCAATCAAAGTTCAAAACCCCACAATACATCCTCAAAATTTAATATAATTTCAAACAAAAATTTCCATCTAGAGCACATGCAAATTTATTGCGAAATTGATGGAAAATTCTGAAAATATTCTTACAAAATTCATTCAGCGCGCATTCAAATTATCTCAATATCTATTTAAAAATAGATTCAAATAGGTAAACAAAAATTACACCAACAGCAAATTCGCTCTCGACGCCAATCATTTGAATAAGTTGTTTTTGGGTTTTTTCCTGCTGCTTTGAAAATGCCAAATTGTCATTTTGTTCAAAAAAGCGAATCATAGCGAAAATATTTTTCTGCACTAAATACAATACATTCACAGAGAAAAACAAAAAAAAAAAAAGAAATAACCAAAATTATAAAAAGAAAAATATATATTTATAAATGATTTTCGCGCCGCATCATTTTCAAAATTTAGTTGCACTAAATTGTTGCGCGCAAAAAATTTTAAATGCCAGGGTTAACAACAACAACCCAAAACACCGATGAAAACAACATGTGCGATAATGTTATAATCATCTACAGTAGCAGCAGCAACAGCCACAGCCATACCACAGTTGGCCGCCCCACCATAGGTGTCCATATGTTGCTTTCATTAGTCAAAATGTTGAATTTCTTTTTCTATGTTTTATTTGTGTCAGTAGCGTTGGGAAATCAAAAAATAAATTACGATGGCGGCAAGAAAAAGAAAAATAAAACAAATCAAGTGAAAACAAATTTTTGGTGAAGCTTTTGAGCCCATTTCAGGGCGGCAATGCACAACACACACACATCCACACACATTCGATTGCGTTTTCATTTGCAATGATGTGAAAAATAAGAAAAAAATTTAAAAAAGAAAAAAAAACATTTTCTAAAAGATTAAATACTCAAAAAAATTTGTAGCACATATGCTCAGATTGCTGCTGTTGCTGCTGTTGAGTTATGTCTGTTGTAAAAGTCAGCAGCAACAATTCGCATGCAATTTATTGTGGTTGGTTTTACTGTTGTTGTTGCTGGCTATAAAAATTATTATGAATGTGGATGATTTTTCTATGAATTTCACGAAAGAAAATTTGCACACAAATTTATTGTGCGCTTTTCATCATTTTTAATTAAAAGTAGAATATAAATTTTATAAGGTTGTAAAATTTATGTACAAGCAAACAAACAAACAAACAAAATAAAATTGTTTTAAAAACATCATCCTTTCATATTTAATTATTATTCAGTTGAATTGGTTGTTATTATTGTTACTGTTAATAAGTTTTATATTTATTATTTTGCCATTAATCTTTTAATTTTGTTTTTGTTAAGCAAAAAGTTCAATTGTACACAGCAAAGAGTTTGATGCGCAGTAGCATTTCATTTCAAGGTTATAGTGATAAGTTTTTTTTTTGTTTGTTTTTTTTTTTTTTGGACATCATTTGCCTAAATTTTCGCTCCTCTCCTCCTCGCATTTTCCTAGCAAATTAATGTGTAAATATTGTTTTTGGAGATTTTCACTTAATTTTTTTAAAATTCTGTTGAAGTTATGAAGGGTTGATTTTGAATTAAAATTAATACTCTAAGATTTAGCTTGTTTGAATAATATCTGCTGCGAAGATTTTGTTTTTTTTTTTTTTTTTTTGTTACGAATAGAACAACAACAGTTTAGTTAATATAAAGTTGACAGACAGAACATAGTTGGGTATTTTCTCTATGAGCATGATAATCACAATTCACAGTTTTTTAATCCTCTCAAAATCTCTCATATATCAGACAAAATTTTACCACATTTTAAATTAGACGTGAACAAGGTCTGAAAGCTCTAAAACGTGAACAAAATTTCTTAGAAATTGTGTATTAGTTTTCATGATTTTAATATTTTCGAGAATCCTCTAGATATTTTTACTACAAGAACTTTAGAGAACTTTAGTATTTAAGGTGAAGATCAATCAGTGGTAAGATCCAGTGTGGTCAACTCAGCGCTTTTCCCGCTAAATTTAGTGCTTTTAGAAAATTAAAACGCGGAAAAAAAATGATTTAGCGGTCAGCGGGTTTTTTCAATTTAAAAGACACTAAATGTTCAAAAAATTCTTTACTCACATATAAAAAATGTATTAAAAAACCAAAATTCATTTTTTGAAAACTACAAAATACTTGATGACGTAAATAAACAGCACTAGTGTTTATAATGCTTTCAGACCATAATGAATTCAGACCAAAGTGTGTGTTATGGCCAGAAGAAGCTGATAGTAATGAAGAGAATATAGACTTCGACATCGATATTAAATAGTTATAAATTATTACTCTGTATATTTTTTTGTGATCGAAGTGTATAAAATATTCTTCTTCCATTATCTTGTTTTAGTTTTTCTTGTGATTGTATAATTTAGAAATGCTGTGAATTAAAAGCTTTAAAAATACATACATGTATTTAATTAATTTTCTTTTAATACAACAGGATCTCGATAATTCGTAATCGCAAGGGACCAGCAATTTTTTTTACGAATTACAGAGGTTTTCGATTTATACCTTTTACCCCCGAGTTTTTCCTCAAAATCTGGTTGAGTTTCTTCAATACTATATGCAAATATTAAAATAAACTTAAAAAAATAATATATCCAGGACTCTTAAATCCTTACAGTTATCCTTAAGTTTTCCAATGGGGGAAGGGGAGGCATAATGTTTGCTATAACCTTTGTAACCAGGAATTATAGCAAAGCCAATTTACGGTAATGTTACTGCATGTATACAATCCACTCATTGACAGCCACCATCCGTATTTTAAGAAAAACTCAATCAAAATGGAAACCGTATCTCCCATTTTTCTTAATTTTTCGAACATTATTAGAATATAAAACGGTTTTGTAGTTTAAGGCTCTTCTCGCGTACCGCATGGTTGACAAAACCACGAAAAACACAAAAAATTCCATAAAAGAAGTGAATGTAGCTATCTACAATGATTGATTTTTTTCGAATCATAGTTCCATAGAATTTTGCTTTACATTACGAATTATAAGAGGTTGTAGACCAACCAATTTCTATTTACAAGAGATTAAATCGACCTTGTTTTTTGAAAATTCGTTTTTTATTAGCGAGGGGACCAAAATGTGTTGAATTTTTGAGAATTAAAGCGATTTTTTGTTTCTAATTATTGAGATTTTCGAATTAACGGGGTACGAATTACAGTTATTCCACAGCTATTTTGTGTTCAACACTTTTATAAGGGAAAAATTTAGCGCTTTTTTAAAGAAAATACGCTTTTTTTTCTTAATTTTAGCGGATTTTTAAAAATAAAAATTGGCCACACTGGTAAGATCATAAAGTTTCCGTTATTTTTTTCAACAATCGCAAACGTGAACACCCTTGGTTTTTGTTAGTTCACGGTTTCGAGCGTTGACTGTACTTTAAATATTTTTAGTATTTTTTAAAGACATACCAAACCAAAAAAAATTAAATATTACCATATAATTCTTTTAACCCATTGATCACCGTTGACCCAAAATGCGTTTTTCTCAGTTTATTAAGAACTATTGCACGGATTTTAATAAATTTATATTCCGTGAAAATTGATTGCGATTTAGTTATTGTTGAAAAAAAGTTTGGAAGTGGTCTAAACTACAACGAAATGTCCCATTTCCATAAATTTTTGTCTACATTTTGAGAAATAAAAGTTTTGCTATGGTTGACCCGTGACCCTAAAATCTTCAATGATAACTTTTTAAGAACCTTTTTACAATGAAATTGGGGTCTCAAAGAATGCAAATCTAGAGTCGGTTTTGCTCTATCATTTCTTGTTTCTTTACGGTTGAGAATGGGTTAAGTGAAGAATTCATATTAAGTAACTTTGTCTTCACACAATTATCTAATACAAATTTACAGAAAAAATTCGTAAAACTCTCATTGAAGGCCGCTAGGTCAATAGATCCCTGAATGTTCAGACCTTCAGAGGCGCAAAAAGAAATGGAGAATGATCAGAGAATACGAATCCGGATTTGGTTTTACGCTATTTCCTCTGATTTCCTTACGGTACAAAAGGGTTGAAGATAGCCCGTCTTAATCAAAGCACCGCGATCTGGAAAGTGTACGCAAACCCTACATTAGGAAAGGTTAGATTCAGCCTTGTGGAACTTATTGGCCCCAGGTGCTTGTTCTTCAATCCAGAGACTATTTTAAATTCTCCTCCCAAGGTCATTTTGGTATTCATTAGCAAAGTTTATTTCTATAATACCAAAATATTACGGGAAATGTTCCTGAGCCACATTTCATCCAACGGTATTTTCCAATATCTTCTCACACAACTGCATTAACAATAAAATATTAATTTAAAATAAAAAAAAAGTCCATTAAATTTTCAAATGAGTAATTAAATGTTTATTATCAATAAAAGAGAAAATCGTTTACTCAACTAATGAAAAAAAAAAAACACAATGAAAAACTTTAGTAATAAAAAATAAAAATAAAAATAAAATAGTGGCATAAGTAAAGAAACATTGGGCTGTAGCAATCGAGCGAATCAACGACAACAATTGCCGTAGCAGCATCAGTAATTGTTTGTTTGATTTTATTGAAAATATCTGCCAATTTGATGGAGATTTTGTTTTCATTTAACAAACAAACAAACAAACAAACAAACAAAAAAAACACTGTAAATAGAAAATATTTGTAACAATATTTTTTTTTTTTTTTTAGTTTTGATGTAGCGTAGCGCATTTCATTTAAATGGCAACAATAATTGAAATCTGCTGCTGCTGTGCGATCAACGATGTATGCCAAAAGCCGTGAGGTTTTGTTTGCTGATGCTGCTACTGCTTCAACCCCTTCCAATCTCGTTTGATCATTTCTACGTTTTTGTTTTTATGTAATATCCCACCAAGCAGACAAACGGACTCGCAATTGAATTTACCTCAATTACTTGTATGAATACAATGCCGACGACGACGACGGATGTAATCCGTTTATTCCACTGATCGCCATTCATTGTTTGTAGGTACATTTATTGTTTGTTCAATCGTTTGAAATCAGTGATTATAATTATCAGCATACATTGTATTTTCAGTAGACCCCCATGAAGTGAAAAGGGTGAAACCAGTGACGATTCAAGTAATTTTTGGATTCATTTTTGTTTTTGTAGCGCTTTAATCGTAACTTTTAAAACTACCTAGTTACATAGATTTCTAAATTTATTCATTAAACTGATGGAATCATTCGCATATATTCTTGCAAACAGGTGCTCATTACATAATTATATTTTATGAAATTAAAAAAAAAATCTAAATGTAATTTAACATTATAAAATTCTCCATGACATTATTCTAGAAATAAAATATTTCACAAATTAGTTTAGAAGAATATAATATTGAGGAAAATATTTCAGGCAGGGCATAAAACTTTCCAACGAACAACCATCAATTTCTTTCCTTCAGCGGTGCAGAAAAACAATCATCGAATATATCGAAACCGAATATATCGGAACATAAATTGATTATTGTTTAATAGATTAAAGCTTGATATTTGATGTTTTTATGAATTTTGTATTACGTGTTTTAAGTCGGAATTCCGTAATCGAAATTTTCTGTCACGTCAAGATTTTGAGGGCCCTAAAGGTATTGTATATTCTGCTGTAACAAAAAATTAAAAAAAAAATTTATTGCATTTTTATCATAATCAGAGCACTAAAACTGAAGTTACAGTCATTTATAGCGCGTTACCTCTGAAACTTTAAAAGCGATTATCTCGGAAAGTTTTTTTTTTCTTTAAAGTGCCGCTGCGGTGACGATTTCTTGAAAACCAATTTACCAATGAATCTGAAATTTTGACGTGTTGCTTTTAATTGTAATAGTTAGCTCGTAAACGAAGGTATTTTTATTTAGACGGATATTTTTGGCCGAAAAACTAAATTTTTTGAACAACGAAAATGATTTTTTTCCGGAAAATAATCGCCATTTTATAGCAATCCCGTTTGGAATTTGAGTCCGTGGCAGCTGGAACTCCAACCTAGCACACTACCACTAGGCAATCAAAAAATTGTTTTTATGCGAAACCCTTCGCTCACAAGCAAGGTAGTATTACCTTACTAATGTAAGAAAAAATATAAACCAAGAATGGTAAAAAAAAAAAATCGATTTTTAAATTTTTGTGTTTTCTTGAAGCTTGATGTCTTAAGAATTTTGCTCTGGTGAAAATTTGCAGAAAAAATTCGAATAAATAACGGCTGCTTGTCGTC
Organism: Toxonevra muliebris; assembly: GCA_963691655.1. Classification (NCBI taxonomy): domain Eukaryota; kingdom Metazoa; phylum Arthropoda; class Insecta; order Diptera; family Pallopteridae; genus Toxonevra; species Toxonevra muliebris. The sequence goes on along the minus strand of OY829326.1, from coordinate 115,967,863 downwards.
ACCAAGCAGCCGGATCAGACAGATAAAACAAGCCATTGCTCAATTCTAAAACGCGTTTTTCTCGAAAACATGTTTTTCAAATCAGTGACCAAAATATCTCGACAACCACTGAACCCATTGGCTTGAAATTTTGTGTGGTTATTATAAATAATTGTCTAGTCTCTTTTAGTGACTCAGATTTTGTTTTACCAGCGAATTTTGGCTTAAAAATTGCTACGTTAAGTTCAAACGTCTGATATTTTGACATTTCAAACAAAAACATTTAAAATTTCTAGTTCTGAAAAAATTAGCGAGTATAGACGAGACACAAACAAATGGCGATTGTTTTACGATAAAATCTCCAGCAAGTACTGCGGCTGAGAGACAGTGAGAATGTAGTCGGCTGTCGTAAAAAAAAAACACAAACCAGCACCGAGAGATCGCGAGAGAGTAGACTTCGAAAGCAACTTGAGGCACAATAGAATTAGAATTTCATTAAAATACAACTCGGAAAGACTAATGCAGAGATACCGCATAAATGCCAAATGAGTTTATTAGAGCCAATAATTGCATCAACACTCATGTCATTGAGTTCTGACGAGGGTCCTCAGATTATACAGCACCAGCGCTTCTAAATTGAAATATTAAGTTCAAATACCAAAAACTTTGAGGGTACGATTGGTAAAAAATTATTAAATTACAAAGTCTTTAATTTTTTTCGTACTTTATTGAGTATTTGAAACCTCTAGATACACTTAAGTAAGAAGAAGAACCGCCGCATGAACATTTTCAGCCCTAAAAATGTGATTAGGGCCATCGTTTTTGACAATTGATAAAAAAAACAATATATTACTCTATAAAACACCAATTGGTAAATGAAAGATACACTTAGATATTTTAATTTATTAGGGGTGCCTAAATCTTTTGCTTCCGACTGTATTTATGTCAAAGCAGCTTATTGATTTTGTGTTTGTTTGTTGTAAAAAACATTAGATTTTTTCTAGAATTTTTTTTGATAAAAATTTGAAGTTTACCAAACTTACTAATTTTGTATATCAATGTTACCGTTTAACCAAAGGAGTAAGAGAATGGATTATTCTCCTCCTTTTTATCTTAATTTGTTGAAATGTTAAGTCTCTGTGAAATTCCATCGACTTTGCATCAGCTCTACTAAGGTCAGGGCTTTATGGGTTAAAACGCGGTCAAATAAGTTCAAAAAAGAAACTTCATGGAAATTTAAATTTGAAATTCATTTATTCTAATGAGACTAATTGACCGTCTCTACCCGATTTGAAACACTCTAATATCAATTTAGATGTTTCCTAGCAACAGCTTTTTCAAAATCGGTATATTGTTGTTGTAACTTTTTTCTACAGGTTTTTTCTCTATAGGACGTCATTTTGACGTCATACTCAATAGTAAAATTTTCTGTAACTTATAGAGTTTTTTCTCTGTACCTAATTTGGTGGTGAATTTGATGAAAATAAGATATATTTCAAAACGTCTCCTTCCCTGTAAATATCTCAGACATTGCGAATATTGTTTCTCAAAGAAAACCCATTGAAAATAAATTGCCTATCAATCTGAGAATATACATAAAATTTTGCTCATCTTTCCATTGAGTGTGAGAAAAATCTTTAATCAGAATTTTACATTCCGGTATGCGTCAAGTAACCTTTGATGTTTATCGCTAAAAACGAAATCTACAACCTTTGCAATTTTAATTAATAAATTAAGTTTTGTGATTTTTATGTTGTTCTGTCTTAACACCTGCTGCTGCTGCAAAAAAAAAATCAGCTTACCTTTATTTTTATTTATAAAATTGCTATGTAAATACATACATAAAAATATGCCAAAATTTCTCTAAAAATATTTTCAACCGATTCAGCATTAACGCTAAAACTAAACAATTTTTTTTTTGTATGCATTACAATGTAGGCAATTTCAATATGTTAACACTGTCACCTGCCGGCCTGTTTTTCTACCTCAGGTCTTAAGTTTTTCTCCGTGCTTCTTTAAATGCTCATTTTAGTATATTATGATGTTCTCTTTCAGTTTACTGTAGTTGTTGTTGTTATTGTTGGCATTCAAATGACACTTGAAGTGCTCGTGCTCAGGGTTCATATAATTAACACTTTTATGCACTGGCAACAATAATAATAACAACAACAACTACAACAGCAGCAGCACTAGCAAAGTACATACATACATACAAACAACAATGAAGCAAATTTTCAATGTCAAAATGCTTAAAAATGTCATGTAATGTGCAATTTAAGCACTTAATGTAATTAGGAAATCAAAAATTTTCAGTGAAGAAAAAAAAAAATAGTAAAATTCAAAAAAGTAAAAAATGAAAAGAAAAATCATGCAAAAAAATTGCACAGTAGTAAAATAATCAATTCATTGTGTATATCTACTATAAAACTACCAAGTTTCTTACTGATTATTATCCAATAACTGCTCAATGAGGAGAGAAATAAATATTTTTTTTAATTATTTTTTTTTATTAGTAATCATACTCGATGTGCTCATGAAAAAGAAATAATCTGGGCAGGCTTTCATCCAATCTCTATAATATACAATTACTGTATGTACTCAATGCTATCCAATGTTCTGTCTCATACCTCTCCCTAATCTCTTTGAATTCATCAACATTGTTTATTTTCCAAATTTATAAAACAAAAAGAGACACATTTTAAATTCTTTTATATGCATTTTTTATGCACCCATAGCTACATATTTTATTTAGTGCCAATTTTTATTTAAGGCGCACACTGACACACTGACATTTATATTCTTAAATACCAGCAATTTAGTGCAGAAAAGAAACAAGAACATATAAAACGAAACAAATCGATTGGCACACAATAAAAGTACTTGTTTTTATGTGCATATATACATACTTGTATATACGGGTAGATATGTATGCATATATATATGTATTGTAAAATGTCACCATGGACGCTTGTGCCAAACGGAAATGAAAGAAAATGCATAGACAACATAACAAATCTATTGAATCCATTTAAAAAAGTTATTTACTTTTTATATATAAATATTCTGTATTCTATTTTATATATGTATGGATGTTTGTTTTTTCACGTAAATAATTTTTTTTAATAGTAGCAAAAATGCATGTGTGCATCTTTTATAGGAGGAACTAGCCTGGCATTTGTTCGTATGTAAGGGAGTGTTCCCGGGTATGAGACGGGTTTTGTTTTTGAGCCATAAATTTGCACTGGTTAAACCAAATCGGATGTTTTATAAACTGTCGGAAAGGTAATGAAAATACGCAATTTTCATCCGAAAAAAGTATAGTGATTCTATTATCACGCATAATATTACGACCAATTTCTGAGGATGTGTATTTTTGCCAAAAACAAATTTGTACCCGGATATGAGACACCTACAAAAATCCACTAAAAATTGGGAAATATGAAATAAAAACTCCATAACTATTTATAAGCATAAAGTTATTTTATTTTGTAGGCCTTTAGTGGCTAGGATAAAAAGAAATGTTTGCACACTTTAAATGAACAGGCTGATTGCATATGATTCATTTTATGGACGATTTTATTTTCTGGAGTTGACATGGCTAAAAATACAAAAAAATTAGATCAAAACACTAGTTAAGTGTTGTCTCATAACCGGTGATATATATCACTTTGGAAAAAATCAAAAAAAGTTTTCGTGATCGATTTTGACATACGATGTTTGCAGCTGATACAAGCAATACATCTATTCAATTCGGTGTTATCACAAAAACTTGCTAATGTCAAAAGAAAAGTTTGACAGTAGTCAGATCGGCAATATTTATATTGCATGATGTAAAAAATCGATTGTCTCATACCTGGTGCTGTGTTATACCCGGATACACTTCCCTACTTATAATGACCACCCAAGAATCAAATCGTTTCGTTGAGATAAGAAAGCTCCGATTTCAAAGTAACGCCTTTACGAATTTTTCGTGCCCGGCGGATTTTTTTTTAATTTCCCATTGTGGTTTTTTTTTTACCATATCTCGCGAGCTATTCCACTTTTTTCAACTTGGTCTTCGGCAAAGTTGTGGTTAAGAGATCCAGAAATAAGTTCTATTAACACATCATAACCCAGAAATCACATCTGGTTGAAGTTTTTGGGCAAAATGTTATGACTTTCAACAATAAATGATTATTCTAGGAAAATTAGTCAAAAAATCACATTCGGCTTATTTTTGTAGTTCAAAGTCACCTTTCGCTAAAGAATCCGATGACAGGGAGAACGCTAAAATCAAACTGCAATTTCCGAAATTGCCGAATTGTGGTTAATAGGTTTTCTGCAATAATCATTTTTGAATTTGCATATGTTTTCAAAAACAGTTTTTTCGCAATATCTCAAAAATCAGACTAAACTATGATCATTTTCGGAATCAGCGTGCCAAGAATACCCTAAACACATATTCTCAACCTGGCGCCAAAAAGGAAATTAGCTAAGTTCTGTAATCATTTTTCAATATGTTATTTTTTAAAAATCGATTAGGTTTGCTAAGCAACCTCTAGTTTCTTCTTGAAAAGTTAAAATATTCTTATATAACAGACCATTTTACATCATCATATCATGCTAAGAAGTTTTACATCAAAATGTATATTTATCGAAATTTTTTAACTTTTATAAGTATCTCAAAAACTTCAGAAAATGAAAAAAAAAAACAAAGTACCAAAGTTGTATGAAGTCGAAATTTTTGTAAACTTGCATGGGGCTTGACTTAGGATTTTGAAAGAGAAATTGAACAATCCTGCATTTATTTTTTAAAAAACTTTTCATAATAATATTCATAAGACTGCTGTCTTGATTGGAGTGTTCTTTCAATTTTAAACAAAAATTATAAATTGAAATCGAACATAATTCAGAGAGTTTTAAAACTCCCAAAATCTAAATAGACACTTGATATTATTTCAAGAGTACAAAAAAATAGATTTACTTGGAATATTAATGAAAAATTTGTTGTTAACTGATGACGTAATATATAGGACGTAATTTTGGATCTAAATAAAAGAAGATGTCTTGGAATTGAAGCAAACTCTATCTGTGCAATTGCCCTACGTAAAGCTAAAATAGTTAAAATTCCGATTTTATTATTTTTCTGGAGAACCTATGAGATAAATTCTATTTTCTTGGTATATAATAAATATGTCGATTTTTATAAATGTGCCTAAAGGCATCGCTATGCAGTAGAGGGTTACGAGTTCTGATAATCGGATGTCCGGATAATCAGGATTCTGCTGCACTATAAAATTGAATTTTTTAATGCAATTCGAAATTCAAAATTCATCAATCGCTAATCAAACGTCAGAGAGAACAATGGCAACACGATACGAGTATACTTTTGATAGAAGTGGAAACATTGAAGGCGATTCTGATCGTCAAATGTAACTTTAAATATCCATCAAAGGACAAATACAATACAACAACTACAGAAGGAGATATTGAAATGAAGAGCGAAGACTATTCAGATGATGGATAATTTGCTTTCGTTGTTAATTTTTATTTGAATAAAATTGATACCGCGAAATATATATATTTTTATTCAAATCGATTGCGTGTTTCTTAAAAAATCTTTGTAGAAATATAAAGTTTTTGGACACTAGCGTTAAGTATGCCAGATTGAAGAAGCTATTCTAAAATATATCAAATAATACAATTAATTTTGTTTATGAGTTTTTTTCTTTTAACCCATTTTCATCTGCTGGACAGAAACTAGCAAATGAAATGAAAACATCTAAAACAAATAAACCTTACGTTTATTATTTTCTGAATATTTTCTGAAATAAAAGCTCTCAAAATATTTTATAGAGTATGGTGGGGGAGTGTGGAATTGGTGTGTGTGGAGCAAAATACCACATTTTTACAATTATCTCTTCAAAAGTTTCATCTTCATATTCTAAATAGTTTTGCCGATTTCAAAAGATTTTTAATTAAATTTGGGAGTAGCAGAATTCTTAATTGAGTGATATAACGAAAAAAAACTTAAAATTTCGCGTTAAATCCTTGGTGTATATATATTTTCGAATGTACAGCATATGGTTGTTACAAACGCTTCGTTTCTCAATGTCTAAAGATTTTTCTGGCTTTTCAATTATTTCTGTTTTATTTATATGGTATATTGTGTGGGTACCAAGGGGCTAATATTTTTTATGAAATATCAAATATTTTGGGAGAAGTAAGAGAACAATTTTCAAATGTTCGGTTAAGCAACTATTGGACTAATACATTTACAATAATTTTTTAGGGTTTCGAGAAATTATTAAAACTAGGTATTATTTTAGTTCCAAAATAATCATCAAATTAGTTTAGTTTGGCCCATTGGTTGAAAAATCAACCAGGTAATAACTCGGAAATCAACGAAAAAAAAATTTTAAATCATTTTTATCTTAATGCAATAAATTTTAACCACTTGCAAAAATATTTTGTAAAAATTCCAACATTAAACTGGCAGAAGCCCAAAATGGGTTAAATGAAATTATGTTTTTGATCATAATTTCTTCTTAAAAACTCCATAAAACTACTCATTCAAACAACCGTCTCGATAGACTGGAGTCTCATCTGCCTCGGGTTCGATTCTCCAACAATTTATAAAAACTCAACAGTGTGATCATTCAAATCACTAGCGAATTTGTAGAGTTTAACTGGAAAGCTCTTTGAGTGAACACTGAAGTCAACTTCAATGAACAGATCAGGTTCTTAAAAAAAAAAACAAAAAAATATTAATCTCTCCCATTTTTAGTTGAAATTTACTCCCAACTTTTGAATTGCTCATCAGAATATACATCAGTGAATTACATTGCAAATAAGAAAAATCTAAATTGATAATAACCGCAAAACTTTCGCAATCAAAATGCCGAAAATCTTCATTAAATTTAGAAAAAATAAACATTTTATTTTATTTGTTTTTCTTTTGCTCATTATTTTTAAGCAAATGAAATGAAACAAAAATATCCATTTAATAACAAAAACAAATACATACAAAAATATCTAAGCTATGCCTAGCACAAAGAAGCTTCCATTGAAAACAGAACGATGGGGTAGGGGTAAAAATAAAAACCTATAACAATAGATTAGATACAGCTTTTGCCTATTTTCTTTCCATGCCATTGAATTGGTTTGACAATTTTAAAGTATACGCCAATGATGAAATGAATTCAATGAATGGTTGGATAAATGGAGATGGCAAGCATGATGAGCCACCACCACTGGTATCATCATTTGCGTTACATTTCACGTAGGCGATGAATCAAATCATCATCTTCATCGCTCGCACCCACAAAAATTTATGACAATTTATCGATGTAGAAAAATCTAAATAGGAAATGAGTGACAGTAACCAAAACCAAATAAAAACAATTCTAAGTATAGAAGGATATTGGAAGGTTGTAATGGATGAATGGGAAGAGGAGTGAATGGGTGAGTGAGTAGAGAGTAGAGATGGATGAATGGGTGGGTAGAGGAATTCGTCGGAAGTTTCTTGGTTGGTTGTGTATAAATTTGGTGTTTGGAATGTTGCTCATGTTGATGATGATGATGGAATAACATTTGTGTGAAATGAAACAGAAGTTAAATGTATCGCAAAATTAAGTGGTTTAATTTTAGGGTGAATATTGTGAAAAAAAGTAAAAAACAAATAGCAACAAAAAGAGCTTTAAAAGTTTTTTAAATAGTTTAATAAAATGCTTTGAAGGATAAACGTTTTTATTCAGGAAACCCATAGAAATCTTACGAGTAAGGGAAAGACCTTGCCATTATTGCAAAATTGTATTATGTTTGTTAGTTGCTACTTAGTTATTTGTGAAATAAAGATGCCATTTATTTGTATGGTTTCTCTGGTTTTATACTACTATTTAGTGTCTTGCCCATTTACCAACCTATGCAGTGCATAGCGCAACATCTACCTAATTTAATTTGATTTATTTTCTTGTATTTTATTTCCATTTGTAAGCATAATATGAAAATGGCTCACGCGACAACAGCTCAAGGTTAACGAAAGGGTAAACTTAATAAAAAATAACCAAAACAAAAACAAAGCAAAAGAAACCAAAACATAACAATTGTTAGTTGTCTGTCTTACCAAAACAAACACAAAAAAAAACACAAAATTCAGCCAAGATCATTTTTACTATATACTATAAGGAAAACCCCTGACACTGCACTACATACTTGTTATAATAAATATAAAAAATAAACAAACAAAAAACAACAATAATAATGCCATGTGATTTATGACACTTAGGTAGTAGATATATTGTTGTTATTGTTGTAATTGTTACCACCCATTTTTAAAACAATGCGCTGCTGTATTCACACAAATACATACAAAGCATTTCTATTTTAACACTTGTGTGGAGTGTGTACTTTCGAGCTTCACGTCGCGCGCCATCATTGGCACTTGTTAGTTTGAATTTAAATTTATTTTTATATAAATTCAATTTATATAAATTTTCAATGCCAAAATGAAAAATTTTACCACATAAAATCAAAGAGAAATTTATTGTATTTATTTATTTTATTTTTTTTTGTAATAGTTTTTATTATTTCATCTGCTTTTATAAAAGAAAAGCGAAATTTTATGCATAAAAAAAGAAATTCAAATAAAATTACATCACAATTTTCATAGAAATAGAAATGAAAGCATTAGCAATAACAACAAACCAAACTGACATTTTAAAATTGGTCCCTAAAGAAACAAACAAACCAACAAAAAATAAATAGAATAATATTTCTTTTCATCATTCGAAGTGGAAGTGTTGGTAGTAAAGTACTTGAGTTATTGAATTTTTTCAGTGTATTCGAAAGTGTTTTAAAATTGAACTCAAATATAAATCGAACCGAAATAAATTCTAATCGAAAAATGTTAATCAAACAAAATATAAATATTCATAAATTAAATCCCAAAAAAAAAAAACAATTCTAAGAAAAATTATTAATCAAAAAATACAAATCAAATGTAAAATAAAAAATAAAACCCCTCTCTGCTCGCCATTTTGTGTGTTTACTTACAAATCTAAGAATAAACTGCTTTAATCTAATATTTGCCTACTTCTCCATTCACAAATAATTTCAATGAAACCATTTAGCAAAAATAAATACCCCCAGATAGATATCTCCGCGATCTACATAAACATAAACAGAATTATTTCCCCGTACAAGCAATTTTTGAAACAGCTACCCGTCACAAAAGAAACACACCTATTAATGAGTCATCAAATCTTTCCTACTAATAAAAAACCTCACGAGTTAAGACTGTGATTAAGAATTAAAAAAAGATTTGTCAATTTGTTTAGCCAGCTATAAAACTGCGTAATTGCATTCCATGATAGCTGAAAAAAATATTTATTTTTCTTGTTCGGCTCATTGTGATTCAGAATCTTGAAAATCTTATCTGTAATGTAATATAAATATTAATATAAAATATATATTTTTATGAAGTATCAAATTTTTTGTATTGGTTAAATGTTATGACATCAGTTCATATAGTTTTAGAAAACTTATCAGTTCCATGTAGATATTCTATCAGACAATTGAAGTAAGACTTTCTTAGTTGGCCAGTTCTGAAAGATAATCTAAAGAAAATCAAGTTAAATATTTTGTAATGTAATGATGCCAAATTTGCGTATAACTTCTTTCCAGAAGGCTTTACATAAGTATATATAGAAGCATTATCCGTTTAATTTTTCCATATTCAGTTGTGCTAGTATTTTCTTCACTAGTCTAAAGATGAAGCATATTCCAATTGTGTTAGGATAATCACAAGGGTGTAATCAATTAGATAAATGAAAACGAACCTAGATACTTTTACTACAAATCGAGGGCCTTGGCCGAGCTTTTCGTATTCATCCCTATATACTAGGCATAAGTTTTATTTTGCAAATATTAAAAAACCATCGTAAAATATATCAATTACTCCCAGAAAGTTGTTTTGATATAACAAGTGGCAGTGTAAATCAAATATATAAAATTAGCCATGAAGGTAGTTCTGGAGACTCCTGCTCCCCGTAAATGAAGAATTTAGTTTCGCAGCAGGCACCAAGTCATTGTTTCTGTATGAAGGCGAGAGATGTAATAAAACTCCTCTCCAATAGACTACACCGAACCGTATCTCTCAACATAAGCACAGTAAAGCTTTAAGAGGTGAATCCTATCTTGGAGAAGAAGTAATCCATGTGGCATTGTGTTTGAGTAATATAAATATTATTTTGTTTCATTAATTTTACTTTAAAACTAATTCAAATAGCTACATATATTTACACTCTGCAAAAAATAGAAAAATAAAATAAAAATCTTTGAATAGACTTTACACGATTTGGCTCAAAATGTTATTTTAACACTTCTACGCCAATCCACCTAAATATTCTATATGACAAAAAGAATGTGCAGAATTTATGTGCCTATATATTTTTATATATTTTATACATTTCATCATCATCATTAAAGAACAAATTTGTATATATTTTTATTAATTGTTTACGTTTTTTTTATTTTCTCTTTGCAGGTTATCAACTTTAAACCATTTGACTTTGTATACAACAAATAATTAATATCCAAAATATACAAAAACTCAAAAAAAAAGAACAAAAATATTCCAAATACAACAGAATTTTACTACAAAAAAAAAAAAACAACACCAATAACAACAACAAGAAAAGACAAAACGTTGCCAAAGAATAATTCTCATATAAATAAAATAAAAACAAAAAAAATCAAGAAAAAAAAGATACAATAAACAAATAAAATAAATACAATTTAATTAAATTTATAACTACACCAACAACAATACAACAAAAACGCTACGCTTAAAACACAAAAAAAAAAAATATTAAATAAAAAAAAAATTATACTAAATAAAATTATAAAACGAAACCAGAAAATTTGCATAAAGCAAACATTGAATTTAATAGCGAAAAATTAAACAAAATAATTCAACAAAATTTAATTTACAATTAATTAAATTAAATTACAACAAAGAAATCAACTATTTAACTACAACAACAAACATTAATCCAACAACAACAACAACGACAAAATGCATATAGAAATTCAAGTGGCATTAAATTTTGTAATATCGTATTTGTATAATAAACTGCCAAGGCGACGGGTCAACATATTTGGTGAGGAATTGGAAAAGGCGCTGAAAGACAAATTTCAAGGTCACTGGTATCCGGAAAAACCCTTCAAGGTAAAGATTTCAATATACCAATTGTAAACATTGTATGAATCGGCTATCAACACTGCCTACTGCTTTTAAATACAACCCTACCAGCCATTGTGCCATCCTTAACCGCAGCCAACTTATTTCACTTTCATTTTGAACAAGAATATCATACTTGCTGTCATTAATAAAAAATCTCAACAAATCAATAATATGGTGCAACAATATATGGGGTCATGTTCGGATCCAGCGTAACGACTATGATATTTGAAAAGTACTTGATCTAACAATAAAAACCCTATATAAAATTTTGCTGAAAGTCTTGGTTGGCGTTCGGTACAGCCTATTGAAGCTGGTCGGTTTTTGGTGCTCATAAATTGACGTTTTCTGCCTTTTGGGATATAACCGTGCATTTCTCGATCTTAACGTCTGAAAATCTATTATGAAAAGGTGTTAGGAAAATTTTTGCCTAACCTTGCAAAGTCATATCTCTCCTTCTAATGGGTCTTTTTTGGCCAAAATAATAAAGTTATTCATAAAAACCCAAAAACTGGCATTTGAAGTAGAAATCAGATGTGATTATGTGAAAAAAGTTTATTTTTGAATATAAACTACAGCCTCAGAAAGTGACAAAGCCTCAAAACCATCCATTTTTGCGATATTGAACTAAAACCAAGGAAAAAACGATTTTCAAAGTATTTTACCAAAAAATTCATATTTTTTGTTCTGCTTTTATATAGGAGTAATAATAACTCTCAAACTGTATAAAATAATATTTTTCTCTTGACATGGTCTGGGATTAGCCAAAATCTCTTCTTTTTTTTCTTTTCTGTTTGAGGAATCTTTAGTTTTAAAACATTTATGGGTTACCTAACTTAAATAAGGAAAACTAAAATGTTAATCGTCACATCGCCAGTTCTGAGGTAAAACTCACTAAAACAAACTATAAACAGAGAAAATAAAATTTAAAAATGATTTGTTTTTTTTTTAAATCATATTAAAATATCATACTTGAGAACTTTTTGAGGGTTCTGCTTTAGAATTTGAGAAATCTATGTTTAAAATTTAGTTTTTCCTAAAAGAGAATGTCTTAAACTTTGCATTTTTGTATAGAAACTGAGTTTATGTCAAATCTGTATTTAGTGAATTTTATAATTTTATATATTTTATATTTATAAGGATTATAGTCATTGAAATTTAAGACCAGTTCAAAAAGAGCCAATAGGTTTGATACAAATCAGAGAAAAATTGGAATAAACTAAAAAGCAGAAATTATTTCCAAGAATTACACTAAGTATTGATTCGTCCCCTAATAAGTAATCGCTTTTTTTCTCTTCTTAGGGGTCTGCATTTCGTTGCCTGAAAACAGGTGATCCAATCGATTCGGTTTTAGAGCGCGCAGCACGTGAAAGTGGCGTACCCATAGCTGATATACTTGAGAATCTTCCAAATGAGCTCTCCGTGTGGGTGGACCCGGGTGAAGTATCCTATCGCATTGGAGAAAAGGGTGCTGTAAAGGTATGTATAAAATTTGGTTTTTAGTATCTGCCCTCTAAAACGTTTCTTCTTTTTTTTCTTCCAAATATAGATTCTTTATTCCGAAAATAGCGACAATCATGAAGATAACACATCGGCCGATCGTGAAGTGAATAAAACTTTTAATCCGGAAGCGCAATGCTTTCGACCTATCGATGCTGTCAATACAAGTATGAACAATTTAAGTTTGAGCCCAAAGACTTCACCGCATTCGGGTTCATCGCCACATTCGGCCTCATCCAATTCACCCACTTATAAGGGTAGTCCCAATCCGGCAGTTGCTGCTAATGGTACCGGCAGCAATGGAGGTGGTGGTGGTAGTGGTGGCAGCGCAGCAGCTGCTGCTGCTAGTTTCATGCAACGGAATCAAGCGCCATTAACATTTACCACAGCCACCTTTGCTCAGACGAAATTTGGTAGTACTAAATTGAAGACCAGTTCAAAAAGAGCCAATAGGTTTGTATTGAAAACGTTTTAATGTTTTTGTTGGATGTACTCTAAAAAAGTTTCTAATGCATCTTCTTTTTTTGATCACAGCAGCTCATATCGTATGTCACCTACTGAATTCTCCAATTATATTAAACAACGTGCCATGCAACAACAGCTCCACCATGGACATGCTGGTGGCCCAGCGGCACCGCAATCAAATCATTTCGGCCCCATTGGACCCGTCTCACCAGCTCGCTCACTCTCTCCTAATCCACTATCGCTGGGTCTAGGACAAAATGCTGATCCTTTCTATTTTCCCAGCATGGCTATGGGCATGTATCCGCAATTTAATGGTGGACATCGAAATCTCTTTGATGCTCATTTCAATCTTGAAGCGAATGGTGGTGGTTTGTATGGACCAAATGGCCCAAATGGCGTTGGTGGACATAGTAAATTTAATGCATATCTAGAACCACATGGTTTCTATGGACATATGCAGCAACAGCAACAACAAATGGCAGCTGTTGTTCAACCACTGCAACAGCAGCAACAACAAAATGGTAATGCTAAAAATGGTGGCATTATCGATAAGGATATCGGTGGGCATAATATCAACAACAACCACAATAACAACAACAATACCAATATCTCTGTAACAGTCGCAACGAATGGTGACGCAATATCACCAACACTGCAACAACAGCAACAACAGCAGGTAGCAATCAGTCCAATACCACCAACTGCAGCGGCAACATCAAACAATACACCAATCGCTTCGGCAGCTGCTGCTGCCGCTGCCGCCGCCGCAGCTGCTGTCGCTGCTAACAATCAACAAGACTCCACCTCATCCAACTCATCATCCTCATCCACTTCTTCAAATAACTCGAAATTGATTGATGGTCTCAACTCATTCTATTCCAATGCAACCGGACCGTATCAGCAACTATTAGTTGCCAATTAAAAAACAAATAAAAAATTGCATGCAATGCAGATGCAAAAGCAAAAAACAAAAAACAAATTTCATAAAAACAAAAACATAAACAAAGAAAATGTTTAAGATTTATGATGATAAAAATGAAATATTTTTTTAATTGCTTATTTCTAGACTAAAAACTAAAACAAAAACAAAATACAACTTACCACTTACCTTACATTGTATCGAAAAAGTAATTAAAAAACAAAAAGAAAAATAGAAAAGCAAAAGAAAATGTTATTTTTTAAAGCAAAGATGCAAAAAAATAAAATGTTTTTAACTAGTTGTAATTTTAATTAATTTTTACCATTAGTCAACAACAAACAAACAAACAAAAATGAAAATTCGTTTCGCTGTTTTTTTATACATTTTCTAAACTTAAAAAATTATTAATTATTATAAAATAACGTTAAACAAACAAACAAAAATGTATCATTAAAGTTAGTACTTTTTAATATTACCACTATTACTACTACATACACAGACACACACACACATACATACAAACAAGTATACATACATACATACATCTATATATTTGCTACCTATTTTTTTATGTGCGTTTTCTTTCAGAAAAGTGAAAAAATTTATTTTTTTATATATTTGAAAACACATTAGTCAAGTAGTTTTTATTAAACAAAAATTTTTTAATATTATTATTATTATCTATGATTATTTTTTATTTAATCTAAAAAAATATATAAATTGTTTTTTATGTGAATTGTTTATTTTTTTAATTATTGTTTTTTTTTATAATAGACATTTTGCTACTTCTTTTTTATTAAAAAAAAAATATATAAATTTAAACAATTTTTTATACTTTTTATACATGCTTATTGATAATGAAATAAAACTTTTTTCATCTTATATTTGCAAAAACAAACAAAAAATATTTATACATATTCTTTTGGTTATTATTATTTTTTTTTTTTTTCTAGTGAAACTGAAGCAAACATGTTGAATTTTTAGTTATTTGAGATGAAAAGGTAATTAAAGAGGGGGAAGTAGTTAATTGAAGATCGTACTGAAATTGAGAATATTTAATGTCTTTGATTTGGAATAAGCAAGTGGAACCAACCATAATATGTGCCCAGATATGAATTTTTCCTGTAGATGTGTAATTTAGAGAAATGGAAAAGCTTTCCAGTACTTTTGAGTTTCAACTATTAAGTAAGAGATGAGTTGACTCATGACGGCTGACTATCGTTGCCAATAAAAAATTATTAATGAATTTGTCAGTGTTAGGAAATAAGTATACTTCTGGATTTTTTGAAGAACTTTTCCTTATTTTAGTTCGACATAAAGCTAAATTAGGAACAGTCCAAAGGTTAGCATTGAAAGTACTACTGGAGCTTAGTCCCCGAAGGAAAAGTTATGCATTATGGATTGGTCTCAATGAAGACAGGTTGAGTAAATTAGTTAAGGGGTGTGTCCTCAGAGGATCTCAAACTATATGTTCTGTAAGGTGTAAGAGGAAACATCAGAACATATTTAAGGGCAACGCGATGCATACATCCTCAAAAAAGAAAATATATGAAACTAACATCCGTAGGCCAAACTGCATGAAGCTCTCTCGGCATAAGGTTAGAGTAAGAATAGATTTTCTGCATACTTAAGACGTAGTACATTCAAAAATAGCCTCTCTAACAATACAATACAATATAATAGCTTAGCAGATTTGATTTTTAAAATAAACTTTATTTCGAAATATTTCTGCAGCCTTGAGAAATGTTCCAAAAAATATACATTTCTCAATGTCTTAGCACAGATTCTCAATACGCTTTCCTAGAAACAAAACATTTTCAATACTCTCACGTTTAGTTTCCCATCTCTTCCAGCCATGTTACATATATGATGAATTTTTTCTAAAAACTATTCCGCATAATGATAGTAAAAAGAAAACATTTGGGTTGTTCATAATCTGTCGTATACTGTCGTATAGTTGTAAGGGCGTATAATTTTGTATGAAAAATGGGAGAATTTACGGCAAATGAGTGTATTTATACTGAGCTTTATTCTAATACTGTAAGAAATGAGTGACCGACCTTAAAGTGTAGTTTAATTAAAGTCTACTTTATTTTTCGCTAATGATTATGTGCACCGAATTTAGTTCTATTTGCGCTAAAGATGCGAATAATGAAACGTTTAAAAAAGTTATACCCTCGTGCGATTCCGGAACTCTTCCAAGAGTTTGGTCTTTGTATCAAAATCTAAGTCTCTAGATCAGTGTGAAATAATTTTGATTTGCCTATTCACATGTGAATAGGCTCACATTCGCTGCCGACGCATTGCTGTCACACGTACACTAAAAGCTACTTCGTGTAGCGAACGCACTGTTGACGAACAATGGCATTCGGCCGAAGTGTGAGAGCAATTTCGTCAGTTGACATCAATGAGTACATGAGTAGAAACTGAAACGCAGGTAATATTATTGTCTTGTCTTGCCCAAAGGTCCACTTCAGAAAGTTTTGATTGAATATATTCTCATTTAATCAAAAACAAATATTTCTGAAGTGTACTACATATTGGACATTGGGCATAATTTTTTTTATGGTAATGGGCATTTAAATAAATCCAACTCAAATTCAAATCTCTTATATTATTTAGAGAACAATATCGCTCATTTACTAAAAGACTGTCATAAGTCAAAAAACACGAGTTTTGAGTTAATGATGCAGAACTATTCATTATATCACGCTTCATATTGTGTAAAAATTTCATATTAATATTTTGTTTACTCTGCGCGTGAGAATTATAAGATTTCTTCTTTTTTATGCAAAGTGGTAGCCAATTGAAAACTTTATACTTTCTGCAAAAACGCGTTTTTTGAGTTATGACATGATATGTCTTTTAGTAAATGAACGATATGACTTCTTAGCTTATCTCCCCGTCTTTTCTTTCTTTTCTTACAGAATTTTCAAACTGATTCAACATGTAAATATAGGTATATAACTAGGTATATATTGTTAGCTTAAAGTGCAAAGGTATTAAGTCCACTTTTTTTTTTTAATTTTACTAGAGAAACAAAAAACTTAAAATTTCAACGAAAAATTAAGCAATAATATGATTGCATAGTTTTATTAAAATGAATAATTTTTTATTTTTTATGAGACACTTTTGCGTATCAATATCTTACAATAAGTACACAATTCTTTTTGCAAATAAATTTTACTCTTACTTTCTGGATAAAAATCTAATTTTTCATAAAAAATTAATTTAGTGCCTTTTCACTCTAAGCCAATGATATATATAAAAAAATGAGCTCCCCACCTTTTTATATAGAGAAAATAACTCCAAATATGTACAAGTTCAAATTTCTATATTCAAACTATTTTCAGCTAATACATTGTTATATCTCATTAAAAAGAAAAACTTTTTAAGATTTTTGTTCAGAGTTTAATAAAGTCTCAAATTCTTTGAGAATATTGTTTTGAGAAACTATAACCTAATTATTTTTAAAATAATCATTTTAATCAATGTTGGAAGTAATGCATTGACAATTTCATTATTATTGAAAATTGAAATGCACACAAAGTTTACATTTCGTAGGTATTGGAAATTAAAATGCTTATACTAGTTCAAATTCATTGTAATTGAAATATTGAGCTTCACTATCACTGAAAACTATGTACTTTCTATATACTAAATGAAATTGATGGCCAAATTTTTCAATGATAATAAAATTGAACTACTAATGGCATATCATTCGGATGTCTTCGGTAGACTAATACAATTTCAAAGACCACCACCAGTATCACAGTATTATGATATTTGAAAAAATACTTGAGATACTTGAAACTCTTAAGAAATAAATACTGTGTACGGATATTTAAAAATGTAGGGAAATGTGGGGAATGATGAACCACACTTTGATTTTGACTTATAACACACCCTAAAATCGTAATTTTTCAAAATTTGAGAACCAGAATGCCACGTTTTGGGAGTTGCAGAATTTAAAAATTTCGAATTTGTTGTAAAGTTTTAAGAATTATACCAAAATATTCGATTTTGTCATTTTAAAAAATAGTGGGGAATGTCGAACCACTTTGCAAATTGAGAAAATTCGAACAAATGTTGATGTAAAACGTTTATTTATGACTTTGTTATGAAAAAACATAAGATTCGAATGAAAAATATAAAGAAAAAATCGATGTTATTTATTCGGAGTCGCAGTTTTTGCATGTTAGCAGCTCGATCGCACTCGTTGCAATATTCTTAGACATCATCTGATCGATTATGTTTTGCAACGTAACGCGGCATATAGATGTTAAATTACTAAAAAATTCAAGAAATAGTTTTAAAAACTACCTATAACTAATTTGTTGTCGATAATTTACTATATAACTAAGTGGTTCGATATTCCCCACAAAAAATGGCTCGACATTCCCCAGAAGCTGTGTTCTACAAAATAGCCGCCCATGAGTCACAGAACTAAATTTCATGCAAAAAAACTTTTTCGACTGTAAATAATATTCATACACAATGATTTGAAAAATATTTACCTGCTTGGTTTTACGCAAAAATGTTGAAAAAGCAATGTAATTTTTGAAATACAAAAACACTTTTGGAATCTCAAAAATCTCTTGATTATCGCAGACAGCAAAAAATACGTTTCATCGGTTCGACTGCTAATGAAAAATGAGATGAAGCTGAACTAATACGATGGCAAAAGTTTCGTATAGATCGAATGTCACATAATGCAGATAAAACTAATGGTTCGACATTCCCCATGGTTCGAAATTCCCCACATTCCCCTACTGGTACTTGAGTTTTTCAACCACCAGTACGAGTATTTAAGAATACTTAAGTATTTTTAATTATAATTTGCAATACCAATGAAAAAAAGCTTTTATTGGTACCGATACTCGTACTGCTGCTCAATACTATATTTCAAAATACTTGAAAATGAAATATTTAGTATAAATATTAAAAAAAAAATTCTGGTTCTTAAGTTTCTCAAGTACCAGTACCAGTACCAGTACGATACTCGATACTAGTGATGCTATTTGTACGTACTCAAATTTCCTCAAGCCTTTAGTTTTATTAAATTTTTCTTTTCTTTTACCATATATGTGTTTCCTTCCTTTAAGATTAAATTACAACAAATTAAGTGGTTAGTAATTACAATTTTTATTTTGTTGGATACTTTCCTTATGAAAATATGTAAGTATATTTTTCTATGAAATCTTGTATAAATAAATGTTTGATATGGCAAAAAAATAATGAATCGAATGTGCTAGTGTTGAAAATTTTTGCAAAAAATTATATATATATATGCATATACTTATATATGTATAGATATATAAATATATACTTAAATTTAAAAATAACAAGCTTTCATGCGCAAAAATCTTAAGCAAAACAAAAAACAAAAACAAGCTTCAAAAAAATAAATATGAATAGTGAAGTAAAGTAAAGTAGTTTTAGAATTTCTAATTTTATTTATTTATAATTTTTATTTATGTGTATAATAATTAAAAAAAAAAAAATTGAAGCCTGCATGAAAAACAAAACACATTTATGTACCTTTAGAAAAGAAAAAATATATACATATATAAAAAAACAAAAATAAATAAAATAAAAGAAAAACATAAAGATTATTATTAATTTTTTGTACTTTTATACCATGAAATAATTTGTAATTAAAGACAAAAAAACACGAAATATTACAAGAAATTATGTTTTTGTAAATAAGAGCAAATTTAAACTTAAAGAACTTTGAAATATTAGCAAAATTCGTTTATAATTTTCAATTTGCATACATACATACATAAATATATCATAACGAAAAATAAGAAAAACAACACAAATACAATTTAGACACAGTTGTTTAGAATTAATTTAATTTTTTTTTAGCAAAACAGTGAAATGAAATGAAATAAAAAACAAAAGAAAAATACAACACTTAAAATTACCTTCCGATAAAATATAAATATAATAATTATAATTGAAAAGCAATTTTATATTTGTACTTGTAGACAATTTTTAGTCATAATATTATTATTAAACTTGAGAAAATATACATACCTACAAATTAAAACAAACAAACCGAAAAAATAAAAAATCAAATATTTTTATAGAACAATAAAAACTAAAAACTGAATAACTGTACTTTTCATATGTAAACTCTTAAATAAAAAACAGAAAAAGAATACATAAAACCATAATTATTTTTCACAAATATTTCAGTGTTGTTTTTTATTATTTTTAATACCCAAAAAATCACAAAAAAATGTGCTATTAATATAAGTACACTGTAAAAAAATTAAAGTAAATGTAAAATAATTGAAAACTAAATATTTATTTTTTTTTTTTCAATCAATTTCTTAGTTCAAATTATTTTTGTGCATAAATAATAATAATTTAAAGCAATCTCCTTTTAGTTTTTACACACACACACACACATACACAAAAGTCTTATGTCGAACTAGTATTATTAAAAAACAAAATATTATAACAATTATAAAACAAACATATTTTTCTAATTAGCGTTAAAAAAATATATATTAAAATTTATTTAACAAAAATAGAAACATTTTTTTATAGATCTTTAGAGAATATGAAAAAAAATAAATTATTAAATCTTTTAGTGTTTTTGTATTGTATTAAAAGTAAAACTAAAAAAATAAATACTATTAAAACTATATAAATTTTTACTATGTACGATAATTATTTACACATACACACACACACATACACATTGATATACACTTACATACATGCATATAATTATATAAACATATAGTTGAAAAAAAAATAATTAAAGAAAATTGTAGTCTGATATAAAAATATTTTTTTAATTTTCTAATATGAAAAAAAAAAAATAAATTAAAAAAAATTAGAAAAATTATAATTTTTGTATTAATACTTAAGAAAAAAAGAAAAACGTAGACAAACAAAGGACAAAAGCTCATGTAAAAACTAAAAAGAAACCTATAAATATATTCAATATATTATTATATTTTAAAATCATTCGGCATTTTGTTTCTTTGTTTCAATGTTAAAATAGATTTTGTTTCCTTTATGGAAATAAGAAATGATTAAGTTTCTTAAGTTATTTTACTTTAAATTTATCTTTATCCATTAAGAATAAATCACTGTAGAGTTTGTTTGGTTTTCTTAAAACTTCATTCCTTTAAATTCGATTTAGTTCAGTGAATGATTTTAAATTTAATTTAAAATAATAGGTTTAAAAGAACATCCTATTTATTTAATGAATTTTTAATAAATTTTCCCTTTCATCTTTTCAGTTTTAATTAACATTTTTTCACAAAGTTTTCAAAAACAATAACTATTAGAGTAAACTAAATTAAAAATACTTGCATATCAATGGATACAATAATATTTATAATATATTTACTATTAAAGAAAAACATTAATTAATAAAATAATTAGTACTAAGAAGAGTAAATTTTAATAACTTTTAACTACCCCCAAACCAAAAAAGAATATTTAATATTTTCTTATTTCTCTCCAAAAATCTGAATGTTTGTTCTTTTTCTGTTTTTCTTTCTTGTTTCACGTTCCTACACACACACACACACACACACACACACAAAGAAAATAATACTTTTTATTTTAAGATTAAATCTAAATGTATTTCTATAAAATAATATAGCAAAACAAATATCCAAAATTGAATCCAATATCCAATACCATATTTGAAATTTAAATTTAAGAAAATGGAGTTTAACTCCCATGTCAAATAGCAATGATATACACTCAGTAAAATTTAGAAGCCTAAACCTTCTGAGGTATGTACAAAATTCAAACAGTATGCTTCAGTTCTTTCATATTTCAATACTTATTTTTTAAACTTTTAAATTAAAAATCCATATAACAATAAGTTGAGTTCAAACCTTGTGGCTTCTTCTGTAATCTGAATCTGTATTCTACCAAATCGTTTAAGAACCTTACCCTTGATTTCATTACTTTCTCGTCAATACAACAGAAATCATAAATTGTCATTTTTAAGCACTTTTACATTTTCGAGATTTAATATATCCCAATAAGAAATTCCAGTACCTTGGCAATGGTGATAAGAGACTCAGTTTTTATATGTTATTGCACAACCAACAGTTGGCTCCAGATGGCTTTAAAGGTGCTTTAAGGATTAACATAAATTGGACTCTGGACTAATTGTAAATAATGTATGAAACAGCTTTTATACATAAGTATGTAGTTTTCAAATTAAATGCTTCAAAGTGTCAAGAACAATTTCCTACTTGCTCAATTTTAGTCAGTATATTGTGAATTTTTAAACTAGTGTTACCGAGTTCCAATACTGGAGTGTTTATACTAGAACAAAGTGGATAGATGTTATCATTTCGGACTTTTGCCAACTGTAGGTTTCTAGCGACTGGGCCGGTACTGACCCGATCAAAAATTTCTTACTGGGTTTCAATAATACGAATGTGTGGTAATGAAGTATTTTTAGAACTTTTCAACTTTATGATGCAGTATTCGTTTTGATTTATTAGATTAAATTGATTCCATAGTTGTTTGACTATCAGTAAACATTCTTAAGCGAGATTTCTTCCTTGTATTCAACCGCTAGAACTTCTACTAAGAAAGCACTGTGTGCTTCACGGTAATATATTAATTTTAATTGGAGATCGATTCCTGCTCCCAATTCTATTATTGAGCTCTCAGTGATGTAGATAATTTTATAATTTTATAGCAGGGAACTCCTTTCCTTTTTCAAAACAGAATAAGAGAGAAAGTGGCATACTAAATTATAGTTAAATAAAACTCCAAAATAAATCTGTTTAATAGAATTGGGGAATAAAATTATAATAAGAATTGCATTGGCTAAAGGAGTTTAGCCATCTTGGGGCCGAATGCACTCTTGCATACTTTGATTGGCGTGCTTCAACAACGAAAGCGATTTGATGGCTTGAGCAAGCAAGCTTCGCCTCAACGCAATGGGTGATGTGTCGAGTGTCATATCGTTGAACACTTGCAGCTTGAGCGATGCCGGGGGCGGATGACTCTTTCAAATGCGATGCTTCCCTTCGCTCCGTCTCTGTGCAACAGCCGAACGCCTTCCACGTACTTGGGATTCTATGGGATTCAGCATCGTGTGGCGACCAAACTAGCACTGCTTGCAACAATTTAGTGAGTCACAGAATCCAGTCGAATGGAAATGGACTTGGCAGTTTCGACAATATCCGTGAACGGTAACAACGTCATCTCTCTGTTCCGGGTTCATAGCTCTGAACCCCTTGCAATAGCGTAAAGCGTCGTCTGGGCGAAGGCATTTCTGGCATTTGTGTAGGTCGCCAGACATCGTACCTGTAAAGATAGAGGACTTTAGTACAAGAAAAAACCAGGGGTAGGCAGAGAAGTCTTTAAATAAAAGAATGAGAATTTGTTTGTAGGTGGTTTACGCGATCGGCGAAACACACAACTTCTCGATGGGGAGTGTGAGTGTATCGGATCGCGTGCGGACATCTGCAACTCGTGCATGTCCATCGGGTCCGCGATGAAGCGTTAATATGCGACCAGTCGCAATTCATTTGGAGGCACCAGCTCGTCTTTGATCATGACCAATTGACCCTATCTATCTCTTTTTGGGCATGTTGCCATTTATAGCGTTTCTGGAGCTGTTTTGAGTATTCGTCCTTCCACCTCCTGCTAAACTGATGGTAAAGAGCCTTCAGTTTCTTCCAACAGTTTATTAGGGAAATGTTAGCCGAATCTGATTAAGGAACCGCCATGATTAGAGCGCCTCGCAGAAAGTGACCTGGAGTGAGAGCTGAAATATCATTAGGGTCGTGAGAGAGTGGAGATAAAGGTCGGAAATTTAGAACCGATACAATGCAAGAGAGGAGACTGGAAAACTTTTCGAAATTGAATTTATAATTGCTGGCAGTCTTTTTAAGATGATCTTTAAAGCTTTTAACCGCGGTTTCCCAGAGACCACCCATGTGAGGGGCACTAGGAGGGATGAAGACCCAGTCAACTCCTTGGGGAGAATATTTTTCTTTCGAAAACTTGAGAAGCTCTCTATTGATGAATTGGTGAGCTCCGATGAATGTGGTGCCATTGCCTCTCCGACCAATAAATCTTGCGGAAGCTGCAGGGAATGCCTCTATCGTGAGATCGGAGCACAACTCTAAATGTATGGCCTTTTTCGAGAAGCATAAAAACACCGCCACATAACCTACAAAATCTATACCAGAAGTCGAGAAGCCGCCATGATTCGAGATCGAACATTTTGTTTTTGAATAATACATACCTTGCTGAGATGTATGCACCGTTGCAGTCCATGGTGGCAAAAACGGAACACGTATGTGAGAACGCGCAATGAGCGTGGAAACTATGAAAATCTATAGAGTAAACCGGCTTCTCCTCAACTGGGAGATTGACAACTATCTTTCTTTGCTCAGGAGGCTAAATGGCTGAAACGGTAGCTTTGGGCTAGAATACTGAAGCCACACATGACCATTCCACCGAAGAGAGTTGGATGCCAGTTCTTGGGGATTGCAGCAGCGGGTACCTAGGTCCACAAGATTTTTACTTCTGATAACGTGTCGCTAAATGGTGTTGCCAACACTGTTGACGAAAGGTAGCTTTTCCAGACAGGCAAGTAGGATTTGTGGGTCTGACCAGAAGAAGTTTCTTTCAGTACAGAGATCAAGGTTTTCTCGATCGGACTTGGCGAGATGAGCAAGTAAAACGGCGCCGCATAGTTCGACCGTGAGCAGGGGTGCAACCATTTAAAATTTAAAAAATAAAATATATATTGCAAATGGCAACGTGAACTATGAAAGGTTCCAATCAGTTAATTTAAATCCAATTTGCTTCACTCTCCTCACTATATAAATAAAAATTTAAATAAATTGAAAAAGGACCTTACGAATAAATGAATGGATTTATTGAAAAGTTTTAAGGCAATGCAGCAATCGACAAAGTGCACTGTGTTTTTTTTTCGTTACAAGTTTTTAAAATTATTTCTTTTGTAAATACAACAATTTAGTTTTCACTTCAGTATCACAAAAGAATAAAATTTTAAAACAAAACATAAACTAAGAATGAAAAACTTGCAATAAATTTTATATAGGTCTAAGCAAAAATAAAAAAAAAACGTAAATAAATGCATACATATATTTAGAAATACAAACTATAAAAAATATAAACCGAATGAAATGTTTTCGAAACAGAAGTAAAAAAAAAAAAAAATTCTACAAATTTAAGCAGAAATAAAAAACAAAATATGAATTTATGTGTAACTTAAATTACATTAAAAACAAATAAAATTGAGAAATATTCAACTATTTTTACTTGCATAATCTGAGTGTGATTTTTGTACAATTGAATTTAAAGAAAAAAATAAACAAATAAAACATATAAATACCAAATTCTTTTACAAAATTTTAATAATTGAAACAGAGAAAAAAAAACAAAAGTTTTATAAATGCTTTAAAACTAAAGGAAATAAAACAACAAATATATACTTATTCACTTTGATACAGTTTAAAAAATATAGTAAACTAAACTAAACAAAAAAAAAAACTAATAAAAAAAAAAACACTAATTCAATATGTAGTTGAAACCAAAACCAAATAAAAGAAAAAAATAAGAAAACAAAACAGAAAGAGAAAAAATATATATAAATTTATACTATTAGCATGTAAAAATTGTAGATTTTTTATTCGCATTTCTTAAATAAATACAAAGAAATAACAAAATAAATTAATTAATACCTATCATATAAATTAAAACAAAGAGAAAAAACCAAACAAAAATTCAAATTTGAACTTATGATAAATGTTTTTTATACTAATTATTTTTGTAATTGGCAAGAAAAAAACAAAACAAAACAAAATTTTTTACATGAATTTTTATACTTAATTATTTTTAATAAATTAAACTAGATTCCAAATTAACTAAAAAATTACAAAAGAAAAAAAATATACTAATTTAAAATGATATATGGTATATATATTAATGCAATTTCAAAGAAAATATAATTTTCTAAATTAAACTCATTTGATCTTCGTATTAGTTTTAAATACAGAATATAATATACCTATAGGTGCAAGGTGATTCCATGCCCATAGTCAATAGTCAATGTGTAAGGAAAAAAACAATTAGATTATATTTAATTTATGCAACTAGTTTTCATTTAACTTATTAAACGCTTTCATATGTATTCTAGTTTGGGCTGGATCCAGTAGCAAAGCTTACTATATTTCAAAATTGCTTTGTACTCTGGAATGCTTTATACTTAGATTTTTGTTTGTTTTAACCTCTCTCTAACCAACGGTTTTGAATCAACATGTATGAATAGATTTAGAGGCCTATTGCGAATCTCAATCGACTATCGATGGTTATTGATGAACGATCGGCTAATTTTAGTTTGCTTATTGTGAATTTCAATTTAACCCTTTCAAGCACACATTTTTCTAATAATTGTTTTTTTATCCAATGGTCATATTTTTATGTTTTTATGGTCGTTAATTGCGATTTTGATATCAGATTTTTAAAATTCAAAATGGCGGATCCAATATGGCGGACTGAATCAGTGAAAGTTATTCATATCAATATGAAAATTGGTATACGGGGGTTTTCGGGGTCACTGATTACGATTTTGATATCAGATTTTTAAAATTCAAAATGTCGAATTTAATATAGCGGACACAATATATATGTTGTAAATATCAAATACCCTCTCCATAGTGACTCCTTCTGATGAGCATGCGTGGCAAGTGGAGGGAGAAGTTTTACTAATGCGAACAATCCGTTGAAAACTTTTCAAGATAATGAATTTTCATTCTAGGTGGGATATACCCACCGCGCTGCAAAGGGTTAAGCTCTCATAAGCGATCAGCTACCGAAATTTGCTGTTAGATCAAAATGTTTATTTCGAATAAAGGTTAAAATGTAAGTTTGTATTTTCCAAATAAAATTAATATAATACATTTTTAGTTAAAAATAAAACTTATTTTAATTGATTATAGTCAAGTCGATTAAATTACACAATTCAAAAATGAAAATTGATCGATCTGATCAACTATAGTCGAGTCGGCAGTCGATCAAAAACCGCAATAAAACCCTTAATTACAAATAAAAGTTATTATTACGAATATTATATAAACTGTATAACAAATCTAAAGCTACAAAATTATCAGCTTTTCATATGCATAGTATTCTTTGAACTACGTAGTTTCGAGTATGTTTAGTAGTTTTTTAAAACTTTCTATAAATACTGAATTTTCTGAATAATAAAATGCAAAAATTCTTAACGATATTTCTATAAACATTGGTGTAAGTAGCAGGAAAACTAAAAAAAAAAACAAAGTAGAATAGTGCAATAAATGATCAGAAGTTCTAGTAATGAGCTGCTATACTGTTACGAAAATATAAGCTTATATGGTTTACATTCCTTAAAGCATATTAGTCTCATTCTAAATCCATCAAAAGATGATCTCTGAACTCAGTATTCACAGTAATTAATATGATCCTTTACTGGATTTACGGTTAATTAGTGAAAACACTGCTCTGAAGACCAATTCAATTCCTCTTTCCACTGTACCTTCTTTTCTTTTTTTAGCATTTGATTCTAGACCATTCAAATAAAACCCCTTTTCAATGCTTCTTACACCAATTCTGACAAAATTGACTTAGACCATTTTCAAGTTATAATTCATCATAACAATATGTAATACTTCAACTACTTGTGTAACAACTCTCAACATAACAAAGTACTATACCATTCTATGTAGAAGAAATCTATGGAAATCTGAAATGTAAAATTCAATTTAAACAAAATATATTTGTACTATAAAAAAAAAATTGTGCAGGACACTCTTAAGAATATAAAAAACAATTACAGCATAAACACATAAACCGCAACTACACAGTTTAAAACGCAATAAAACCACTTGCAATAAAATACCAAAATAAATATACGAGTAAATATATTAAAACATTTTCTACAGAAACTTTTTACATAGACAACATTAAAAAAAAAAAAAAACTAAACAAAATAAAGTGTAAAACCCTTAAAGGCGCAACGGAAAGCTGGCGCTTAAGAATACATTAAAATATATATATATATAAATATATTTTGTATACAAAACAACACATAAGAAACACAGCAACAACAACAAAATAAACGAAATGTAATTATTTTTATATTTAATTTTGCCTCATGTATGAAATATTAAAAACAAAAAAAAAACCAATTCTTAGTTTCCCCAAAAACATAATTCAGTTTATATTTCAATACGAAGAAAAACTTGAAAAATAACAAACAAATATTTGCTACAAAACTTAAATAAAATACACAAAATTTCTCAGATTAGTCCCACCAAATTTATAACTAAAAAAAAAAAAAAAATTAAATTAACAAATAAAATTTAAAGGAAAACCAAAATATACCTACTATATTCAAAGAAGAGCAAACAATGCATTATTAGTTATCTATTTAATTTTCATTATTATTTACTTTCTTTTCTTTCTTTTTAGTTGCTAGAAAACCAACGAAAACAAAATAATGGAATAAAACTAAGAAGAAGAAAAACAAAAAAATTCTTAATTGTGTTTAATTTAAGATTAACCGAAATTAAGAAAGAAAGAAAACCAGAGTAAACACTAACATTTACAGGCGCTACAATATGTACATGATTAATTAATTAATTAGTTAAATTTCTTGAGAAGAAACAAAAAAAATTGGTAAGAAAAAAATCTACCAACCAAAAATAAAATCTACCCAAAAACGTTTAAGCAAACAAATAAAAGTATTATTTTGAACTTCATTTTTATTTTTCATTGAATTAATGAACAAAACACACACAAAAACAAAATAAATGCATAAACTTATATAGAAATTAATAAAGTTCTTTTCGTGTGTACATTAAAAAATAAAAATAAAATTATAAGAAATAAATTAAATAAAAAAAATTCAGAAAAAATATAGAATCAATTGTTTAAATAAAAATGAAAATTATGCAGCAATAACAAAAAGTACAGCAAATGGAAAAACCAAAGCAAGAAAATACAAAACAATTATATAAAGATACATATATAAAAATAACTGATACTTTATCAACAATATACATACAAAAAAAAAAGAATATAAGTAAGAAAACTCAATGCTGAAATTACATAATTGTAAAATTTTAAATGTGTTAATTTTTTTTTTTGTTTTTTTGACGTTTCTTAATTCGTTTTTTTCTGTGTGATGTTTCTTTTTTATACGGTTTTCTTAAGAACTTTTCATATAAATGTATTCAAAAACAACAAAAAACACAAAAAACAAAAAATTTAATTAAAAATAAGAAAGCATATATATATTATATATAAATACATCTGATCTATAATAAAGGAATGAGTTATTTAAATAAATATTACAGTAGTTTTATTTTCTACTTCCTACTTATGTGGAATTTCCCAGCAACAGTTGGAATTAAATATGTTTTCTTTAGAGTAAGTACATCAAATTGAGGAATAGCCAGGAATACCACCTTGATCAAAAGGTTCCCGGAATTTATTCAGAAAATTAAAAATAAAAGTTTATTCATCTAAATCAATATTGTCCCCCTCAAAGTAAGCCCCATCGACTGCAACACACTTATGCCAGCGCTTGATCCAATCTTCGAAATATTTTTTATATTCGGTTTTCGGTATATCCATCAGTACTTCCTGCGATTTATCCATTACTTCCTCTCGGCTGCTGAAACGCGTTCCCCGTAATGGATTTTTAACTCTATTGAACAGAAAGAAGTCACAGGGAGCCAAATCAAGGGAATTCGGTGGCTGTTGGATGGTATTTGTGGCATTTTTCGTCAAAAAATTACAAATAATGATGGCACTGTGCGACGGTGCGTTATCATGGTGCAAAATCCACGAGTTTTTTGTCCACAATTCTGGTCTCTTTTGGGGAATTGCTTCACGCAAACGCCTCATAACGCCCAAATAATACTCTCTGATGGTTAATTTGCGGTTATTAACCAAAATTTATTTTACTTTATCAACGTTTTCGTCAGTTTTCGATGTCGATAGTCTGCCACTGCGTTCATCATCTTCGATTGACTCACGACCACTTTTGAACCACTCGCGCCACTGGTAAACGACCATTTTCTTTAGAGAATCGTTGCCGAAACACTTTTCCAACATTTCCAACGTTCGTGCATCATTTAATCCGTTTTTACGCAAAGTTCAATACAATACAATTTAATAAAATTGTAAAAAAAATCGCTAACACACACAGAGATAGATATACTCTTGGCTACGTAGCTTTTGCAAATGTCAAGCTATGACGCTAAGATTTAGGGGGAATATCAACAACAGATGTACCAACTTAAAAAAAAAAAACCAGAACTCAAATCGGAACGATGTGAGTGCCACACGGTAGTTAATCCGGTAACTTTTTAATCAAGGTGGTATAATATAATAATCTTATATTCTTTTCAACCTTACAACCAGACACTTAGAAAATGGAATAAGTTAGTCCCCTTTTCCACTCGGCAAGTTTTCTTGTCGGTAAGTCGAGTTTGTAGGCAAGAAAAGAAAGACGAGAGGGGACAGGTACAGACTTGGTCGTACCGGAAAGTTTTTTTTTTGTGCTGTTCGTTCTTTAACATTCCTTTTTATTCATATTTATCTATATAATATATATCTATATATCTATATTTAAGGACAATTAATTTATACATTTTGTGCAAAAACTTTGTTGAAAAATAAACTAAAAAATAATTATTATCCGTGCTCTGACTCTTCGCCGCGCTATGAGTTAAAAAAAAACGGCCAATGTTCTACATTCTTAGATTTGTACTTCTTTCTTTTTAGTAATGTGTGCTCTTTTTAAAAATACATATTTTTTTTAAAGCGCTTCAAAAAAGATTTTTTTAAAGCGCTAAAAATATTCCCAAAAAACAAGATGGCAGAACATTTTTTTTTTACATTGTTCACAAGTTTTATTAAGTGGTAGGATGCTTACTTCGAAAACGTGGTGGCTAGGTTCATACTTCAAAACGTTGTGGAATCCCCAAACAATTCTATCTCTTTCAGCAAGAATGATAGAATACAAAATTGTGAACTAGTCTGCTTAAAAGTGAAATCTTCTGCACATGTACGTCACACCAGACCCCATGCTGTGATCTGATTGGCTACAGTGTCTTGAAAGATATTTTTACGTTTCCATCTGACGTTTTCATATAAATTCGATTGTTTTTTCTTCGACAAATGTAATAAATTGTGAAACTTTTTTCTTCTAATAAATTAGTAATAATAATAATAAATAAATGCAAAAATTGTGCCATAAAATTTATTTTTTTTTCTTCCGGTGCACTTTAATACGCAATATTACCGACGTAGCTATTTGATTTCACCACAAAAATGTATGGTGGTACACTTCTGTCGTGCTTCTGATGGCCATGAAAAATCCTAAGATATCACACGATATCTTGCATGAGAAATATATTTGCAGTTGCGCTAAATTATAAAAATGGTCTCAATGTAAACAAAGCAAAAATGTAAACAAAGGTCTGGTATGACGTAGTCAACAAATTTTCAATATGACGAAAATAGAAAATGTTTAATAGACATTTGAAAATTAATTAATAGTATATTATTTAATTTGTAACTACATTCTCCACAAGTTAATGACGCAATTGTCTTTTCAATTTCTGGCGCTGTAGAAGCTTCTGCTATTTCTGAATAATGCAAATGGTGATTGTGAACCAAAAGATTCTAAAAAAGTAGTCAGGCAAACAATATATGTTTAATTTTTTCATTATTTACTTATTTTCTTGTAAGATTTAAACTTTGTTTTTTGAATTCAACTGTCGTTAAAATATGACATTTTGTTTCGTGCAAGAAAAGTGGTTTTGTGCGTTCGCGTCAGCGATGCCAACTTGCGGGGAATTCCCCGATTTGTGGGGAATTTTACTTGGTACGGGGAATGAGCTGTTTTTTGCGGGGAATTCGAAGTCTTTCAGCTTTTAGTAATTAAAGTCTGTAGAATATTATTTGTCAAATTGTATGTAATGTAAAATGTTTAACTTATGAAATACTTCATATTTTGGGTCTAAAAATCTTCATCTTAAGCAGGCCCCGTACTATAATGCGATGTCCCTTTTTCCATTCGGCAAGTCTTTTGGTCGGAAACTTGAGTTTGTTGGCAAGAGAGGAATAAAAAGAGGGGACGGGTATAAACTTGCTCGTACCGGCAAGTTTTCTTTTGAGTGTGTGTGGCAAGTTCAAAAGAGAATTGGAAACTTGCTGTGGGGAAAACGGGACGATGCAATTATTTTACCCAAAACAGCCCAAACAGCGTTCTTGCTCTCGAAGAAATTGCAAATGCGAGCGGAGGTGAGAACGTAATCATCTTCTTTTTCCGGCACGAATTAACTCGCACTGTTTTTTTTTTTCGTTGGATAAAAATGTTAAAAGTGTCAACCAATTATCTGTTTTGAGTTTATCAGCTATTTTTTTTTTTTTTGTATTTATTTATTTAATGACAAAAATTGATTACAATATTTGCTAGTTTTTTCAAAAAATATACATTTTGTGTGAGAAGATATCGTATAACAGTTCTAAATAACTTTAATCTGCCATTATTTACGTAAACAATAGAAGTGAGAAACTAACACAGTTAGTATCGCTTACAGCTTAACGATAGCGGTGCTTACCTGATCTGACATAGCGCGTGCTGCAAAGAATCACTACCGACAACTTCATCATACCCAGGTCCAAATGACCTCGAGACAGATTCTGCGATATCGGTTGGTCCTATTGCAACATTTTTAATTCAATTCAAAATTGAAATTTAATAATAATAGAACTTTTACATCTTTTTTAAATGCATTTAAATCATGTGAGTTTTTGACTTCCATTGGCAATTTATTATACAATTTTATTCCATAATAAACCACATAGTTCTTATAATTAAAAAGTTTCTAAAGTTATAAGCCAGATTTTCTATTTCATTCATGTTTAAATTATGCTTTATTAAGGTATTCTTAATTTTATAATTGGTCACTAGGGTCTGCATAAAAAAATATTTTCTGATATTAAGTTTATTTTCATATAAGCTCACAGTCGGCATTATAATAGGAAGACATAAGATATGTTTTATTATTCTATTTTGCAATCTTTGCAGCTCATTCAACCCTCGCTCAGTACATCGATTCCATATTGGATTTAAATAATTTATTTGTGACAAAGAGAATGAGTCATACAGTAGCCATAAATTGCTTCCTTGGTATATTATTTCTATTTCTATAAATCGGGATATTTAGATTATTTTATTATTTAGATTATTTTCATTTTTAACCTTTTTAATTCTTCATTCCAACTCAACTTACAATCTAACCAGATTCCCAGATATTTTAGTTTGTCAACCCGTGAAATCAAGCCAGCCCTATATGGGATGCCAGGCAAGTCAATGATGTCTGGAATACGTTTATAGTTATCAAAAATTATAAATTGAGTTTTGGATAAGTTCATTTTCAATAAATTCTTTTGGAACCACTGTTCCATTTTTCCCAAATCCGATTGCATATGTGATAGCAATTCTTCTAAAGAGTCAGAAACGTACACAAAGACATCGTAAGACTAAGGACAACCCCTCAGACGTAGCTAAAAACCTTATTAATGTATATTATAAACAAAGTTGCAGCCAGTTTAGCACCTTGTGGCACCCCTATCTTTATTGTTTTCATAGAGCTTTTTATGGTGCCCGGACATACGGCGTTTTGACCGCCCTAGGAATGGCCATAACGCCCAAAATCATTTTAGGCGCTATGACCGCCTCGAAAAAGGTAATAACACCCAATGGGCGTTATGACCGTTTTTGTGATTCTTTCATTAAAATTTCAAAAGTAAAACGAAACCAAATTTCCATATACAAAAAAATCCAGCTTTATTTCAGGCTTTTTCACAAATTGACTTTCTTAAATAAAATACTCTTCTGTTTTTCTCGACATTAATATGAAAGCGAATGGGTAAACCTATAAAAAAAAACAAAAAGGAAAAATATGCTCATATAGTAATTGGGAATGGCATGGAAATGAGTGCCTCATCTGAAATATTTTTACAAAAATAAATCAAGATATTAATTCAAACATTTTTACAAAAAATTTTCGC
Organism: Toxonevra muliebris; assembly: GCA_963691655.1. Lineage (NCBI taxonomy): Eukaryota > Metazoa > Arthropoda > Insecta > Diptera > Pallopteridae > Toxonevra > Toxonevra muliebris. The sequence continues at coordinate 115,933,667 of OY829326.1, read as the reverse complement.
CTGTGGCGCTTTTTTTATGTGCAAAATATTATTGTGACTTACATGTCTATTCTGTCCAAAGTATAGTATATTATAAGCAATGGCTTATACCCACAAAATGATACGACCGAGAGTGTAGCCTCAATTAAATAATAACGATTACACAGTGCAACAAATTTTCAACTTTTGTCTTATGAAAAAATTAATTGATTTTAAAAAAAATTTTGTTGGTTCCACATGGGATTGAACCAAGGGTAAAATTTTTTTTTTTAAATCAATTATATAATTCTTTTTTTTTTTAATTTGATTGACTCCACATGGAAGCCTAATGTAATTAAAACAATAAACAATTCCATTATTTACGAAAGTGAAGTAAAAAACTTCAAGTGACAGCGACTGCACTGGCCACATGCATTGTATTCACCATAGTTTTTATTCAACATGCTTTTTTTGTCATTTGAATTTAATTTATTTTCTTTGTATTTTGTTTTGTTACTTTTTTTTCAAAATAAAATGTCAATTGAGTCTGAACCAGCATACGAAATATTCGTTTTGTTCTAAATCAACAGTGCTATAGTTTCATTAATATTTATATTGAAAGTTATTAAACTCGGCTGACAAGAAAATAAACTTAAGCTGAAATTTTTTTCTCACAGATTTGACGTTTTGTTTCGTCCAAGAAAATTATTTTTCTGCATGGTGAAATCATGTATAAGGTTATAGCAACATCACAACAATTTTACAACACATCCTTGTTGGTGCGTCGGATGTTATTACATGTAGAAAAAACAGCAGTACAACAAGACAATGACGACACATCTTTGTTGATGCGACCATAATGGCGGCATGGAATGAATGCCAAAATGGGAGAAAGAAGTAAACAATGATTTTGACTGCCAACGGTATTGACCACAAAGAAAGAAAAGAACAAGCTGCTGGTAACGTCACCTGCGTTCCCGTACCTTTGCGTATTTTTAGCAGAATTGGTATTACCACATGCAAGTTCGTAAGATTCAATTAATCAACAAAAATGCTTAACATACAATATTATTGCTGAATTTAATAACCACATTTAATCGCACGTTTCCCAAAATGCTTTGAACATCCGTGTACATCAGGGATGCCAACTCATTTTTACTCTCTCCCCGATTTTTGACCGAATTCCCCGCATCGATATAATTTCATATTATAACAGCGCTACACGCACTTTCCACATAAATATTTTACAAAAACGAAATTGACCTCAGTGAGTGTTATTTTAAGGCGACCCTGAACTTTCTCGGTAAAAAAATTAACAAATTTTTATGGGGCTGGTAGATTAATAGAAAAGCACTTTCTGACTCCGGAATTCTTAACATGTAAGCTTCAACCCACTTTTGGACATCAAAGGAGAAGACATGGGATTTTTTTTGACTCAAATAAAAAATGGCAAAAACTTTGTTTTGAGAAAAACGGGTTCAAAGTTTTGACTATCGGTTTTTAACATATAAAATATATGTACTTCATCTTCTTTATGATAGCTGACCGTAATTTGTAAATTTATAGATTAGTCAGCAATGAGTAAGAGTTAATCTGGAGGTGCTGGACGAAGGCATAAGTTAAACGTTCTACATTACATAAAATTTGACAAAAAATATTCTACAGACTTTAATTACTAAAAGCTGAATTACTTCAAAATCCCCGCACCAAGTAAAATTCCTCGCAAATCGGGAATTCCCCGCAAACTGGCATCGCTGGTGTGTATCGTCATATAATAATCCCTTATAAAAGAAATAATTCCCCACATTAATATATTGAACGTATGCAACACTGTTTCTTGTGCCAAGCAATTCATGAAACTAAAAACAGCGTTGCTGATCTAGTAGTTAGCTTTTACGCACATCGATTTTCTGTCCGATTTTCTATTTGTTGGTGACAGCGTCTCGACTAGCTATAATTTATGTTAATGTTCCTGTCTTACCATCAAAATGTCTAGTCGAGACACCTTATGTTATTGTTATACCAAAAAAAAATCAACCCCAACATAAATTTGAAGTTTCATTCGTTTTGAAGTTTGTGTATTTAAACATGGCGCAAGCTAAAGTTAACAGAAGCGAAATAATTAATTTCATAAATATATATCGATAATATGAGTGTTTATAAAACTATAATAGAGAAAAATATAAAAGAATCGAGTTGAAAAGAAATACGTGGCCGAAAATAGGAAATAAATTTGTAGCTAAAAGATTTTCATTCGTTTGGTCGCTTTCACAGGGCGAACATCAGAAGTTATCTTGTTCGTTCGCCCGGAGTAACAGCAACTAAAAAACGAACTCAGTCCAATCAGCCGGAACGAAGATTTTTTCATTCGTTCGGGTCTGGCGACCATTTACACCACCTGAACATTGCTCGTGAGCATAGTATAATAATACTATGGCTCGTGAGCATTTTGTAGCGAACTTATCAGGCATGTTTCAGAATTCACTTTCGAGTAAAATTGAATTGAAATCACATCAATTTCACTGTTTAGTGTTCTAGAATTCACTTTCACTTTTATTTTCTTACTCGTTGTTAAAAGTGAATTTCGAACGAATTCGCATGTTCTAGAAACCGAATTCACCAAAAAAATTGATTTGAATTCACTTTAGCAGCAACAAGTGAAATAAAGCAATTGGCCCAAAAATGTTAGTAAATTTAATAAAAAATTAATCAAGTATAAAAAATTTTAATGAAAATAAAAATTTCATGGCGAAAGCATAAGAACTCCATCCAGGGTACCTTATTCCTCAAGTTTATGAAGAAGCATCAAGACAAATATTTCCTGGACAACCTGTCCGATTGCTCAGTAGTCAGTTCAAAAAAATTGCAAGATTACCTAAACTCCACTAGGTGGGTAAGAGCCCAGCTGGGGTAGTACGAGTCCAACTTTAATTCTAGTTCGGTGAGAAAGTGGTTTCAAAACGGCGCTATAGCGCTCTCTCTGACTCACAGTGGGTCTGCTGTGGGTCAGCCTCCTTAACCAACCAACCACCCAACCAAAAGTAGAAACACTGGCGACAATTAAAAACGGAAATGTATCTGATTCGAAAAAGATAACTTTATACATATATTTTTGTAAACACGTCAATAGGTTTGGATAAATTTTAAAACAAGTATTAGGAAGAAAATAGCGAAGGTGTAACAGGCATTGCACAGTTTGGTCCCCCTTCCACTTTTGAAAATGTAGACAGCACAAGCTCCGATGAGAAAATGCCGTCCAGCTTGATAGCTGCTGTGGTCACTGCTGCTTCTTTTGCTGCCCCTAGCACCGCCGCCTCTTACACTGCCAGCACTTCCACGGCCGCCAAAGCTGCCACTGTTAATGCTCGTCGTTTAATTTTTACGCTAGCATATTGGTTTTTGGCTTCAATATTTAGGGAATATACAATTAAAGCATTAATATTTTTAAATTTTCACAACTTGTTTTGTTTGTTTCCTTGCGCCAACAATCAGCTGATTGAAAATTACAGCAAACATTACAAAGAGTTAAAAAAAAAATAGTGAATATGAATTCTCTCGGTTTCTAGAAAACCAAACAAAATTTCACTTGTTTTCAAATCACTTTCGAATTTACTTTCACTTGGATTCTGGAACATGCCTGAATGTTTAACTTTGGTGCAACGCTGCACTTTTTACACGGGCAGAACGAATGAAAATTGTTTGTTTCGTTCGGGCAGTCTAAATGCGGAGTAACCACGCATTGAGTGTCACGTGTAAACGTTGGGTTAAACGTATGCCTAATACTACGAAATACAACACTGAAAACAAAGCAAAGAAAAAAAACTCCGCCATTTAAACGTGAATTTTCTGTTCAGCTGCGTCGTCGTCGTCGTTGTTCTCTGCATTCGGCATTTTCACATACATTTTTAAGAGCAAACGGAAAAAAATTTTGCACCGATCGACTTACAATTGTGCGGCGGCTGGCATCAACGATTTTTCTATTAATTTTTTCACTGCAAATAAACAAAAAACCAATAAATAAAAATGTCTGATGAGAAGAAGGTAAGCACAGCAAGTATTTTCTATAAAGTTGAAACGAATAAGAATTGAATTAATTGTGAAGAAAACGAAAAGAAATTGGTGTAGAAGGAAAAAATGTGTGTTAAATGACGCCGACAACATGGCGCGACCGTCGCGCTGTGTTTCTTTTTGCGCTCCGAATTTTATATTTGTGGTGATTAGAAATTTATTTTTGTAAAAGCATAATTGCTTTATGATGTTGTAAAAAATATTTAAACGTTTACTATAAAATTGGCAAAACATTTCTCGAAACATAACCTCAACATTTATATGGAGTGTATATTTTAGTCAGCGTCCCTTGCTAACCTTCGCGCATCAGACGCCAGGGGCGGCGTCGTTATTAGGTTTTTTTCATTTCACTCATTTGTTCGTATATTTATTAGCTTAAGAATTGGATACTCGATTTTCCCAGCTTTTTCATAATATGCGGTTAAGAGGGTAAAAGAAGAAATCCCCAAGAAGTGATGCCTACCGTGATCTGCATCAAAGTGCTACAGTGGGGCAAATTGGCAGAAGTTTTGTAAAAGGCTTGGAATTTTGATTTCTTTGAAAAGATAATCATATTTGTTTTTATACAGGAACTGCTTTATTGAATTCCATATAGAAGAGACTAAATGATTACGAATTCTTCTAATAGTCAAAGTTAATTCAATGGCCAAGAAAGTTGATTAAAAATGAACACCATTTTTACTATCTGCCAAACAGAATTGAATTGGTCCTAAAGCTAGGGTTTTATTTATTTATTTTGGCGCCTATGTTGTAGGATTTAAAATAGCTACTGGTTATTTCCTTCAAAAGATGAAATTTTTATACGTAACTTATGGAATAAATAGTAATTTAAACTTTTAATTTTGCAGGGAGCTGAAACAGAGCACATCAACTTGAAAGTTTTGGGCCAGGATAATGCTGTTGTACAATTCAAAATCAAGAAACATACACCTCTGAGAAAATTGATGAACGCATATTGTGATAGAGCGGTAAGTGTGCACTTCTCTACTAACGGTTTATACAATAATCATTTATTTATTTATTTAATCAATTTGTCTACTTCTTTGCAGGGTCTATCTATGCAAGTTGTACGGTTTCGTTTTGATGGCCAGCCCATTAATGAGAATGATACCCCAACATCATTAGAAATGGAAGAAGGTGACACTATTGAGGTCTATCAACAGCAAACGGGTGGCACTATCTAATTTAAAGCAAAAAAATAAAACATATTATTAAAAAATAAACTAAAAACAAAATAAATTTAATGAAAATACAAAATACACAAAAAACCCCGAAATGATAAATGAAAAGTAAAATAAGTTTCATCCAAAATATACAAAAATAATAAAAAAAGAAATACTTTTAAATTGAATTAGAGCGAGAAAAAAGAGCAGAAAACTCTGAATTCACGGCAGAAACTCTTCAGAAACAAAACATACAACTCATTTTTCGTCTCCAATCATAGAATATGTATTCCAATAACTTATTCTAATTTCACATTTTAATGTTTTACTTTACTACTTATACTTAAGAAATTTGTAACGAATTGATTAATATTCATATAAAAGGAAAAAGCATTTAAAAGAAAATGTTTTTCGTTTTCATTACTTTTTTTTTGTATTTCTGTTTTTTCTCGAAATCAATTTTGTTTATTGGGTTTAATGTTCCGTTTTTTATGAATCGTTCTATGCAAAGGATATGGAAATGTTTTTCTATATTATTTTTGTGTGAATGTCATTACTATCTCATTCTCGTATGTTTAATTGAAGCAGTGAAACATTCATTTTTACCATTAAAGAATTGAATTAGTTTTAACGTAATTTAAATGTATTAAAAAATCGAAAATCAGAAATACAAAAAGTTTAAACATCTGAATTGTCAAAGCGTTTCATTTAAAATACGTGCATACATATTTTTTTAGCATGCATTTCATAATTTCGTTCCACTGTGCAAATGACGCATTGTACTATTTTTGAAGTACAGTCTCGACAAAACGCTTCTTTTTTTCTTGAAAATGAATTTACGATGACGTCATCAATTTCTGGTATGTTGCGAAATAGATAATTCTTTAGGGGCCCGTAATCCCTAGAGTATAGTAATGGGCAATACTGAAACGGAAGAAATTTTTTAGGATTGTATATCAATAAAAACAAATTGTTACATAACTCAACAGTTTTATATAAAACCGGCATAGAATACTCGAACTTCACTCAAGTATATTGTATATAAAGGGGGCGTGACAGTTACTAATCTTTTCAGTTCAATAGTAACTCAATGTACTGAATTTCAAATTCAATCAATTTTCTTCACATAAGAAGATTATGGAATATGGGATGGACAGTTAAGCAAACATGCATATGTGCTCCAGATAGCACTTTTAAGCGCCACTCCCTCAGAAACTTTACTAAAACGATCTTAAAGAAAATACTTAAAAGAAAACACGTTTTACTTAGGTTTATCCCATAGTATTTATTATACTATGAGTTACTCTAATTGGTTTCTAAATTATATAATTGAACTTCAATATATAGTTAGTACGAATAAATTATATCAAATTTTGGATACATAATATATAATAGTTCCGATTAATTAAATAAGTAATTTATGCTTTATTTCTTATTTGGCATTTTATTGATTTTAACTTTCTCCTTTTCATCGTTTGCCTTTTTAGCATGCTTCTTGCCCAAGAGATGCTGCTGCAAAGCTATAACATGACACATTGACATGTTGCAAGTCTTACAGTAGTAAGAACCAGTAGGAGTGCGATAGATAGACAAATCTTCATTTTCGGGATTCTCATTGATGCTTGCAAGTATTGAATTGTTATGCTCAACGCCAGCGACCTTAGTGTCAGTGGCGCTGCCAACGACTTTTGGTGGTGGTACCGGCTGTACAACTCCCATCATTTTAATTTTTTTGCGATGTTTTGCACCCTCTAAATGTGTTGTCATCTGTGCTGGCGAAGTAACTCCAATATTGCATACCTTACAGAATAGCGTATCAATTTGAATTCGTGGTAGCTCTACTGCTGTTGTTGTTGGTGGTGCAGGTACAGGTGCTACTATAACATTTGTTGGGGCTTTTGTAATTTTTTTTGGTTCTGGTGTTGCGACTGTAGCGGCTAACTCTTCTCCAGCTATGGTTGTGGTTGTATCTGGAGCCGTATTTGTTTCCATAATAGCTTCATATTTAAATTGTTCTCCAATACCGAAACGCCCATCATTGTCCACAGTCGGTGTAAATTTTGTACCAGTACGTACCCATTTGCCTTCGTTGTTATAGAATCCGGAACCGGATGGTTTCGATATCTTGTTGGCTACTAGACGATGCTTACGCCCAGTATAATGTTGTTGGGCATGTGTGGCTGAAGTCAATTTTAGATCGCAAAGTTCACAGTGAAACGCTTCGGGGCCGGTAGGGCCTCCCTGCTGTGCAAAACGCTTTACAGATGGAGGATTCAGGCCCTTTTCAGTAAACTCCTTGCACAACCAAGCGCTAATGTTCCGATCGTGGGTCTTTGACTCATAGTGATCTTTAGCACTGTGCAAAGAATTCATCTGATTCTTGCACAAGTCGCATTGCAATGGATGTATTAGTTGATTTAATTCATCAGGATAACTTTCGTCACGTCCTTGAAATATTGCCAATTTACCATCTGGTGTCATTTCTGCAATTTTCTCTGGTGCACTTGCACCTGGGAACTTACGCTTCAAAGGTCGTGAATGTGGAGGCTTGGGCTTGAAATTAGTACCGTGATATTTTGGCGGTACGTATCGATTTTTTGGATTTTCATACGGAGAATAGCTTACACCTTGGAACGTTTGTTCTGGCTCTGTCGGTGCCCCCACCTGATAATCTTCCGTGCCAAAGCATCCGAGCAATGCAGTTGGCGGGGGCGGTGGTTGTTGCAAGCTGTCATAACTATACGATTGTATCTGATCGATTTTTTCAAACTCTTCCTTGGTGTGGTTACCCGTCGACGGAATGTGGTATCCACGCAGGAAATCGTAATTCATTTTATCGTTGAAACTAATAAACTTTTTAAAGAAAGAAATTTTGGGATCGATTTACCAGAAACTCGTATATAGATTGACCGTATAAGTAAAAATCTCAAAAATTATTCTGACAACCGCTAGTTTGACAGTCGACGTTACAAAGAACCAACTAGGAAGCTGCATCGATTTTGTTAAGTAAATACTTAGAGTCCGACCGAATAATCGGTTTCGGCTGAAATACTGGTTCGGACATATTTTTGACCGAACATTTGGCTGAAAACGAAACTTTCATTTATTTTACATTTATTGGACAAAGAAATAAAATTTCTAAGAAATTTTACAACTTTTGTGCATGTGAACAAGCAGGCTAAAACCACTCAATAGATATACAATTTGTGAAACGCGTTTGTTGCTACAGATGAAAATATTTGCGGGGAGAAAATGTAAGTAAACTGTTATTTTTAACATTCAATATAAAATTGTTCAACATCGAATAGATCTCTTCTTAGGACGATCTCCTTTTCCATCTCGTTGAGCCTAATAGCTTCTACATTTTGACATTTTTAACATTTTTACCCGGAGAAAAAGTGCGGGCTATTTTGTGCAAGAAGAAGAAGAAGACAATTACTCTCTCATCTACGCTCTCATTTGCAAGTTTTCTGAGTACGGAAACGCTTTCTGAGCTGTTTTGGGCGAACGCGTTCACCCGCGTTGTAGTACGGGAACGGACTTATTGTGTGAAAATAATTATGGGACATGTTGCTAATGATTTCTGTGCATTTACAAATTTTATTTGATTGTATATATATGTATAAGGGAGTGTTCCCGGGTATGAGACAGGTTTTGTTTTTGAGCCATAAATTTTCACTGGTTAAACCAAATCTGGTGCTTTATATATTGTGGGAAAGGTGATGAAAATACGCAATTTTTATCCCAAAAAAAAATTATTGTTACTCCATTGGCTCGCAAAATTGTATGACCAATTTTCTGAGGATGTGAATTTTTGCCAAAAAAAAAAAATTGTATCCGGGTATGAGACACCTAAAAAAATCCACTAAAAATTGGGAAATATGAAGTTAAAACCCAATAACTATTTATAAATATAAATTTATTTAGGCCTTCAGTGGCTAAGATAAAAGGAAATGGTAGTTTTTATCATCCCTCTCTTAGTCATCGTCTTCTCCATCCAAATTGCTATCGTAATGGTACTCAATTTATAAATTTTATAAGAAATTCTTTAGCGCCTGGTTATATTGGTGCTCGGTGTTCGACGAACACAAAACATTTTCTCCCGTGCTTGGTCGAGTTGGTTACATTCAGCTCGTTGTAGAGTTGCTTTTTGTCAAAATATAATCGTTGCTTAATACTATTTTGTATGTATGAGACTGTTTTGTAAAATAACTCATTGCCACACTGAATACTCGGCGTGCTCGGTGTACAATACACCGAGCATATCGTGTTCGGTGTGAGAATGGGTAAAGATTCTCTCTTTGTGTTCGGTCCAACAACAATTTCATGGTGTTCGCCGAGCATACTCGCAATATAACCACAGCCTAACTATTCAATATTTATTTTTGCAAATTATAGTGTTTATTGTTATCATATATAACAGCTCAATTAATTTTTGACAAGAGAGTATTGTGTAACATTCCTGTGTTTCCAAAATTAAGAAATCTGTAGTCTGACAGTAAACAATTTTGCCTCACTTCACCATTTTTGTTTTTTGTAAACACTTGTTTGGGATCGAATTGTGATTAATTGAAAACAATAAATAAAATTGTAAATATTGGTAATATTACATTAAAATAAAAAAGGCGAAATGTATTGCCGACTATGCATCGGTGATTGTGACGATTGCAAGGACTTGTATGATCCAGCAGGACAGGAAAGTGAAATATACAAAGTGGCAGTCAAGTATTTTGAGAAGCAAGTGAGTTTCAGAAACAATGCAAAATTGAATAATAAAATAATAATAAACTTATTATGCTTTCAGCTAGGCAAAAACGGAATGAACTCTGTTGCGGTGGATCATAAATATTCACGTGTTATATGCGTGAATTGCTGGGCACGCATAAACGATTTCCACGAGTTTGAGTGTACCATACTGGCCGCACAACAACATTACGATCATCTAATGCAGCAACAACTGGAGCTAGAGAAAAGCGTCAAATTGGAATTAGAAATTGATTTGGATGATATACAAGCTATGGATTGTGATAGCGAGAAGAACATTATTGAGCGAGATCCAGTTGGCATAGGTGAAAAGGATGAAGGAGATGATTTGCAAAACATGCCGGAAAATGACTCAGATATGGATATGGACAATGTATGCACCCCTTGTGACGACGATAACGACAACAGTTCAGACGATGATAAACCTCTTATAGCTAGAAGAAAGCCTAAATCTAAAGACTCTACCAAAGCTGTCATCGTCCCTAAGAAACTTAGTAAACGTAAAATTAATATAAAATCCGCAACAAAAGCGGCGCCTCGACCGAAGACAGCAAAAAAAACAAAAAAGAAGAAACCCGATACCACCAAATCAACTGATGACAATAATGACGACAATGAAGCAAAAATCGAAGGCCGCAAAGACCCCAAGTGGAAGACACACGAATACGATGAATTTATTGCTTTGCATTGGAAACGAGAAATGCATTGCGATATTTGTGATCAAGTTGCTCCTAATTTTACAGCCTTACACGCTCATTATCGTGAAGCCCATGATAACGATAAAGGCTACGTAATTTGCTGTAACCACAAGTTTCGACATCGATTCCATTTCGTTGAACATTTGCGTCTGCACCTCGATCCTCAGTATTTTAAGTGTTCGCAATGCGGTAAATGCAGCACGAGTAGTCGCAATCTTGCAACTCATATTAAGGCAATGCATGGACCTCAACCACTGGAACGACGCTACGAATGTGAGGTGTGTGGCAAACGTTTTGCAAAGAAAACCATTCTGTCCGGGCACATGGATATACACGCTCAAGGCAATAAGGATTATGTATGCAAAGATTGTGGCAAAGGGTATGTTGAAAAGCACAACATTTTAATGGAAATTTTTCTAATTATCATTTATAATTTTTAGTTTTGTCTTGGAACATCGTTTGCGCATACACGAGCGCAATGTACACAGCACTGCCTACCATGGCGTTTGTGAATTGTGCGGTAAATCTTTTCGCGGACGTTATGCACTCAAGGCACATTTGCAGGAACATGACGGGGTCGGTAGGCAAAAGTGGCCATGCGATCAATGTGATGCACAGCTATATTCGAAATACAGTCTTAAACGGCATAAGCGGGTCACCCACCATGACGGCACAACGTTGTATGTCTGTAGTGAATGTGGCAAAGTGTCGCTGACTGAGAATGCGCTGCGTAGCCACAAGAAGTACGTGCACCAAATAGAGCGAAAATTCAAATGCAACATTTGTGATAAAGCATTTAAAGTGGCTATAGTACTGAAGGTATGTACGCCTGGAATTTAATAAGCATTTCAATGGCATCATTTCATTTTTTTATTTCTGTTTTTAGGAGCACATGACTACACACACTGGCCAAGATCTTTATAAATGCCCACATTGTCCGAAAACATTTAAGGTTAGCGCTAACATGCATCATCATAGAAAACGTGCACATCCCAAAGAATTCGAAGAGAATCGTCAACGGCGTTCATTGGCATCACATATTGATCTCAGTCATATTTCAAATGAAATTGTTTTGTAAAATTACTTGATTAAATATAACTTAGCTTTAAAACTAATATGAGTTAAAACCAGGACTCGGATTTTGTTGATCTAAAATAAACTTAAAAAATTCAAAAAAACTTTAACAAATGTTTATATACCATTTTTGTTCCATTGTAGTGTAATAAATTACCATATACCATATGTACATTCGTAAACTATCAAATGTAAATGATCGCCGACTCTCAGCCCGAACATTTTTGTGTAACAAGGAACTTCGCTCAATATCGACACTGACAAGTGGTACAAATTTAAATAAAGTTATATCGCTGGAGCTTAATTCTACGTCCTTACAGTTAGACATTAAAATTTTCACCAGAAAGAACTTTAGCAATCGAGCATTAATTTTGTTTAAGCAACAATTGTTTTAAATTTCATAATCTTGAATTTTTCCTTTTATTTTTTGACAATTAAAAACACGCTCTTAATGGGTTTATTTTCTCAGAAGTTCACAACAAATGTAATAGAATGTTGAAATGAAAAAGATCAATTAAAAATTTGTATAAATGCCACATTTTTTAGTATTAGAAAATTTAAAATTTATTTTGGAAAATTCAGAAAAAATTCAATTCAACATCACAAATCACAGCACATTATATTTAAAAAGCGTGAAGTTTAGTCGTGATTCCAGTGTTGCAGAACAAAACCTCGTTTGTACTATGTTTGTATTTGCTCTTGAAGTTAACGAAAATTTGGAAAAGATTGATCACAAGTAGATAGAACGCATATGGAATGCATGGTCGACATTAACTTTTCTCTTTTTTTTTTAAACAAAATTTAAGTGGAGATCTATAAATGAAGGTGGAGAAAAGTATATCTGGAGTAATGTTAAATGGTTGCGATTCAAGCGAAATAATTTTGGTAAAATTCTCTACAAAAACACTTTCGACGAACATGGACCATTTAAAGTTTTAAATATACGTAAACGTGGTATTTGTACCGTATATATTGAGGATATCCCTAAACTGACAGAAGAAGCCAAAATAAAAACAATTCCAACTAATGATACAACTGTGGATATAAATCCCGATTTAGTTGACCACGATTCTGACGAGGTGTAATAAAATCATTGATAAGTTTTTTTATTTTAATTCAATTTTTGTTTTGTTTTACATATCGCTGCCTTAATTTGCTAAGACCCATTTTTCAAATTTTACAGGAAAGCAAAAACACATTTTGTTATTTAGAGTACTGCTTCGAGAATTTTTAATTTAAACTAAAAGAAAAGATTGTAGGTTTTCGGTGCAGGTCTCTAAAATTTTTTGCACAGACCAAAGGGGCACGCTTTATCACAGTCCATCAAAAACTCGGTTTTGAAAAATTTGATGTTAAGGCCTTAGCAAATTAAGGCATCGATATGTTTCAACTGAAGTTGTTGTTTTCTAAGTTTCAAAATGTTTGTTTTTTTCGATAAATCAATGAAGTATTTATTTACTTATTATGTTAATTTTTGCATAATGGCTTAATTCGTTGTGACGGTAAATTCCGAATATGCAAAAAAAAAACTTAATTCAACATATCGTCGCCAGAAAATTGATTTGGCGTATGTGTATAAGTATCCCTATGCCTATACGCCAAATCAATTCTCAGGCGATGATATGTCAAGAATCTAAAATAATTTATACTGCAACAAAAACTTAAGTCGATATTAGTGTATTAGATACAGATTTGGCAGTTTGAAATAATCGCTACTGCCAGTTTTTTATAAAATACTCTGTAAATAAAAAGTATTTTAAAAATTGCTTAACATATTTACAACGTGTTTGCTCGAAATAGCAATTTTCGACTTAAGCGGTTACTGCTTTTGGCCACAGAATTATAATCTTATCAGCACAGCACTTATGAACTTTTCCACTTCGTAGTTCTACTGCACTATAAAAAGATTTAACATGTTTTACTTTTGAAGGGGACGCTAGTTGATATAAATAAAGATGAGGGCGCGCATCATTTTTTTATTTTGGTAATGAAAACTTATTGAACACTTTTCTGATCCTTTTAATTAATTAATTTAACATTTAATGTTTCAGTATATGCAATATAATTTCAAACTCTTTGGCTAATTTCGATAATGATGAAAATGCTGCAAAAAAATGCGAACTAAAACATACATTTGGCAGCAAACAATTTCCGGAAAATTTCGCCTTCGGTGTCTCAACAGCAGCTTACCAAATTGAAGGCGCTTGGAATGAAGATGGAAAGGGCCCATCAATTTGGGATACCTTCACACATGAACACCCGGAAATGATTGATGATCATTCGACAGGTGATATTGCAGCCGATTCTTATCATCGTTTTGAACAAGATCTTACTGCTTTAAAGGAACTAAAGGTAAAGAGTTGTTTTTTGTATTTCCAACATTATGATTTACTGCTTCTGTGCACGTTTTGCAGGTCAATTATTATCGTTTTTCAATCTCCTGGTCTAGAATATTACCAAATGGCGATGTTTCCTCGAAAAATCAAAAAGGCATTGATTATTATAATATGGTGATTGATAAATTGCTTAGTAATGGTATTGAACCGATGGTCACCATGTACCATAATGATATGCCGGAAGAATTAAATAAATTCGGTGGATTCACCAATGGTATTATGATCAAATATTTTCGATTTTATGCTGATACGCTATTCGAGAATTTCGGTGATCGTGTCAAATTATGGGTAACGTTTAATGAACCTTTTGATTATTGTATACCGGGATATGGCAATGCAAACTATCCACCAATGGTACATGCTCCGGGTGTGGCTGATTATCTTTGCATGGATATTTCATTGAGAGCGCATGCATCAGCATATCGTCTCTACAAGTCGAAATACTTTAGAGATCAAGGTGGCAAAGTTGGTATAACAATAAGCAGTCGTTTTTACTTTTCAAAAACGAATGATTCTGATACAGTTGATCGTGGGATACAATATGCGGTAAGGCTGTGTACACAGGTTGAGTTTTATTTAACATAGAGAACTCGAAGTATCTTGAAAGCAATACAATTTCTGAAAAAATGAATTCGAAGAAATAAATATTTTGGTCGAAGTTTTCAAGATTATTCGCTTATTCAAAGCAATTATTGGAAAAAGTTGTATGTTAAATGAACCATACGGTACTTATATTTGCATAACTTCATTTAAATAATATTAAACTTTTCAGTTAGGATGGCTGGCGCATCCCATCTTCAGTCAATCGGGAAACTATCCATATGTCATGATAGAGGATATTGTTAGTAATAGCTTAAAGGAAGGTCGTGCTTGGTCCCGCTTAAAACCAATCAAAGATATGTGGTTGGAGATAATAAAAGGTTCTGGAGATTTCTTGGGCTTAAATTATTATACCTCTAGATATATTGAGATAGCCAAACCCCCACGGGGTCAAGCACCATCATGGGAATATGACTCACGTGTGACTTATCCATTAGATACATCATGGAAACGCGCAAAATCAACTTGGTTATATTGTGTGCCAGAAGGACTAGAAGGTTTACTCAAGTAAGATACGAGATTTGAGCAATTATTCTCTAAAGATATACAAAAATTTTATCGAACTTATGGTATATTTGTAGATGGATACGCGACAACTACAATAACGTTGAAGTTATTATTACTGAAAATGGTTGGTCTGACGATGGACAAATGGATGATACTGATCGTATAGACTACTTAAAGGTGTGAATATACATATTTATACACTAACAAGTTAGCGTGCTAATTCCTGACACTAATTTCAGGCACATTTGCAAGCTGTCTTAAATGCTGTGAACAGTGGCTGCAATGTTACACGCTACACACATTGGAGTTTAATCGATAATTTCGAATGGCAAAGAGGCTATACGTAAGTTAACTATTTATTTACTTTTATATATGCGTGTTTCCAACACTTTAGCATTGCATTACATTTGATTTACTTGCAGTGAAAGGTTCGGTCTATACTACGTTAACATGACAAGTCAAAATAAGGAACGTATTCCGAAAAATTCAGCACGTTATTACAAAAGTGTGATAAAAAGTAAAATGATTGCTGAGAATGTTTTGTGAATAGTTTAACGCTTCGAAATATTATTATTAATATAAATATGCTTTACCGACATATGTACATTAGATGGCTTATTTGCTCCATACACTTTGCTAAAGTATTTCAGATCTTCCTGGCGACAGCAGAATATGAACAAAATGAAAAAAAAATTAAATTTTGGAAAACTGGATACGCTACTCCGAAAAGCGTAATTTAAAAGGATGTTTTACAATGGGTTTGGGATCTTGTATGGAAAAAATATTTATCTTGCACATAAAAGAATTTCTGATATCTATTTGTATGTTTTTTGAGACAACTGAAACGAAAGCCACCCCTAGCGCCTAAAGTGATCATTTGGTACTTTTTTTAACGAATTTTCAGACTCACTCGTTAGGATTTTCCAGATAGCGGAAATTTTTAAAAAATCGAAGTACGTAGAATTGTAGGTAATTCAATTCAATTGGAGTTATATTTGAACTAGTAAATCAACTTTTAGTGAACCCATGTCGATGACAACTAAGTTCACCTTTGACAAATGTCGCCAAAAAATTGCACGAAAAAACTATGGATGAGTTGAAAAATTGTCTTATCGTGGAAATTTGTAATCTCTATTAACGTCTGTCAATTACAATATTATATGTCCAGGTTTCCTACGCACAACATGGCACTCGTAGAGCACGATTTCGCTCCAACACGCTTTGTTAATAGCGGAAATCCCAACACGATGCCACTATAGCACGATTTCCTTCTAACACGATTTGCGAATAGCTGAATCCCTCGTATAATATGATTAGTGAAAATAATTTAGAAATTCAAATCGCTTTTTGAATTTGTTAATAAGCTATTTAACTACAACTCTAATTTTTATTTGTTTATTTATCAATATCCAGTTCACTCTGTGTTCTAGTTTCGTTATCATTTTTGCTTGTTAAACTCAAATTTTTTCTTTAAATGTTCCAATAAATTTTCTGTTAAGTGCTTATTATTAAAATTTTTTTATATAAAATCAATATACTTTCTGTTTTTTTACTTTTTACAAAGTTTTTGTACAATTTGCTTGTCCCGTATAATATGATTTCGTGTATAACACGGTAGATTTCTAAATTCTTGGAGCCTAACTCCGCTTTTTATACTGCCAGTGTGGCCAACTTTTGTTTTTTAAATTCCTCTAAAATGAATAAAAAAACGTGTATTTTTTTAAAAAAGCGCTAAATTTTTTCCTCATAAAAGTGTTAAACACAGCAGAATCACGATAATTCGTTCCCCGTTAATTCGAAGACCTCAATAATTCATAACTGCTGGTCCCTGGGAAAAATCGCTTTAATTCACAAAAATTCTACATATTACCTCTTATAATTAGTGCTGCAAACCAAAATTCTATGATTCGAAAAAAAATCAATCATTGCAGATAGCTACGTTCACTTTTTTTAAGGAATTTTTTGTGTTTTTTATGATTGACAAGATACGCATGAAGAGCCTTAAACCACAAAACCGTTAATTCGTATTTTTCTTATTTTAACCTCGTTAACGCATATCCGAATAATGTTCGAAAACTTAAGTAAAATGGGAGATACGGTTTCCGTTTTTTTTTAAGTTTTCTTTAAAATATGGTTGCTGGCTGTCAATGAGTGGATTGTATACATGCAGTGTCATCGCCCTAAATTGGCTTTGCTATAATTCCTGGTTACAGAGGTTATAGCAGACATTATGCCCCATTGGAAAACATAAGGATAATTGTAAAGATTAAGAGTCCTGGACATATCATTTTATTAAATTTATTTTAATGTTTGCATAAAATGTTGAAGAAACTCAACAAAGATTTTGAGGAAAAACTCGTGATGCAAAAATCGAAGGCCGCAAAGACGCCAAGTGGAAGACACACGAATACGATGAATTTATTGCTTTGCATTGGAAACGAGAAATGCATTGCGATATTTGTGATCAAGTTGCTCCTAATTTTACAGCCTTACACGCTCATTATCGTGAAGCCCATGATAACGATAAAGGCTACGTAATTTGCTGTAACCACAAGTTTCGACATCGATTCCATTTCGTTGAACATTTGCGTCTGCACCTCGATCCTCAGTATTTTAAGTGTTCGCAATGCGGTAAATGCAGCACGAGTAGTCGCAATCTTGCAACTCATATTAAGGCAATGCATGGACCTCAACCACTGGAACGACGCTACGAATGTGAGGTGTGTGGCAAACGTTTTGCAAAGAAAACCATTCTGTCCGGGCACATGGATATACACGCTCAAGGCAATAAGGATTATGTATGCAAAGATTGTGGCAAATGGTATGTTGAAAAGCACAACATTTTAATGGAAATTTTTCTAATTATCATCCATAATTTTTAGTTTTGTCTTGGAACATCGTTTGCGCATACACGAGCGCAATGTACACAGCACTGCCTACCATGGCGTTTGTGAATTGTGCGGTAAATCTTTTCGCGTACGTTATGCACTCAAGGCACATTTGCAGGAACATGACGGGGTCGGTAGGCAAAAGAGGCCATGCGATCAATGTGATGCACAGTTATATTCGAAATACAGTCTTAAACGGCATAAGCGGGTCACCCACCATGACGGCACAACGTTGTATGTCTGCAGTGAATGTGGCAAAGTGTCGCTGACTGAGAACGCGCTGCGTAGTCACAAGAAGTACGTGCACCAAATAGAGCGAAAATTCAAATGCAACATTTGTGATAAAGCATTTAAAGTGGCTATAGTACTGAAGGTATGTAAGCCTGGAATTTTATAAACATTTCAATGGCATCATTTCATTTTTTATTTCTGCTTTTAGGAGCACATGACTACACACACTGGCCAAGAGCTTTATAAGTGCCCACATTGCCCGAAAACATTTAAGGTTAGCGCTAACATGCATCATCATAGAAAACGTGCACATCCCAAAGAATTCGAAGAGAATCGTTTTTTTGTAAAATTACTTGATTAAATATAACTTAGCTTTGAAACTAATATGAGTTATAACCAGGACTCGGATTTTTTGATCTAAAAAAAAAAACTTACAAAATTGCAAATAAACCGATCTAAAAAATTATTAAAATTAATTTTTTCCTTTTTTTTTATTTATCAAATTATTTAAGTATAAATTTAAACTAAATTAACAGTTTTATTGTCAAGTGAAACCCATAGGCCCCTTTTCATGACCAGCGAATAATTTTAAGTGTTTGATCTTAATTATAATTTTAGGTAATGAGGAGGAAGGCAGAAATAAAAAGCCAGAGTGTATTAACTTATTTAAAAATTATTGACCACGGTTATAAACAAAACCAGGCGAATTATTGTACCTGGTGTTAAATAAATTAATTTTGTCATTAATTATTAAATTGCCAGTGTTATGCATATCAAGTAATTGAGGCATACAAGAAAAAGTTTGATTAGGAAATCTACTCAATAATTTTTCAAATTTAAAATTATTGATATCATTGACATTATTACATTTGTTAAAAAATTTGACATGCATAAGAGCCGCAAAACGGTCAATTCTCCCTATATATCTTTTCAGCAGACACATGCTTGTATGAGTTACGAGCTCGCCTGATATTGGCAGTTGATCTTAAAACACCTCTTTCAAAGGTGCGCAATAATTCCATTTGATGGCTGGGGAGTTGAGGTTGTCTGGCCCCTATAGGGGCCATAAGAATCGGCTGTATGTAAAGCTTATACATGTTTGTTTTGATTCTTGTGTCAATGTTTTTATTCTTAAAAATTCTATTTATATAAAATTTAGCCCCTCTGGCTTTTTCTAATCTTTTTTTAACATATGTTGTAAATCTATTATTAGTTTGGATTTGCAAACCAAGTAAATGGATATTATTTTTAGGTGGTAGCAAATGACCGTTAACTGAAACTTTCATGTTTCTAGTTAATCTTCTAAGTGTTAGACCAGTGTCCCTCCGAAAACTTTAAAAAATGTTTATATACCATTTTTGTTCCATTGGATTGTAATAAATTACCTTATATGTACATTCATAAACCATCAAATGTAAATGATCGCCGACTCACAGTCCGAACATTTTTGTGTAACAAGGAACTTCGCTCAATATCGACACTGACAAGGGGAACAAATTTAAATAAAGTTATATCGCTGGAGCTTAATTCTACGTCCTTACAGTTGGACATTCAAATTTTCACCAGAAAGAACTTTAGCAATCGAACATAAACTTTTAAAACCAACGTTTTGTTTAAGCAACAATTGTTTAAAATTGCATAATCTTGAATTTTTCCTTTTATTTTTTGACAACATAAATAAAAATGAATTATAAAAAAGCAAAAATCAAATCAAATTGCTTTTGTTTTGTTTCCCTTGATTTTTGATAAATTAGTTCTGCTACTTTATTACTTTTTTAAAACTTTAAGCTTTATTTTTCTAAAATATTTCTTAAATTAAAAGGAATGGACTACAGTTATAAATTTTGTTTGTTTTGTACTAAAAAGTATGTCCAGGCAATAAAAATAAAAACATTCGCAAATATATTTTATAGTTATTCTTATGTAATAATCACAGTCAAATTTTTTCATCATATAATGATGTCGAGGATCATAATTTGTTATTCATTATTGCTAAATCAAATCACTAGGTGCCAATTGCGATTCACCTTCAGCTAAGAATATTTGCATTGCCTTATGTAAAAGGGCAATACCAAAACATTTCTTTTGTTTCATAGTCCATGTTTGTGCGGGCCCATAATAGTCGCCACGTTTCACATTGGTCAAATGCTGCAAACTGAGCGCATCAATTATAGCTGCCTCACGTGTGTATGCATCCGTCGGTACAATATTATGAAAGACATGAAGACACACAACACCATTGTCATTGCCCCAAATATCAAGTATGCGATCAAGTTTTTTGCTATCTGATGATTTAGTGGGAGGTGATTTGAATATGTCAATGTTGAGCGTTTGTTTTTTAACTATGGGGTTGCATAAATATTATAAACATTTCAGATTTGATTGAATATGAACAGCTTACTTGAGATCTTTTTACCATTGCTTGTCAATTGCGTCGTTGTTTGTACATTTTGCATGCGTGAATGAGTTTTCATAGCATCGTATAAATGCGAATAAGGACGTGATGTTTTACCTTTGCCCACATAAAATATTGATTCTAGAAAACGTTTCCAAACGCTGAATTTATCAAGAAACTGAAAAATTCAGCAGACAGAAATTTTAGAAAAAAATAAAATTAATAAAAAACAATTACATATAAGAAACCAAAGAAGATAAACTATAAAAACGCGCATCTTAATATTACATGTTATAGGATTATAGCATCTTTATTCGGCGATGGTTTCTCCCTCATCATTATTTTCGCTCAGGCGCATTTTTTTCAATTTTTCTTGCTCTGCGCTTTTTACAAAAAAAATTAAGCAAACCCGCATTGCAAGCGTGGCAATACGTTGCTCTCATTACATCTATACAAAACGCTGACAAATGCTTTTCTTGCTTGTTGGCATGATACGCATTTTTAACATTTTTATATTCTCTGGTCGGGTTCATTTTAGCATTCGTTGCTTATCATCAATATACACATAATATGCTCTTAGAGGGTATTGCATCACCCTATTAAACATTAGCTTACCACACTCTCACCAGGTAAATTACACGATATTCGCGGATCTATCAACATATAAATGAAACTTTGTTTCAAATGGCCCTCACGCATTTTCTTTTTATTCTGATGATTGGCAAAATAAAGCTTTGAGTCGTTTTCATATTTCATATATTCTGGTATGCGTTCAAATTGTTCCAAAGAGCGTACAGTACGATGCAATTCAACAGAGAATTCTATAGTAAAAATAGAGAAGGAAAAATTTGTTTTGACTTGTAATTTAAAATTCATAATTTTTACAAACTTGGCTTTGCTTTCGCACATAATTTTGCAAAATTTCGTTGAAATAACTGTAAACTTAGCAAACGAATTTGCAGAATTTGCATAGCCAAAAAATTTAAATCTGAATTTATATATGTGTATATAAAAAATCCAAAAATAATTTGAAAATATGTTAAATTTTCAAAAACAAAATATAAATAACAACTGAAAAAAACATACTAATTTCATTGCTGTCTTTTTGCTGTTTTTTCATTTGCATTGACATATCTGCTGCAGTATTTCTTTTCCATTTAATAAGACGTTTCAGATAAATTTGTTTGGTGCTCTTCGTAATTGGACCTAAAATACAGTTAAATAAATGTGGAGTTAAAATATGTAAATATATTAGATCTTGTAATAAATAAACTTACCTGGTGGTTCACCAAAATTCGTGAGTTCAGCCCGCAATGCATCAGTTTCATAGTCTAATGGTATGGTACAATTATTTGTCGATTGAGTAGTTGCTGTGGTGTTCATATCTCTGACACTGGGTGTACTATAAGTCGGAAATAATTACAATAATATCTAGTTGTTATAGGGCGAAAGTAATATCTTCTTATGACTATATGAATATTCTCCTCTGAGAATAGAATTCTTCAAAAAGCATTATTCCTATTTCTAGAAAGAACGTGCACGAAAGCGATGAATTCATAAAAAATAGGCAGTTTTTAATCTTTCCCATTAATAAAACTTTTGTAGTATTGTGAAGGCCTCTAACTAACAGAGCTATAGAAGATAGCAATTGTTTCGTAATCCATTCATTTTTGGATTTGGAATTTTATCATTCTTTGTTTGAAGTTAATTGTCATCTCCAAGACTTTACATTGAACAGAGGGAAAGTATAGATTGCTGTTCATCGTTTTATTTATTTCTGTTACTTTCGAAAATATTGCTAGATGACGTCGACATAGATTAAAAAGCTATAGATTCGAGAAGTGATAAATAAGAACAAGTATCTTATTACGTATTTATCCAAAAATTGTATATTCCCTTCTTATTATTATTCAATTAATTGTAAACCAGTTAAAAAATATCAAATGTGTCGATAATCTTACCCATGCATCCGCTCTTGTGCTATTTTATTGCCTAGATTGCTCACTAATTTCTTTTCATAGAAAACCAAACCATTTTCATCATCTGTATGCACATAGGATTCGGCATATTGTATAAAAAATTCATTATTTTTTGGGGAACGAATTATATTTATTGTCGTTTCAGCATCATTAGCTGCTGATGTACTTTGCTGCTGTTGTTTTCCTTCATTTGTAATCATAATTTTTGGTATTTGAGTGTGGGGATTACTTTGTACAGTTTTCAATTTTGCTGGTTCCGGTGGCTCGAAATTAACCAATTGTGCCTGTGATAATTGTTGTATTAGTTTACCCAATGACATTTTTGTAATAGGTTTAGACGGTGATGGTGTCGAGGATGGCGATGGCGATTTCTCACCAGGCAATTTAGCATAAACAGTCGCATCGTATAGCGAGGAATACACATTTTTCTCTACACATTTTTCAATTTCCAAACCAGCTTGAGCTGTGGTAGTTTCCGGGTTATTCGATTTTTCCTTGAGTTCAGTGTTGGAAAAGTTGAGATTATCATTTTCAACGAGATTTTCAATCAATTCACCAACATCATTGAATTGCTTAAGTATGGAATGGCGCATACGTGAACGTTGTACTTTCTCGCGCCACATCTCGATTAATGATATACGCGAACGTTCGGCTTCCGGTGCAATGTAAGTAAGCTCTTCTAGATTTTCTCTCGTTAATGTGAATATGTTGACAGGTTGTACTGAATTCGGAAATGTAGACGCTGGCTGAATATTAAGTAATGGAAAAAATAAACACATTAAAATTTTTGTTTCTTAAGTATCCATATTTAACCATCAATCAAAATTGAATTTTAACTTGAGTAGAAATTCTAGTTACTTAAATTAATAATCTTTAAAAGCCTCTACATACCGCTGGGGAGGATGTTTGTTTATTTTGGGTTGAATCCATACCAGTTACATCCACTGGTGGTGTGCCAACAACCGGAAATAATGGTTGTGGCCGGTGTCGCCGATGTGTGATATTAATATAATAAGGTGATGTGACGTCATAGTTATAGTGTATGCGATTTGGGGTATATTTTCCATCGCCACCACCATCATTTACCGAATTACTAATAGCAAGCAAGTTTTTATTAATACATTTCTTGGGAGTAATTTCATCACCGTTAATGCCACCCTCGTTTATGACTAGCAAACGATTTGGTGTAGAAATTTCCCGATTTTGTACTGAATGTTCAAATCTTGTATTCGAAAATAGTAAATCGTTTGGCTGCTGTTGGATTTGTAAGCGTTCAACAGCTTCTTGTAACTGCTGTTGATCTTTTTGTTGTTTTTGTTCATATTTACTAACGAAAATGTGATCGCGCATGAGTTGAACAACTTCAAAGTGACACTCTTCGATGGCATAATGTGCGGGTGTTTTGCGTTCATCATCGAAGACGTCATAGTTAGCGCCGCGTTCCTATAAAAAAAAAACGTTAAATAAAAAAATATGGCGCATAATCCTAGTCAAAAATTAAGTGTACTTTAACTAAACAATAGAGAAGAGTTCTGAGTGTTGGAACACGTTTTGTTTTTCGGTCACAACTTCTCATTGGATAAAGATATCGATGGAAAGCTAAAGTATATTTATTAATTAATTAATGTTCCGACGTTATAGAGAAAAACTAAAAACGCCATCATGTTCAGCATACTCGAAATATATAAATAATAATAAATAATAATAAATTTTCTTTTTGGTCAATTCCATTGTGCAGTGTTTTTATTCATATATGATTTTTTTAAACCGTTATAACAAATTTTAACTCGATCTCTAATAATTTCGGAGATACGGCCATGTGAAAACGAACTGGAACGATACGCATTTTGGCTCATATACATGCTTTTTATGATCGCTGGAAAATATTTACTTAATCGGTACTTCAAAAAAAACCCCAGAAAATTTTTGGAATTTTTTTTTAAAGTATAATTTATAATTTTAGCTAAGAAAATACAAAATCAAAAAAAAAAAAAATAAAATAAAATGCCTATGAAAAGCTTTTCACTTTGCCGTTCGGATTCGGCATAAAACTGTAGGTCCCTTCCATTCGTGTATAAATATAACTCACACAACATGAATGGATGCGAAAAACTTGGCCTTGGCCCTCCATGGGCTGTTGTGCCATAATAGTAGTAGTAAGAAAATACAACAATTGAATGTTCTCTCTTTGTAACCACACGAATGATTAGAATTTATGAGATATAACTTTGACGGTTTAAGCGATGGTTTTACCATAAAGCGTTTACGAAATATTGAAAGTGCCCCAACATGCAGGACTCTCCCCTACTTTATTTGAAGTCACGCATTTTCCATGTTTACATTTATAATGTTACGTATAGTAGTAAAAGTAAATTTTTTTAGACTAATATTATTATGTATGCACTTGAATGAATGTATTACTGTCAATCTTAGTTACACGTTTTTACTAGATGGGCTGTGTCTTGAGAAATGCAGCATAGTTACTTTCCGGTTAGTAGTGTCCCAGATATTCAGCCTAAGTTGTTGAATATTTCAATTTTATTATGCCGTTTAATTGTCAGTCATATTTCAATTCATTTTGCCAAATTTCGGAACGAATAACAACGTAACACAAGACATTACTGCAATGTTTCGTTCCCTTTAAACAAAATTAACAAACGCTATTCAGTACTAGGTAAGCTTGAAATTCTGATGTTTACAGTGCCGAAATCCCTGAGACGAAACGTGAGGAATCAAGCACGTTTTGTTTCCCCTCTCCCCTTTTCTTCTCACTCGTGAATTCAGACAATGATATTTTTAGGGGGGTTTAATGGATGCGTCAAATATTTGTATCGCTCTTTGCATACAACCTGTTTTCTTTCAAATCAATATAGTATAATCTGTAAATGTTTACTTTAGGGACATTTCAGTAAAATGAAAAGAGAAAATACAAAGGACAAAAATCGATATATTTTTACATTAATAGTTACCTACAATCATGGTCCAGCAATGATTGTAGGTGACTATTAAAGTGAAAATGCATCGATTTTAGTCATGCATTTTTTCGCCTTTTCATTTTACAGAAAAGTTTCTAAATCAAACATTTACTAAAACTTCTGAAATTAAATAAAATTTAGTACGTACAAGTAACGCAGCAACAATTTTCACACGACCATACAATGCAGCCACATGCAATGGTGTTATATTCTCAGAGCTGCGAACATTTGGATCAGCTGGATAGCAAAAAAGCAAATTTTAATAGTTTCCAGAAAAATAAAATAAATTTTTTTTTAATTACCGCCTCTAGCGAGAAAATCGCATGATACATTCACCGACATCTCTTCATTTTCCATACCACAAGCATAGTGCAACGGAGAAATTCCGCGCTCCAATGCCACATAACTTGGATCTGCTTTGGTTTTATCGAGAATGCTATAAATATCACTATATGGATTTGTAAAAGTGATAACAGATTATTATTCAATTATTTTTATTTAACCACTCGCAATTCATACATTTCATTTTGATCCTCCAGTGCATCCAATAGAATAAGTGCCAAGAAATTCGCTCGCTGATCCATAGTCACTTTCAAACTTTTACTACTTTACACGGTGTATGTATTAATAAATATCTAAACACTTTTATTAATTTAGACTCATTTAAATTTTTAATTAAATAATATTGCATCTACTCGAATCTTTTCACTTTGTTTTACTTTAAATTTTGTATTATTTTGCGGTTCTTGTGTAGTGTTGCATATAAAAGTATTGAATTAGTGTTCTGAAGGCAATCACAAATTATGCAATACTGGTATAAAAAGGAGCGCTATTTAATGCTACTTGGCACTAGATGACGCAGTGTAAACTGCAAAATTGTGAAAAATAATAAAAACAAACACATTTATTTTGCAAAAATTGTGTGTTATTTAAATTTCATATAAGAGAAGAAAAGCTAATTTTGGATTAATATGTCTGATCTGAAAATTGAACCGAAATTAATTAATTAAAATTAATTAATTGCACTTTATGCAAGCAGCCATAGCTTTTTTACTAACTTTTTAATTATAAGTTATAGGAAGTAATAAATAAAAAAATACACTTTTTGTATTATACATTTATTCAGATACGTATAGACTTAAAAGTTTTCTGTTTTATTATTATTATCTTGCCAAATTATCAAAAATTTTAAAAATACGAATAGTTCATAGATTTCTTAGCAAAATGACATATCATTGCTTTAGAAGAAACACTACCTAAGCAATTTTCGAAGTTTAAGACAATATTTATTAGAAAAAACTAATTTTTTGCCAAATATTCCTCAAATTCTGACTTGGAAAAAGTCATCAAGTACGTTATTTTCATACGATTTTTAAAAACTAATATGTTATTTTAAAATTTAATTTTCTGCCCAGTTATATTACTCAATTATGTTGCTTAATAAGTTTTAAAAGTACAGTAGTTCTAAGTAACATGATTTATGCTTGCCATTAATTTCTGTGTGCTATTATTTCCGAGATTTTAAATTCCAGACTGAAGGTATTTCCAAAAAATTTATTTACACACATATATGGAAATGCAATGATGTCTGCCAATACTTGTGAATACTTAACCATCCCAAATGTTTAAATTATTGACACAGTTTGTTTTTGTTATGTATATATGTACATATGTACATGTGCCGGTAGTTATATTTATATTAATAATAATATTTCGAAGTGTTACACTATTCACAAAATATTCTCAGCAATCATTTTACTTTTTATCACACTTTTGTAATAACGTGCTGAATTTTTTGGAATACGTTCCTTATTTTGACTTGTCATGTTAACGTAGTATAGACCAAACTTTTCTCTGCAAGAAAATTAAATGTAATGCAATGCTAAAGTGTTGGAAACACGCATATATAAAAGTAAATAAATAGTTAACTTACGTATAGCCTCTTTGCCATTCGAAATTATCGATTAAACTCCAATGTGTGTAGCGTGTAACATTGCAGCCACTGTTCACAGCATTTAAGACAGCTTGCAAATGTGCCTGAAATTAGTGTCAGGAATTAGCACGCTAACTTGTTAGTGTATAAATATGTATATTCACACCTTTAAGTAGTCTATACGATCAGTATCATCCATTTGCCCATCGTCAGACCAACCATTTTCAGTAATAATAACTTCAACGTTATTGTAGTTGTCGCGTATCCATCTACAAATATACCATAAGTGCGATAAAATTTTTGTATATCTTTAGAGAATAATTGCTCAAATCTCGTATCTTACTTGAGTAAACCTTCTAGTCCTTCTGGCACACAATATAACCAAGTTGATTTTGCGCGTTTCCATGATGGATCTAATGGATAAGTCACACGTGAGTCATATTCCCATGATGGTACTTGACCCCGTGGGGGCTTGGCTATCTCAATATATCTAGAGGTATAATAATTTAAGCCCAAGAAATCTGCAGAACCTTTTATTATCTCCAACCACATATCTTTGATTGGCTTTAGGCGGGACCAAGCACGACCTTCCTTTAAGCTATTACTAACAATATCCTCTATCATGACATATGGATAGTTTCCCGATTGACTAAAGATGGGATGCGCCAGCCATCCTAACTGAAAAGTTTAATATTATTTAAATGAAGTTATGCAAATATAAGTACCGTATGGTTCATGTAACATAAAACTTTTTCCAAAATATGCTTAGCACTTGAATGAACGAATAATCTTGAAAACTTCGACCAAAATATTCCACTCATTAAACAAAATCTTTTTCTTCGAATTCATTTTTTCAGAAATTGTATTGTTTTCAAAATAATTCGAGTTCTCTTTGTAAAATATAAACCTCAACCTGTTTATACAGTCTTACCGCATATTGTATTCCTCGATCAACTGTATCAGCATCATTCGTTTTTGAAAAGTAAAAACGACTGCTTATTGTTATACCAACTTTGCCACCTTGATCTCTAAAGTATTTCGACTTGTAGAGACGATATGCTGATGCATGCGCTCTCAATGTATTATCCATGCAAAGATAATCAGCCACACCCGGAGCATGTACCATTGGTGGATAGTTTGCATTGCCATATCCCGGTATACAATAATCGAAAGGTTCATTAAACGTTACCCATAATTTGACACGATCACCGAAATTCTCGAATAGCGTATCAGCATAAAATCGAAAGTATTTTATCATAATATCATTGGTGAATCCACCGAATTTATTTAATTCTTCCGGCATATCATAATGAAACATGGTGACCATCGGTTCAATTCCATTATTAAGCAATTTATCAATTACCATATTATAATAATCAATGCCTTTTAGATTTTTCGAGGAAACATCGCCATTTGGTAATATTCTAGACCAGGAGATTGAAAAACGATAATAATTTACCTGAAAAACGTGCATAAAAGCAGTAAATCATAATGTTGGAAATATAAAAAACAACTCTTTACCTTTAGTTCCTTTAGAGCAGTAAGATCTTGTTCAAAACGATGATAAGAATCGGCTGCAATATCACCTGTCGAATGATCATCAATCATTTCCGGGTGTTCATGTGTGAAGGTATCCCAAATTGATGGGCCCTTTCCATCTTCATTCCAAGCGCCTTCAATTTGGTAAGCTGCTGTTGAGACACCGAAGGCGAAATTTTCCGGAAATTGTTTGCTGCCAAATGTATGTTTTAGTTCGCATTTTTTTGCAGCATTTTCATCATTATCGAAATTAGCCAAAGAGTTTGAAATTATATTGCATATACTGAAACATTAAATGTTAAATTAATTAATTAAAAGGATCAGAAAAGTGTTCAATAAGTTTTCATTACCAAAATAAAAAAATGATGCGCGCCCTCATCTTTATTTATATCAACTAGCGTCCCCTTCAAAAGTAAAACATGTTAAATCTTTTTATAGTGCAGTAGAACTACGAAGTGGAAAAGTTCATAAGTGCTGTGCTGATAAGAATATTATTGTTTAGAGTGATTGGAAATACATATGCGAGTTTAAGATTTGTATGTTGTTTTGTGTCACACTATGGTACATAGCTATAGCCGCACTCGCTGTAATTAAAATATATGAAATTTGTGGTTTTAAAATCAAAAAATGGTGTGTCTCAATGCCCGGTTTTGTATACAACAAATTTAGATATAGTACCTCTTAGACGACAATCGCAAGAATTAAGTTTATAAATTAATCAATAGGATTTTTTTAATATATTAAAATTTGATCATATGAGCTTTTAAAGTGTCCTCTGTGTAGGTGCATCAATTGTACTTGCAATACGTATTTATTAATTATTATTGTCTTTAAAATATTTGTAAACTGACCTTTGTATTAAATATCCATTTAAACTTATTAAATGAGTAATTTGTGCCTTTGTTTTGTGATACTTGTTAAACAAACATAACTAAATTGAAAAAAAAAACCTAATTTAGAAATAAAAAATCTATCAAAACTCTCATATTTTCAGTGTGTAATAGGAATAGCTAATAGTATACAGCACAGTGTAGTAATTTTCTGAAATACCTACTATGTAAGCAAGAAAGTATAGGGCCCCTAATTCTTAGGTTGAACCATTCAGAAGGCAGAATAAACTGAGAAATCATCATGCTGAAGCTTCATTCACAGCAATGTGAATTCTTTTGTGTGTGAATTTTATTAACTTATTTATAACAAAGATAAAGTGCTTTAACCCCAGTTTTATGCGTCATTTTTGTAACTAAACACTGAGATCTGATTTTGAAAAATACTTGTAATTGTTTCGAATTTTGCATTATTTGCTTATGTACTGTTATTACACATTGCATACAGTACCGTGCAAATCAAAAGAAACAAATCTAGGCATAACATTCTTATTACTTTTTTGTTGCTTTTATTAATTTTTATATAAAAGAAAGTGGATTTAGTTCGTTCTTAAATGATAAAATTATTTAATGAAAAACCTAAAAGTTAGAACAAATTACCAAAAAAATCGTTCTAAAGAAATCAAAGAAATATGCATTTAAAGCTGTGATTTTTCTAGTTTTTATTACTAATTTTAATGACTTTATCAGTTTGATGAATATACAATGCCATTTCTCACTTTTATTTAAAATCGAATACGACAGAGTGAAAACCAGAAATAAATAAAGAAATTATAATACTTTTATGAGTGCATATTAAAATATTTTAATGCCGAAAGCAAAAATTTAAATTCCACAAGACCAGGGAAAAATGTTGTCCCGACGAGACATTTATAAAATAACGGGATGTACCAGTAAAAACGGAACGTTTGGAAACACTTGTGACAAGCCATGAGGGCTGAACCCTTCTCCTTTCTATTCAATCTTTAATCTTAGAAGTGAGTTTCGAGTCATTTTAATATCTAAATATTCTACAAAGTGACAATATTCACTATGGCTGATGAAGCATTTAGGTTTCCAATGTTTCCCTATGGATCAGGTGGTCAATATTTCTATTTATTTCGTAGAAAAAAACAAACTAATTGATCCAAACGCAAAAAACTCTGCCTCCTTGGTTTTCTGCCATTTTATAGAGCAATGTTTCAGTTATGTAGAAGTTGGTGCAATTGTACCTTTTTTCTAGATTTTCAAACTACAGGTTATGTACAATTGACACATTTTAGATACAATTTTCGCATTGGCCAAAATTACAAAAAATAAATTTTCAAATTGAATACTGTTTATTGTCTCCGAAGAAATATCTTTTTAGAAATTCAGCAAAAAATTTTTGAATTGTATACAAAAACTTTTTAAGACTTACTAATAAACTTAAAAAATTACATTTGCATTATGTTTCCTTTATATGCAGCTAATCAGTTATAAAGAAACTTACTGTGAGCCATCCACATACATATGTGAAACAAAATCTTGCTTCCTCTGTTACAATAGTTAACGTTTTCCTTGCATGAACTTGAAAGTTTACTTTCAAAGAAACTTAAAAACGCGCCCAAAGAAGTTTCACTCCAAAAAGATTTTTTTCCCTTCGGCATAGCAAACAGCTAAAAGTCAAGACCAATTCAATGATGACATTCAGCTTTTGGCCTGGCCTCAACAATCCTAAGAACCCACCAAGTAATTTAAAAAAACCGTTTCTACTGCTTAAATTGTTGATACAGTTTATTTTTTATTTACATATCTGTATGTTTATTAACAATAATCAATAATATGGGTTATACCATTCACAAAAGATTCTCAGTAATCATTTTACTTTCTATTACACTCTTGTAATAATGTGCTGACTTTTTAGGAATGCGTTCCTTACTTTCACTTGTAGTGTTAACGTGGTACAGACCAAATCTTTCACTACAAGAAAATTCAGAGTAATACAAAGTTAAGGCGTTGGAAACACGCATATATAAAAGTAAATAAATAGTTAACTTACGTATAGCCCTTTTGCCATTCGAAATTATCGATTAAACTCCAATGAGTGTAGCGTGTAACATTGCAGCCGCTGTTAACAGCGTTTAAAACAGCTTGTAAATGTGCCTAAAATTAAAGCCAGAAATTAGTCAGTAAACATTTTACCTTATAAATATAAAGACGAGAATATTGACACCTTTAAGTATTCTATACGTTCAGGATCATCCATTTGGCCGTCGTCGGACCAACCATTTTCAGTAATAATAACTTCAACGTTATTGTAATTGTCGCGTATCCATCTACAGATATAAACTCAATTACATACATATCTTAATACCTCTTGAGTATACAAATATACAGCTAGTATCTTACTTGAGCAAATCTTCTAGTCCTTCCGGCACACAATACATCCAAGACGATTTTCCGCGCTTCCATGCTTGATCTATTGAATATGTCACACGGGAGTCATATTCAAAGGATGGTACTTCACCACTTGGTGGCTTTGCTTCCTCAATATATTTAGAGGTATAGTAATTTAAGCCTAAGAAGTCTGCCGAACCCTTTATTATTTCCAACCACATATCTTTGATTGGCTGCAAGCGTGACCAGGCGCGTCCTTCCTTCAAACTGTTACGTGAAATATCTTCTAACATGATAGGTGGATAGTTTCCCGATTCACTGAAGATGGGATACGCCAGCCAACCTATCTGAAATGTTCAAAATTGTTCAAATTAACTGAAAGACAATCTTTCAACCATTTTTATAAGCATAAAATAACCAAATGACCTTGATCAAACTTTGACCAAAATCCAAGAAATATTTTACAAATTAATTTCTCAAAAAATTTATAGTTTTTAAGATATTTTGATTTGTCTCAAGTTAAATAGATCACATCCGTTGTTTACGAGTCTTACCACATATTGTAGTCCACGATTAACTATTTCAGCATCATTCGTTTTTGAATAGAAAAAGCGACTATTAATTGATATACCAATTTTACCACCTTGATCTTTAAAGTATTTTGTCTTGTAGAGGCGATATGCTGTTGCGTGCGCCTTCAATGTAACATCCATACAAAGATAATCCGCAACACCTGGAGCATGAACCATTGGTGGATAGTTCGCATTGCCATATCCCGGATTACAATTATCCCAAGGTTCATTGAATGTTGTCCACATTTTGACACGATCACCAAAATTCTCGAATAGCGTATCAGCATAAAATTTAAAATATTTAATCATAATTTCATTGGTGAATCCACCTAATTTATTTAATTCTTCCGGTAAGTCATAATGAAACATGGTGACCATCGGTTCAATACCATTACTAAGCAATTTATCA
This sequence comes from Toxonevra muliebris, assembly GCA_963691655.1. Lineage (NCBI taxonomy): Eukaryota > Metazoa > Arthropoda > Insecta > Diptera > Pallopteridae > Toxonevra > Toxonevra muliebris. Next base: position 115,900,273 of record OY829326.1, on the reverse strand, counting down.
ATTACCATATTATAGTAATCGATGCCTTTCTGATTTTTCGAAGAAATATCACCATTTGGTAATATTCTAGGCCAAGAGATTGAAAACCGATAATGATTAACCTGAAAAGATAAAAGCAAATTGGTTTTCTGACTGCCGGATGTCTTACAATCAACTCCGACTTCATGCCTTTAGTTCCTTTAAAGCAGCTAGATCTTGTTCAAAATGATGATATGAATCAGCTGCAACATCACCTGTCGTACGATCATCAATCATTTCCGGGTGTTCATGTGTGAAGGTATCCCAAATTGATGGGCCCTTTCCATCTTCATTCCAAGCGCCTTCAATTTGGTAAGCTGCTGTTGAGACACCGAAGGCGAAATTTTCCGGAAATTGTTTGCTGCCAAATGTATGTTTTAGTTCGCATTTTTTCCCTGCATTTTCAGTATTATCGAAATTAGCCAAAGAGTTTGAGATTATATTAAATGTACTGAAACAATGAAAAAAAATGTAGGTATTAACAATAATGGTTAGAAAAATTAAATGAAATAATCTTTAGATACCACAATAAAAAAATTATGAGTGCCTTCATCTTTCTTTATACAAAGCAACGTTCCCTTAGTAAGTGATACCAGCCGATAAATATGTAACCTTTTTATAGTGTAACAGAACTACTAAGGAAAAGCTTATAAGTGCTGATAAGAGTATTATTGTTTAGAGTGATGTTAATTAAATTCATATTCGAGTTTAAGATTTGTATGATGTTTTGGTAGTTATAGTGATTTTCTGAAGTACTGTATAAGCAAAATTGAGAAATTATAGCGCCTTTTTTATTTTCGTAGGTGTGAGTTGGAAAAACATTAGTAATTTTCTTATTTTATGATTTATTTCAAGATTTTTTCATTTGTGTATCAATTTATATGGAGAAATTTTGCATCTACATATATGCTCATGAATCGATAAACTGATTAATGCCCAATGAAACATTAAGTTGACACCTACAATTTGTGGTTTTAAGCGGTTTGAAAACAAAGTTAAACTATAAACTGACACATAAAATTAGAAAGCTTATGACTTCTTATTTACTTAAAAGTGAGTACGTGCGCAACACATTAATAGACACGATTTTTAAATAAGTCTAGTAATAGCTTCTTATGGAACAATTAAGTGTAGAACAAATAGTAATATTGATAAACATACATGTTTAATGCGTTCTTAACCCATTTGCGTCCTATTTTTAGTACACTTAATAAACAAGTTTTATTACTTATTGGCTTTATATTTATAAATTAGTAACATGTGGTAAGTTTAAGAACACCTGAGCTCTTTAACACCGCAGGATCTGCTAAGATTTATTAATAAATCTGGTAGATTTAAAGAATAACAAAATGAACACAGGATATAGTACAACGGACGTAAAATTTGTCGAAGTGCTGAATTCTTGAATACTTTTGCAGTTTCCAAAAAAAAAAAATTTAAATAAATTTTTATAATCGTAGTATGAAATTACTAGTGCCTTGTTAATGCCTAGTCAGTGCTTACGATGTATGCTTTGTTAGGGGCTCGACATGAGGTAAAAGGTTTCACTAACAAAAAGACCCTCACGAGTTTCTCTAATTCTCGGCAGGCCTTCATCAGCACCAAGATAAGACTAGCTAGGGCCTCATCAGAAATTAGGCAATTCTTCCAGGCCAAATAAATGCGTATTTTAAATTTATCCATCTAATATTTTATCACAAAAACATACAAGTAATCAATATTTTAACGAAGCACTTGAGAACTACTGGCTTAGAATAATACTGGCAACTGGCTAAACAAACGATTGAAGCACTATATATATAGTACAGATATAGTACAGTATGCCACAAAAGTAAGTTTCCAAACCCAAAAAAAAAAACTGTACGTTAAAAATTTTTTGTTTTTACATCACTAAAAGTTGTTGAAATATGAATAAGGAAAATGTAGTTCTGATTTTTTTCAACTCAACACTACTAAATGACAGAACGATGTGACAAAAGTAAGTAAATATAGCTTTAATATTCAAAATGGCCACATTTTACTCAAAGCCGATCCCATGGGAATGGAAAATGCTCATAAAGTGAATGATTTTTGAAGTCTACATTTAGTTTTAAACTTATTTCCGTTTTTTAATACATCTGAATGAGGCAAGAAGTTTTAAAATATTGAAATATGAAAAGCATAATCAAAATTGAATCACTGGAAATCAAATTCAACGCTGATATAGTCTTTATTCCCTCAAAAGACGTATCAGTTCCTTAACCCTGGAAGTACATGCTTCGTTGAATCGACGACGCATGTTTACGTTTTACAATTTTTCTTTCTAAGTAAGTATTGGTAAACAGTTAATTTATAAATAATGTAATAATGTCCATTATTGTTTTTCTATATGACAAATTAACCAAATAATGGGAAACAATCAAGTTTCAAAATTATAGGTGTATAGATCAAATGTATGGCCGCTTTGAATAACGCCGTCGTCGTTTCAAAGAAAGCATGACCTTTACGTATAAAAAATATGCATCTTCTTCCAGAGTTAAGATAAAAATTTAATAGATAATATTTTCATCATTTAAGATCACAATAGTTGTGTCAAAATTCCTAAAAGCAATTGAAATGTGTTCATAATGATGAAGGAATCATTTTTAATGATCATCACTAAGCCCTGACTCGTCAGCAAATGGTAATGTAATAGCAGATTAAGATTGATTGTTTTAGACTATGAGGAAGAAAAGAAATTAATAATCATCAATAGTGTGGGGTCTAGATCGATGTATAAATTTTGTTTTCTCTATTGGGAAATGGGTTCGGTAAAATGGTATCGAATTGTGCGAATTTCTACCCAAAAAGGCCTTTAATTCTTAACTACTTGAAATAGTTTATTAAGTTCAGCAATAAATTGTTTTCACTTAAACAAACTGTATGCACATGACAACATCTAATTAATAATAATTGTTATAATTGAATCGTTAATAACGAAATCGAAACAGTTTTATTTGCAGATGAAGAAAGAATTATCATGTTTTTTCTAATAAAGCAAACGTGCGCACTCAACTCGTGCATGTTTTATACGCTCCACCATAGAACATTTCAGTTATAAGGTGTCTTATTATATATAAAACGTCGTAAGTCTAACACCATTGTTTATTTTCGTCTACTTCTACTTTGGGAACTTAATCTTTGGAGTATGGAACAGTTTTTAATTAAAATTTTGTCGTACTTTTTAGCACGCAACAGTAATTTTTAATTGGCAGCAAACGAGTATCTTCAAACTATGCACCATGGAGTCTAGGGGCTCCATGTAATTTTCCAGGGGCTCCGCAAGAAAATGTTAAATTTTTAAAAGAGATGGTTAATTTTGCAATTCGAATCATTTATGTTTTGTTTTTTTCTTTTTTTTTTTCATTAAAGATTTTATTCTAAGGGCGTCATGAAATCGTATACCAGCCAAAAGGGCTCCTCGGATGAAAAATATTGAATACCACTGGCCTAAGGTATAAATTTGTAAAAAGAAAAATATGATAATCTTGTGCTAATATTTCAAATACAGTTCTTTACATTAGTTTTGTATATTACACTTAATTTGCAACCCTGTGCCAACGAAAAATGAGAGCAAAACAAAAAACTAAACAAGAGAAACAAATTCAGTGTGAAATTAAACAAAATAACATTATTTTTATTTTTTGTTTATAGTAAATAAAATAATGCAGCCATCTACTTTAATAAATGATAAAATATCTAAATTTTATGTACATAAACAAAATCAAGCTTCAATCAGTCTCCAAAATTATTTTTATGCAAATAAAATCATTAATTTCAAAGCAATTGCCAGAATCTTGTTGAAGGAAGACCATAACGAAATTGAAGGTATGTCGCGAACAATAATATAAGGTTATATTAAAGTTTTAACTATTTTTAGATTATACATTTAAAGATTATGTATTTTGCTATCAACAACTTCATCCAATTTTCATACAAATCGGAAGTGAAGCCATCGAAAATGATTGTTTACATTTAAAATGGCTGGGCAATAACTTCATTTTCATAGAAGAAAACCTTAAAAAAAATAAAGTGAATGAAAGCAGCATAAAACCTGCAACGGTTGAACAAATTTTGCTATTAACATCCACGCTGGAGAATGCGCTTGGCAACGTGTACTATACATGCACAGAGGGACGTCGAACGCCTCCACATCTGCTGCGGGATCTGCTCAGTACACAAGAGCTAAAAAAAGTATTTGATGCAGAAACGGTAAATACATAACCACACAAATTAATAAATAATTCTCATACATTTATTAAATATCTATAATTTAGATAATGTTCTTAAAAGTTTTACTTGGCACACCGCACTCAATTAATCTGCGAAACATAGTCTGGCATGGATTCCCTCAGCCAATAGAGATCCCTGAATACTATGTAAATGTTCTTCTATTAACAATACATACAATGGGGTTCAAGTTACTAGAAACTAACTTTACAATAAAAGAGCGAACACAAATTGAAAATTTTACACAATTTTTAACGAAATTCGATTATGAAATTATAAATACAAAACTTTTGTGCAAGAATGATGAAGCACATCAAACTCTGTCCAACTGTCAATGGCTAAAAGAAGGGTACAAAATTTATTGGCTGCAATTATTTCAATACTACAACAATCAAAATTACTATAAATTTGTAATTTTAATTTTACCACAAATCGAATTGTTGCTAAGACTACTTTACGGGAATGCCAATGATTATGATGTAAGTGCGAAATTGGATGAATACTACATAACAATGGACACCATATTTGAGGCAAATGTTCCGCTTGCTGGTACTGCTGATAGTGCTGCTATCGATGCTGCTGTAAACATGTATAAAAAAAATAAATTGTATCCAAATGACACTATTAGTGGCGTGGAACTAGAAGAGGGGACATTTAAATACATGTATGATTTATTTGTAGCACCAAACGGGCCACGCCTGCGCGATAAAGTCAGTCATGGCGAGGTGACCATGAATGCGATTAATGATATTACACTATGCCGCATTTTATTGCATTTATCATTGAATTTACTAGCGACAACACCAACAAATAAACATTTAACCTCTTTCTATTCCCTCAGGAATTATGAAAGTAAATTTCATTTGAATTGTTTAACCAAAGATGCATTGAATATAACTAAAACGCAATTAAAATCATTTTCTTCATTGCATTTAGAGTCAGTTGAACTGCAATTTATAAATATTGGTTGTCAAGTTATGAAAATTTTTCAACGCCCCAGAAAAGAATCTGAATTAATGAATTTTATTTTGAAAATCTCTCAGTTATTAACACAAACATGCATAAACTACAACGATTCGATAAATGTGCGTCAAACACTTTTGGAACACCGTGAATTACATTCAAAACGACGTCGTACATTGGAAAAAATGTTGGCTACATTACCAAAGATTTGTTACACTATGTGTGATATTTTGAAATGTATAACCAATGTATTTTTAAAACTGCAACAAAGCAATAGTGATAATAATATTTTCTGTGATGCAGAAAGGACCAATAAATTGTTAAGGTAATATGAATTTTTATATTTATTAGTGCAAATATATGTAATGTAAATTTAAATATTTCTCATTTTAGATTTCTTAAACACACCTTAAAAATATGCGAAAATATTGTTAAATACTCAGATAAAAATAGCAATGAATGGATTAAAGCACTGGAACTGTCCAGTAAATTCGATGAAACACGCAAACAGCTTTTTGATTGTAAGTAAAATACTATAAAGCAATTCCGTTCATATTTTGTAGCTTTTACTCCCAAATTTGTGATAAATTTTACATTGTGTGATCAGCTTTGCATGAGTTGTAAAGAAAGCACTTATACCGCAAACGAAACGATAACAAATAAATAAATATTTTTTTTTTGAATTTTTTTTTTATTTATCAATTTATTTAAGTATAAATTTAAACTAAATTAACAGTTTTATTTGCAAGTGAAACCCATAGGCCCCTTTTCATGATCAGCGAATGATTTTAATTGTTTGATCTTAATTATAATTTTAGGTAATGAGGAAAAAGCCAGAGTGTATTAACTAATTTCAAAATTATTGACCACGGTTATAAACAAAACCGGGCGAATTATTGTACCTGGTGTTAAATTAATTAATTTTTCATTAATTATTAAATTACCAGTGTTATGCATATCAAGTAATAGAGGCATACAAGAAAAAGTTTGATTAGGAAATCTACTCAATATTTTTTCAAATTTAAAATTATTGATATCATTGACATTATTACATTTGTTAAAAAAGTTGACATACATAAGGGCCGCAAAACGGTCAATTCTCAAGCATGATGACTCCCTATATATCTTTTTAGCAGACACATGCTTGTACGAGTTACGAGCTCGCCTGATATTGGCAGTTGATCTTAAAACACTCTTTCAAATGTGCGCAGTAAATCCATTTGATGGCTAGAGAGTTGAGGTTGTCTGGTCCATATAGGGGCAGCATACATAAGAATCGGCCATATGTAAAGCTTATACATGTTTTTGATTCTTGTGTCAATTTTTTTATTGAAATTTGAAATAAAACTTCATTTCGATTTCAATCTTGTAGACCTGTATGACAAAAATTGGTTTTTATGCTTCAAATTATTAAGCATGGAGTAATAAAAGTATGAAAAGTTTAATTTGGCTGTAAGATATTATTTATTAAAACGAAACTGAGGTCCAAACTGAAGCAAATATTTCGTTTTCGCATTTGCGAAATTGAATATTTGTTACAACCCTGAGATGCATACATAAACGCTAATGTTGATAACAACTGAATATCAACATGTTGCAAAACAAATTGACAACAACAGTAAGTTGGCAACACTAACGCTAGTGAAATTAAACGTCAAAAATTAACAAATCAAACAATTGAAAAATCAAAACGCGCCAAGTGAGCAGGAATTAAATTGATATTTAATTTAATATATCGTAAAAATGGAAAAGCCAGTTTTGACTGATGCAGATCCCGAAACCAGCGTGGATCTGGACGTATCACTGGGCAATTTAAAAATAAGCGGAAAAACAAATACAACGCGAAGCGTATTCAATATAACACTGGATGATTGTAAGTAAATACAAAATTGAAAAGAATAATATTAAATTAACTTTTTTTTTTATAGTGCTGGATGAACAGGAAAGTGTTGATCTTAAAAGGTAGGGGCCCTAATAAAGGAATAATAGTATTTTTTGAATTAAAATGCAAAAATTATTATTTTTTCAGCTATGAAGATCGTTTACTACAAGAAATCAAAGATTGGGGAGCACTCTGGCGTGATCACAAGATGCAGCGGAAGCAATTCAAAGTTACTCCACATCCAATTATAGATTCTTCTTATCTGTCCACGGAGAAACGTGCATACTTGGAAAAGGCTCCCGATTTACAAAAATTTCTACGAGACTCTATAGAATTTCGTCAAACAGCGCATATTTTTCTCGAAATGGACTGTGCAAGAATGATTGAAATTAAAGAAAATCTAATACAGTATTTTGAACATCGTTTGACGGTAGCGACTCAAAATGCAATTGCAGCTAATTTAGCAAATCAATCGCGTTGAAATGAAAAGTAAAATACGAATATTTTTATAAAATAACAAAGCATTTTTATTTGGAAAATTATTTTTCAAATATGATATAAAACGGCGCACTGGAATCAAGTAGTTCCATACTATATGAGCGTATTAAAAAATATCAATTATTTCACTGACTGTCTCGGCAATGCTTAGACCTCAGGACCTAGAAATATGCTCTTCACAACTATGTGACTGATTCAATGATTGGCATCAATGTCCAGTCAAAGAAATATGAAATTTTTTGAACACATTACTCAATTTTTTAGAACACATTAATCGTTGTGAAGTTAATGTTTCAACAATATTCTTTCTATATTAATTATAGAAAGTAGTAATTAGCGATAAATGTAACGGTTTTCTGCAGTGAGATTCATTTGCTTCAATCATATAAATATTTGATTTCCAAACGCGCAAGCATCATTCTAATTTAGAGAAATAAAGAGTTGAGACAGCTTACAGTTCTCTTTTGGGCTCTTATGTATTTTAAATGAAATTAAAAAGCCCCATTAGTCTACCCTATTGATTGGTAGTGAAGTGAATAATTGCCAACAATTTTTTCAGGTAGAATTAAAATCATACAGATATCCGATTTATTATGGCATTTGTCGAAATAAAAAAATTTAACCCATCAGAGAGTATTCTATTTTTCTTTGCGATAGGGATTTCCGGTAAAAGTACATCAACAAATTTAAAAAATAAATGGTGGGATCATTATTATAAACGAATGGGGTGAGGAGTCTTATAGCAGATGACAGAAAAGATTCATTTAGTGATTACCCATGGAGTTCCATTCATACCAACAATTTTCCAACGAAGATCAAAACAATTGAATTTAAGAAGGAATCAAATCGAAATTGTCACAGGGTTCTACAAAGGGCACTAGGCTCAACAAACAGTTATCCACCTTGGATATACTACAGGTCGTTACGTGTTAAATATGTAGCGTGGAGAGAAATTCCTGTTACTAAGAAGGGCGAATTAGAATCCGACTTCGTTACTTAAGAAATTCCACAGCATGATATCGAGAATAATTCTCTTAAACTATTGAATAACTTCTTTCCGCGGGGGATATCACAATTCTAGGGCCAATTGACTTTAGTTATTTGGAATGATTTTACCCATCTATCTAATCTCAGCTGGGAATGCATATAGCGATTCGCGCAATCATCTATACTTTCAGTTACTCTAATAAAATTATATTTATTCTAATCGAAACTAAATCACTTACAAATACTACGTTTTGTTTAACAATGCCATTATAGCATTACATAAACAACATTCTCCATCTGAGCGTAGGAAACATAAAATAATAAAAACATAAACTGTTTGTTATGCAAATAAAGTTGGTTTAATAGATAAATTCATAGTATATCCGATTTTTTCCAACAATTGCTACCATTCAAATTATCACAACTTTACACAACGATGATGCAAATTACCTTTCAAAATTGTTGCAATTGATCTTGTTACTTACTGCTACTCGTTGTAATTCTACGGTTACAAAAATAATAAAATAATTTCCAAAAGTTCAACGTTACGATAATACTACATAATAGTTTCCAAAACAAATATGACTTTAACAATGAACTTATTGTAATTTATAATAATTTATTTATTTTTTTAAAAACATATTTATTTCCTACATATACACATATTTCTGTGTTTTTGGGAGAAATTTTTAGTCATGCCACACGAACAAAAAAAGGAGAAAAACTCAAAATCAATTGGTATAAATATAATTTATTTAACATTTATTACTGTTAAAGTATTTAACATCATTAAAATTGTTGTACCTACTCTTTTTATTATTTTCTATTGTAGTTTCGATTAAATACAAAACGTGAAAATAATGAAAATAACTGCTGCGGAACTCATTTTTAACTTTTTAAACATTTTTGCTTGCAGGTTTGTTGTTTTATTTGTGTGTATTTATGTGTGTGTGTTATTATTTCTGTTTTCCGCCAATAAATGAAAATATATTCCAACAATTATTACATACACAATACCGGATCTACGGCTGTGTGACCTCTTTTGCGGTTGTTGTTGTTGCTGTCAAATCAAACGAACCAAAAATTCACCAGCTAAACTTGCTGAAGTGAGCAACACAATAAACAAATGCAGTGCGAGTAATATAGATCCAAACAAAGAGTTGAAGTTCTATTAGTGTTACTTCACGAATATCTGTGTATGCATTCCATGTGTGATGTACAATAGATTTGACAAATCTAAAAGACACACTTTTCTAAATTGTTTACACAAATTTTATTTGTGTGTGGCTTAAGTATTTATCCAGAGTTTTTAGAAGTTTGAGTACAGTTTTAACAGTATGTATTCTTATCTATGCATGTATATTTGGTCACATTAATTTAACGTTAACAACTTTTAATCATTTATACATTTTAACTAAAGCAATGATTGTTTATGCAAATGAAAATGGATACATGTGTTCATTTCACAATTTTCTACACATGGTTTGGAAATTATTTGACAAACAAATGCGGTTGACCGGGAATACAGTAACTTACCAAATTATTATTTTTTAAAAAGAGAGACACATCCCAAGTCTTTAGATAGAACTTAGGATAATACTACAACTCATGAACCTTTTATACTAAAAATAAAAATCAATTAAAAACAACTTATTGCCGTTGTTTGTCTACAGTTAAAAATTAAAACTATCCATATCGTAAATCTTTTAAAAAGCATATAGAACAACCATCATTGGTCAATCCATTGTAGAACATAAAAGGTTACCAACAGCACAATGTGAATGTACTGTTGGTTCTACATTTTCATAAATCGCCTGACAAGCATATATGAGGAGGTCCATAACAAAACGCAATAATTCCACTTTTTAAGTTTTTAGTTTTTTTGACTGAATTCAGTTCTATATATTAAAATCTATGTAACCATTATTATAAACCATACCAAAGGTCAATAATTTAACTGTAATTCAACACCAAAAATATTAATTCAGACCAAAATGAAATATTTCCATGTCTATGCAATAAACAAATTCGAGATATTAGTGAAAAGTCAATGAAAACATCAAAACAACAACTTTTCATGACATATCAAATAAACAGAAAATCAAAATGAAACAAAATTTGAACTTTTTGAACTTTGAACAATTTAATTCAAAGAAAAAAGCCCTAACTCTAAAATCAAAACGCAACATCTACAGAGGATTCATAACAAAATGAAATAAATACTATGTGACGGACCAAAACGCAACATTTCCAAATTTATTATCTAAATAACTTAAAATGAATGGTCAGATAAATTAATTTAATTGTATTGTTCCTAGTGAACTATTACACCATAACAACTGTTTTTAACAAAATATTTTTCCTACTGACTTTAATTAATTTGATTCGTTTATCCAAAAAACTGTTCTGGTGGAATTAAAATGCGTTTGTTATGGACCTCCTCACAGGGCCGTAGCCAGAAATTTTTTTCGGGGGAGGAGTGGTTTTCATTCGAAGAAAATATTCATAAATAATTTTTATCAAACTGATTTTTAAATACAATAAATTAAATCAGTGATACATTTGATGGACCCTATAAAATTAAAATTTTAGGAAAAATTTTCCGATTTTTTTTAGTCAACCTCAAAAAAATGGCCAAAAGTGACAAAAAATTCCCGGAATAATCAAATTAAATTTTTTCAAATAAATATTATTCAATGTGCATTCTAGTGCATTTTTTTATCGTGAGGGACATAATTTCATTAACTCATTGACTTCCCACTTCTGATGGTGTATCCAACCTCAAAAAAATTACCAAAAATAGTAGAGGCTCATTTTTTTCAAATGATCACAATTGAAAATTTGAGCCATTATCAATGATAAGGAACCCGGATGAGGTTGGCTTATATTCCCTAAATTCGTGAAGTCACAGCATTGAAAGAGATCTTTCTAGTCGTGGTGCTCTGAGCAATAATGCGTTAAAAAATTAATTTTAAGATGGGTTTTGCTAATAAGATGGAGTTTTTGCGAAAGAATTTTTCACGTTGAACACGAATCTGAGGTCAAAAACTTCCCATCACGTAACGTTTTAGGAAAAAAATGGGGTTCAAGCAAGTCTTATTTTACAAGGATCCGATAATTTTTTCTATTTTTATTAATTTTTAAACTTTTCAAACTGATTCAGGACGAAACCTTAAATCAAAAACAGTTACTGACCCAGAAAAACTGTGAATGCAGGAGTGCTCAGTATCACCTTCTCTTTTTGAATCCGTAGTCAAACCTCATGTCGAAGAAAACAAATCGGATTTGATCGCTTAGTGTAACTAAGATTTCAAATTTATTTTTTATATTTGACTTTTTAGATAAAAAAATCGATGGAAGTAAAAAATATCGTTAAATAGATTTTATTTTGACTTTTTTCCATCCATTGGCAATCAATCTAAAAAATTATAATAAAGTTTCCACATTTCGGGGTTCTGACCTCCCCCCCCCCGCCCCCCCTAAATACGGCCTTGCCTTCTCATATGGGTAATTAAGCCAATTCATCTATTTTACATTATTATTAAAAATATTCAATTCTAATGATAAATCAATAGCTTAGATTAATTAAAAAAAAAACAAGCATTAATATTAGAACAATCATAATTTTCAACCGACGGCAATTAGTGGTAAAAAACCACAATACAATAAATTTGATATGAATGTAGGTACACATGCCTGTCGCCCATAAATGATATTTCCAATGAAAGTTTTATCAGCTTATAATTATAAATAATCTAATGCCATTGAAATTACTAAACTAATGCATTATTCCCATGTCTGATGATTAGTACTTTTAAATAAATAAAAAAAAAAAAACTGAACTCGCTAATGAATTCTACTATATTACATCGATTTTCTAAAGAGTATGATGTATTTTTTCCCTTATTAGCTAAGGTGTACGTTTAGACTGTTTTATCATCAATGCTCTTCCTTTTGATATTGAACAAAATAATAGCCAAAACTAACCTTAAACTTTCAGATGGAATTCAGTGTAGACCGTTCCAAAAGCTATATGACTTGGACTATACGGATGACATCAGTTTTTTATTTCACTCTTTTACCGGCACTAAGAAAAAGCTGAAGATCTTGGTGGAGAACGTAGGGAAGGTGGGGTTGAAAGTTAATATGGTTAAAATAAAACTAATGCGCTTAGAAATATATTCAAGACAGCCACTACTTATTCTCTCAGGCGATATCACTGCAATGATTGAAGATGTAGAACATTTACTTCTACATCTGCAGACGCGGATGTAGGTGCTCGCATTGGCAAATCACGCGGAACCTACTACAAACTCCAAAAAATCTAGAAGTGAAGTGTATTATACTGCAAAACAAAATTGAGAATTTTTGACATCAGTAGTTTTGCTGTTTGGTTTGAAAAAATGGAATATGCAATAAACTACAAGTCTTCGTGAACAATTGCCTGCATATAACACTGCGTAATAGTGAAAAATTATTTTTTGAACGAGGCCTAGTACAGGTTGTAGGCCTAGTTGAATTAAAAATAACTGCATAATAGAAATTTCGAGTACCAATTTTTAGAAAAACATGTGTATATTAAGTTAAAACTCCAAAATTAATCAATCAATGAAATATTTTAATTTTGCATAAGAGAGGAGAGATACAAAATATCTTCAGAACTCCCATTTTTAACATTTTTGAAGCATTTCACTCACATATTTTGTACTATATAGAGCATGCTTTTGTTAAGCATTAATTGATCAGAATCGAATGCAATGTGTTTAAGTTATAGAGATTTTAGATGATTTAGTCGCTCAATTCCTATCAAAAAAAAAAAAAAATCGTCGCTATGTTTTATTATATCAAGACAACTTTTATATCGTCATAAGCGCCGATATTTCAACTTTCTAACGACATGTAAAACTTACAGATCGAGTAAAAACTATATCCAGATTTTGAGGATATAAGGTATGTATACGAAAAAAACTGGTCGCAGTAAACATGTAGTATTCCGTTTTACATTTCTGCTTTAGTATTTTTTCTAATTTTTTGTACATTACGCAAAATGAGTTCATCGAAATCGAGCACGCGCGATATAATTGTGCGAAAAAATCAAGATTTTCCACATATGTCACATAAAGACATAGTCAAAAGTTGCAAAATTTACAGTAACTTTAGTGCTTAAAAACTTTAGTGAACGACTAACTACCGAAAGGAAAACTGGAAATGGGCGAAAGAAGGGGTTCATCTCGGAGGAAAAAGCAAAGAAAGTGAAAAACTTGTTTCAAAGAAATCCAGGCCTTTCCATCAGAGATGTTGCTAAAAAAAAGTCCTTATGTCACCGGATATGTTCAAAAAGTACGCAGAGTAGAAGGACTTAAGATGTATAAAGTTCCGCTAGCCCCGAACCGGAATGACAAAAAAAATGCAACAGCAAAAACTCGCGCACGAAAACTGTACGACAAAATTGTACGACGAAACGTATGTCAAAGCAGACTTTAATCAGCTTCTTGGTCAACTATTTTTTGTAAAATTAGCTTAAATTAGGCGCCTAATTTAAGCTAAAGAAAGTGGACAAGTTTGCGAAGAAATATTTAGTTTGGCAAGCAATTTGCCAATGGTAATTTACGTAAATTTACGTAGAAGAGTGCTTACAAAAACGTCTACTGCCAATGGTACGTCTTCACAAGGCTCCTGTACTCTTCTGGCCAGATTAAGCAACTTGCGATTACGGCAAAACGGCAATGGCGTGGTATAAAGAAAAAAGAGCACACATTGTTCCATAAGATGCCAGTCCCCAAAATTGCCCAGTACTTCGGCCGATAGAAAAATATTGGGCTATAATGAAAAGAAAATTGCTAAAAACGAAGCATGTGGTCAAAAATGAGAAACAGCTGCAGACAAAGTGGACTACTGTGTCATCTCAAAGGTCCCGAAGTGATGTGCAACGTTTAATGACTGGAGTTAAGTCAAAATTGCACATACGCACCAACCAAATAAATAAAGTTTTTATTTTTCTTAAAGTTACTATTAGGTCCTTTCAACTGATGTGTGAATTTCTGTTTTTGTTTAAAAAATATAATTTTTATAACAAGTTAATATCGACCAGTATTTTTCGTATACATGCCTTATTCGAAATATCGAGTATGCAGTTTTTTAAAGTCTGACTACACTTAAATACGACATGCAATATGTCTCGGGGAAAGTAATTTGATTTTTTTCTTTTTTTGTCACATATGGTAATCTACAAATGATGGCTTTGGAGCCCTTATAAAATCAAAGTCCATTTATTTCGAGATTAAAGAAGGAAAATGGTGGTGGATCTGCCACACTATATGCAAAAGTGGCTTTCGAATGGAATCCGCAAGGAAATCGGGAGTGCATGCATAAAGTTCATTTTTCGGATTGTGGATAGTTTTAGTTTATCTCAATTTTAAATTTTCTTGAGTATAATTACGTAGTCCACAAAAGTAATAAAAAAGACCATTAAGCCTAATCAAAATCTATATAAATTAAAAAAACTGTATTTCTCATTTCCGTCTACCCCCACTTTGCTCGTTTGGATACTTTCCGCGGCCTTCGCCTTCCCCTTTATACCATTACATTTTTTTTGTGAGCAATCAGTTAATACCAGTTTACAAAAAATGCCTCACAGAACCAAAACCATTTTTTCTAAAATAAAGTACAAAGCCAAAAAAAGTAAAAAGTGAAACAAACTGCATGCGATTTAACTATTTGAATTCACCTGTTTACCTTTTTCAATATGTAAAAACATACTACAGTAAAGTAGCTAGGTATGTTTGTATGTATGAAAGTGTGTGAAATATGGTGATCATTGTTCTTTATTGCTGTCGTCCAATGCCTATGCAGCAACAATTTTTATTAAAAACTTCCCTTGGCCATAACTTATTCAACAGCATATAAAATGTAATCATTTGTACAAAAATTAAGGTAAGGCGAGGCTTAACAAAAGAGTTTTGCGGGTTTTGATATTGTTACATTTGCATACGAGTATTCTAGAATCATAGCGATAATTCTCACCGAAAAAGACCACACCACAAAAAATACATAAATATGTAACAACAGATGCAATACATTCCACCAGAATAACTACAAAAAAAAATAAAGAAGAAAATTATCCCATGATACATAGAGTAGCGGGATCAGCGTAGCACGAAATAGCTGTACTATGTTTACAATATCTGGGAAACTATTCTAGTTACATTCATATGCTAGAATACTCCCGCTTTAACTGCTTTAAATGAAACAAACAAAAATATTCTGCAGATTGATCTTGCGGTTGAGTGATTTTAAATATAAAAGCCAAACAGGCAGCCAGGCTTATTTGGGTGCACCTTAACTTTTTTTACAGCATACATGTATGCAGCAGCAGCACCACCAACAGAAGCAGCAGCAGCATTGAGTTCGTTGTCATTTGTGTTGACGCAATGTTTTTTATGCATACCATACCATGGTTGTTGTGATTACTTAGGTTTTTGCTGATCTATTTTGTTGATAAATCGACACAGTTTTAATTCTGTTTTCATCATTCACAATTTCATCATTGAAAACTTTTTGTATAATTTTTTAGTTTACAATTTAAGCAACAGTTGGAATTTAGAACTTGAATGAATCGGTTGTGGTTTTCATTCATCCTCAGTTTGTTGTACCATAAATTGTGAATTAATTAATTTGGGAATTAATAAAGTTTTTTTATGTTATTGACTTTTAAAGGATTACATTTCCTGATTGTGTTTGATTTGGATATAATTTGTGAGTTCCAGCTGTTTCAATTAAATATCGTGATAAAATATGAATAATTAGATATGATAGTTTTATGATTGACTGCATCAAATATAAAAATTTATTGTAATTAAATTTTTTTTAATAAATCCTTGAACTTATCGATATCGTATCGATATTTTCGGAGTTAGAGAAACAAATGTTAAAAAAAAAATCTGTAAAAATATGAAAATTTTTTAATTTTATACAATCAGTTTAACAAAATTGATGAATAAATGAAGAGCAATCAAAATCGATACTTACATATTTTTTAATATTGATATACCATATTAACAAAGAATTTGTAAAGAGGTATCCGTTAAATATTTGAAAACGGTTACAGTTGGATTAATCTTTTTTAGTACATTATGATCCCGAAATTTTGTTATTGTAACATTTTTATTTTTGTTTTGTTTATTATTGATTTTTATGTTATTTATCAGGTTTTCGGATATTACCTTTAATTTTTGTCTTATCCTTTATGACCATATAATAATTAAAATTAATAATATAACTAAAGAATTAAAAAAAAAGTTATAAATTTAAAATGGCATTGGGTGTATCATGCCGTTCCTAAGACGCAAACTCTAATTACTGATTTTTGATTAATCACTTCGAAATCAGCTTTTCTGATTTGCACCCATTTCTTCGATTTATCAGCTTTTTCTTGTACTGCGATTTTTTTTCGAGAGGATATATAACGTAAGTGTAGGTAATTGGGATCGATTTTTGCTATTTTTGGCAAAACATGGGGTTTATCACCTTATAAAGTCTTATGGCTTTATAAGGCTATGATTCGACTCATCATCACCTATGCATCCATAGTCTGGTGGAGCAGACTTAATATTGACAGCGTTAGGAAAGCTCTTGCCAGACTTCAAAGGACTGTGGCCATTTGCTGTACGGGAGCTTTTCCTACAACACCTGGCCCATCCTTGGATGCATTGCTCAACTTACCACCCCTTGATATTTTTGCTAAAGGAGAGGCTGTCGAGGACATCTGTATGCTTAAATGCACTGGGTGTTAGTATGACACTTGCTGGGATATTGGTGACATTGCTGAAGGTACTGATATGAATCTAACAGTTCTATCAATGCAATCTGATACAATGCCAACAATTCCAGTTTGAAAACAGAGCTATACAATACAAATTCCAGGGGCCCAAATTTGGCTTTTGCCGGGACCTGGGCCGGGAGTTGACTGTAGGCGTATTTTCACTGACGGCTCCAGAACAGAATTCGGTTCGGGTTCTGGAGTCTTTATTGAAAATGATGGAGTGCACCTTCACTTCTCCCTTGGGTTGTATGCTTCTGTTTTTCAAGCAGAAATTTTTGCAAACATCAAGGCAATGGACCATGTTATTGATTATGGTTGGAGAGAAAGGAGTATCTGTGTATTTAGTGACAGTCAGGCTGCGCTTAAATCCTTGCTTAATCCTCTAACCACGTCTAAACTGGTTATGCATTGCAAATCCAGGCTTGATTGTGTTGGAAAACACAATAGCCTGCTGTTGATATGGGTTCCTGGACACTCAGGCATTTCAAGAAATGAATCGGCTGACCTTCTGGCCAGAAAGGGTTCGGAAACTGGTTTCCTGGGCCCAGAACCTGTACTCTCTTTGTCGTCTACAGCCATCAAGACCACCATTAATGAAATTAAATGGGAGGACCTGAGGGGCTTTAGACAGACAAAGACCATGTTACCTGTTATCTCGAAGCGTCTAACAGACTTTCTGTTATCACTTAACAGAAAGAGCTGCAGGCAGCTGGTGGGATTATATACAGGTCATTTCTCTTGGGCCAAACATTTGCATATGATTGGCCTAGGAGCTAGTGCCTTCTGTGCTTCCTGTGGTTTGGAGGAAGAATGTGAAGAGACGGCGGACCACTTTCTTAGTGTCTGCCCCGCTTTCTGCCAGATCAGAATAAGCCTATTTGGTACTGGAGTGTTGGGAGACGAACACCTGAGCTCTCTAACACCGCAGGATCCGCTAAGATTTATTAATAAATCTGGTAGATTTCAAGAATAGCAAAAGGAAACACAGGATATAGTACAATGGACGTAAAACTTGTCTGAGTGCTGTATTCTTGAATACTTCTTTTGTCTGTTCCAACAAAAAAAAAGGGAAACTTTGAGCACTAAAAATAAGGATTACAGATTTATGAAAAATAATAATTTAATAAAAAATTAAAGCAAATTTCTTCCTCTTTTAAAGTTGTTAACTACCGAAGAAAAAAAAACATAACTTTTGTTTTAATAATTACTCAGGTAACATCACCTCGAAAAAAATGGATGTAATTCGGATCAGCAAAATTTATAGCAAATTATATTTAATTTGAGGTTTATTTAGATGCAAAAAATAAATTTGGGTTTTAAGGAAAATATATATATAAAAAAAATTTATGTATGTATCCGTAAATACATACACACACATACATACAAATTGTTGTCCAAATCTATGTATTTTCCTTATGTAATCATATACCGTTTGTCGGATCTTAGTGAAATTTGGTGTAGAGATGCATTTGTGAGTATGTCAAGTTGTGGCTATAACATTCGGCCGTATCTCTAAAGTTGGCATGGAATTTTTGCGAAAATCCAATATCTTCGAATATCATATCGAGCTAAATTAATAAATTTTGATATGGAGACTTACTTGTTCCACACCGAATTAATTCTCAATTATGGGCCTACTCATGGGCGTATCAAAATCAGGAGAAGAGGCTGCGGCTGGGCGATAGATGCGAATATATTAAAACAAAAGTATAGGACTGTGCAATCTTACATAGGAGCAATAGCGGATCTAAGGGGCATAGGAAAGGAGAAAGGATTTGGGCTTAAATACCCCTGACCTCCCTCCCAACTTCCCCCTAACCTCCCCCAACTCCACCCTAACTATCCCTCCCAACTCCCCCTCTCCCAATGCCTCTCTAACTCCCCCCCCCTTCCTTACTGATAAGAATTTCATATATTTGATCGTTGGTCACAAATAAAAAAAAGATTTAAAAGGGATGAACAAATATTACCCTCTTAAGGTAAATCTTTGGATCCGCTAGTCGGTGGCCACGCCCGTGTGCTGATGAACAATGAAATATATAAAAAATTATTTCTTCGAATCCTTTTAAGAAATTTCTGAACTAAAATTTATAAGTATATTGACATAATCAAAAATTTAAGTGTGGTCTGAAATAAAAAAAACACTAATCATTTAACACAAATTAGTTTTTAAAAATATATTTCATATTGAATTTGACTAAAAATTACTTGTTAGTTCCAAAATTGATATAACACTAAGAAACGCTATTAATTTCAACTAATATTTCAATTTAAAACAATATTTTTTGATTTTAAAATGGAAAATTTTTGACTAAAATTCAAAATATTTTTCAAGTTTATCTAAACTTGGATCTCAAATTTCACAAAAACTCTCTAAACAAAGGGTCGATTCGAATTACCTCCAAACATCACCTATTATATTTAAATCACAACTAAAAAAATTTCATTAATTAAAACTATATAGTTTTTTTAAATTTTGTAATTATGCAAACACCTCATTTGCTGGTAATTTGGGTCATCGATCCGAATTATGTGCAAGTAGAAAAAAGCATGCTGGTAATTCGGATCGATTTTAAAAGTCCAATTTTTTCTTAGGATGCGCGGCGCCTTCCATATAACCTAAATTTTCATTATGAGACATTTGAATCTTGAATCAACTAATCCTTTGCGTCTCCGTTCAGGACAACACCACTTTGCTGTCATTATTAAAGTCTACAGATTCCCTAAAATGTTCAATTTCATTATGAGAATAGGTTTCCTACGATCATTCCCAAAGTTTTAAATTGATTCCAGGTGTATGCATTGTTGCGTCCTGCGCTAGGACATTTTGGTACAATGAAACAATTCATCTGCGAACAAAGTTAACTTGAAATACTATTTAATTGATTTATTGTTTGTCGCTGGAATTTTTCGTTTTTGAATTTGCACGCGGTTCAAATACTCCGCAAAATAGAAGAATCCCAACTGTATTTACTTATGAACTCAATTAATACCGAAGTTGAATCGATTTTAAATATTTTATGGCACTAGCTTTCTTGCTGTTAGCTTTGAGACTTAAAATTGATTTTTAGCTCAAACTGTTGGCTTTGACATTTTCCATAAGTTTTTGTATTATAACTCGACATTTATATCATTATCCAAAGCAATATCCTTTCTGTAAAGCTCGAAGTTAAATTAGTAATAGGTAATTCTAACCACAAATTTTAATATCATCTAATTAAAAAACAAATCTCAAAAAATATTTTGGATTCGGATCTGATCGGGAAAATAATTTGAACAATATTATATGGTAAGATGTTAGGATCGAACCCAGATGATTTGGTATGGAATGCCAAATCATCCGGGCATTCCAGAAAAAGTACACGTTATCAAGTTCTTACCTCTTTTATTAATATTTGAATTATTGTAGATATTTGTATCAATTTCTAGTGGAATTAGGAGGAGAGAAGAGTACTGGAATTAGGAATTAGGAGGAGAGAAGAGTATTATTAAATAAACAAGATAGATTTCAAATCGATGGCCTAGTAAATAGGGCACTAAACTTTCACTTTCATAACCTTCTTATATTCACTATCGATATGAAGTGAATAAGAATTAAAAGAAAGTGTACAAGTACACACCTTGGTTGGCAATGGCAAAACCACCAAGCGATAACAAATTGCTACTCCGTCGTTCAAAACCGGCGTTTAAATGTAAGTCAATCGCCTCTTTGGTCTACTGGCAGCGTGACAGACTTTTGCGCTTCTGGACTCTGGGTTCGGTTCCCGGCTTGGGTTTGGTTTTTTATCCTTCTTTATTCCATCCTATCTTTCATAATTTGGGGTTTTGGTATAATAGATCTTATAGGTCGCAGAGTATGACATATATACAATGAAAACAGTATCTTCAGCTGTATTTCAAATAGTATTGGTCAGAGCTAGAGTATATTAAATAATTATTAAAAATAATCTGTGATTAATGCATGTAGGTTAAATACATATAATTTAAGATAATTATACCACGATTGGAGTGTACTCTGCACGAGTACAAAAGTCATATTTAATGATGATAATTCATGATGTCTAGTTTAAAATTATTGGATAAAAATAGTAGTTACCCTACATCGGTTTATGCACGTACAGATATATTAAATACAACACAGGCATGTGATCACGCTCCAGAGAGCATTTCTATAAGCACATAGTTTACTCATTTATAAATTTTTTTGCTCATTTAACTATTTGCTATTTACAGATTAACATCGCATCATCGAGGCCGTCAAAATGAGTGGTGGCTGTTGCCTTAAACTGCTCAAACTGGTATTGTTGCTGCTGATAAATTTCCAGTTCATATTTGCTATGCAGATACCGCAAGATGTTGAAATATTAGAAGGATATGAATTTGATGAATCACCCGAATACTATCCAACTGATTCGAATTACTATGAAGCGCGTAGTTTGTTATCAGGCCTAAATAAAGCTATACGAAATAAACGTTCAACATTGGAATATGACGAGGCTAAAGGACTTTTGACAACGTCACCGCGAGCTGAAGAAAATCAGCAACAACAACAACAACAGCATAGGCTACTAAAAGATTTTACACAAAATGTGGGTAGTCAACAGATACAGGTGCAGCCGTCAAAAGATCAACTACAAAGTACTGAGAGAAACTCCGACCAGTTGCCAAAAGCAGAGCGTCAAATAATGGATCCCGATTATGATTATTACTCACAAAGACATCTATCTAGCTGGAATGATCCGTATGCGGCGACATCAGCGAATAATATGGCACGGTCAATGAGTCATGATGATGAGGATACAATGGCAGACGCCACAAATGGTGGTTATATAACAAGAGGCAGACAGGCGCGTGTTAATTTTATAACACAACCGAAAAAGGACACAGATGTGGCGAAGGAAATACCTGAACCGATTATATCAAAAGTACCAGCACCGCCATTGAAAGGGTATTATGATAACAAATATGGACCCATGGCGGCCAGCTACAATTACGATATGTACCCATCGCGTTCATACGATCCGTATTTGAGGCGTTACGATCGGTTAGTGCGTGCTTAAGTTTTCTAATACAAATACCATTAACTTTGTTCTTTTTAGTTTTGATGAACAATATTCACGCTATGATCCTTATAACTATGATGATCACCATTTATATCGACGTCATTATGATCCGTATGATAGTTATAGCCCACGTATGCCACAATATCCCGAACCGTACTACAATTACCCTGATCGACGTTATGATATACCGGAACCACGTGATTATATTCCGCTCTTCAATAATGATATCTACGATAAGGCACCTTATCCATCGGGTGGTTATCCACCAGTTTCACCTTATGCTCCATCTGCCAAATATCCCGACTATTCACGAAATCAGCGACGCATTGTGTACTATGCACATTTACCGGAGATTGTACGCACTCCATATGATTATGGAAATCGTTATGATCGTGATCATGATCGCGATCGTTATGATGGTCTGCTAACAACGAATAAAGGAGGCATTGCTGGTGCATATAAGTACGATAAAAATCCGAGTTCGTTAGGAGGCAGTGGTGGCTCGCAAGGTGGTGGTGGTGGTGGTGTGAATATAAATTCTGATCATTATGACTATATGAAACGTGATAAGAAAGATCGTCCAACAGCAAAGCCAAATACTAAGCCAAGTGCCAATGCGAGGCAGTAAGTTATCATTATTTTTTAAGATCATATTGTAGTTTGAGGGAAACCCCAAAGAAATAAGAAAATGTAAAACATTTTTTAAGTTAATAACAAAAAAAAAAAAAAAAATAAAAACAAAAAAGAAAAATACCAAAAAGTAAGTTACTCAAATTAGTTTGTATTTAACTCTTTTCTTTATTATTTTTACTTGAATTTATTATTTAAATGTTTCAATAAAGAATTTTATGTAAATTTTTTTTTTGTTATTCTCCTTTTAATTGTAAATCAATTCAAAGTAATAGGTTAAGCGATCTTTACTGAAGCGGTTTGGGTGAAGAATCCGACGGTGAGAGTCTTCGAAATGGAACTCTACACGAAACGGATCCAAAATAGATTATGAGGTCCACTAGTGGATCCAAAAGGGGTTCCTTCTATTTCTCGCTCCTATAAATTTAGATATTTAAGAGTTTTTGAGTACTTTCAAAATGTATAGACAGCACATCGTTCATAGATGATAACCTCTAATTGGCTCTATAGTGATATCTACATATGTATCGCCGTTTCACAGATATAAGTTCTTCATTACAACTCCGTGAGTGTCACGGAAACGCAAATTGATCACTTTGGGCTCAACGAAAATGTTTTTAAATGTTAGCCATGGAGAGTATTATTTTTCTGCAGCTTTAGCTGAGTATGTGTTGTGAATGAATTTGGCAGTTCAAACCAGCCAACACTCACAAATGTTGCAATTTGTTGTGGTAAATTATAGTAAATTGTTTCGCAGATGCAAAATGTAGCATAGTTTAAAATCATTTATATAACAGTAATGTAGATGTGGCAAATTAAATTGTGTTTGCTAAAAGCGACCATTGTGTTAATAATTCCCATACGACTTAACATATTCAAAAAAATGAAAAATTTGTTTTAAAATAGTATATAACAGGCAGTCAAATTTTTGTAACTCTTTTTAACCAAAATATTATTTGGTTTGAAAAATAAATGTTTAAAATATCATAAATGTTGACATAACATTATCATGCAAAGACTCGTTGAAAGCGCATTAAAATTCCTACTTACTCTTGCTGCCATCCAACGTTGATTTCACTTAAGTAATCAAAAGAAAATAATATATAATATTTCAATTTCGTTATGCAATGATAACATCTTTCAACATGCCAAAGTCAAAAGCCATGAGCCCCAAAATATATGCTACAATGTACAAACAAGCAACAGAGGGGTGATGACCTCTATGTAAACAATTTAATCAAAAAATCATTTCCGTTTATTTTAATGTAAGCTTAAATAAACAAAATACAAAGAACAGAAATATATACAACAAATAAAAGTAGGAACAGATTTTTATTAAAATATTCCGGTCAATTTGAATACAAAAAAAGGAAGAAAAACTCGGGGCTTCCTTGAACGAATGAAATGAGTGCAATCTCCCGTGGCGGCCTACACACACACAAATTAGCAATTCTCTTTGAAGGCCAAAGAGCAGCGTCACTTCCGTTTCCACCCATATTCTACCATCGCTTGATGGTGGAAAAAACGAACCGGTGCTGTTTAATCTCGCGTTAATAAAATGATGACGTGCCTGTATGTCTGTGAGGATGATGATGATGACGGCGCGCGTGTGTGTCCACAGTAAAATGTCAAAATCACAAATACCAAGCAAAATAAATTTATGAATGGGAAGCGGTTCTAGTGGAATGGTTATTTCTCTCCTTCCACTCGTACAAATTGTGTGGGTAATTTTAAATTCATTAAAGTCTCTTTACAGTTTACTCGGAAACGTTGAAAAATGTTGCCAAATGGAATTAAAACATTCATCATCATTGCCAGCGTACGTTCCATTTAGTTTGTCAATTTGCTCAACTTGTAGCAGAGTTGGGGTTGAGGGTTTAATTTTTCTTTTTTTTTGTATTTTTGTTTTACTTTTGCTGTCCCACCTCAGTAAACCAACCACATCTCATGAATAGTGAACATGAAAAACCAGTCAACATTTTGTTATTATTGTTGGCAAATTGGCATCAAAGGAATTTACGGAATTCTTAATTAAATTTACAATTAAAATTACATGCGTGCGTATGTAATGATGAAAAACAAGTGGTTTCAAAGCTCTCTGTTGGGAAAATCTTTTTGCATATTTTTTGTTTATTTTGAGTTTAGTAAATGTAAATGAAAAAACTTCTGTTTAAGAAGTTTCACTTTGTTATTTCAAGTAAGTTGCTGTTTGTATATGAGTTTAACCAAAATTTTCTTTGTTTTTTCGGTCAGCAGCAACAGTTTGAAAGAAAGTTTGACTTCAAAAGATAATACATACTTAACGGTAATTTTGTGGAGTATTTGTTCCAAGTATGCAATATATTTAAAATTAATTTTTTCGGCTTTTTTGTTTTGCTTTTTAGGAAATCACACTTTTTGTATACTCTTATATCAAGAATACAAAACTTTGGACTATAAGGTATTGTAAAATTCTTTTTATACATTATTTTTAGAGAATTAAGCATGAATTTGAGAGAATAAGGAGAGGAGGGAGTGGCATTTTCAGATCCAAAGGGAATATCAACATTTTTTCTATTCAACATAAAGAGAGGACGCTTTATGAGGTTGGAAATTTTTTTCAAGAATTCTGTGGTCAAAAGGAGTAACCGCTTATGTCTGAAAATCTCATTTCGAGTAAACACGGTTTGAAGTTAAAGTAAAAATCTTTTCTTTTTTTATAACTTTTGTTTAATAAAAAACATAGAATTTAGGGGATTTCACGTACATGTGCAGTGGAATAAGAAGAATACGATAGAATTTATAACTCAATTCTGTCTTAAGTCGACTTAAGCGTTTATTGCTTTTGACCACAGAATTTTTATGTATCTTTTCAACTAATCCTATCTTTTATCTTCTTCCGATATACTTATTTGTACGTTAGAGAATGTATTCCAAATTTAATTACAAGCATTTCAAATATATTTCAAAACTACTACCAAATATTCATCATCGGGGAGTGGATTTCGTGAACCTACCTAAAAACTAAGAAAAAGGCAAAATAAAATTGCAAAAAGAAACTAAAAACACCAAAAAAGGCAGCATACTTTTGAAAAAGAGCACGAAAAAATTTAAAGCCAGTTGCAATTTAAATTTATTTTTATTTTTTTACTTACGTTTTCAACCAATTGGCCAACATTGACATTGGTAGCATCAAGTCCAGCTTTGTTTGACGTTTCATCAATAGAAACAAATTTTTTTTTTCGTACTGTGGACTCATCGGAAACTTTGCAAAACAGTCACACGACAGCATTATTTTGGCAAGGTCGTGTTAAATTAATTTATGCTCCAACATATTTTACCGACCCGAAAGTCAGGCACTGCGACCTTATAAGATCTGTTGTACCAAAGCCCCAAGTTATGAAAGAAAGAAAGGAAGAGAGAATGAAAGATAGATAAAAAAAACCATACCCTAGCTGAGATCTGAACCTGGGTCTCCAGAGACCAGAGTTTATAATTCTCATCCACTTCATATCGACAGCGAATATAAGAAGCTTATGACAATTAACCACCAGAACAAGACGGAAAGCGAACCTGCAACCTTCTGGGCGAAAGTCTAGCGCATTATCCACTGAACTATCAAGATTGCCTTAATATGTATATATCAGCCATTAAGGGGTTATATACACTTGGGTATATACAATAGGGTACTTCATTATTTTTTTTTGCCAAAGCGATATAATTTTATCAGAATAAGTCACCGTATATTATTTAAACAAAAAATGTTGATAACTGGGGACGATACAGCAGTTGTACCAAAACACCTTTTTTTTCGTCACCCCCCGCCGTGAGAAAGATAAATAACGAACGGTTTATCTGAAATGAAGAAAATCAGAATATGTTTTAGTTTTTATCGTTACGCTCTTAGTGAACGAAAAATTTTGTGAAATTTACATTTTTACAAAAATGGTGATTATTTCTTTAATATTCTTGATTTTTGAGGGTCTGAAAATTTGGTTTTGGTAGCCAGGAAATAAAAGTTTTGTTCCATTACAGTTATAAACTAGCCAGTAAAAATTCAGATCGATTAGTAAAATAGTTCTTGGGAACCCTTTCTAATCGCAACGAAACTTTTGGAAAAACAACATTTCGATATTTAGATAGACTATTAAAATAACCTCTAGGTGTTAATTTTCAAAGTTTTGACTACTGTTCCATTTCTAGTTTCATTTTAACAGGCTTAGAGAACGTATGTATGTTGTCTTCACAATAACAGTGTATGTATATAGAGACGGGCAAATCAGAAGGCCGTTTTGGAACCCGCAACGATTCCTCATCAGTGATTTTAGTGATGGTGCTTAGTCTTTCAATATTCTATATAAGCTACTCATATTTGAAATCGTAACCCAGAATTACAGATTTGATTTCAAATATCTTCACTGAATAGAGATATTGAAAGAAACTACCACTACCGTTCTATATACTCATTGTTACTAGCACATGAGAGAGTGTGTATGTTTTAGAAAAATGATTCAAGATGTCATTTTTCTGAGTTAGGCCCCATTTGATCAATTTATGATTTTTTTTGGTAGACTATGAAAATTAAATATAGGTGTTAATTTTTAAAGTCTTGACTACTGTTCCATGTCTAGTATAATAATGATAATCGCGTTTAAACTTTCAGCACCATCTTCAGGTAGTCGAAAGTAGCGCGCTGTTGACAGCTGTAACTTTGGCTTTAGTTTTCAGATCTCTAGGAAGTTTGGAAAATATTTTCTCAAGAGGATGTACTTTGAGAAACTGCAATAAAAAAAAATGGGGATTTTTTCGGCCAACACAAGTGTATATAACCCTTTAAAATAAGTAAAGTATTAAAAAGGCACAATGGGAGAAACTCCCAAAAAAGGGAAAAATTTCAACTATAACTAAATAATAGTTGAAAAATTTTCAACTATATTTTAATTATTTTAGTTGTAGTTGAAAAAATCTCAACTACATTTCAACTATTTCAGTTGTAGTTGAAAAAATATCAACTACATTTCAACTATTTCAATTGTAGTTGAATGCATTTTAACTTAACTGATTATTTAGTTAACTACCCCCCAGTCTGCTAAGTACTAAAAATATTGAACGGGGACATAACAAAAAATATGAATGAAATGGCTGGACAACAGACAACATTCTCGTATTTTTGTAATTTGCTTTTTAATAGATAAGACATAAAACCCTTTGCAATCATATTAGGCTTGACATTTGTATATTTTCAAAAAAAATTATCATCTCAAAAAAAAATTTGGCACTTAGACCCTTTAGACTTACTTCCAAACCTATTGAAGCTAGTGTTGGCATATGTAGGGGAAATTCCATACTTGAAGGGACTTTCGTCAAAAAAAATACGTATACGGATAGATTTCAAGCTCGCAATCTACGATCGGTATTGAAATTATACATTACTGGTTGCGAAACATGACCTCTGTAATCCTTGTGACTAATAATTTTTGCTGATAGCAATAGCTGAATAAAATGACAATGTAAATATATACTACAATAGTCTGACAGTTTAAAAAATGAACGTAGTTGCCGAAAATTTTCCGCTTCTCACTAAACCATTGAGCTTATAACCATTCTTAAAAAATAGTAGTATCTCATAATGCTTTATGGTAGTACAGTGCCCACTGTTCTTGATGCCTGGTGGACATTAATGGTTTCTGCAGAACCGCAAAGTGCTTCGTGAGACAACCTAACAGGAATGCCAATCGTGTCTTGAGGACGACGATGCTACGGAACATTATCTTTGTAGCATCGTCGCATATCTCCTTCCTGACCTTCTAAGGTACATCAGTGAAACAAAGAAGTTCGAGGTTGAGAGACCTTAGACCAGCGGTTCTCAACTGTTTTCGTCCTACGCCCCTCTTTTCGAATTAGTGCCAAGCCCGCGCCTCCCCCACTTTGATTTTCACACAACTTTTTTTGTTGTGCTGGTTTACTATTTATTTATAAATTAAATCATACCCGCCTGGGAAAATGTATAGTTGTTGTCAAGTTTGGAGGAGACTCTGGTTAGTTTGTGTTAAGGATAAACTAAATTAATAAACTTATCTAGTAGTTGAATAGTTTCTCATGAAGAAAACTAGGATAGTGAAGTTTTAGTGAGGTTTTAGTTGGAATATCGCAAGCAGAAACTAACCAACTAATTAATAAATAGAATCAATGATGCTTTCTCTGAAGTGATTCTTAATGTCAAAGTTTGTGTAAAATGTAGTCAAGAAACCCACCAAAAAGGCTGTAGGAAAAGAAGGAGACTAGAATGACGCTGAGTTCGAATAAAATGCGGTTAAAGTCGAAAAATGAAACTAAAAAGTGCATATGTGAACACATACCTTTTATAAAAGAGGAATTATTTTATTAAATACTAAGTATGCTAATATTTGTTTATTGAAATGTCTCCGCGCATCCCTTCAAATCTGTCTACACCTTCCTAGGTGGGCGCGCCCCACCTCTTGAGAACCAATGCCTTAGACCTTTCTTCTTCCCATTTGTTCCTTCACATATCTTTCCTGTCTTTCTACTCTATTCTACTGGCTCTATCTTGGGTATGTCTTTGAGACTAAGTCCTTTGGTTTAGTCCAGCCCACCATCACCTCTATGCTTTATAGTTTTTAATTCCTAATCATCCGGTAGTTGAAGATAATTAAATTTTTTTATCAAATTTTAGTTAAGATACTGTTTTGTTTTCTGATGACCGTAGTTTATCATGGGTTTGCCAGTAACGGCTGGCTGGATTTAGTCTCATTACAGAGATTATAGTATTAAAAGAAAAGAGAATTGAAATCAAATGGAATCTTACCTTCTAATGAGATTTACTTACATAATTCTAAATTCGCAATTTATCTGCCGCAAATACTGACACACATTTCCTGTAAGCGTATAAAGTCAAATTTTAATGTCAACCCCAACTTATGCGTACATTCCCCAACTCTTATCATTGCTGTGTAGAAGTGAATGGGATCGATGAGCATTTGTTGCATGCATGTACATATGTAAAACGCATGCGACCCCAAAATGCGAAAAGTGAAATGAATGCGCATGAAAATTTAATGAATTATTAATCAAATAGTTTGAATTATTGATTACTCTCGCTTCCCATACACACATACTATAGGAATGAATGTATGTGGATGGTTGTATATGCATACTAGGGATGTCAATCCCGAAGCTCTTTTCGGGATTCAACTCATTGTTGGATCGCTAACATCCTATAGTGTATTTTGACAATGACAGTGTATTTTGTGATAAATTATTGTCTTTGTTTTACGAAATTTTGGGCAGAATGTTGAAAAATTTAAATGAAAATCGCATTATGTTTATATAAGATGAATGTTAGGCGCTCTGTATGCGAACCATTTTATTGAAAGATTTAAAGTCTTTATATCACCGATTTGAAGTTTCTAAATTAATGAAAATGAAATTCTACTTACAACATTTATAGTAATAGCTATTCGGTAGATTTAAGTCTTCTGACAACATTCGGATTCTTCAAAATTGATTACAAATTTAAAATGGAAAAATATTTAAAATGTTTAATGGTCTACTGAAAAACTAACTTTTTCACATATTTTCGGAGGAGAATTTCATGCTGAGTGCAAACAAATTTACTCCCATTAATTTAAAGGTTTCCTTTCGCGATGTGTTTTGAAAATCATAAAAGATATAGATTTTTTATATTGTTTACACTGTTGCACTGCATTGGTCTCAACAATAACAGTTTGCGCATATTAGCTGGTACTCTGACTGGCCATTGCGGGCTCAGAGAACACCTTTGCAAGATAGGGATTGGGCAAAGCTCAATTTGTAGTTTTTGTATTGAGGAAGACGAATCATCAGAACATATTTTAGCTCAATGTGGAGCACTGATCCACAAAAGAAGGAAATGTTTGGGAATGCACCAAGTGCCCAGTACCGAACTAGCATCCATAGATCCGGGCGCAATACTCAAATTCTTGAGGGAGACTGGACTGGATGAGGTACCCTAGGCAGATTAGACTAGATAGAAAAGAGGGACGTACAATAGATCTTATAGGTCGCTGTACAACGACAGAAACCTCTAATAGAATACACTGTTGCAATTCAAAAACACTCTAAAGTTTTAAAATCTAATTAAATTAAAATGAAATTTTTGGACATTCGAGTTGAAATTTCGTAGAACAAAAAAAAAAATGTAGTGTATCACAAACTTAGTTGATTTTTGAGAATCGTACTATGAACGAATTAGAAAAAGTTTTGATGAAAAAATATCCTTAACTCAAGAATGAAGATTCTATAAAAAAAAGCAAATTTGAATTCAAATAAGTTTGTGTAGCTGCATACGAAGCCCAAAAATTTCGGAATTTTTGAGCCTAATTTTAAAGAAAATCCCGGGAATCCGGGTTCCCGGGATTGATATCCTTAATATATACATATTTGTATGTGTGCGTGTGAACTGTGAAAAAGCTGATTGAAATTTTGCCTGCCTACAGGATTAAATATTTGGCATTACCAATTACTGTAACTGAATTATTCTTACCAAGTGGCATCTGCAGCATGCTGCATAAAATATAAAGCAAGCGTTATTTGGCGATAGATCAGGAGTCAGAAGGAGTTTTTACTGGGAGGGAGTTTTGTGTGGGCGGTTTTGGTGCGATAATTTAATTTAAATATGAAATATAATTGTATTCGTATGTGAGATTTCACTTGCAAGAGTGAGCGACTGTGAAACTTAAGGTGAGATTTATTTGGAAATAATTAAATATTTTATTTTAAATGTTTGCAGGCATTTTTCGTTTTAAAATTGATATTACATTAAATTTGTTTTTCGGTATATAACTAGTATTTATATTTCAATTTATTATGTGCTACTCTCTATGTGGTCTGTCAAGTTACTTTTCCTAAGAAGATATCCTGGTAGATATCATTCATAAAATACAGAAATATTTTCAAAGAATTTCAGTGATTTAAAATGATAACGAAAACAATATTCAACTATCTGCGGGTTATTATTAATAAACCCATTCGTAGTTACTTTAATATTTCAATCACCCGTTGTGCGGGTAATACTCTTCATCCCCATACATGCCAATAACGCCACAATAACGATGCGTTAGAAACTGTCAAATTGCGCGAGCAAATTATGCGAAAATGCCACACAATGTCGGAAAGAATATCATCATAATTCATAACATTGTTTGATATTGAGGCAACATGCAAACAAATTATGCTACAGTGTGGTGGCATTTAGTCGGCGTTGTTGTCGTTGTCTTCGGTGCTGCTTATGTTGCGGAAACGGAAACGGAACTAAAAAAAGCGTCAACAAAGGAAGCAACGCATCGTAACACAGAACCAAACCACATGAACTTGTATGTGTGTCTGTGTCTCTGTCTATGTGCGTGCATGTGCCGTCTGCCAGGGATTACGTCGACTAAAGATAAATGATATGTTAAATATGAAAAAGTAGGTATATAGGAGCAGGAAGATATTTCTGTCGTGATGCTGTTGTCGTATACTTATTCTAGAAACATAAATTTGTGATATGCCTTGTAGCAATAAATTCAATGAAAATGACTGAAAATGAGCTGTGTGTGTGTGTGTGTGCTTTATGGAAAATGCTTCATTTTTTTTTCTTTCATTTCTGGGAGAAATTGCTGTTGTTGTTTTTAAACGTGCAGCATGACATTATGCGCGAGATAAAAGCGGAAAATTCAAAATTCAAATAAAACAAATGCAATTTCCGCTTTGACAGGAAGTATCTTGAGGCGTTAATGTTTTGGCAATTCTAAATGTTTTATGACAGTTTAAGGAGACACTAGGTAAATAAAAAATATGATGAGTAAAATTTAATTTTTTATTATTTAAAATAAATACTGCATTCGGCGGATGAAGAGATGGTAGGCTGCCTCCTTCGGCAAAGGACATTATGAAATGATAAAGAGGGCCATGAAGCTGCTGAAGTAAAATCTACAGCATGCACATCAGTCTGCAGTCATTTGCATCGCTAGCTGCTAAAGGGCGATATCGCACGTTGAGTAATATCTTTTTAGGTGCAGAGGAAGAGTTGCAGAAAGAGATAAGATATCAATATGTTTAGTGACAGAAATGAGATTCGAAAAATTATGGAAAAAAAAAAGACGTCTGACTGATGGTTTGACGATGGTTTGTGTTCTATGCGAGGGCGAAGACGGGAATACGGTGACCGATGCCCAGGATATTATGAAGTTAAGGAAGAAAAACTTGTCTGAATTGCTTAATAGCGATGGCGGAAACCCAAATCACTGGAAATTATCAGTGTGGCTTCAGGCTATATACGTTTACTATTGAATAAATATTCACTCTTTGAAAAATCCTGGAAAAGAGCTGAGATAAACAAATTAATATCCACCACTTATTGGCCAGTTGAATGAGTGAGTCCCAGTAAGTCTCGTCGAATGGGTCTAGCAGTGAAACGAAATTCGTTGTATCAAGGAATAAAAAGTCAAGAGGTGTTACTATTGCTCAATAGGTAATTAAGAATCGGAGCCTTCTTTTGAAGAACGAAAATAATGCTCCATAAGTTTATCACCCTGCTGTTCTAATGAATGCTGGTAAAACATGAACGATGACAAACAATGGTGAGTGGTTTTTGGGAAGATGCGGACAGACGATTTTTCGCAAAATTTACGGTTCAATATGCGTGGACTATGTGTATCAGGGATGCCAACTCATTTTTTCTCTCTGCCCGATAACCTACGAGAAATTCCCCGATTTTCGATAGAATTCCCCGCATTGATATAATTTCATATTAAAACAGCGCTACACGTATTTTCCATATAATCATTTTACAAAAACGAAATTGACCTCAGTGGGTATTATTTTTAGGCGACCCTGAATTTCCTCGGTCCAAAACTTAACCCATTTTTATGGGTTCTCAAAGGAGAAGACATGGGATTTCTTTTGACTCAAATAAAAAATGGCAAAAACTTTCTTTTGAGAAAAACGGCTTCAAAGTTTTGACTATCGGTTTTTAACATATAAAATATACTTCATCTTCTTTATGTTGGCTGACCGTAGTTTGGAAGTTTACAGATTAGTTAGCAATGATTAAGAGTTATTAATTAGGAGGTGCTGGACGAAGGTATAGCTAAGCCTTTCTGAATGGCCTAAAGAGAATTCGCAAAGCCGCGCGACTGTTTTGGCCTGACTGACACTCGGCGCTATAATCGCCTATTTCTACGAAAGCACTTTGCGGTCTCTGAAATTTTTACAAAATACTTTTCAAATATAATACTTTTAAATAGCACACTTTTTTTAAAACGATTTTTCCAAACCAATAAACCAAGCCTGCTTAAGAAAAGTTGAAGATTTTAAGACCCAAAATATGAAATATTACATAAGTTAAACGTTTTACACTACATAAAATTTGACAAAAAATATTCTACAGACTTTAATTACAATACAAAATTCCCCGCAAAAAACAGCTTATTCCCCGATTCCCCGTACCAAGTAAAATTCCCCGCAAATCGGGAAATTCCGCGCAAGTTGGCATCGCTGATGTGTATAGAAAAAGATGAAATCATGAAGCCGAAAATAGCACAGTCAAGTGTATAAAAATTTAGAGAATTCGTATACTTACGTTAAAAGAATGGAGAAAACGCTACAGCCGCGATGGTAGAACTCGCAGAAGTGGATTATATAATAAAGAAAGACCTGACAACTTTTGATATTACTAACTGACGACATTGTGCCCATAGCAGAGAAGACGTATGAAGCTTTATAGAGGCGGTTAAGTCCGGCTGTCGGTTGTAGTGCTATTGAACATCGACATACACAGATTCAGAAAAGCGAATCTGTGTATTCGAAATTGAAAAATAATATCGCTGAAAAGTTTCTATTCATCTAGACAAACACAAGAGATCAGATGATATTTTCAGGTTTTAAAAAGGTCTTAAAAGTCCCGAAAATTTGAATATAAATTACAATTTTGAAAATTTTTCTCCCGAATTTTTTTTTTTTTTTTAATTCCAAAGCTCTGTTATGGCTCCTTACAAATACAAGCATAATGCAAAAAGAATGTTCAAAGTTTAGAAGTCTTTATGGTCAAAAAGAGGAAATTTCCTAAAAATTTTGTTGTTTTTGAGCCTCTTTAATTTCAAAGATTGTTTTCCCTGGTATACATCAAGATGAGTAGAAACTTTTCTGCGCTGTTAATTTTCGATTTGACGTCATTCTTTGCTATTTATAATGTCCTTAAAAAAACTCTATTTTTCGATCGCTTTTGTGAGTCACTGTAGATTAATGGTGAGAATCTCTTCCATTACCGATTTTGAATCTAAAAAGCAAATCTTCTGAATGATTTGAAAAAAACTTGTTTATTTTAATTCGACATAAAGCCGGATTGGGTCTTAATATTATTAGCAGATCAGTACTTAACATCCATTGAAAACAAGGCCATTTTTTTCAAGACATTGTATGATTTGTAATCCTCTTAAGTAATCCTCTACATTTATTTATCTTACATCTTCTATCATCATCCACGTGAAATATTTTAGAATAAAACAATGTCAAATAAACGAAAATTCGCGCGCACATTAAAATTAACCCCGAGGGACATTAAAAATTTTCATATTCGTAAAATACTCACACACAAATATACAAAAGAACATGAAACACGAAACAATGGCAATGTTAAGAGTTTAGTGGAAGAAATGTCCTTGCGCCAGCTACAAAACAATTGCATTTCTCATTCAAATCTTTTTTTTTTTTGTTTGGTCCCAAGAAGTCAAAAGCATTTCTTACATTTAATTGCAAGAAATTATTTACAAAACGAGGATGGGGTAAGAAAAAGTATGAAGAACAAAGTACAAAGTGTAAATGATATTTTGCATAACAAATATACAAAATTTCAAATATTATTTCAACGCGAGTTAAAATACTAAAGTTATGTCCTTTGAAAGTACTTTCGCTGTACTTTTCAGCGCACAGTGCTGCCATTAGCAGAGAGGGGAAAACTGTAGTGTATTTGCATGTACGTAGATTTTATGGAGTTGTCGGAAGTTATAGCAGTTCACAAAGATGCGGAGACAGGGTGGTGTGAGTTTTGATTAAATTTCAAATATTAACACACAATCAACAAGTCGTTGTTGTTCTTTCTACTGAATTTTGTATGCTGTGAATACAGTGGAATAAAGTTTATTATAAACGATTTGTTTAAAGAAATATTTATTGTAATCTTTAAGTGAAATATTTGTTTAAATATTGATTAATGCATATAGCTTTAAGGAGTGGCTTTGACATTAGGTCATAGCATGCTTAAACTACTACAAGTATATAAGAGATTTAGATTATTGATTAAGATGACAACAGAGTACTTGAATTGATATCTATAGTCAGCTATTTATTAGACTTTTAGATTTACAAAATTTACCGATAAATTTTCTATTTGACATGGTCTCAACGAAAAATAAATTTGAAACTTTAATGTTCTTTCCATTGTTTTTTTTTCGAACGCTTTTTATGTGTGTCCTTAAACACACATTTTTCATTTGCAATTTCCGTCAGCCTTAACATTAACATCAACTTACACACACCCTACTTCATTTAGAGAATTGTGTTCCCTGTCTATTCTTCTTCTGTCCACTCTTCTACTGCCAACTTTTTTTTTAGCCTTTAACTCAATCAATTTTCAATTTCTTTCTCATTTTCACACATTTTGCGTGTCAAATTCTAATTGTCCTTTTGTTAATTGATTTTGGGTATCTTTTTTTTCCATTCATCTCTCTTTCTCTCCAAAACTCCCCCAATTAAAAACTTTATATTTGACACAATTGTCCATCTGATGTTTGAACATATTTTCACACAAATACACATACACACTTAAAATGAGTTGGTCATCAAATTTCACATTAATCTTCTGGCATATTTTAACCTTTCTTTTCTGTTTTCAGGCTCTGGCTGGCAAAATTTATTTTCTTGTTTTAAGCATTTATAAATTACAGTAATTTTTCCATGTCGCATTTGGGCACATACATTTTTTTTTTTCTTGTTTTCAGTTCATGACACAAATGTTTTGTCAGTGACCAATTTGACAACACACATATTCCCATATGTATGTACTTGCTTACGCACTTCATTCCACTTTCCACATTCGAAAGGTATATTATTCATTAACATTAATCAGTTGTTCATAATAGCCATGAAGAATACGATGAAATGGAGCAATAAACAATTTCTGGGCTGAGTTAAGATACATTAGGGCTACACAGGTAGTACTTAGTCGTACACGAAGGTTTTCCAATATGGTTCTTCTGCTGAAACGCGAAATTTTGATGGCTTTAATCAATTGAATGTGCCATGGCATTTTTGAAAGGCTTTAGTGATCTGAAAAGCAGTATATACAGTTTGTTTAGGGGCGCCACGAGATTCAAAACTTTTATAGTGGTACTTAATATTATTTAAAAAAGTTCACTTTCACTTTTTTATTTATCAGAAATGAAATTTTTTTGTTGTTTTGCCGCATTTATAATTTTTACTTAACATTGATCACCCAAAAAATTATTTTCTCCCCTTCGTCAACACATTTCTTTTTTTTTACAGCAGAAAATACTTATCGTTTTTCTATTAAAATAAAATTTGCTTACTAGGGTTAAGGTTCGGGATTTAGCAAAAAATAATTATTTCGAAATTTAACTTAAATAAAACTGTTGCCATATGTATATGGTATACAAGTCCATACCGCATTCAAACACCCAACTGATTAACGATATCGCGAAGGATACGTTTGTAAGCATAGGCTTCCATGTGTGGTAAAGAAGGTGCATGTGTCTATATGTACACAGTACAGTTATTGATTTCCTTTAAGATCCATTAGTAATTTCATTTAAGTGAGGTAGTTTATTAGGGCTAAGCAGCTTTCTCGTTTACGGACAGGTATGACAGTCTCATCTAATCTTAGCACTCTTCTCCTCAAAAGAGATGCTTGACTCAGAAAAATTTCATGCTTCTTCGTTAGTCTTCCTATTTCGTTCTTTTGACACCTAGAAGAAAGTGTATTAAATAGGACTCTTCAGAAATGACTTTCATCACGGTTTTGGGGCGATCATTCGCAGTGTGAGACTCCCTATCGTTTTCAAGACAATATAAATTTTATGTCGGAACTAGTGTCCGACCGAAACCGACTTTTTCGGCCGAAACCGAATTTTTTCTAAAATTCGGCCAAAACCGAAACCGAAACTTTTTAATATATATGTATTTATCTGTGGTCACAAGGCATAACCAGCATAAGTGTGTTTTTTGTATTTTACAGGAGAGCACTTCAAAGGTTCAAGTGTTAAGAGTAATCAGGTTGAGTTGTGCTATTTTTCCGCTCTAATATCTCGTAAACCACTGAACTAATAGTCATAAAATTCTGACACAATATGAAAACGGATATGAAGATTCAAATTATGATAATAACTCGAATTAGACAAAACTCAAGTTGTGTTGTTATTGCTTGTGACCACAGATATGTTAAAAACAAAATTCAAATCATTTTAATTTTTTTTTAATTAAAATTCAAAAAAAAAAAAAAAAACCAAATGAATTCGGGCGTACAAGTATGTTGACAGAAAAATTCTATATTCGATTCTGATCAACTTTGCCAAAAAAAAGTTTGACAAAGAATGGATCCTACCCCCCGTAAAATTCGAAGAAGTTTCAGTACTACGTACTGTATTTGTTTGAATAAAAATCGATAGTTACTTTTAATATTACTTTTTCCATTTTTTTGTCATAGAATATGGAACTCTTCTGTCGGTACTCCGAAAAAAATTCATCCATACAAATTGGTACGCCCTAATATACATACTTGTATATGTATATATGTATAAAATAACAAAAATATTATTTTAACAATAAAGAAAATACATATTAAAGGCACTAAAAAAAATACATTTTGTGGTATAGGTACAAATGAAATTCACATTTTTATTTTAATATTCAAAATTGAATAACTTTATGTTATATGCTAAAAATAAAAACAGTTCTTTGCGTACTGAAATGCAATTTACAGTAAAATTTATAAAGTTTCGGTTTCGGCCAAATACTTCACCATATTTTTTGCCTAAACCGAAACTTAGCCAAAACCGTAACCGAAACTGAATATTCGGTCGGACACTAGTCGGAACTGCTAAACTCATTTGTGATGCTTCAAACAATAAGTGCTTCCACCATTCTAAATATAAATAAACTCTAAAATATTTTATCCTTTTTGAATTCGAGGAAAATTAATAATAATAATTTTTCAATTAGGGTTGTCGTTTAAAAAATCTCCTCGAAAAAATTGAATGCGAACCTTTCAACAAACCTGGTTCGGGTTGGGCATGAAAGCCTAGTAGTTACCGATTTGCTCCAACCTCTGCACCCTCACTCCTTTCCAAAAAGGGGCCCAAAAATAAAAATTAAAACTGCTAAGGGCCTCTAAATCCGGCCCTGTAGTATATGGCATGGATCTCAGGTGAAAACAAAAAAATTGCATGAACTCCGATCCATTCGAATTTGATATAGAATGTTGATATAGAATGCGCACTTCATCTTAATTATGCCGAACACAATCTATAGCTTTTGACATTTGCATCAGGACTCGAGTAAGTCTCAGTCTTTTTAGATGAGTCAAACGCTACAAGAGTTCTGCCCGACACAGTTTTTGTCAAGCAATTCCAATGTAATAACGGCTGCAGATAGCTTTGCAATTGCAGGCTCACTATAAGTGAGCTGAACATTAAGTCCAGGATCACCATTTATTTAGTAGATGGAAGATTCTTCAATAGAAAGGGCAACCAAGTTAATCAAAGTTTGCCTTCCTTTACTGATAAAACTTTTGAAGAAGGCTTGCTTCACTACATCAATTTATTTGTTCATGCGATTTCTCTCTGAGATTTGCTGTGTGTGGACGGGGGAGAGAAAAACGAAAGGAGATGAATCCCAATTGCACGTACCAGCGATTTTGCTGCAATTTTTTTATGTTTACCTCTTGCATTTCTGTTGCACTCATGTAAAACAAATATATGGTCAAAATCTAAAGCTAGCGGTGAGAGAACGGTGCTACAAAAGAGAGTCGCAGAGAGAAATCGCTGTGTCTAAAAGGAGACTAATCGATAACAAATTGACTGCCACAGCTTCTCGAGTCGGCATAAATTACTATTTTATTTGTTTTTCTCCACTCCACCGCCTCTTTAACCGTCAACGGGCTGTTAAGGAACCCGGGTACTTAAATGGTTTTTAAACTGTGTTATTCCTCGAAATATGGGTTTTTAATTGATGCATACTTCAGAAAAACGTTTAATTTTGATATAAGGGTTCCCTTAACTTCTTAAAGTAAAATTAGATCGAATTATAGGTGGATATTGTATATTAGGCACCCGGGTACCTTATCAGACTACAGAAGTTGTTTTTTTATCAGCCACATAACTGTTAAATCAGATTAAGATGAACTTTAGAAAGGATAGCCAAATCCCCACAATTTTGACAATTTCCTCTTCCCTCTTCGAATCGGTTGATGGCAAACAATGTTTGAAGTCACCTAATTACATGTTTCTGAGAGAGTATTGTATTTGATATACAGTCAAAGTTAAACCAGTTTAAGACAGTTTTTCTCAATTACGAACTGGTTCCACTGATAAATAGATTCATCGAACACGTTTATCATAAATAAACTAGTTTAGTTAGGCTATTATTTGCATCATTCTCTTATTATTTCCAATCCGCTCTCGTTTCAGTACTCTTGGAGTTATTTCTACAGCGTTTTAAAATGAAAAAGCTTTAGAAGAGACATTCAATGTATCTATGTAATCAAAGATTCCCTTGCCCTGATAGCGACCCACTGTCTTCTTTCTCTTCGGGCAAGAGGTTTGCAGTGCTTTTGCTTCATGACACCATTTGGTGATCTATTCATCACAGCCGCAACTGCCTCAGCGGATGCATACTCAACAATATTTAGTGTCTCAAAATAAGAACGGGAAATAAGACCCCTGAGAAATTTGATCAGCAATTGCCACACCAATTTCCTAGAGTATATTTTCACAGTTAAGTAACTTTCCGCTGGTTCATTGAATTCGATTATCACAAATAAACTTTCATTTCGACTATGCCATACTATGAAATCTCCCAAATATTAAACGGTCTCCTTTAAATTTATTAATTCCATACAATTCCATTCACCCCGTTCTGCTTATTCATTAGACAACTTAACTTTTTTCCTTCCTAGAAAAAATATAAAAAAATCATCAACATTGAAAAGTAAAAATCAATATTGTAGGGGCAGCACACCCACAGTACACCCACTCAAAAAAGGAGACGCTTTAAACTATGTTTCCATTCACAAGAGCACAATCCTGTAAGCATCTAAATATATAAAAATGCTAAATTCAACTTAACATTAGCACACACAAAAAGAAAAAGAAATCCGATTCTAACTCTTTGTTTGCTGCTGGTACGAGTATGTACGCCATTTTGTAAAAATCTCATAAAAGGACGAATTTTTTTGTTGTGATATATTTTTGCTTTGTATTTATTTAAATAAATAGAAAAGAAAAACATTCTTAGTTACTTACTATAAAAAAAAATAAAAGGTTTCTATATACTACAAAAAGGAAAGAGAGTTTTGTCCAAGCAACAATCTAGGAGGAAGCGAAGGCCAAGAGAAGTAAAAAGTATACTTCCTCTTTTTTCATTTTTAAATAAAAATCTTATGGTATAAAACACAAACACACACAGACATGTAGTTATAACACCACAAACACACCAACAGAAATCCCTACGTATACACACACACATATAAAAATGAAACAAGGATAACAAAAATACAAACACATATACACACAATTTTTTATATGTATACAAATGATACAGATACAGCAGCAGGAGCAGCAGAATAAAAAGGTTGTCTTCGATTTTATTGGCTAGAATTTATTTGGAGCGACAATGACCCAAGTTGGATGCTTGCAAAGGACACAATTGGTTTGTCACAACGAGTGTCCCTAAAAAATTGTTGTTGCTGCGCACAGGGAGGAGTGTCACCAGTCAGCAGCAACAGCAACAACAGTGGTAGTGTCTGAGTCAGTGAGAGTTGGATGCAAAAGCTGAAGAGCGAAGCTGCTGTTGTTGCTGCTACATGAAATCGTTGTTGTTGTTATTTTTTTTTTCTTTTTTCTTTATTCTGTTTTTAAAAGGACACCGAAGGTAATTTTAAAATAACGACATAGCACAGCATAAAATAGAAAGAAAAATTTACGGAAAGAGAAGTATGAAGGGTGAAATGGTTTACCCACAGGAAGTGGTTTCCTGTGAGAGAGTGAGAGAGAAAACGACAGCGAGAGAGCTGGAAACTTGGCATATATTTTTGTTGGTTTATATATGAGTATTTTGTGGTATGGAGTTCGTGAACTGTGAGTATTGTCTCTCTTAAGTATTTTGTATAGTTGTTTCTCTTGTCCTGTTTTGTTTTTTTTTTTGAGATTTTTTGGAGCATGTGCAATGAGGATTTCTTTGTTGTAATATTGTAGATAGGAGCTTGTGTTTGATGTTATAAACTTAAACGATACAAATATTATTGAAATACAGTAAAATTCTGGTACTATCCATTAAATTTTGAAAATTTACCTATTATTCTTTGGGTGTAAATGGAAATTGTTTTTTTAAAAACTAATTTAGGCTTCTTACATTTGAGTGGGTTTGTTTAAACATTTTCTCTAGTTTCAAAATTTAATGGTAAAAGAGAACCGATCCAAATTGTTATAGAAAAAGAGTTGATTCATTGATTTTTATGATTTCAATTCTTTCTTGTAGGTATGTAGGTCGAAGTAGTAGTAGGCTGGGCTTTTCAACTGGTAGATAGCCTCTTTGAAGATAATGCAAGAGAAGATTACATTACTGAAGACAAGAAAAATTATGAGGTGAACTTATACTCCTTGTTGTTGCCAAAAGTCTGGAAAGATAGTCGGATCCCATGATCCCATAATGGTATATAAAACCGATTCACTACTAGTAATAGGCTAGTGCTGGTTTAACTGAGGCTAACACACAAATAAGGTTCCACAAGCAGTCTGATAGATAGTGAATAGGGATCGGAGTCATTGTGCATATACGATGAACCCTTCTAACAAATCGTAACTTTATTATGGGCAAACAAATGCTGGAGACTATCAAAATATTCTTACCAATTGTTTGAAAAAATTATGAAAACGGCTTTTTTTAAATCCTTGTTTATTTTGGCATGATGAAAAATGGGTCAAGTGCTCAATAGGATTGAAATGATAGCGTTGGTTCTTCTTATTATCTAAACCATAACCGATGTTTGGGACCTCTGAATATCAAACAAAAACGAAGGCTCTCAAGTTAGGGTTATCACCATTCAAATCGGACCTGGAAGGTAGGATAATATAAAATTTCTCATCTAAACAACATCTAAATTCATTGCTTCTATGGTGAAGAGACAGGAAATGCTTTATAGCTAATTTTGTTAGTTGATAACCGACACTGCATAACTTTAGAGCACCACATAAAAAACAGAATAGTTAGGTTACCATTGGCCAGACTATCATTATGCACAGCTGGAAAATCACCTTGGGAATTAGACCCCAGGTTTTTTCAAAGAATATTTTACAGACCCCTCTAAAAGCCTTAGTGGTTTTTGTGAAGACATTTTTTAGTAAGTTTTCCAACTCGATACTTGTCTTTTTCAAAGTACTCAATAACCGTTCATTAAATTAAAAAAGTAAAAGGTTAGATCATAAAAAAGGTATTGTTAACCAAGTCTGTTGAAACAATTGCATGCTTAAGTATATATATTAAAATTGGTGTATCGTAAAAAGTTAGTCAAATCTATCACCCTTTTATAAATGCATAATATAATTTGTAATAATAATCAAATGATGGTCAAATACACCTGGATATAATGTGTAATGATTTTTTTTTTTTTTTTTTTTGAGCACATTATAAAGACAACAACACTTTATCCTTATCCATAGTCCTGAACACACAAGAAGCTAAGGAAACTCAAAAATGACGACGGTCTTAAAGAATAATAATATGTAGCCAAAGAATAAAATCTATTTTGCTTACGTAATGAACGTTAATGCTATCATCCCCTCCGCCCCGCCTCAGCGTGACCTTTTTCTTTATAATCTCAGCAAGGCAATGGCCATTAATCATTCGACAAGTGCAATACGCGCGCATCTTTAAGAAGATTCCAATTACTAATTATGGTTGACATGTGGTGCCAAAACCACAAAAACAACAACAACAGCAACTAAATTAGACGCGCGTATTTTGACGCGACCTGAAGAAATGAAACTGAGAACAACCAAAAAAACAACGAATCAACAGTACTCTCTACAAAGCGAACCAAAAAAAAAATTAAAGCATACTTTTTGGGGTGTTTTAATGCGGAAAAGAAGTGGTGACTGGAGTGGGTGGAGAAAGGAAAGCGGAAGGGTAGGGGTGAATAAGAAAATGAGTACGGTGTGAAATTTGTGAAACATGACACCACACTTAATTTACAATTCATTTGGTGCTTGTTGTTGTTGGTCTATTGTAGCCATTCTCTCGTGGACGCGGCCATTACACCAAAGTTTAATTGTTTGATGAGTCGCGGTTTCTTGTTGTATTTTTTTGTTTTTCATTTCATTTCGGAAATTCGAAGGGAGTTACGGATTTTCGCTCATAATGATGGCATTTTCTGTTGCTGTACCTTTTGGCTTATTTGGTTTGGCGTTTTGTGTAATTGTAATG
Source organism: Toxonevra muliebris (assembly GCA_963691655.1). Lineage (NCBI taxonomy): Eukaryota > Metazoa > Arthropoda > Insecta > Diptera > Pallopteridae > Toxonevra > Toxonevra muliebris. The sequence continues at coordinate 115,855,434 of OY829326.1, read as the reverse complement.
ATTTAATGTTAGTAATTTATCTTAAACATGCCTTCACCATTCTTTTTTGGTCCTTTTTTATTTTTCGTGTATAATTTAGCATTAAAGTTGCTTTTAATTTCAGTTCTTAAGGTGGCAGGCAGGCGGTAAGGCAAGCGGTAGCTTCAAGTTAGCTTTTGAATATGAAAATATTTGTCATAATTTAATTTGAGAAGCATTTAAGAAACAATTAAGAAAATGAATTTAAGATGAGAATTATGAATGAATCATGTTATTAGCTTAAATGTCCTTAATTTATAATAACAACAACAGCAAACACAAATTGCTTGCAGGCTTCATTTCTACTTATTGTTGTTTATGTAGACATTTGCATTGTAATTATTTCCACTTACTTACCAAAGCGACCTCATCACCCACTCTCTCTCTCTTTCCCCCTCTCTCGTTTTCTTTCTCTTCATTGTTCATTTGCTTAACAAGCAACTATTTACTAACTACTAAATATGTAGTACCATATTTACTATTTACACATTTCCAACATATTACGTAGGTACTATTAAATATCCTTAAGCCATTTTGTGCTCAACTAATGAGCTGCCTTACATATTACATGCTTACTGCTTCTTCTTCTTCTTCGTCTTATTCATCTTCGTATCCTTGTACATTTTGTGCTCCTGCTTCTCATTCTTTTTAATTTTATTTTTATACTAGTACATTAATTTCCCATAATAGAATAATAGTTTCTTTTACGAAATACAAAATGTATGTAGATATTTTAGTTTCTACTGTTTACTATTGCCAGTGCTGCCAACACTGCAAGCAATGCTCTTTTTACAATAGACAATAATTCGCACAAAGTCTTTCCGTGTATTTATTAATTTCTTTGTTGTTGTTGTTGAGTTTTTACAATATTACCATCAATTGTTGTTGAATGTAATTGGTGCTTAAATTGCTTTTAGCCTTTATCAAAAAATAAATAAATAAAAACTTTAACATAAAAATTGAAAAGTTTTTGCTGTAAGGAATTTCTGTGGGATAAAAAGGAAATTAATTTTTGAAGTTGTGATATATTTGCATAGGAGTTTAGAAAAATCATCACTAGATTGAATCCCGCTTGAAGTCATACAAAAATATCCAAAATTAAAAAACAATTACATACCACGTCATGGCTTATTGCATCCTACATAGTAAATTTGATTACAGGCCACAGTAGACATGGTCAAATAAGACAAACAAGGGTGTCATCAACGATGGACCCATCTTCCTTGAGCAGCTTTCACAAGAAGAAGGAGACGCGCACTGGGCAGTGATGTCTTGAGAATAAGCTCTGCTCTTTCATTTTCCCCTCTTGAACTTCTTAGGCTGCTTAAATAAACTAATTAGTTTGGCGAAGGAGGCGTGAAATTAATTTTCTCCCCTCCTCTCTTCACTTTAAAATTGTTTTGCCTCTATCTGAGAAAAATATAGTGATCCAATGGACTGAGTGGTATGAAAAACCTATAACCATCTTAAAGTAGAATATAAAGGAATCAATTTTTTTTACAACAATATTTTTGGTTATGTTTTGCCATTTTCTTTCAAATTGATTTTAATTTTTTACAGCTTGTTGAGTTTTTAATAGTTTTGCTTTAACAATGGCCCAGTAAGTTTCAATTGGCAATTCGGAAGATTCACCTTTTTGGAAACAACAGCCACCCTATTATCTTGGTATCACTTTAAAGCCATTTTTCCGTAATGGTATGCCGCTCAGATCAGGCGAACGAGATCTGGGTCTTTATGAAGATTAAGAGGAAATATGGTGAAAAAACTCGATTTTTTAATTTACAAGTTTTCTTGAAGCTTGAGGCATTCCAAGCAACGTCGATGACATACATACACTGGTGGTCATGAAAACCGCACCACCCACCAATTTCAAGAAAATCGTTTAAAATGGGACCTAAACCTGATTTTGTTTTAGTAAATGTATTTTTTTTTTATTTTCGTGAGCAAAATGAACAAAAGTGCGAAAGAAATATCTTGTATACACTCAAATCCCATTACTTTTTAATTAAAACAAAAATATGGAAGAAATTTCACGTTTTTGAGAATATTAATTAAAAATACGTAAAAATAAAAATATTTGTTATTTTTTGAAGATACAAACTAGGATTAATTTGTTTCATGTTAGAGTCACATGCCGTTGTCTTGAATGGCATGAAGTCGATAAACACTTTAAGGATATTATTCGCTATTTTTTTTAAAGCAAATATTTTTTCAGAACTCCAACAAGAGATTTTTTATTCTTTGGAGCTCTATCGGACTTAAATTGCACGAGCTACCTGATCATTCCAGCCAGTAAATTCTAACATCATCGAAAACATTTTGAATCTCCAAACAAATAAGAATCAATAATCTAAGTTTTGTATCATTTTTTACCACAATTGGCTTACAGTAATTGCTCCATACAATTTTACCCATATTGGGGAACCATAATAAGGCAAGCAATCAACATTTAGCTGTAAAGGATGTATGTTGATAGTTATTAGAGAACCATAGTAAGTAAGATGGTGAAGGTTTGTATGTAAAGATGGAATGTTGATAGCAATAACTGAGAAGAATGCTGACACCATTGAACACGTAGAAGTGGAACTACTCATGTAAATGATATGAATGATTAGTGTAATGATTCGATTTTGATCGGAGACTGGCACGCTCATATAGATATATCTCTAGCAGAAGTATTAGTTGTTGTAATTTTTGCATTACCCCTACTTTGCTAGGTCCGGACAACGATAGTTTTAGATAAAATATCAACGAAAGTATCAGCAAAAACGTACTAGGTATATACATAGCTATTTACGTCTGAATTTATTGATAGTTACGTAACTAAAATCGATGCATTTGTATCTAAACAAAAACTAAATATTTAAAATTCGTACATATAAGCACACAAATAAAGCGATGAGTTCTTTAGAAATGTAATTAAAACTTCCATCACGAAATCAATTAAACATTGAATTCATAGTGAAAAAATAAATACACAAACATAAATAAAAAAAAAAAAGAAATCAAAGAGAAACTTTTGCACAGCATATTCTCACAATCGGAATAAAACATACGTGCTTATGTAAGTATATATACATACATAAGTATATATACATACATTTATACTGTTCTTTCAAAAGAGTATTGGAATATTGGACAAATACAAATGCACCAAGTAGGCAAGAACTCTTCAATGGATTGGTAAACAAACGCAAACAGTAGCCAACATTGGAGTCTGTAGTAAGCTGAATGTATGCAAGTTTCTGTTTCCTTAGATATTTTGAAGTTGTACACTGAACGACATATGCAGAAACATCTAGCATAGCTCCCACTTGATAAAAAAAGAAGCTAAAAAGGAAACTTTATTACGAGAATTGAATTGGTAATACAGAGACGACGTATGTATATATGTATATATAAATTTGTATGCATGATTCGAAGGCAAAAGGATTTGATACATAGGTTCAACTTCATACTTGCATTTGTACGTAAATGGAATTGAGAGAAAAAGAGAGATTTTATTAAAAATCAATTTACGTATTTATTTGAATGCATTTATGTACGTTTCTACTGCAATTACTTCTGCTGCTGTTGTTTTGCATTGCTTTGATTACTTTGAATGCTTTTGTGACTGCATCAGGGTATGTAGTGAGTATGTATGTAAGAGCATTTGCATTCAACCAAACAGCCATCCAATCATTCACCACCAACAACAACAACATCAAATGGCAGCAAAACAAAACTCTAGAAAATGCTCAAAAGCGTAAGAAGAATGCAGCACAAGGACTCTTCACACAGAAGTTTACATTTGCAAATTGATTTTCCTCTTGCCTTCAGTCAGGCGGCATCAAGGCATATGGTTTTTTTTTCCTTTTTCCTTTATGTTTGCGACTTCAATCCAAACTCAAACCCTAAACCCTTAAAAGGAAATAATAAAATACTCAGCGTGTATTTGCAGAAACGCTGTTTTTGTAAAAAAAAAAAAATAAGAAACAAAATTAGCAAATTATTGCAAAAATTCTTACAAATTTCCCATAAATTCTAGAAATGCATAAAAAATTCAATTTTAATATACATTCATACATTTAAAATATAAATGGCTTATCTCTCTGTATTTCATACGTTCTCGCCGACTTTTTACAAGCTCGTAAAAGTAATAAAAAACATACGCTCGTGACGCGCTCATAAATGTTAATGGTGACATTGGTGAAGTCTATTATAGCAATACAGCCAACATATTTTTTTTCCATATGTCATGAATTTTAACTGTCATTTGAATGTGTTGTTGGTAATGCCAACAACGAGACACCATCTGCCTTTAAATGTGTGTGTTTTTTATTTTAAGCTTTCATGTATATAAAATCCTAATACGAATTCCCATTTGCACGTAGCGACATTTCATAACACCAGGTTACCAGGCACACAGTCATTTGTATAATTTTCAAATTCTCATAAAATATGATTCACACATTTAAGATAATAAAAGAATATTTTAAATTATTTATATTGAGATTTTATGGATTTTTTTTGCTGAATGAACATCTGTGTTCAAACTTTAAAGAACAATGAAAATCGCTATAACAAAATCTGTAGAACATTTTGGCACTTTATTAAATATCTATTTGTTGCTCATCAATAGTCGCTGTGGCGTAAGTGATAAGTCCCTGGATAATTGAGAGGCAGGTCAGGGTTTATTTCCTCGATTAATAAAAAGTCAAATATAGAAAATATTTAATTAGTAACTCAACATTTTTAGTATTACAAAATACTTAGGGCGGATTTCATCTTACGTGAATTCACTTTTAAAATCGATCGGGCTCAAACTTGCATAAAGTTCAGACCTATTATAAACCAAGTTTGAACGAGATCGGTCAAAAACTCCCTGAGTTGGAGGGTGTAAAATTTTGACATTTTGGTCTTTTGAAAAAAATTAAAATCCAAAGTTTGACCATTTTTTTTTTTTCAAAATCAAAAATAACAGTTTTGACTTTTTTTCAAAAATGAATATTTTTTTTTTTCAAAAGCTCAGGTCTTTCCCTTTGAGGTTCAAAAAGGGGCTGAGACTTGTGTATCTATCAAAATGAACACCGTGTAACTCGAAATACTCATAGCTCTCGAACTTTGTAGTGTCCCTGTTCTCATGATTCCCACTCTAAATGATGGTATCTTTGTATTAATAATCGAATGCCCCAGTGATCGGTATTTCTATTAGTAAACATTTTATAAATAAAGTGTCAAAATTCTACGAGTTTTTGACCTACCCTATAGGACTAATTGCTATAGTGGGTTCACTTGAGATGAAATCCCCCATATATAAAATCCTGGAGAATATTTCGCAGTTTTATAATAAGTTTTTTAATAGCAGAATTTAGTAGATATTACAATATCTACTAACTTCTGAGATGCATATATAGTTTGAGAAGGTTTGGTTTTTTTTACAAGGATTTATAAAATCATTTCCATCTCGTCGGAGTTAGTCCCTATAAGCCAGTGACCTTTACAACCGCGGTAAGTCGGGCGGTATCTATCCGGTCCCTACTAAGTTCTCTGGTATCTACTGGCCGTTTACCAGCCAGGTCTACAGAAGAAATTGCATGACGTGGTATCCTCCTTGTGCTAGCTAAGGAAAAACTGTCCTGATAGATGCTTTTCTTGACCGCGACCAGAGAAACGGAAACCGGTTCCGCATAGGTTAGGTCAAGACAGGCTCCCTTGGGCGCTAATTCATCAGCTTTCTCATTTCCATCAATATTCCTATGGCTTGGAGCCCAGTTGATTGTGAGGTCGGCATTGTCTGATCAGCTTTGAGTTGATAATTGTGGGACTGGAGAGCTTTTATTGCGGCTGGGCTGTCCATAAAAATAGCAAACTTACATCTTCCTTTAATGGTATGAGTAACACTCGTATCTATACTCGTATCTATACAGTTTTTAGACTTCCAAACAGCATGCAACTTCTTTTCTTTTTTACCAAAAAACCGCGTTTATACTAAGAAAAAAATATAAAATTAAATTTTTTGGGGCTTTGAAATTCAAACGCAAAACGTCAGAGAGAACAACTCGGTGCGAGTATACTTTTAATAGAAGTGGAAACATGGAACATGATCGCCAAATGTAACTTGAAATATCCATGGCTTTGATTTCTATAAAGCCGGAATCGCTTCGTCAAATTTCTACAAAGAACAAATACAACACAACAACTACAGAAGCAGATATTGAAATGGAGAACGAAGACTATTCAGATGATGGATAATTTGCTTTCCTTGTTAATTTTTTTTGAATAAAATTGATACCGCGAAATATATAGTTTTTTTCAAATCGATTACTGTTTTTTTTTTTTTTTTTTTTTGGTAGAAATACACAGTTTTTGGTCCGGAAAAAGCAACACGTCTTCCCGATTGCAAGTACTTTCGACTAAAAAATAATCATTATTAGCTAGTGTCAAAAATACTCCTGGGCCAACACCCAAATCCGTTTTGGAGCCGTCTGTGACTCTGTGTATATGAATATATCGTATTCAATTTGAAAATTTCTTCTTGACCACTTAGGAATGAAAATTCTTTTTAAAATTTAGTTGAGCTGTTATATAGTCTGTCGTCATTTGCGTCAAATTTCTTGGCTATATACTACCTTACCATGACTGTTAGTTCGTTCTGACCAAGAATCTGTTGCTTTAAGCTTAAACGCACTGTTGTAAGCTAAATTTTTAATGTATAGACCAATAAGTAGGAGATGTCGCATTTCGTTGATGGACTCCGACGGCACGTAGACACCCGCTGTTCTTTAAACTTTGTTGAGTTTCTGAACATTGTAGCTCTTGCCTAGAGCCGACCACCTCACTACTGAACCGTAAGTTGTACATACAATTGGTTCACACATCTAATGATGATGTGAAGACGCAGTCCCAATTTTTTACCAAACATTCTTTTACACGAGTAGTATGCTATGTAAGCTTTCCTGACTCTCAACTAGATATTGGATCTCCATTTTAACTTGGGGTCTAATACCACCTTGATCAAAAAGTTCCCGGAATTTATTCAGAAAATTAAAAATACAAGTTTATTCATTTAAATCTATATTGTCTCCTCCAAAGTAATCCCCATCGACTGCAACACACTTATGCCAGCGCTTGATCCAATCCTCAAAACATTTTTTATAATCGGTTTTCGGTATGTCCATCAGCGCTTCCTGCGATTTTTCCATTACTTCCTCTCGGCTGCTGAAACGCGTTCCCCGTAATAGTTTTTAACTCGATTGAACAGAAAGAAGTTACAGGGAGCCAAATCAGGTGAATTCGGTGGCTGTTGGATGGTATTTGTTGCATTTTTTGTCAAAAAATTACAAATAATGATGGCACTGTGCGACGGTGTGTTATCATGGTGCAAAATCCACGAGTTTTCTATCCACAATTCTGGTCTCTTTCGGCGAATTGCTTCACGCAAACGCGTCATAATGCCCAAATAATACTCTCTGATGGTTAATTTGCAGTTATTGACCAAAATCTCTTTTACTTTATCAACGTTTTCGTCGGTTTTCGATGTCGATGGTCTGCCACTGCGTTCATCATCTTCGATTGACTCAGGACCACTTAACCCCATAGAATCCAGCAAATTAAGGATATTATCTCGTCTTGCGGTCTGCTGACATACTTAGTGAGAACTGTATAACCAGGCTCAGACTGAATGATTCTAGTTTTATTCATCGTAACTATCCACTTTCTAAGGACCTCCTCTACACCTACTCTGGGAAGAGAATCCGAAATAGCGTTGTCACTGACATTGTTAAAAGCCTCCACAATGTCTAGAAAGACTGCAAGGAAGTTTTGTTTGTGGTAGATTGTTTTTCCACCGATCGAATTACCTCATGTAAAGCCGTTTTCGTATATTTAATCTTGGCACACGCAAGTTGTGATTTTGAAAGTGGGAAATTATGTAAGACTAATTGACCTAAAGTGTTTTTTGACTCCTGATCAGTTTTAGGCGCTTTAGGAATGAAACCCACTTTCACTTATCTTTAACTAAATCGATAGTTAAAGCTGCTGATAAAGCTGCTTACTAAAGAAGTAATCCAAATCACTCTTAAGTGCATGGATAATATTAAAGATTAAGTTGAATTTATCTGCAAAATCAAAAGTAAAACATTCGAATTCATCATCATCATGACCATCATCATCATTTCCATCGAATGAGTATAAAAATGAAAACTAATGAAGAATGAACTGAAAGCAATTAAGCATGAATTCGATGCTGCGGCTGCTGTTGCGCGACACAGGAAGAATGAAATATACGAAATAAAACAGGACAATACCAAATACCAAAGGATAATGTCTCATGTCATGTGCGAAAAGTCAATGCTTCCGGTTTGTGTTTCCTCTCAAGCAGGATGATAAACAAGAAATACATAAGCAAGTGAACTTCCTCAGAGTTAACAAAACTTTATCGTTGACCTCAAGCAAAGTTAAAGGAATCCAAAAAATTTCGCTTGAGTAAAGTTGGCGAATTTTTTGTAATGAAATTTTGCAGTGAGTAAATCTTAAGAATTTCTGTTATTTAGAAGCTTCCCTTGATGTCGCTATATTGTTGTTATTATTCTTTGTGTGTATTGTTTTTGTGGTGCCCCAAGGGTGTCAAACTATGTGACTTTGCAATTTTATTTCAGCGAAGCGTAATAAGTGCGAAACATTAAGTGAAATATTTTTTTTTTTTTGCCTTCGCTAAAGAGGAGTGTAGAGAGATGGAGTGAGGCATTCTACTAGCTTGAGAATCTGCTTAAGAACGTGATGATTTTTCTTGTGCAAGTATGTATGTATGTGATACAGCATTTTTCGTTTTGCCAAACGTCATTGTCGTTAAGAAGAATTGGACAGTGATTTATAATAAGTTATGTTCGTTCCCGTTTGCAACTGACATTTAATTAACTAGGTACATACAATGTCGTTGAAGTGTATGGTATGATGGAGGAAAGGTAGGCTGACGGCAGTGGAAAGTCAAGTGAAGATTACTTGAAATTGACAATAGAGTGACAGACATTTTAATAGTTATCAAAATGTTGACAAACGTTGCTCTCTAAATAAATCCTGAAACAGTTTTTAATCAATATTTAGAAAAGTTTTTGTATGAAAATATATTATGAAGAGAAATTAAGATAGTTCAAGCAGCAATATAATTTAGAATAAAAGGACGGAGAATTTACGGGTTCAAACGAACGCAAGTAGCACTATGAATCCTTAGAAAAATTAAATAGTTACACAGCCACACAAAAAAAAAAAAAAAAATTATGATCTGGGGGTCTGACTATGTTTACTATATGTTTTTGGGGTCGCTGAATCCGAATCCGATGCCCATTTAACTCCATCACACCAGGATTCGTACATAACCTCAAAAAACCCATAATTTCACATATTAAACGCATTTAATCCTAACAATGAAGTTATAATCTGAAAATCTAAGCTCTTAAGCCTCATAACCCTGTCGCTATTTCATGGTAGATGTTCTGAATCCGCTCTTACTTTCAGCAGAGCTACTTGAACAGTAAGCAAAACTCACGCATTCCACTTGGAAATGATATACCAATATGAGATTATTATTTTCCCTATATAATGGAGTTGTTTATGGAATAAGCTCCGTACAAATATTTTACCTTATACTTACAATGACGGATTCAGTAAGAACTTCAGGAGGAGAGTGGGGAATAAACAATATAAATTCTCCATAAGGACCAAAATTCGGGCTGGAACGTTCTAGTCATTTTTTTGTTGTTAATTTATTTTCATATCTCTTTTATAACTCATACAATCTTATAATAACTTATATGTATAAGAAAATAAGACCAAGCTCTGCATTTATTATTCATAAACTGCATATCTCGATCTCTGATAATTTCGGAGATATGCCCGTGTGAAAATAGACTGAAAAGTTACGCATTTTAGCGTTTGATTTGGAGGTTATCGTATATTATGGTGGAAACCTGTTCTTCTAACAAATCATTCTAAAGTTCCTATACTATATTTCCAAGGTAAAGGATCATGGAAATTAATTATTTGAGTGGTCGGCGACCAAATATGTTCGGACTGGAACGTTACGGAAAAAAAATACTGGAAAGTTATGCAAAATTCATTTGGTAAGCCAAATAAATCCCTTCAAATTTCATTTGATACTTAAAGAATATTAACAATAAGAAACATTTATTCAGTTTTTGGTTTTTAGATTGATTTAAAAAAAACCTATCGTAAATATAACAAGCATTTCAATCTTTTAAAGATTTGTTTGAAGAGCATTTGGAGCTCAGTGATTCAGAAATGTTTTTCAATCTGCATTTTTTGAACTACTACAGATTTTTTAGAAAAACTTTTTTGTTGTATTTAAAATTCTTAAACCTTTATTTCAATATGCATATCATTTAAATCCGCTATTTAGATTTATTATATTATATTTTTTGAGTTTTACATGAATAACTCAGTGCTACACTATATTTCAAATAGGGAATTATTCCTAAAAGACTTTCTTTTGGAACATTCTTTCTTTTAGGAATAATTCAATGTAGCTGATTCCTACCCTGTATTCAGATTTTCTCTACCCCATTTGGGAATTCCTTTATAACGGCCCGACAGTTCAAATTTATTACACGAAAAATCTCCATTGTTTTAACGCGAAATATGCTAACACGAAAATTGTAAACAAATTCGTAAAAAAATGGCACCTTGTTGCTGAGCCATTCCTGAGCCAGGTTCAAAAACAATTTTTTCCTCAAGTTACTTTTTTGATCTATCTATTTTGGTTCCCGCTCGCCCTTAATGGTTTAAACTAAACTGGCTCCAATTATTACAATCATCAACATTTTTCTCTTTTGGTTGTATTTCTCTTCTCTTCGATATTATTTCGGTTCCTTTTTTCTATGCTAGAGAACCAACCTTTTTGCCTTCGTTGTGGCATCTTGGATAGATAATTTTCAAACCTGACTCAATTGTATGGTATTCAACGATTTTTTTAAAAGATTTTAAATTGAAAGTGCTCCAAATTTAAAGTTAATAGGTGATGAATAACAGATAAGTAATGAATTATATGGAATAGACAGACTTCCATTAGTAACATTGGGCAGTTACTAAACATATTGCCCTCTTTTTGGCAGTTTTTGCTTATTTTAACCCCTCTTTCACTTATGCAGTTCACCTTGCATAGAAATGATATACCCATATGTTTTCTGGGACAAAAGAAAGGTTATCATGCCAATATTGTTCTGCGCCACTAATAAAAAATTCTTCAAGCAATCGCTGCAGGCGCTAAGGATTGTGGCAGATATGTTGCGGGTGTTCCATCATTGATTTCAATTGTTGTATGGTACATACTCGTACATATTTTATTTGCCTATTCTTTCCTTGCAAAACTCTATAATGTTTTTTTTTTTTAACAATCATGTTGACCTATGTTGTATGTAAGCCGATACAAGTAGAAAATAAAAAAAAACATTGAATCAACAGTACCTAACACAAAAAAAGCAAAAAAAAAACAATAATAATAACAAAGCAACAAAAAGCGCATCAACGGTTAACCGTAAAGTACTTCCGCTTCTGCAATACTCGCATGTAAGGGAATTTCGTTAAAGATACATTTCCCCCTCATACACACACAAATAAACATAACAAATATACACACAGAAGCTTAAATAACCCCAAAAGAGCTTAAAAAATAGCAGCACTTCTTAAGAGGATATTGTATGTCTATGCACATACATATGTATATATCAGTGTGAGTATGTATGTGTGTATGTGAATCCCCTTTTTTAAGCTCTACTCTTTTTTTATCATGCATATATGAGAATAAATAAAAAAAAAAAACAAATCAACATTACGTAAAACGTTTAAATGATTGCAGAACAAATCTTCTACACTTTCAAGGGCAAAGGAAATCAAGTGGCGATGGGGGAAGCTATAAAAGCAAATGTCACACATTTAAACATTTTGTTATGGTAACTTTTATTACCTTCAATGACTTTTTGTGTATGTTTTTTTGTTAAGAGAACCTGGGGTTTGTGGTGTCGCCAAATTGTGACAAGCAGACAATTTGCGAAAATTGTCGCCATGGGGGTCGCTTTGCTCTGTACATATTCGCAGTTGTAACATATGAATATGTGTTTTTGTAATTGTTTTCTTGTTTTTCCGATTACTGTATTAGAACAAGCATGCTTTCTTAATACTCTTATGTAAATTACTTTAAAGCAAGAGTTTGTAAGTTTAAAGGGTAATTCCAACATGTATCGACCAAATGTTCTGAACGAACCATTTTCGAATTTAGTGAATTTTTGGATGCAAGTAAAGCAGAATTTTACATAGATAATAAAGCATTTACACCAAAATAAAAGTTCTCAAAAGCACATCAGTATTTTTCCATAGAAAAAAGTCTTGTTCCGAACTTGAAAGCTTCTAGTACTTAGTAATTGTACTTTTATCAATTAGTTTTGCGAAAATATTTAACAGATAAATTTAAGAAAGAATGACAGGCCTATCATTAATCCCGACGGGGATGCCAACGTGGCAAAGACGGGAAAATGGCATTAATCCCGTCGTGGCCACGAAATTGTCACGCAAGATTCGAAATTCGTGAGATTAGGATCACTGATTCCGAGTGAATAGAAATATCAACAGTTTTTCGTGATAAATTTATACGAGCGGTTTATCATGACGAGAGGAATACGAAAGTTATTTTTTTTTTATTGTTAATTTTAGTTACAAGAAAATGTAACTAACTAACCGTGTTTGTTTCGTTAAAAATATTTTACACACTTCATTAGGTCTCGGTCAGCCACCTCATCCTATTTGGATTGCTTCCAGAGAACCTCCAGACATCGCTTAAGGTTTCCCAAAAGCATCAAGGGGAGAGACCATTGAGATTCCAATTTGCCTAATACCAAAGTGCATCGCTGGAACATTTTTTGATAAATTTAGGTTCATATTGAACGCTCCACTGGAAGTATAAACAGGCCCGGATTCCGTGTATTTTTCTACAAAGCGAAACTTTAGAGCGCAGATCGAAATAAGTCAAAAAGTTCTAAAATGTAAATGTACCACAAATATTTTTCAGTACAGCTAACCGATTGTACTTTCTTTGCCCCAACTCGCCCGAAAACAGTGTTGGCATAGGTTAAAAAATTTTATAATATTTCCTATATGATAAATCGAACAAAAATGGAACAATCTCCAACTGAACATGACGATATCCGTCGACCCCTTGCAGCCACCCATGCATTTTCAAACATTAAATTAAGTAAAACTTGAGGTAAGTATTTTAAAATTCAATACGCAACAAATGAAAAATACATATCTACACAAAAAAGCTCGTTCTGTAACTTTACGGAATAAAAAAAAAAAAGAACGTGTTTGGTTTGTTAAAACAAGTGGAAAAATACTTTTCACCTTTAGTCTCACGGTTCCCCAAAGCAGCGTAGCTACAAATAAAAAGCCCATAAAAGTGAATTTCCTTTGACGACGTATTCTTATAAGATTAAATTCACTTAAAAATTTCGTATTTCTATTGTGATGGCAATATTGGTTGGTGGTTTGTGGTATTAGATTTGTTTCTTTTCAATTTTAACTACAAATGCTAGGAATTCAAGAATCTTTTCATGCGTGTTTGAGCCAATTTGGAAATTGTAAGTGAATGAGTGTTTGGATGCTCTCTATGAAAAAGGCAAAACGTGCAAAGGCGATATGCCACAAAATCTTCAAATATATTTGCTTAAAGAATTAAGGCAGCGTATGTATAAATTCAGTGAACTCAAAATGCGAATCATGACTTTTATATCACAACCTTTTCTGTTGCTTCTTACCTCATATGCCATCGTCCCTTTCCCAATTTCATTTTCTGTTTGTGTTTAAAATATTCTTAAGAGAAAGTGTGGGTTTCCTGTAAAAGATTTAATGGCCTCCTGGCATTTGTCGTATGAAGCATGTGCCGTTAGTAGTGGCATATATATATGTAAAAATGTGTGTGACTGTGAGTGATTTTAAACTTTTATGAAATGAAGAAGACATTTCTTGCCTTCGGGGTGTTTATGGTTCTCTGCCGGTTCCAAGTAAAAGTGCTGCGATAGTTTTCTTTGTTTTGGCAATAATCGTAATGAACATAATTATCATTAGGCTTAAATGTTTTTCTAAATATGTTCAACTGCTAATAGTATTGTAGTTTATTTGGGGGCTAATTTAGTTTATTGTGTGTAAATTGTTTTTGGGGAAACATTATGGTATTCTAATTATTTCGAAGTTTTCGTTTGGATTTTACTACAAGGCGTTGACTTTCTTTTATTCGACGTTCATTTTGATAGATAAACAAGTTTCAGCACACTTTTGGACCTCAAAGTTCTCAAAGGAAAAGACCTGAGGTTTCTTTTGGCCTTTGAACATTTTTTTTAAAAAGTCATAACTATTTTTGATTTTGAAAAAAATTTTAAAATTTAGCATTTTTCGATTTTTTTTTCTTTTTTCAAAAAATTGAATACAAATCTGTCGAAAACGTATTGGACTAAATTTTCTAAATGCAAAAGGTGATTAGTTACACGGATCCAAAACTTCTTCCAACTCGGCGAGTTTTTGACTAAAATCTTTCAAATTTATTGTAAACTTTGTGCAAGTTTGAGCCTGATCGATTTTAAAAGTGGGTTCCCTTTCGGTGAAATCCCTTATAAGTATTTTAAATTTACTCAAATTTTCTACTATTCTTTTTTTTCAACATCTGTATTCAGTGAAGATATTTAAAATCAAAACCTTGTAATTCTGAGTTACGTTTTCAAATATTATGATTATATAGGATGTTAAAAAACTAAGGACTAGCACTAAGATCACTGATGAGGAATCGTAGCGGATTCCGCAACGGCCGTCTGATTTGCCCGATTCTTTGATTGTAGAGCCATCAGAATAGATGTTGCTAATAAAGGGTTTTCCATTAAGGACATAACAATTTTATCTATTAATAAAACACAGAGTTTTTTTTAGATATTGAGCAATCGATTCTTTGGGCCCAATTTTCAACCACTCTCGCACACATTTCAACCGGAACGTTGGCAAATTCGCGTTTGATATTGTCTTTGAGCTCGTCTAAAGTTGCTGGCTTGTTGGCATAGACTTGTGACTTGTTATAACCCCACAAAAAGAAATCCAATGGCGTTAGATCGCATGAACGAGGTGGCCATTCCACGGACCATTTCTCGATATAACACGTTCACCGAATTTGCCTTTCAATAAATCGATTATGACGCGTGCTGTGTGGCTAGTGATGATTCGATACAAGTAATTACAAGTAAAAACTCGATACTTTTCATTCGATTCAAGTACTTTTTTTACTCGATGCTGTAACATAAGTATTTTACTTGGTATCGGAAAAAAGGGTCAGTATCCGATAATCGATACTTTTGGAAAATATTTATTTAAAAAACTGAAATATTAGTATACAACATTTAAAATTGTGGACCATTTTACAATATTTTACAGCAATCAATAAAATATTTCAAAATGCTACTGCAGAATTATTCAAAATATTTCAGTCCATATTGCAATATTTCAATGTATGACAATATTGCAGTACAGTATTGAAATTCTTGAAGATATTTCCGGCCATGCTTGTTAAACATAATGTTTGTTGAAACCTTTTCATTAAAATAAAATATTTTTAACAAGCTTTAATCTGTTGATTAGTTTTCCTTTTATTATAAATTTTCTAGTGATTTGCTAAATTAAATTAACGTCATTTCTATATGATTCACGTGTTTCCAGTGGAAATATCTCAAAACCATGATTTATTGGCGAAAAACTCGGGTTGAGTAGTGTTAACTGTAGGCTCAACCGTGTTGTATCACAATGGGCTGTTCTGGCCTGAATATTTTCCTTAACAACCACTTAAGAAAAGAGTAATTTGTCTTTTTAAACGATTATTTGATACAAGTACATATTCGATACCTTTTTCCGATATTTTCGGTAGCATCGATACTTTTATTCGATACAAGTAATGAGTAAAAGTATCGATACTATGTGAGTATCGAATCAATACTGTGTGTGGCAAGTGGTACCGTCTTGTTAAAACCACATATCGTTGATGTCAAGTTCATCCAATTCTGGCCACAAATAATCTTCCAACATAACACGATAGCGCTCTCCATTGACGGTAACATGACATGAAATCGAATTACATTCATAAAATAAAAAGGTGCGTAAAACACATTACCCTATCCGAAGATACTCTCATTTTATATTGCTGAAATAAAGAAACAGATCGATATACTTTTTAAGAACACGAAATAATTGAAATATTAAGGACTTGCATTAGTTCGCAAGATTAAGGGCTTGCATTAGTTCGCAAGATACCTCTAACTGATCATTCTTGAGTTCTATTTTAGGTGTTATTAGAAGTCAATGGCCTATGTCAATAACCCACAAATTCTCACAGCCTTGAAAGATAACATTACACAACAAATAGAGAAAAATGATGGGGAATGTCATAAAAATGACTCAAAATTGCATAAACACTGGAGGCTAACATTTAAACGATATAATCTTCAGGGCTTTACGGAACAAAATTCAAGGTCTAAACAAAAATATTTAAAAATAAAACCAACGTTTTTTAATTTAGAAAAAAAACCGATTGCTAAATGATTAAAATTATTAAATTAATACTTTTATGCCGCCCTGTAGTATCTCGGAATCTGGTTACTGGAGGCTTCCTAAAAGTTTTCTTACAGTCATGTAAAGCTTTACAATAAAATCTACATAGAAAGCCTTATATCAAAGAATAGATTCCTAACTTATCTTTAAAGTACATGAAAATGTTATAAGAACACAACCAAGAGTATTCAAGTTGTACAAAAAAATGACATAGACTTCCATAGAATATATTATTCTGTACTCACAAAAGTACAAAAACTAGCCTATGGATGTTTCATTACAACTTGTCTTCTACCAACCATGGTGATATTTCCACAGTACACTCAGACAGGGAATGAATACAATGAGAACTGGAAATTGTTTTTTGATGTATCATTAGTTCGAATCAAGTAAGTATCATATTTTGAATCAAATACAAGGATACAAGAAATATAGGCCAGTCAAATGACTGCAGTTAGGGGCAGAGCAAGAATGTGTGTGTCAACCTCAGACTACTTTAAATTGATAGAAAATACTTTACTACACATTAGATATTAAGCTAACTACCATTTAAACAATTCTAGGTCAGTGCAATATTCCTACACTTCCAGACAGAATTATTTGCTATGCAATAAAAAAGGAAGCTATATCTGTGCTAAGCAATTGTCAAATGCATCGAAAAGAAAAACACAAAAAACTTCGACAAGAAAGTGAAAAAAACGCAATTAACATATGAGTCCCTGAAGAGTAATAAAAACTTTTAAGGACATTTTATTTTATAGTTTGTACTAAAAAATTTTAAAAGTAGCGAAATTCAGTTCCTTTAACTTTTTCCTGCAAAATTTATTCTTTATCCAAAATGTTGGTTTTTTTATGCTCAATAATTTTTTCCTCAAAGCAAACAAATATTTACCTACATTCAGTCAACTACATGTTCGTATAACAAAAGCCAATGTTTTTGCATGTGTGTAATGTGAATGTTGAAAAAATAAATAGAATTCTACATGTGAATTTTCAAAACAAAACAAACTTATTTATTTTTCCTTTTATTTTCGTTTTATTTTTCTTTGTTTTTTGCAAATGGAAGCAGAAATAATATTTACATTTTTACCTACCATGTCTCTTCTTTTTCCTCTACTTCTTTTTGCCAAGTATAAACAAAAGATTCACACAGGTTAAATGAGAGAAAAAATAAAAAAAATGCAGCAGCAAAAAAAAAAAAGTTCAAATTTTAATTACGTTTCAACATTTTTACACGAAAGGATTTTCTAGAAGGCAACACGAAAATACTGAGGAGCATTGTAAAAAAAGAAGAAGAATAATTAACAAGAGCATTTCAGGGATGGGCGGAGATGGTCTGCTGGGATGTGGCATGAGGAAAAGATACCTTCAGAAGTTAAGCAGCACATAAAGCTCATTGAATATTTGAGATAGTCTTTATTTTTTGTTTGTATGTCTGTTGCGCTTTCTTCTTTACTTGTTGTTGTAAGATTTCCCTCGGGGGCACAAGTTCAAAAATGCTGGCAAATTAATATGTCAAGCGAAAAAGGCGAAAGAGTTTGCCGTATTTAATAATTATTTTTTTTTCGTTTTATGTGTCTAATTACGCAATGTGTTGTTGTTGCTGTTAACTCTTTCAATGTTTTCAACGGAAACCGTGTTGAAAATTACTTAACTCATTGGGGACACTTTTTACCCTATAGGCTAATATTAAATTAATGAAAATTATGTAATTTTATGAAATTGAGCGAATCCACGTGTACAAAATACAAAGGAGCGAGGGAGGATTTGGGAGAGAAAAAGAGTATGCATATATTAAAATGTAAATAGCTACGATTGAATATTGTTCAAAATTCAGTAGTATTAACAATTTAGATCTAGTTGCTCTTCGGTAGCTTTTGTTTTACTAGACAGTTTTCTACGACGATTAGTCGAAACATTAAGGCACTATTTCCCTCATCCGGTTTTTAATCCCTTGTGACGCATAGGGTATCAATAGGGAGCCTCAACAGCAATTTCTGTACCCCTGGGAACGGAAAGCTGATACCATAAACCGAACCACTTAAATGTTTATCATAAGCCAGCAACTGATCTTTTTGTTTAAAACAAACGAACGAAAAAAGAGCGTCTATTATTTAATATAACTTCAGCAGCTGGATATATGGTACTATGGTTAGATTAACTGTCAACGTAAATGCATGAAAAGAATAAACTTTTTATATTTTTTCGTGTAGATTACATACGTAAATCAGTTTATTACTAATAGTCTTAAAAAAAACGAATATACTTCATTCCGTAAGCACGCAAAAGGGATCAATTAAAATTGACCATGCACATTCGACATTTCATTATCTAAGCTTGAAAAACCATTCGAAGAAATGTATAGAAAAAATAACCAAGAAATTATAACAAAAGTAATTCTCACTCTACCCTTAGCGCTCAACTTTCAACTCAACTTCCACCACCAGTATTGCCATAATAGATCACATTGGTAAGGTAAATGAGTTTCTGCATAAAAATACGGTACGTTTAATTGCTTTTGTTTTATGGCGTGCTACGAGATTAATGATGCAAAAGCTTTTTATGTGTAAATCTTACACCGGCATGTGAATATAAGCGCTCTCTCTCTTTCACTCGCCCAGAAGAAAAGGGACATTTCTCAATCCTCCGCTGAGTGTGTGTTGGAAGCTAGCGCTGAAGCTTGGATGGAGTCGAAAGGAAGCACTCCTCAAGGATTTACTATTATGTACTGTTTTTGTTTTATAGTTTTTATTGTTGCGGCTATTGTTGATGCTGTTGTTGTTGTAGTTTTTGGGTCGTCTTTTGTAATGCTGGCATACAGCTAATCATTGTCAAAGTATGTAAACTTTGTCCCATTAGAAATGTTTCGGCATGCATGCATTTGCACTTACATACTTGGTCTTCTGATAGAGTTGCCATACATGTATAGTGCATATATGTGTGCAGTGTTTTCTACATGTATATGAAAATATATACCTTCTTCCATAAAAACAGATAAGATTTTAAATAAATCAAATGAAAAATTTTACATAAATTTTCATGTCAATTTGAAAAAACATTTTCTTACAATTGCAACGAATTTTTCTACTTGAAAGATATTTTTCCTAAGAGCTTATTAAAAATTTTTCGTGAATTCAACTAAACTTTTAAAAAATTTTCCCAAAAAAAAACCTCTAAAACTCCAATAAATATGTCAGTAACCATCCAAGGCAGAGAAATATTGGACATCCTGTCCGAGTTTAGTGAGCCCGTTACGATGGCCGAAATCGTGAAACGTGTCGCTAAACGCTGTTTACAAACTCCCGAAAAAGTACAGAAGCAAGTAGAGGATGCTCTCAAGGGCGGCGTCCGCTATGGATTTGTGCAAAAGCACAATGAACATTATTATGTATTAAATGATGCAATGGATGCACTCGTAGAATCCTCCGAAGATGATGCAGAAGAGATTGAAAGTGCTGAGAGTGTTCAAAGCGGTGAAAGTAATGATTTAGATGGTGAAGCTGGGGATAATGAAAGGCCAAAAATGTCCGCATCACACACATCGGCGAAAAAATCATCAAAATTTAAAACATACCCGAAAGAGAAAGAAATGAAGCGTCACCATCATCATCACCAACACCATCACCATCACCAGCGGCACTATGACGATGATGACGATATAGATTCCGGTGATGATAGAAATATACCACAATGTACAAGCGATTGTGAAACTTGCCATGGTGCACGCTATAGTCGAACGATCACGGCAAAGGTGCGTGCTCGCAGTCGTTCTGCGAATCGCAGGCGTTAACTTGACAAACAGACGGAATGGCACGAACGCACGACAGCATGTGAATGTTGAATGGAAAGAAATAATTGGTGTTACCTCAGTGTATATTAAAGATTAAAAATATTGTTTAGCATATATATTTTCTATTGAAATTGTCAGTGAAATGTTAAATCTGTAGTTAAAAATTAAAATGTGGAAATTTTTTTCTGGTAAATAGTTGGATTTTATTAAAACAAAAAACCATAACCGAAACTATAGCAGTCACATGGTTACATGGAAATGAGAATCACTTGGAGAATTAGAAATTATCGCAATTTAGGAGGGCTTGCTAATCATATTTCACACTAATCGCAGATCCATAAGATCCATTATCAGCATCATTTATAAAATAAAAACTTGGCAACTCTGCCCATAGCGTTTTGCACAGCATCGCCATATATTCTTCAACATAACAATAACTCAGAAAATACTTTTATCTATGGCGGTGCACTTTGGCCCATATAACAAAAACAACAACAGCAACAATACTCATTATTTTCCTCAACTTCTAATTAATGCTGTGTTGTTTTTTTTTCTTTTCTTCACACAAATTGACAAATTTGCTGCAAGAGGAAAAAGAAGCTTCTTATGAGGACATTTTTGTAGTTCACTTTCTTAGCGTGATACAACATGATTGCGGGAAAGGAGAAGTAGAGAGGAGACGTGGTAATTTACACATACCGCTATACCAATAAAGCACGCAATTCCCATTTTCATGTCTTACATTAATGAGAATCAATGGAAGAGCAACATTGAGTATCCATTTGTTCAAGTTACCAAGACAGGGCAGGACACATGAACGTGAACGACGAAACTGAAAATGTGTTGAGGTGTTGCTGTAAATAGTAAAACAATGCACAAATAACGAGTCTCAAACGAACCTTTCAAGATTTATTTCCATCTTCTTCCGTTCAAATTGAAGTTATTGTTGTATGGTATTTTGGGCTATTGGGGAGTTGGGGAGAAAAACGACGACACAATTGCATAGGCGTTTTTGTGAACACATAAAATAGTCTCGCTTGACATTTATGGCTTTTGTTTGTAATGTGAGTTTCTAAAATGTTGGAAAAAATACTGTATTTATATTTAGTATGTATATATATACTTCAAATCATCGGACGTAATTAGGCATTGATGGTGTGAGTGTGGCGAGGGGGATATAATCCTACGTATGGATGGGATTGTTTAAGTACAAGTGTTGTTTTTTATTTTGATTACATTTTGATATAAAAATATAAAAAAAAATCTAACTTTAAAAGAAAACCATTAAAAATTGCACAACCTTCACCATTTTGTGTGGAGCTATGACAAATTGAAACAGCGGTTGATTAGTGAAAGGAAAAATTCTTCAGCAATAAGGAATTCATTTAGAGTCTGCTTTTGATATTGCATAATTTTTATTCGAATTATTGTACTCCTCAGTTCTGTCACCATAGACCTAGTGGATGAGATGATCAGATCTCCAATTGCATCGCTGTTAGCACTAGCTAGTCTTACAACTTTGTTATTCTGAACCGCTTGTTTCATGCCGACGTTGAATAAAGGGTCTGCTACAATTTTAGATAATACACATATGGCGCACCCAATATCACATTGCCTCAAATCGTTCTTTTTCGGAATCTTGATCGTCTCCCCACTCAGCAAATAGCTTACGCTGTTGCTAGACGAGACAGCGAATAGATTAAAAAACTTTATTAGTTTTAAACTATATTAAAGATTTCTTGTTAAATACCTAAGAAAATAAAGAAAGAAAGCGCGTTATTTTCAATGTGGAAAAGTTATAACTGCCACACTTCAACATTAAAGTTGTAAAAATATACGGTGCTCGCCCAGCCAGATCAACTGAAAAATTGAAGTGTTAAATTTTTTGCACTTAGACCAATTGAATCTAAGATTAGAGCTGTTATTTGCGAACTAGAACAGCAATTGTGCGGAAACGTGACGCAAAATTTCCTTAGAAGAATAATTGTTTGTAAGAGAAGCCGAGGTGGCCTGGCTATTTGGTAGATATTGAATTTCACCATGAATCGCATTCTGTGCTTTTGATTCAAATAAAAATATGACGAAGCTTAAAATGTAACCTGTTCGGACCAGATTTCTTCCTCCAGATTTAATTGTGTGGATTATTTCAACATAAATAGTAGTGAAATTTAGAATCCGGAATATTGCATTTGTCGAAAAATGTAAACTACAGTATGACTACCACTAAAAAAAACTACTGGCTCACACACACCCAAATACACACTCAAGTGGAAACGTGTTTCCCATTCAAATGCAAAAATTAACACTCAAAGTAGTAAAAACATTTCATTACAATTTTTTGCATTGTGCAATTAAAACTAAAATAATGTTTGTACTTTGCAACAAAAACAAAAATCAACATTAAAATGCATAAGTTGTTTCACAAGAGCATCCTTGGCACTAACACACATATGCACATACATACATACATAGAACTATACGCTTAATTAATCTCCATTCGAAATGGCCCAATAATTCACACAAAACTAAGAAGAAGACGAAAAAATACAGGGCCTTTTTGTTGTGGTATCAAATGCTATAGAAAAGATTCTTGAAAGTTTCAAAGGATATGGCTCCACTCGTACACACATAAATATTGTTGATGGTCCATTTACGCTATAGCACTCATTACACATGTGTGCGTGCAGTGACATCTTTAGTTAGAATGCGCCCCCTCCGTTCAAAAACTCTGCATTAATATACAAGAGAGTCACGCATGCAACATATTGATGAAAAACACTTCATTGAAAGGACATTCTCGTCGCCTAATCGACAAACACATCATTATCAATGAATTGTGTATGTGAGGATGTGGGAGTGGTAGCTAACTAGTGGAAACTTGGTATTGGTGGGAGTGATATGTATTAACAAGGTGTTTGCTGCTGCAAACTGATAAGCATTTCATGTCACATGCTTCTATTTGTGCTTAAGCTCCTTTTTTTCTTTCTATTGCTTAATTGCTTTTTTCTCTCCTTGTTATCTGTCTGATGAATGTCCTTTTTTTTTTGAATATATGTGAATATTGAAAGCTTATTTTCTTGTTTGTGTTTTTGTTGTTGCATGTTCACAGGAAGTTTTCTTTCAATTTCCGGTGTTGTTTGATATTTGTTGGCTAAGCGCACTTTACTGTTAGCGTGTCAGCTATAATGAGATATTTTTGTGCCTATTAATGTTTATTGTTGTTGTTGCTCATTTTGGTCAAACAATTAAATACATTTTATTATGTGTCACACATTATAATCGCAGGATCACACAACACAATGATATCCATACATATGAATATCACAAGCTCAATAGATGTCAATCAAGTTTGCATTAAAATCATACGAGTGGAATATAGAGGAGGGGAATTAATACTACTTCATTCAAAACTCACTAAAAATGAAATTTGGTCTTCGCTACACAGTCGTTAAATATTATTGTGCCCAAAGTTCCGTGTAAAACCAGAATTGAGACATGCATTTCCTATTTTTGCATTTTCTCAGTCTTCGTGGATTTTGATTTGCACTTCCATTAAAGGTTTAGATGTAATTTAGTCTTATACTGGAACTAAAAGTTGTTCAGTGAGTAAATTCTCAGTCTGCGGGTTTGGTACAATAAAACAGAAGATATCTGAGTTAGTTTTGCATCTGAGAAGATGGTTTGAGTGTTTACTGATTTATACTACTCAAATTTTCCACGACTTCAGTTTATTAGTCTCGAGAACCCATGTGTTGCTTGCCGAAGTTATTGGAAGACAAGAAAGATGTTCATAAAGTAATATTTTTGCTGACAGTATTGAAAAATAATTTCATTATAAGCCTACATATTTTATTACCGGAAGCCTAAATGAAAGGATGCGCCCTTATAATTTAATTCACTAAATCGTGCGGTATATGTTGGACGTTAGTGCAGGAAGTGTTTTCTAAACTTTGGTTTGCATGGTTATTTAATTTTAATTCAAACAATTTATAAGTTTATTAAAAAACAAAAACAAAAAATTCAAGAACTCTTATTACAGAATTTTAAACATAAAAATAAACATATATATAAACATAAAAATAAATTCAGCATACGTACTTCATTTTAATGGTGTCTGTAAATGGTCTTGAGCATATGTCCCTTATTATATTCTTTCATTTTTCTTACATATTTGCAGAAATGTATTGTACTTATCGTATATATTCATCGTTATAATTGTTGATTGTGCAGGACCATTGTAAAAATCTTTTAAAGACATCATTCTATAATCTACCAAATCGAGCATCATGGCCAAATTTATGTCGGTAGATTCATTTGTGGACATTGGATTTATGGAATCCATTTCGAGTGAATTTATTTTTGCGTAAGTTTCAATTAAAGTAAACACTACACAGTGTGAAAGATGGCTGTTCAAGATAGTTAACAAATTATAGAAAACGGATGAATTCAAGCCATAAATGCAGGAGAGTTTTAGTATAGCTTCTGTTCTGAAGTCTTTATACTAAAAAAAAAAAAAAATTGGATTAGCCATTTTATTTTATATCATTTACCTTTTGTTTATACCGTCGTATCTGATAGTAGTAACTGCAAACATTTTAGAAACAAACACATTAGTTCTAAAGCAGTTCATTTATCTAATTTAAAAAATGTTTCTATACCTCTTTGCATGCATCAAGGAGTTCGATGTCCTCATGTAAATGTGTATAATCAAATATGGATAATAAATCGCTGCAACAAGGAAAGATGATGGGCTCTGGAGATGGACTTATTACTAAGTTCTTTATAGACGAATGACAAGTTTCATGTAGATCCTTTATCATGTACTTTTTGCCAAGATAAACCAATTTTATCCAGGTTTCAAGTGGGTAAAAGTTAATACTATTGTTATAGTAAATAAAATCTAAGAATGGCTTGAAATCATTAGGTTCCACATCTATTAACTTAATTGCATATGGAGTAGCAGCTTCTTTAAACTCTCCATTGAACATGCGCTCGAAAACTTCGGAAACACTTCCCAAAACAAATTTATGGGCTGGAAATGTTTGTGTGTGTTCTGGTATCCTGCCAATTATAAAATTGCAGTCGGTTGCATGGGACTTCAAATATTTAATTTTGCCCCTGAATCTATCAAAAATAGTTGAAGGTATTATTAGAATTATATCAATTAATACCAAAATAGTTTCTAAATTACTCAAGATAGTTCCACTGCCAAATAGGTTCTGCCATTTTCCCGAAAACTGCAAAAATATCACAAAAAAATGATTACGCGAATTTGCGATACGTATGAAAAGGAGGGAAAATCTCTCTAAAAGAGAAATTCTCCCTAAACAATAACGCCGACATATTTTGCTTAAATTCAAAAAATTTCAGTAGCGCGGGGTTGCCAGAAAAAGATTTTCCGAGGCAATGCAATTTGAGGATTTTTCAAATGCTAAATAGGCAGTGTTACCAAATCTTGGATTTCAAAATCCACCAAAACACATAAAAATTCCTTGTTTTTTGGGGAAAAAAATCCACCAGTTTTAATTAAGCTACTGGCAAATGAGTATATGAGTAGAAACAGAAAAGATTTTCTAGTAATTTGGCAAGATGAATGGAATGCACGGTGATGTCATTCACTCCTACTTATTATTTCTTACTTTATTACTATATTACGTTTATTCTATTACTTTCGTAATGCATTCTATTTTTCCGTTTGGATCAATTCAACAACATCTCTTTCTGTACAAAAAGTTATCCAAGTATGGAGAGTTTTTCAAATTTCAATTTTTTCTTTATAAATATAGGTGTTCACAAATTCGTTTCAAACTTTAGCTATTTAATAGATTTTTATATATAAACGTTGAAATCATTTAGTTGCATTACAAATTGCACTGTGCAGCACAGTGAATAACAGAGAATCGGCCAACACTAGTCTATAGTACTGGTCTAGAGTAACAAAACCCTAAAAGGGTTTTGCAAAGTTAGCTCGTTTTGAAAAGTTATAGGCATTCAAAGTTTGACTATATTTGCTTGTGTTTCGTTTAGTTTACAAGAAATTTCACTTTTGCCTTGTGTTCGTTAACACACAACCAATTTTTGGAATGTTTCACTTGAAATTCCGGTGATTTTTTGTATATGTTGACCTTAAGTTGTTCAAATGACTCTGGTCTATTGGCATAACCCTGCCTTTTATGTATCCCCACAAGAAAAAATCAAGAGCGGTAATTCAAGTGATCTTGGTAGCCAGAGCAAATTACCATTTTTTGAAACCAATTGATTGAGGAATATCACCATCAATAAATCAATAAATTTTGTGTCAAGTCAAATCGACATAGCTGATGAATACATGCGACGAAACGATGTTGTAGGATGCTGTTCAACATCGGCTCTTACAGCATCTATAAACTCAATACTTCGACGTGAACGTGCTTTAATTTCAGACCTCACACTTGCCACAGTACCATTATTACTAAATTTGGCCACAAAACGTCTGATTATCTTTGGAGTTTGCACTTTTTTCAAACGATATTTTTCTCTCTACGCACATTGCGTACTTCTGTTTTTTTTTCTTTTGGGGGGAGGGGGTGAATAAGAGAGAATGGAGAGTACAACTAACAACAACTATTTCTTGAAAGCATTGCCAAAATTTAATGAGGACCATGGTGAAATCACGTAGAAGGTAATAGCAAGATTACAACAATTTCACCAAGGGGCCATAATGGCAGCGTTAAGAGAATGTAAAAATGTAAAAAACAAACGTAAACAAACAATCAAAAGTGAATAATAATTTTGACTGCCTATGATATTGACCACGAAAAAAGAAGAAGAATGAGCTACCAGCAACTTCACCTGGTATAAATTCACCTTGAAGAGGACTATGTAAAAATATCAAAAAATATTTAAAGGAATTATGAAGAGGATGTTTTTTTCTATGACGACGGCTCGGGGTAAATTTCATCGTAGGTATTTAACTGATAGAATTGAGACGTTCGGCTCGACTCTGTGGTGTAGACAACTGATAAAGAGAAAACAAATAAGTAAACAAAAAGGTGACAAATGAACAGTGTGGCCAACTTTTTTTTAAAATCCACTAAAGTTTTATGAATAAAACGCGTATTTTCTTAAAAAAAGCATTACATTTTTTTCCTTAAAAAGTGCGATAAAACTCAATACATTTAAACTTTTTCACTAATACACGCATCTGATACTTCTAGTCAATAAAAATTTCTTCGATTTCTCGAAAGATATTTTAAATTGAAAAAACGTGTAGAGCGCTAAATCACTTTTTTTCCTCATTTTAATTTTCGAAAAAGCACTAAAATCAACAGAAAAAGTGCTGAGTTGGCCACACTGCAAATGAAATAAGAAAACCGAAAACTTGTGGAAATTAAGTGTACATTACGTTTGTGAAATTTTAATAAAACAATTTATAAAACAAACGTAACATAGTGAATTCAATTGTTATCCAGTTCTTTAGACTTTTTCTGTATTTGCAAATGTTTTGAGTGAGACTTAATACAAATTTTGAAAAGAAGCAAAAATCTATGTGCAATTGGCCGTGTTTGTTGAAATGCTAAGCCGCCAAATGGAAAAAGAATCCAATCCGAAAGGACGGACCACGATGGATATATTAATTGATGGGATTACAATTGCATAATTGACCATTATGCCCACAATCTATGTGCGGAAATTATGAGGAACCTGGTATAGAGGCAACAGAGATTCCTTTCATTGCTTCTTGAGGTAAGCACTTTCATTACATAGACTGGATTATTTGCGACATCATTCAGATAAAATTTATATTTACATAATTATATATTAACTAATGATAATGCGATCAAACTTCAAATGTGCAAGTAATTTTGTTTGATTAAAATTAAATTTTCAAAATTCCATATTACTCATTGTGGATGAACCAATTCTAGATTTTGCGAAATATTTAACTGAAAATTGGGGGAAAAAATAAAAAATAACACATTTATGGCTTTGATAGCACGCCCCACAATATCTATTCCGAAATAATAGCGAAAAACGATAAAATATTTGGCACATGCACGAAAAAAAGCCTAAATACAAAAAAAAAAAAATCATTGCCGCAATATATCATGGAACTTTGTTAAGAACATAACAAGCTTACAAACGGATTATGCATTTGATATACATAGAAATTAAGTTTTACTACTGCAAAAACAACGACGAGGACATAAATAATTAACAAACTTGGCCCAAATGAATGATAAATTTTTGAAACAAACATACACAAGACGAGCAGCAAGATAAGTTCGTTTAATATTTATGACAACTATGTATGTGTGTATGCGATGCAGACATACATATAGCTCTTGCATTCCAAGTGTTTATGTATGTAGATGTATATTTCCATCAGTGATTTATGAACACCAAAACAATCTGGACAAAGTAGAAAAATACAACAAGTAGACAAGAGTAATTTCTCATTTTATTTAGTCTTTACTGCTAGAGGATTGCGGGAACAAGGAACGGGAGTGGGTTGATAAGAACAGGGTACTTTTTAGTTGGGGGAGACAAAAATATAGTCCATAATATCGTCATACAGAATAGCAAATAATGTCCAGAAATTACTTTTATTTTCAACGCATTATGACACATCCGAAATTTATATACGAGTATTTCATATTAACTCACTCTCTTCTCCCCCACATTGCATTTGTCCAACGACAACAACAACAAAACTCGAAATCAATAATGACAAGTTCAATAAAGATTTATGATTTTTACTCCTGCAGCGGTGTGGCTCTGGAACTATATACATACGCCTGGGACATGAATAAACAATGTTGAAGTAGCAGTAACAACCAAGCACATACTATGTAGTAGCCACCACCATCAACTTATTGGCTCTTATCTCTGTGTATCATTCTGTTGATATTGATAAAAGTAACAAACTTATTATTTACGATATACATTTGTATGTATGTAGGATGTTATGTACTTTGTGTCCCCTCCATATGGGACATGTGTCGCTCGTTATATTTATGACCACTACCACTTGACTTTATGATTGCCACAAGAGCAGACCAGCAGCATTCTGGTGTTTCTACATATCTATGCATGCATGTATTATATATTTTTGTATTTTATATTTATACCCAAATATTTTTTCTGATGTGGTAAGTAATTTCAATTTGAATAATAAATATGCTAACAAGTGCAGATTTTGATAGATAACATTGTGTCAATTGATCAAATAACAACAACAGCAACTATATCAAAAAGGTTGTTAAATTTTTTTCTTTCTATGATACCCACCAGTGGGTCTCTGGAGCTTTGTATGTAGTAAAAGTTTTATGATGTGTTAAGCAAAAAAGTTTTGTTGTATTTTGGTACTCACAGATAAAAACATGTTAAGTTCATTAGTTGTTTTTCGTTAATGATGAAATTTTTTTTTCAAAGTTTTCTCTTTTCTTTTTTCGATTTGTTTGTGTGATTTGTGATTGTTTATGTTACCAAAAAAATAATATTCAATGTTATGGTTTTATTTACTGGGCAGTATTTATGAACAAAACAGCCAGAAAAAACGAAGTGAGTTTTGACATTGCCAGCCAATAGGTGGGCCGTATAAAATAAGATGTCATTTTATATTTATGATCTTTCGACTGTACTGAACAGTTAGCCACACTGTGCCCGTCATAAGTAATATTCAGCCAATTTATAAGGTTTTTGCAATTTTATTTAGAAAAGATTGTGGATTATATGTAGTTGCCAAAATCAATCTCTTGGACAATTGAATAACCCAGTACATATTTTAAATAATTATATGTGCAAATAAATTTCTCTTGGTGTATTATCACTTCAGGAACCTAAGGCACCAACAACATATAGCTATCTCTGTGTGCTGAAAAACTTAAGCTGCTTTTAGGAAGCGAAAATTTAAAAAAGTTGACAATATCTTAAACTTTAAGCAAAAAATATGTACATTAATTTTAAATTGAAGCACATGATAAATGGGAAAGATTTAGTCTTTCCCTAAGCTCGTCCCCTGCGCAATCAATAACAATTTTAACTAAAAAGTAAATACCTTAAGGTGATGTGAAAATCACTTAAAGAAATGATAATCGTTTTGTACACACGTGTTTAACTCCAAAAAGAACTTCAACGATAAGTAAAGAAAGAAAAAACAACAACAACAATAACGAAAACTTCTTAAGAAGTAGATTAACCCACAATGATGAACGCATATAAATTCACCTGCATATATAAACAAACACATAGTATACTACACACACACATACAAGCATAACGACATAGGATGTGTGTATATAGAAAAGGTAATTTCGCAAATAATAGGGTCAAAGGCAAATAGACATATGTATGTATGTATATTGACGAAGTGTGTTTATCAGACAACAACAACAAAAGAAAACTCCAGGAAATTCAATGAGAAAAACGCTTTTGGCATTTCATACGTGAAAAGCTTAGACAAGTTACTTTTTCGGAAGCAATCGACAAGGATTAACAAATATGCACATACATACGCGTATTTTTTAAGGTTACTTACCCTTAAAGGAAGCACAATTGTATGAGTATCCCCTCTGCGCAAAAAAGGAAGACATATGTCTTTTATTTGTAGTAGTGCAGTGTAGTTACGAATCGTACATTTTTATTGCAAAAATTTCACATACTAAGCCAAATAAAAAAAAAAAATAAAATAAAGAGGCCATAATGCGTATCAAAAAGTACAAGTATCATAACTTTAGATACTTCGATACACTTAACGCTTTTTCAATTTACTAAAAAGAAATAAACATCAACCCAACTTTTGGCTACTTACGCAACCGCAATTGATTTGTTTTAGACTTCTTTGATGTGTGATTCTTTAGGTGCATAGATATTTTTTATGAACTCTTCAAGTATCGGAAAAAAGTAACTTAATCCAATTGGTATTTTATAAGAGAAAATACTTATAAGAATAAAGCAATTTCTTCAGTTTAATATCAGAAAATTTAATCTGAAATAACTTCGAACCATGTACGACTCAAACTTTCTAAGTTTCTGGCAACTAAACTTGAGCTCGTTTTAATTGTCCAACATATTAAATCCAAGCAAAAGTTCTGTTTGATTTTGTTTTTGTGCTTAATACAAGTTTATGTCAAAAATCATTTTGCACTAAAATATCATCTACTATCAGCAACGATTACCCTCATACCAAAGATTTCTTCTTTATTTCCACCCCTAACACCCACATATGCAATCTTCTTGACACGTTGATGGTCATTTCATTTACAGATAATGCCATGTTCTTTGACATTTGTAGCAGCATGATATCAATGACTACTCCAGTCAATCATATATTTTTTTTATATTGGTCAATGATTTTGAGAAGTAGGAATAGAAGGCATAATGCTTTTTTTATTTGAGTAATTCGAATGATGAAAAATTATCACAACAGTAAATGAAAAAGCATTAATACTTTATATTGCTGTTTTTATTAGATAATTTGTTCACATGTTCATGTTTTTTGTAGTTAGTATTTTGAGATGTTGAACAAAAAACAAAATAGTAAAAATAATTGAATTCAACAAGTTGAAGATTAATAGTTCTTTATAAAACTGAAAGAAATATTGGTTAATGTGCCAGGCACATATATATTAATTTAGCTTTGTTGTTAACTTTTGTTCTAACATTCCAAATTTTCAATTTCCATCTCTTATAAAAAGTTTTTATTTAGGCTATGTTGGTCAAATGTTGAATGCGAATAAAAGATTATTTTATTATTTTTGTCCAACGTAAAGCTGGTTTCTTTCATCATCTTCATACATATATATTTTGTATTTCAAATAAATATTTTTTATGCTAGCTGCAAGAAACACATCCCTAGGAAACCACTTTCTGGACCTGTCCGACCTCTCGGCTGTCAAACCGAACAAGCTCTCTAACTACCTAAACTCCACAAAGTGGTTCAACATTCATCTTTTTATCGTTAGGAGGGGTAGTGGTATCAAAACGCCGCATAAGCGCTAATTGTGATCTACGCGTGGACTGCTGTAGATCAGCCACATAAACCAACCAACTAACGAACCATGCTAGCTAAATTACTACTTGTTAGATCTAAGTTCTTGGAACACAAAAAATTTCACAAGAATTTTATGCGCTAAACCTATTTCTGGACTGCTCATTCGTGATGAATCAGTCACGTAAGAAATTCAATTGCTCTTCTTTAGTTCTAAACTTTTTGATAAAGTTTAGTTCTAAATTTTTTAATAAACTTTACATCAAATATTTTACCTCTAATGATGATTTATTCAATACCAATAACTTTGCACCAAACACTTAGTATACAAAATTTTTTTAAAGAGGATGGTGTCTGAAAACGAGCGGATCGTAAATTTGCCGTTTTGACCGCCATTTTGTATGCATAAGAAAAGAATTGTCAACAAAAAAAGATTAATAAACATACATATAAATACGAAAAAACATAAAATGTTTTGGTATTTATTATAAAAATAATTTTATCATTAATACATAAATGCACTGCTGCCAGGCCGAAAATCTTTTGTTGAAGGAAGTATCTTTACATGTGTGCCATGCACACCCATAATAACACCTGGGAATGTAGTATTTTTTCTACCTCCGCAATGATGTATTTACCGTTCTGAAAAACGTTGACTGCGCAAGCTCTATGTAACAGTGTTCTCCGATGCCATGTTGAAGAACAGTACAACTGCTACCAATCGACTAAATGGCGTTGCAGATGACGAATTCATGCTTGGTCCAAGGTCCTCCTCCATAATATTTAATACATTTCAGAACGCAACTATATTGAGATGAAAAACAAATATTAATTTAAAGACTTTGAATTGGACAATGGAAACTTAATCCAGATCAAAGTAATTGCATGCATCTCGCAATAATTTCCGCTGTATTTTCAGGTAATTTTGCATGAATCCTCTTGGATATAAGTGCAGCGACTACTTTAAATAGTGAAAAAATGAGTACTTTGTTTTTTATTTTCTTATGCATCTTTCTGCCAAAGCAGCTGACTTCGAAAATCGAATTCCGTTTTTTTAATTGGCAACGCCAGACAGACCTGCGATCTGGTTGCTGTATACCATTCTTCCTTTTTTGCGTTGTCTGAATTTGTTTGCACGCAAAGTCGAATTCTAGCATAAGGGTGCATTTCTGTATATAACTCTTTTGAAACACGCCACGACAATTCATCTGTGAGTTTACATATATTACTACTTCTATTCTTCAATCATCTATCTCCACTTTGGGCGAAATTGAGATTTTTGCTTACATTTTATAAGATCACTCTAGAATCCCGATAGTAATAAGTTCTCAGCGAGTTTGTTTATAAAAGTAAAATTAGAGCTAGTTTTTCAACCTCGTATCTCCACTTGAACACGAAAATTGATTTTCAAATCTTTAGTTTTTCTTCGTTTTCTGCGAAATGGTACTTTTGGAGATACGTAGTTGAAGAATAGAGGTAGTAAGTAATATGTGCATAAGCATATTGAGGTGGGCAGAAAAAAGTTCATTTATGTGCCCCCGTGATTAATTAATACATTTGGTCATTGTGAATTTAGCGCCATAAACCGTTTTTCGACTTCGCTATCGAACCCTCCTCGTGAGCTGGAAATTCTACAAAAACAGGTTTTTATAGAGCATCAGAAAATTAAATATGGAATTTTGGGCTGAAATTAAATCTAGTTCTTACTACAATCCCTCGTAAATTAGTAATTTTCCATCAGATTTTGACAAGCAAGGGCTTGTTGGAAAAGTCTCAATGATATATATCTATTGGCGTAAAACCCACAACAAAAATGTTTCCCTTCATAAAATGGTTTTTGTTGAAAAACTTACAATTCTTTGAGAACACCCAGCTCACTCATTGGAGTGTTCGCAATCGCAGTTTATGGCGTTAGACTCACAATGACCCAATGTATCGCGGAGGCAAAAACATGAACTTTGTTTTTCCGCCCATTTTAATGTACTTCAATCAAAATTATTCAATAGTGCATTAAGTGTCAGTCCCCCAAAATAAAGTCCGTTTCGCCAGTTAACACTTTCCAGTTCAAGGAGATATTAGTGGTCCTCATAAAATCTCGCAAATGCCTCGTAAATCTCGCAAGTTTAAATCAGCTGTTTTCATTCTCCATTGAAAAATAGTTTGCGAGGTGCTCGCAAACTTATGTAAATATAAGCCAATTTCAGTGGGGTATTGCCAACATTAAAGAATCTTGTGCAGTTAATTTTGAATTTTCAACATTTTTCTGTAACAGCTGATTTACAATCTCAAAACCTGCAGAGTGTGTTTAAGAAATTTGAGCAAATACGAATATGCAAGTTCGCGATCTTCCACTATTGTTTGCTGGATAAGAATTGAAAGTCCATATAAAGACTTTGGACTATAAGACTTGCCACTCTTCAATTTTAAAAGAAAAAAAATCGATCATTTTAATTAAGTATCGCCGCGTATTCCCAAGCTAGTTTAATATAAAATCTAAATTCGTAAAAGGTTTAAATCTAAGTCTAAATATTTTTACTGAATAATAAATGTTTACTTCTCAAAACTTAAACAAGTTGTACATAGCTTGCAGGTAAAAAGGTTAGCAAAAATGTAAAGTAAGAGTAAAAAAATATCAACATATAAATTGGAAAAAACTTTTAAAAGTTTAGAAAATTTAACTAAATTCCATTTTCATTACCACAATGAACTTTCACTTTTCCCTTAAATATTTTTAATTTACCACATCACACGCTTTCCCAGCTATAAAGAATAACTTGGCAACCCTATATATATGTTAAATCATTGACACTTGATGGCAAAATTATGCTCATTTACATACCATAAATAAATTTTTGAATAATTTTGGTTTCTCCCTTTTTCAAAGCTCTCTTGGTCGTACATTGCCACCAGCCATATCTAACATAAAAAATCATAAAATATGTGTGGAAGAATGTACATATATACATACAAATGTACATATACGAGTATAGTGTGTGTAAATATATTTTGACAATCAAAATGTCCTTAAAGTGCCCATAAATGGCGTGGCAAATGATAAAGTGTAATCGCTTGCCGCTAAACCCCAAAAGTATTTTGGCAATTTGGTAACATTTTATTTTTGCTTCATTTATTTATTTTTTTTGTATCTTTTGGTTTTAGAAATTTATGTGTAAGGGTTATTTTTATAGTTATTACCACTTATTTGTATTTCTTTTTCTTCGAGTGTGTAATATTTATAAGTTGTGGGGTAGGAATATGTATGTACCGCAATAGTCCTAATAATAATATTGATATGTTATTTTTGTCCTTTTTGGCAAGTGCTATAATAAGAAAAACTCACATACAAATTACTGACATTCTATAAATTATTATGGGTTCGAGCTTGTTCGTAGAACAGGAAAATGAAATAATTTCCTTCCCACATTAGATTATCTTAAGAATTCAACCTAATTAAATTAATATTTCACAAACAGTTCTAGTGGCAACTTCATTATTTTATTTAGTTTTTAAAAGAGAAAAAAAAAAACAAATTGAAAAATATTAAATTCTAGAGGAAAAAAGTAGTCAACTACAGAATTTGAATTTTTATAGCTTCATTTGTGATTTAGAAAAGCTTATTTCACTTCTAATATCAGACTATATTTCTTGATCACTGGTGTGTTTTGCTGATTGAAATCGCCGTTTTATAAGAAGAGCTAATTTGAAAAAAAATAGGGACACAAAATAGTATAAAAATATGCAATAATATTTGTATTTCATAAGGCAACAAAGTGTGCACCTCTCAAGTAGTCTTAATTGCATCAATAACTGTTCTAAGCTGTAGCCAACACATGCATCTACGCTTGGTTTCTGGGCGGAAACATGTTCAAAAAAAAAAAAAACCTGCTGTCGCTAAAAACTAATATTATTTAATTTTTTTATTCTTTTGTTTATTCAATTCATTAAATCGAAGTCGATATTATTTAAGTTTGTACCATTTTGTACCAATTTTGTTTACTTGTAATCAGTGGCGGTTCTAGGATTTGGGTTTGGGGGGGCTGATTTAAAGATAAATATCAGACTCACTATCGAACAAAACCCAGACCTAAACCAAAAACTGGTTCAAAAATTTTATCAAATGCAGGTTCAAAATTAAAAGATAACTGGAAAAAACTGAGACCAAATTTCAAACTAAAATTGGATTGAAATTTCGACCAAATTTCAAACTAAAATTCAAATACTTTTTTCAGATCGAAGTTCAAACCAAGAAAAGAACCAAATTCAGATCAAAAATCTAGATCAAAATCTTCATTATAACTTTTCTGATGGATTTATGTTGTTGAATGATCTATTTTGAAAAAACAAATTGAAGGAAATTTTAATTTCCTTTGAGAAAAAATTTTGATGAAACAATTTGATACATCTCTATTTTTTGAGTAATTTTTGGTCGAAACAAAAACCCGAAAAAAAAAATTAAATTAGATAACAATTGATTTGGATAGTACGTTAAATGAATTTTTAAAATATATATTCATATCACTCTTAGCATCGATATCACTATTAATATCGGCCTAGTAGTAAATTTACGATCTCACAACTTCATAACCAAGCACTTCATTTTTATGAAAAATTAAATACGCTCTTTAAGTCTGTTGTACATTACTCAAAATGTAAATATATCTTAATTTGACCAAAAAACCAATACGTTTTAAATTTCAACGAGATCCATACACGCTTTCGTGTGGCGGGCAACAACGGGTTAAAAAAAAACAATGTTCAGACAACGAATCGGACCAAAATTCCAACAAAAATTGATCAAAATGAGATCAAATTCAGGTCAAAACTCAGACTAAAAACCCAAAATTCAGACCGAATCAAAACCAAAATCAGTTTTAATATTCATACCATAATTCAAAAAAAAAATTTAGACCACAACTCAGACCAAAAACTAGTGGGAATATCTGATAAATATTTACATCAAAAAATTTTAATTTAAATGAAACAAAAACTAAATTAAAATTCCAGAGGAACTCAGACCAAATTTTAAAACAAAATTCAGACCGATTTCGGACCGAAATTCAGACCAAAATAGTATGAAAATCAAGCGTATTCAGACGAAAATATTAGCCACAACTCAAACTAAGAGTTTGATTAAAACTGAGGCTAAAAAGACGCTAAATACAAATTAAAAGTAAACCAAAATTTAGACCAGAAGTCTGGAAAGCAAAACAAAATTTAGACCAAACATGGATTAAAACTCAAACCAAATTCAGATTAAAATTCAAACTAAAATAAAACAAAATTCTGACTTACAATCAAACCAGAATTCAGAACAAGGGGCTTCAGCCCCTATAGCCCTCCCCTCCTCCCCCTGTAAACGCTACTGCTTGTAACACTTTAAATACTTTCGAATGCGTCTCTGTGTCAAAATTTATCGAAGCTTTCGTTAAATTAAAACTAACTTTCATTATTTCACAATGTCTGAAAAAGTAAGATTTTCCTTCTTTTTTTTTCTTTTTTTAAAATTTCTATAATTTTATAAAATTTAACACAAATTTTGAATATGTTTTCGCAGATATTAAAATATACGTCAACTGTTTCTAATATATTCGTTTCACTTTTCTCTTTTGATTCTTGCCGCACCGGAGCGGCTACAAAAGCATTCTACTGCTCCTATTCTACTACATTCAATAATATGTTGTGACATCTTCAATAATCATTGATTCGTAATGATGACCTGTGGAAATACGAAGCTGATTTTGCCAAAGTTAGATATAGATGAATCCGAGAGGTACAATCGACCATCCATCTCTTCTGTACATGCCCAGTGTTCAACAAAAAATGCCTCACAATGTCTAAATAGTTTTGGACTTATCGCTACTTTTTTTTAGAAGTTCCGAATGGCTTTCAATTTACTGAAACATTAAAATATTAATCAATACAGTCTTTTCAATAAGAGCTTATTCGGCTTAATTGTAGGTACGAAAAAATTTAAGTATCAAGTTGGACTTTATTTTCAACATTTCATTGCAAATCGCGCTGTATAACCTTTTGAACAATCGCTATTACAATTTCGGTGTATAAACAATTTTCAAATCGAGCTCCATGTTTGCAAAAAAGAATCTAAAATATCCTAGGGAGGTGCAGCAAATCTTTTATGAAGTTGAAGGCATTCGTAAAGAAACGGAACCAGCTTTTTTTTGAGACACTACAATGTTTACGACTTTACAAATCATTGTGTTTCTAGAGCAACATTAAAGCAGCAAAGCAAAGCTTAAGATAAGCAGAAAAATGCCAAGAGCATTGCTCAATTCAAACGACAGACTATATATGTACATAAGAGAGACATGAATTACTTTCTGATTTCAAATAGGTTATATTGTCATTTCAGATTTGAATTCCGATTTAAGTGAGGAAGGATTGCAAAGAGTGGGTATATGTTTTCTGGTTTCAAGCGAAAGTCAAGCCTCATGAATTATTTTCTAAAATCAAATCTGAATTCTGGCGTAAGTAGTAGAAATCTGAATATTTCATTTGATTTTTATTATTAGACACAATTTAGATGTAAAAAATGTATACCTGATATACTTTCTCATTTCAGAAATGATTAGCAAAGATCTGAACCACGAATTGCGTTCGAGAATCTAAAATTTCGAAGTAACTCACAATTACGTAGAATTTCTAATTCTATTGAATGATTCATCAATTTAAAAACAGCTGACGGCAAAATTATCAACTTCTTTTATTGAAATTACTCAACCAAATGACGTTTTAAAGAAATATTAATCAAAATTATTTGCCATATATAAATCTTAGAAACTACAATAAATGGCATAACGAAAATAATAGGAAAAGAATTTATTATAAACCCAAAAAGTAGAAAGCAAAGTAGAAAAACAATTTCACATTCATATCTCAAAAGTTACGACACCCATGGGAAGAGTATATCGCATGGCATGGTGGTCACTGCATGACACATTCTAACACCCATCCCCTCTCTGCACTGCCCTTAGCTATAACTAGTATAATAAAGGATATATTATCAAGGCAAAAAAAAAAGAAAAGAGCAACTAACAATGTCGATATATATTCAATATTACAATGCGCGCTACGAGTATTTATTTGAACAGAAAAAAAAAGAAGAAACTAGTTACATTGTACATTACTTAGTATGCGAAACGCATTTCCTCGCATACGCTAAGGCATATCATAGTAGCTTAAATAAAAAACAATACAAAAAAGAAGAAGCACTCCCAAGGCATACAATTGTGTGCAAAGTCAAAAACTTCAATACCAACACTCAACTCTCAACTTTCTACACTGTGGAGCTGAATGGAGCTGAAAAAAGAAGATGGAAAGCATTTTTAAGTTCATTCTATATAAATTTTATTTTATGCTTATTTTATACGAATTTTTTATTTTCGTTTATGCTGACCATTTTATTTATCATTCTGAGGCTCCCAAGTTTAAAATAAAAGCAACAGCAACAAACAAACAAAAGAAAAAAACGGGAAAAAAGAAACGTAGCTCGTTTATTGCTGCCACACATTGCAAATGATGCCAGATGTGGCTGGTGTGTGCAGCGCTAAGGCTGCGGCTACTGTTGGTACTCATGGAACAACCATAATCCTCTCTACATACCGACAGCCTGCTTGCCTGTGTACGTGTTTGACCTTTTGACTTGCACATACACTCGGATACACTGAGGTCACATTCGTATTCGTTTCCATTCTAACCTCAAAATAATGTCCGGTTCCGTTTTGTGCAATTTTGTTTTTTTTTTGTTGTATGTTATGCTTTTTTTTTCAATTCAATTCTTTCTTTCACACAGAATATTTATTTATGTTCTTTTTTTACTGGTGTTGTTAGTGTTTTTGTTATTGTTGCTGTTATCCTTACATTGCGCCGTGCGCTTCATTTCACACCCAAATTGGTTTGAGTTATAAAAAAATTTCATTTTTACCGCTTCATTGCTGTAATAAGGACAATTTATTGAATTTTTCAAATTTTAGAATGCTATAAATATTTCTGCTCTCGCTCGGACGTTGCTGTGTGTTCGAAATGGCCCCCTTGTCTCCCACTTTCCTCCTCAATTCCATTGCATAATTTGCTTATTATGCGCTTTGTTACACTCTAACATTTTCGTTTTATAGTTTTAAATTTGTCCAATGTTCCCATCTAATATGTAACGCCCTTTCCTTCCGTTCTCAATCTTTTGTTTTTCATTTTTTCGCCATAATTTATGTCACACTTAGGGTATTCCTTATTCGTAGCTTCCCTTTCCTATGTTGAATATTACACTGAATTTTACACTGAACACCTTTTATATTTGTTTTTTTTTTCTTTGACAGTGGTTGAATTGATGTTGCATAAATTTATTAAAAATGTTTCTTCTTCCTTTTTAGCATTTATGATTGCAGTAATAGTGTGTGGGGGGAAGCATCGCAGGAAGCTTGTTTCATCGTCTTCCCCTGGGAAATACTTTCAAATGAGCAACAACATTCACAAGGGCTACAGCAACAATTGTCATAATTTTTGTCCCTTTGATATTTTAATGTAAATAATGAGATTTTCTTTGAGAACGATAAATTTTGTATGATAGTGAACTACTGTGCTGAAAAATGTGACAATGAGCAATTTTAAATGGGGCGTGTAAAATTACCACTACATTGTTGCTGGCTGCTTTAATGAATTTATAAATTTCATAATATTAAAAATAATAGAAGAAAAGTGTAATTTTCTAATAGGTTTAGTAGCAGATAAATTGGAATTCATTATATTAACCTCTATTATGAATAAGGGACCTCCGAAGGTAAGGACAGTTTTCATTGTATAAGGGTACAAGATGAAGGTTGGTGGAGGATATTTAACGATAGGGTACAATGTTGAGGAAACGATTTCGATTTTGATAGTAAATGTTATGTTGGACCCATAATTGGGGTCCTTGTAGTGTTCAATATAGGGCCTCGAGTAATATCTTGGGAATACCTGGAGCATTTTCAAGGAACATTTGCATAGAGAAAGCTTAGCGATTTAATTTTAAATCTATTATTATGGTTTCTGAGAAGTCTAAGAGAGAGTCCTGAGAAGTAATTTCAAAAGTTCTTCTTCTGTGCCGAGTCAGAGCTGGGCATTCACAATGAATGTGAGTTGTCGTCGCATTATTTTTCATGCATAGAGGGCACTCTGCCTTATGGGCAGGCCTTTTACCTTTTAACTGAGGAAGCAGCTTACAGAACATCATTAATGTTAGTCGAACGTAAAAATAATGGATGAAAAAGTTAGAGAAATTCCTGAGGAATAAACCAAGAAAAGAACTGACTTGTAACTCCAATACAGATGGCATGTGAACTTTCAATGTTTCCGAAAATGGGAAAAAGAGGCGAAGGCATAATATTGCTGGTTAGCCGTATGAATTGGCTAGTGAGTTCATGTCGATACTATCTATTTCATAATTCGATTGCCCCTATTGAATTTGCGATCCACTTCCTTGTCAAAAAAAATTGATTTTTTACTAATTTAATGACA
This sequence comes from Toxonevra muliebris, assembly GCA_963691655.1. Taxonomy (NCBI): domain Eukaryota; kingdom Metazoa; phylum Arthropoda; class Insecta; order Diptera; family Pallopteridae; genus Toxonevra; species Toxonevra muliebris. Next base: position 115,813,522 of record OY829326.1, on the reverse strand, counting down.
CTCCGGCATAGCAAGTTATTGAAACATATGCGAAAAAGACTGGGAGTATAAAAAAAATGATAATTTAAATTTATGGAAAATAAAGTTTTGCAAAAATATTAACATTTTTTTTTTTTTGCTAATATAAGTTAATAATAATTTCAATATCCCACCCGCTGTGTTAAACAAAAATTCACAACTTCTGTTTTTTTTCTAATTTAAAACGTAAAACTTTCCCTCAAAACACGTGTCCTGAAACAATTCCGTAAATCCGTACTGAAAATGCAACGCAATCAACTATAAAAAAATGAGGAAGCAATAGAAATTTACTGAAACTTTCAATAATAATTTCTATGCGAAAAACAGACGACATGACGCCGTCGTCAAATATCGCTTGTCGTCCTTTACCGTTCTTATATCACCATCCTTGTCATGTCGTCGTACAAAAGCGCACATTATGAAGTTGTCATACAGAGAGATAAAAATTTATCAACGCATTCCGTAGCCGAATTTTAGTTGCCTTCGAACAGGGTCAACACAGCGGTAAAGATAGAAAAAAGAACCCAAGGGTGGAGAGTAGGAAATGCTGAAAAATTACTTTGAAACGTTTTGCGGCATTTTTATGCATTGTGAGCGTATGCTTTATACTTGCACAACCAACAAAAGAAACAAGGAAATATAAATAAATTTGTTTTTGTTAGATTTTAGATAAAATCCAGTTTTTGTTTTTTTTTTTTTTCTGTTTTGCTAAAGGGTGCTAGGGGAGTGAGTTGTGGAATGAGTAAGTTTTACTGTAATGTCAAAAGTTTTATTGAAATTTGAAATATGTCAAAAAGTTAACAGTTAAACGCTTATTACACAAACAACAAATGCAATGCAATATTGTAATTGAAAATGTTTGCTCTTTTGCCGCGGCCCTTGACATAAACGCTACTAGTTCCTTACTACAGGATGCTAAGTTGACAATTGTATTTATGTTGTTAGGTTTTAGAGGTGTGTGCTGGGTGCGTGTTATGGTTTGGGGCTTTTTGTTTGTTTGTTTCCACTTTGAAGCTTTCAATGTTTTGTCAAAAGATTTTTCTTCATTTTGAAGATCAAATAAAAATGTTTTGAAAAGATTTTTGTGTTTAGATAAAAGAAATTTGTGCTCTTTTCTTTTTTATGGTAGGTAGCCAAAGTACTTTAGTAAATTAAAAAATGGTTAACATTTAAATGGATTTATAGATATGGTAAGCTAATATTGAATACAAAATAATATAGGCGGAATATGTCTTTTATAATTCGTTTAAGAGACTGAAAATAAAATAGAATTTTACAATGAAATAAATTTGTTTGATATTGAGCAGAGCTATAAAAGAATGCAATCAATTGAGGGTATAAGTCACAAATGAATAATAATTTTTGATTGTAATTATTGAATAACATATTTGACTCCCGAATAAAAAATGCAGTTAGAAGTCTTTTTTGGAGTCGCCGATTGGTTACTCATTTAGAAAAGTGTTTTTTAGAGTCAAGGGTATGCAATCTTTGTTTTTTTTTTTGTTGAATCATGGGTATACAAATCCTATGACTCCAAAATCATGACTGCTTTGAAGTCACTTAGTCACTTGTAGTCAATTAAAGTCACTTGTTGTAACTTGAATACCCTTAGAATCACTTGAAGTCACCTGCAGTCACTTGGAATCAATTGGACTCACTTGGAGTCAATTGAGAGTTTGAAGTCAATTGAAGTCACTTGAAGTCATTTGGGGTCTATTGTGGATTTGAAGTCAATTGGAATCAATTGAAGTCATTTGGAGTCAATTGGGATTGGAAGTTGTTGATACATTTAATCAAACCAATTGTCTAAGACATTCAACAATAACTTATTGGACTCTTGTAAGATCATTTTCGCCAGATCGTGAATAGCCCTATTGATTAAATATAAAAGAATTCAAATTATATCTTCTCTCATAAATGAGTACTTAATAAATACTTACATAGGTATCTCAAGTTTTGGTAATTCCGTTTTTTAATTATGAAAATATAAAACTGCATTTCTAATACAAATTGATTTCAAGTGACTTCAATCGATTTCAAATCCCCAATTGACTCCAAATGACTTCAAGTGAATCCAATTGAGTTCAAAATCTCAATTGACTCCAAAAGACTTCAAGTGACTCCAATGGACTTCAAACTCCCAATTGACTCCAAGTGACTGCATGTGACTTCAAATGACTCTAAGGGTATACAAGTGACTCCCAATGACTTCAAGTGAATCCAAGTGACTTCAAGGCAGTTATGATTTTGGAGTCATAAGATTTGCATTACCATGATTTCAAAAAATATTTCACTCCCTTGACTCTAAAAAAGTCTTTTCTAAATGAATAACTAATCGTCGACTCCAAAAAAGACTTCTAACTACGTTTTTTTTATTCTGGAGTCAAATATATGATTTAATAACTGCAATCACGAATTGTCGGTTATTAACTGTGACTTCAAGTTATTGCAATTAAATTGAATGCATTCTTTTTAGCTCTGGTAATGAGTTTTTGCTGATATAATATCTAGCCGTAAGTATAAATCTAAAGGAATTTTAGTAAACGTCCTGCATCTCAATTGATGTTGAAAATAAACCATCATCTCAGTCTTCTTAAACAGAATCATTCTGTATATAAAAACATGTTTTCTTATCAATGCCAAGATAGCACTTAATTAAGAACCTACTCTATCCATTATAATTCAGCGCTTATTGGAGATCTGATCGAAGTATTAATAGTAGTACATTACATTCATTTTTATTTAAATATATGTATGATTTTTAAATAAATGAGAAATTAAGTGAGTTTTGTTCCTTTTTTGATTCATAGTTGCCTCTTGTTTAAAGAAAGCTATTTTCTACTTTTGGTTTGATCGAGGTACATTTCTCTTCTATTGGCATTGTCAAGGGAGGACAATCTTAGGGGTACCGTACCTCTAAAAATATGGTTCTTGTATTTGTTTTAAGCATGATTAAAAATCAAAAAATTGTGTAAAAATATTAGGCTGTTGTGTCATAAAAATAATAGTAGTAGTTGCAATTATTGTCTTGTGCTCTTTTTCATTGTTGTATTCCTTTTCAAATTTGAGAACTTTAGCGACTTTAAACAAACAGATTTTTATTAACCTTTAACTTTTTTCTCTTCTAGGGGAAATAAATAAATGGAAAATACCACAGAACCACAAAATTAAGTTGCAAGTATCATTATCAACACAGCAGCAATTGAAGTACAAGCAATAAAGTATATATATCAAATAACAGCTGAAAATAAAACAAAGACAATTTGATACTTACAACAAACCAACCGAAATGCAAACAAACAAACTGATAAAGGGGTAAGCAAGAAGTTGTAGAACAGTTTTAGCTTAAACGGAAACAACAACACCAAACCAATGTATATAATTGAAACTTTAACAAAATTTGATACAAAAATACAACCCTAAACGCCTCTACACACTAGCTGCCGCCACTGCTCACACTTTTCACAAGCTTTTCTAACAACTTTTATCATTTCACTTTGTAGAGTAAGTTAGAAATACACTCTTCCACTTAAGTTTTTGTAATTTTGCACTTTTAATTAATGACATCAATTTGTCTCCATTCCAATTTGGGTCGCATTACAACAAAATAAAGTATAAAACAAAACAAAATTATGAAAAAAAAAACCCGAGGATCTGCGCCGGAAATGGAAATAAAAGCAAAATCATTCAATTCGTCAGCAAAATGCCAACACGTTCGAGAAGCCGAAAGCGCAGACAGAGGCGGCAGCAAAAAATAAAGAAAGTGATGAATGGCGTGTTAACAAGATTTTATTTATTGTATTTGCTTGTTGTTTTTGTTGTGTAGTGTTATTTTATTTCAAGCGTAAAAAATTGCCTTTGACATTGACACTTTACGCGCATTACCCCCCACTCTTTACCCCTTGTTGACGTTGCTTCTTATTTGTGGGGGTGGCAGCAGAATGTTCACAAATTGATTAATTGGTTTGTGTGCGTCTAATTAAACATTGTAGCTAGCTGCTGTTTTGTTGTTGGCGGCAGCATTTTTTTCCTTCACTTTCTCATTTTGTTGTTGTTGTATTGTTCTTTAATTGTCATACCCGTTCCTTGAAATTGTTTTTTATGCAGCTTGATTTGTTTGAGGCTTTTTTTTTTTTTCCTTTCTTCCCCTCAATCGTTGAAAACAATTACGTAGCAATTTACGTTGTTACGCATTACGTTTCATACAGAGCCTAAAAGTATGCTGTGAGTTTATAAGTAAAAGTAAAGTGTTTAAAATTCAAATTTAATTAGTTGTAATTGTTGTTGCTGTTGTTTGTTGTTAGTGGTAAATGAATTGGGTAAAGTATGAATGAGATACAGTGGAATTAGTTGGATATTTTTTTTTTATTTTGCGTAAACTGAGGAATATTGATTTACTTGTTATAAAAGTGATTGAATGCTGTTCAGCCGATAACTGCTAGTGTTTTTGCAAAATTAATAAATTGTTGTAATAATAAGAATTTTACTATGAATGTGTAGGGGAAATTAGGTTTAAATGGGTTATTTTCAGGGACCGGAATCATTATCAGCAGTATGAATTTTATTTTTTTTTATTTTTATATTTTTGATTGAAACGAAAAAATCAAATCGTTGCACAGCTTTGCACATCGTGTGTTCAGTTAGACCGAAATTCATGTGATTCTTTGTGTTGTTGTTTTTTACACAAAGTACCGCTTGTCTGTATACATAGTGTTAAGACTTTTGTCCGCAACAATAACAGCGAAGTGTTGGTTTTGTTGTTGTTGTTTTTCTTTCTGTTTTTGTAGTTTTTTCTTAGATTAAAAGCCGAAAAACATTTTATGATCTAGCTTAAAAGCATTAAGCTGTGCAACGATTTGATTTTTTCGTTCCATTCAAATCAGAAATCGGAAAATAATTATTATTTCTGAGCAAACAGATAAAAATCAAGTTAGTTAGTTAGTTAAAGTTCTTTTTTTTTCAACACAATATTTTTATATGATTACTTAATACATACATGTGTTTTAAGAACCTACGACATGGTCTAAGCCGTCTGTCGGTATAGAGGAAAACATATTTATTTATAATTCATATTATCATATTCTTAATTTATACGTTGTATTCTTTTATTAACATTTTCCTATAAATTATGGCCTTTTCAATATATTGAGCTATGTTCACCCAGCCACTAGCTCCATTTAGCACATTGATTATTTCATTTTCCTATAATATTTCTTTTTTAAAATACAAGCATCTGAATTCTTTGAGGACCGGACATCTGCCTAACATATGCACCAAATTCTCATCTTCTCTTAAGTTACAAAGACTGCAAAGACTTACGCGTGCCGTTCCAAAATTATTTCCATTTAACCACACCACGTCAGCACGAGCTTTTGAGATCCATGTTATTTGATTTGTTGATAATAATCTAAATGCTTATAAAATCTCATTGAACTACTTCTCGGGTCATGCAGGTGCATTTGTGATATTAATTCCTTGGTTTTATGCCACAAAACCCTTTTAGTGTCGTAGTCATTTGTCCATGAAATCCCACAGTTTATCATTTGCTTAGAAAGTTCGTTGCACCAAAATATATTCCTCTCCTCTTTAAGACATAATATGCGGCAGTCTGTTTACCTCAACTGCATATATGGTTCTACTTATGTAGCTCAGATGTAGGTCCAGGGTGTAAAAGTGTGAGTCTTCCGCTTGTGTTTCTAATGCTAGAACATAGTTTGGTGTTTGATTAGGAAGATGAAGTATTCTTTTTATGAAAAACCGCTGTATTTGGTTCATCTTTTCAAACTACGAAAATCTCCATACTTGAGCTCCATAAGCCTGTATGGATCTGCAAGCAGCTTGGAACAACTTCCATTTGGTGGATAAGGAAATTTAGTTCTTTTTAAAAAAATTAGCCCATGTGGTGTTTATACTGCGTTTCGTTTTTTTCTAAATGTTTGCTAAAGGACAGTGCGGGCGTAATAATAACTCCTAAGTATTTATATTCGTTGGTTACTAGTAATTCATTGCCCCTATAGTACAATTTTTCTTTTTCTTCCAAGCCTGCCACCTTTTCTAAACACTACAATCTGAGATTTGTCGAGGTTCACTTCCATGCCTCAGGTATCACAATATTTGTCTAAACTATCTATCATTTTTTGTTGCTTTATGTTGCTGACGCTAGATGAAATATTGCGGAAAAATTTAGGACCTAAAGAAGGCTTGCCTAAAAAATGTCTCTATTGGCAAGCAATTTGCAGCTGAGGAAAAATAAGCCAAATTTTCGTGACTACTAGTGTGGCCAACTTTTGTTTTTCAAAATCCGCTAAAATTAAGAACAAAACGCGCATTTTTTTTTTTTTAAAAGCGTTACATTTAAACTTTTTCACTAACACAGGCACACATCTGATACTTCTAGTCAATGAAAATTTCTTTGGGCTGAGCGGTAAATCACATTTTTTCCGCCACACTGGTTACCACAGGCAACTATTAAAATCGAAATATATGTTAAGGAATGCTTCCAAAAGAGGTTTCGACCATTTTTAAACCAGCATGAGGTATTTTTGTGCCACTACAGCAAAGCGGCTTTTGAGTAGTACCAGAAGAATAAAGTAATTTTCGTCCCAAGAGAAATAAACCCATCTTATTACGCCGAACTCCGGTCAATCGAAAGATATTGAGCTTTAATAAAAAGGGAATTAAAGGCAACAAAACATACATTTAAAGACGTTATGGATTTCCGACTCCAGTGGTATGCTGTTAGCCTAAAAGTTCAAGAAACTACAATTAAGGCTCTAATGAGAAGTATTCTAGAAAAAGTTAAAACTTTTTCGCTTCAAAATTAATAACTTTTTTTTAATTTTATTTCCTTAATTTGACAAAAAATTTTCGTTTATAAAACTGCAACTTTTTGAAAATTGGATCAGTGGTTACTAAGATATTTTTGATTTTCAGTGCACCAATTTCTAATGACGCACTCCTAGCATACACGTCTTGGAAAATAGATCATGATTTAAGTTCTTATCGTAAACATAATTTTTGTTTCTTTTTTAAAGTTGAAATCAAAGAAAAATTTGATCAGAAAAAAAAAAACAAAATTACTAATTTTGAAGAGGAGGGAGGCCCGTTCTTATCACTCATTTTGGACAACCATTTCTCTAAATCATGATTCTTCGCAATGTGAACCAGAAAGCCATTAATTTCTATTTGCTTGCTTGCTTGCTCTCTTATCAACAAAAATATTTGTCTTTTGCTCTAGTAATAGTTGAAAGTCTGGTAGAGAAAAATCAAATTAGTATTATGGATGGTGGAAGTCTAAAAGCTTGAAATTATTATTTTTTCGCAGTATGTTAAGTTGATTTTTTGAGTGCAAGCTATAGTTTTTCTTTTTCTATTTAACTGACAGACAAAAGATTCTAAGAAAGCTGTGGCTCTCTTTTGATGTAGTATTTTGATATCACGAAACCTTACGTGGATTCGTTTCAAAACTATTTCGTATGATCTATGAAAGATATGAGATACTCATGCTTCTTTAGTAAGAGGCTGATTGGTGCACATTTCTGTCAAATGCTTTGTAAGAATCGTACTTATATTTGCCACATCTTTGATATAAAACAAGTGGTCTGTTTGTTTGCTTGATCGAGGAAACCGCAATGTTATTGATTAGTGTTGGGCAAATACGATACCCAAAGTTTTTTGATAGCCAAATACTCTGTTTAAAAAATTTCGCTTTTATGTAAAAATCTCTCTAGACAGGACTCAGAACTTTATTGAAGATTTTCGTCGTAGTTGCGTTTTTTTTTTTGTTGTTTTCAAGAAAATACACAAATTGTCACATTATACCACTGTGCTTCAATTAAAACCAGAAGAACATCAGGTGAAACGCATTTAAAGTTCGAGCAAAATTCGACCTTAATTTAAAAAAATGAATTGGCACTTTCTCTTCGTTTGCCGTATTAAAATTGTCTCAGAGCATTGCACAAAAATAACAAAGTACAAAAATTTCATGCTAAATTAACTTAATTCCCAGTTAAAATAACAGAAGCAAACATTAATCAAAGTAGCGAGTAACTGGAAAGAGACAAATATATTGCATATACAATATATTCAAGGAAAAATTAAAAGGATAATAAGAAAATCTGTCATTTACACTTTCAATTAAATGAAAATGATTTAAGACATTTTTTATTTTTAGAAAAATAACTAAATAATAAGTAAACTTGTGAATTAAATATGCAAAACCACAAAAGTACATAAGAAAAACAACAAAAAAGTTATGGGCTTTGTGTGTTTTTAACAGATTTTATTAGAAAAAAAAAAAAAATTGTACAAGAAAAAAGAATGTAGCCATTAGCTAAAAAGACAAAAAAAATTACGATTTATGTCCTATTTCAGGGGAGAAGAATTCTTTAAATTTCCTAGGAAAAACAAGAATATAACTACAAGCAGTCGAGAGCTCTAAAAAAATGTGGTAATGCCGCTTTTGTAGTTCCCAACGTCATCGTCTACGTCATTGGCGTTGTCGTTGTTTTTATGACATTAAAAGCGCAACAAGAAAAAGGTCAAACGCCCACGGAAAACGTTAAAGAACAAACAAACGCCAACCCCCTTAAGCATAAATTTTTCAATCAATTAGGTTTCTTTAAAGTTTTTCTTTCTCTTTAGACTTTTATTTTACTTTCTACTTATTGCAGCTAAGGAAAAACAAAAACAAACTCACCCTTACTTTGTGCCCTCGTCGCGCTCCCCCTGAAATACACACACAAAAAGCATAAACTTTTCACATATTTCCTTCATTCTTAGGTAAGCGGCTCTCTGGCTCTGGGCGAAAATATGCTTTACGATGCTGATTTATGTGCTTTTTAATGTGGCCAAAGTAAGCGACATTTAATTACACTCCCCGATTTAATGGAATTTTCGCATTATCGGTAAATTTGTTGGAAGAAAAGTTGAAGCTACATAAATTCTCAGTGAATGATTTTAAATTGTATGTAGAATAAAAAAAAGCGATTTTTGCGTGATTTGAAAAATATTCAAGATTTTGTTGCCCCAAACATTAAGGACAAGAGAGGATTTGAAAAAGTTTCAGTATGCTTGTCGATAGATCTTATTGAAGGAGTCTTCTTTGACCCACGAAAAGACGTCGTCAGCAAGAACTTGGAGTAACTTCATTTAAAATTTTGTGAATGTTCAATTTCAGCTTTATAGATGTGGATGTAAAAAAGTTCTTAAAAATAAAGTTTTTGTCGAAACATTCCACAGTTCCTTAGATAACATTAATAATTTCCCGGGAAATTTCGTGTATTCTGGCATTTTATGGTTTGCGTGGTCCTCTTTATCTCCAGAACCATTTACACTATAGCACTGAAATTTGGTAGAAAAACGTTGGTTGACATAACCATGGTTTGACTAGAAGGAATCAGAAGGCAACTATTTGATCACAAAAAACCAGTAGGTTTCATTTTTGAACAGCCCAACAACCTAACCTAACCATAAAAAAGCGATTTTCGCGTGATTTGAATAATATTCAAGATTTTGTTTCCCAAACATTAAAGACAAAGGAGAATTCGGAAAAGTTGCAGTATGTTTGTCGATAGCTCTTATTGAAGCATTCTTCATTGACCCAGGAAAAGACGTGGTCAGCAAGAACTTCGAGTGGGTTCGATTGAAAAAGAGGTCGAGGAATTTTTCTGTATAAATTTCATTTTCATTATTAGATATCTCAGGAAAATATATGCAGTGCGATACTAAGTTTTGGCATGAAAATATGATTGGCAATAAAATTTCGGGGGTAAAATATGGGTAGCTTGAGTTAGCGGATGTGACGCCTGCCATGCAACCCTGATTTTTATTATGATGTATTTCCTAAACTTTTTGTGGTACAGTATTGATAGTTTGCACGGGAACTAGCAACCATAGTGGGATGCTACAAAAAAAGTGAATAGGCAGAAAAAGTGAGCGTGAGACCTGTCATACAAAGACCACGCTTGAAAGGGTGCATCTCAGTAACCCTAGCAAGGAAACCAATGAAAGTTTGTTTGTGAAGGCGGTTGGTAGTTAGTAGTTATCGACGATTCATAGCAAGAAAGGTGTTGAAAATTTGTATGTTAAGGTGGGTTACTAATAGCATTAACTGAGAAGAATGTGAAATTCTTCCAACTTTTTAAAATAAATCACTTTAAAAAGTTGTCTAAACACGATATATTCGCACTTTTTTAATGAAAATTCGATCCTGAATGTTACGTTAGGTTTGGAAAGCGTGTGCGAATATATATATAGATATATATATTTTTATCCGCACTTCCACTTGGAGACTTAGTTGTCCATTGTGATTGCCCTCATTTAATTGCCCGGAGAAGGCACGTATTTAACCACGGTCCAGGTAATACCATTTGGTTCTCCGGATGAAGGTAAGAAGATCCGATAGTTCCATTTTCGTTATCTCTGTTAGACTATTGAAAAAGCGCGACCCCAAGCATTAGAGTCTACTCATCTGCAGCCTTGGACATTGACCTTGAAAGTGATTCTGTCTCTACTTCATCGTGACAACTTGTGCATAGTCCGCTCGTTGGAGTATTGGTGCAATAGCACAATGCCCAGTTATGACTCCTGTGAGCAGACGTACTGCAGATTTGTTGTGACCTAAGAGAACATTTGTCTTCTGTCTATCTAACCTTGGCCACAAGGCCCGTGAAACTATACAGTCATCTAGGATAGTCCAAGCGTCATTTGACACCGCTATGGTGTACTCGTCTATTTTCCTAAATAGTTCACATTTCGGAGATTGTATAGAGGTATCCGCCTCATTAATGTCCATTTCAGAGCCCCTTCTGGCCATTTCATCTGCTAATTCATTCCCTTCTATATTGCTATGTCCAAGCAGAGAGTGACCTTGTGGTGCTCAATGGCCATCAGTGAAGCGCGACATTTCTTTACAATCCCTGATTTAACCATCTTGGATTCTATTGCCTTTATTGCAGCCTGACTGTCTGTAAAGATAGTAATATTCGAAATATGAATCATATTATCATGTAGAAGTCGTGCTGCTTTCGCAATAGCAAAAATCTCTGCCAGAAAAACGCTGCAGCTGTCAGGAAGACGATACGGCCGCCTTAGCTGCAGGTGTTCGGAGTAGAGAATAGCTCGAGTTCCATTCTTCATCTATGAGTCGTCGGTAAAGATGGTAATACTAGCATTACCGAACCCGACTCCCAGTCTTCCCTGGTTGGATATTGCGTTGGAATTCTAGTAATAAAATCTAAATTTGAAGTCAAATAATCCGTGGCCACATCTAAATCAGCTTTGATTCCATTTTGACCCATCCGCTTTATCTCACTCAAAATTGTAGAGTGTCCATAGTTTGCTGATCTCCACACGTTGGATTCTCTCAGTCTAAGAGCTCCTTTTGTGGCACAGCCTTGAACAAACAACCGTAACGGTAAGAGATGATATTCAGACCTTCCTGAGGTGCACGACTTGCAAATTCGATCCTGAAAGTATGCAACCAATTCGAAAAATGTAAAAGAAAAGACAAACTACAGCTCCATTAAGTTAACAAAATTTATTTAAAATATAATAAAATATATAAAAAATAATAAATAAAAAATTAAGCCCAATTTACTGCGAAACCATAAGATTTAAAATAAAACTTTTAATTTTTGTATTTGAGATCATCAACCTCCAATTTATTTGTATGTAAAATTGGGATCAAATCACTGTGCACCGCTCTGAAAAAAAAACTCGCCGAATAATAATATATATATAATGATAAATAAAACTCATTTTCAAAGCTAATCAATCGAAAAATCGATGAAGCTCACACAATTTTTAGTGTACGCTCGAAAACTCAACCCCTGGAGAAAGCTCTGTTTTTATTTTTTCTAGTGAACCCGTAGTATTAATTGGTGGCAACTGATGTTTAGGTATATGTTCTGAAACTTATATTCGTATACGCAATTCTTTGGCAATCTCTTAGATATAACGGACAACAAATTTTGGTTATTGACACAAGACATTTTATTTTGACCTCCTTCATTGAGCAACCCGCCCGACTGTTTCCAAGTTGGAGAAAATTGTGTTCATTTAGGTAAATAGTATCAAATTATTTGCGTATTTAACAGCATGTGAGTTTGGTAGAAGAAAAAACCGTTGAAAACTGCACCTCGAAATATTTTCTCCATCAGAAGGTTTAAGAAATTGAATGATAGTGATTTATACGAGGGTTGCTACTTAAGTTTTGAGATAGAACAAGTAAAAACAAATATTTATCATTGAAAATGGTTTTATTGTTTTTCAAAATATTCTCCATGAAGATGAATACAGTTTTGCATGCGTTTGAACCAATTTTCGAAGCACTTTTTCCACTCCGAATGGGGTAACTCTAAAACATGTGTTTTGAACGCATCAACCGCGACGAAAAACGTTGACCTCGCAATTTTTTTTTTGATGTGAGAGAACAAAAAGAAGTCATTGGGTGCCAAATCAGGACTGTACGGCATCAATTCGATGTTTTGAGGGCTCAAAAAGGCTCTCGTTTGAGCCAATGTGTGAGAGCTCGCATTGTCATGGTGAAGAATAATTCGTCTTTGGCGGCTGGTTTTCTTTATTTCTCTGAACACTTCTGGCAAACAAATGGTGGTGTACCATTCAGAATTGACTGTTCTACGTTGCTCTAATGGCACGGTGGCCACATTACCAGTTTTTCGGAAAAAAACAGGCGACCATTTGCTTCGTGTGCGAACAACTTTTGTTGGATTTGGCTTACTTTTTTTACAGTCGATTGTTATTTAGTTTCGGTTTCATATGTATATATCCATGATTTCTCACCTGTTACAATCTTATAGACGTCTTTTGCAAAACCGCGATTGTATTTTTTTCACATTTTTTGCACCAATCGGCACGAACCATTTTTTGAACGATTGTCAAATTATGCATTATCCAACGCGAACAAATCTTTTTGGCGGCCAAATATTCATGATAGTTTTTTAGGAGACTATGAAAATTAAATCTAGAGGTTAATTTTCAAAGTCATGACTTAAGTTCATGTAAATTTCGTTATTTGAAGTTATATATAAACAGGTTAATGAACAAATGTAGTCATCACAACAACAATGTATATAGAGACGGGCAAATCAGACGGCCGTTTCGGAATCCGCCACAATTCCTCATCAGTGATCTTAGTGATAGTTCTTAATCTTTCAATATCCTATATAAGCTACTAATATTTGAAATCATAACCCAGAATTACGGATTTGATTCCAAATATCTTCACTGAATAGAGATATTGAAAGAAACTACCACTACCGTTCTATACACTTATGTTGTTGTTTCCCCCCCATTGTAGCTAGTCTGCATAACAGTTCGTTATTTGAAAGTCTAGTACATGGGAGAGTGTGTGTGTTTGTGAGAAAATGATTCTAGGTGTCATTTTTTCTGAACGGTCCCCATTCGATCAGTTCATGATAGTTTTTTAGGAGACTATGAAAATTAAATCTAGTGGTTAATTTTCAAAGTCATGACTTAAGTTCATGTAAATTTCGTTATTTGAAGTTATATATAAACAGGTTAATAAACAAATGTAGTCATCACAATATTGCAATATGCAATATTAAATGTATGGGAGTGGAACTAATGCCTAAGGATGCCTCAATCTCATGATAAGTCACATGCCGATCTTGCAATATCAGTTTACGTACAACATCGATGTTTTCTGGCACAACAACCGATTTTAGACGACCTTCTCGAAATTCGTCCTGAAGCGAACTAAACGCACGATTGAATTCCGAAAACCAGCGAAACGCACTGGCTCGGGATGGTGCTTCATCACCAAAAGTAAAAGAGAGTTAATCAGCTGACTGTTGTCGAGTTAACCCACGTCGAAAATCATAAAAAATCATCACACGAAAATGTTCACGATTTAAATCCATTTTTTGGCCTAGATGAATTTTTCAAGTCACTGTAAACAACACAAATAGCACTCGTATGACAAAACTTTCTGAGTATGTTTACCATTAAAAACGTGAAAATTTACGATGCTGATGTCAGATTTGACATATCTACACTGGTGTTGTCATATCTCAAAACTTAAGTAGCAACCTTCGTATTGGCTGCAACCTTGTTTTATACCAATTGACAAGAGGAATTCGGTCAGTGTCATTTTGCAAAGTTGAAGAGGCTTCACAGCGATATCAAATACGGGAGACCTCTGATCAGGTTTTTTTAACGCCGGCTGCTACTTAGTCGGTTTTTCTCGGGTCTTTTCCATAGTATAGTATGAATATTTGGTTAACCCTTTCAGTATATTTTTAACCCTTTGACACCCGAATTATAATGGGGCTTGAGAGAAACTTTTTGTTGTGTTCCATAATCATGACATCAAATTTCTGACTTCTACATTGATTTGTTTATCCTTTATTAAAGTTTAAAAAAATCAATTTTTTGATTTTCATATTCTCTTATCTTTTATAAACATATTTGATAAAAAAAATTTCCAGTTAGTAATAATTTAATGCATTATTTTTCAAAAAATAGTGCAAAAAATTTTATTAAAAATTTTTGCACTTAGGTTTTTTGCTGGACTTCAAAGACAAAACATTAAAAAAAAATACTTAAGCAAGAAATTTCAAATATTCGGCAATCGGCAAACGTGGAAAATATCTAACAAAACCGAATACAAATAACGGTAATAGTAATATCTGTTAAGCATTTCATTTATGCCACATAAAAATGGGTGTTGCATATACGCAACATTGAGTATGAAAGAGTTAATCTGCCAAAAAACAGATGCAATACAAATTTTATTAATAACATTATATATATACGATTCTGTTAAGTATACTCCCTGATTTTTGATTGCCAGATATTTGAAATTTAGTGCTTACGCTAAAAGAGTTTTGTTCTTGAAGTTAAGTCAAAAATCTATGTGCAAAAATTTATCATCAAATCAGTTTGCATTATTCTAATAAAAACATCTTTAGTTTATTGCTAAATGGAAATATTGCTTTTTAAGTATGTTTGCAAAAGTTTAGAGAATATAAAAATCTAAAAATTGAGGAAAAAAAGTTAACCCATTTTTGTCTATAGCTTCAGAAGTTTAATTTTTCAAACTTAAATAGCGGACAAACAAAGATTTACAGAGGAGTGAAACTTTTTTTAATTTGTAATAAAAGTTGTAGGTAATCATAAATTTACCACAAAAGTTATCTTTCGAACTCGATTAAAAATATGTACTGAAAGGATTAATTGGGAACCTGAAGCTGTATTGAAGGTCTAATGTTGGCAGTGAGTTTCAATTTCTCAAACAGTACGCTCGATAGATGCGATTTAAAGATTATTAAAGCGCGGGTCACGTAAAATTGGCACGCAGGAAAGTTGCTGTATCTTTTTAACCAGAACACTCAGAATAACAAATAATGCATTAAATGATAAGTTTAATATTGTCTTTTTATACTATAATATCAAAAGATTTAAATTTCTTTGTTGTGCAAAAAGTTCCGGGTATTCCTTTGAATATCCGCTCTGGATACTTTTGCGGCTATTTGGTTCCATTTTAGTAACATTGAATTTACATTTTTGACAATACCTGCATTTTTCTACAACTTATATTTTGTAATAGCCCAGTATTTTTCGATCAGTCGAAGCTGGGAGCAATTGGGTGGATTCATATATGTGGGCACTACATCTACTTTATTTGTCTGATACCAATCCATGGTTTTCTTAGAGTAGTGGCAACTGGCTAAATCAGGCCAAAACTTCACTGGCGAATGGTGGTGAGGAACAAATAGCAATAGTCGTTTCGAAAGGCACTCCTTAATGTAAATATCAGACGTCATAGAAGAGGATGTCACAAATGCCTTGGATTTGAGACCACAGCTGCAAATAGCCTGCCACACCATTGCTTTCTTTGCAAATTTATCCATTTTTATGTACTTGAATTTTGAGGGTACATTACCACGATTCGTTGCCATAAAAAATGTTTGACTTGGAAGCTGTTTAAGATCAAATTTTACGTATGATTCGTCATCCACAATAATGCATCCATTGAATTTGGTCAAAACATTATTATAAAGAAGACGAGCACGTTTTTTGGCCAGCAAATTCTGTTTGTCTGTTCTATTTGGATATTTTATAGCACGATAGCACTTTAGCCCAGCTTTTATGCGTATTCGTCTAGCAGTACTCTTGTTGGTATTGAATTTTTTGACACGATCGCTGTCCGATAGTCCGGGATTGCTTTTGATGGACCTCAAGATCTTTGCCTTTAATTTTAGGTTGGTGGTTCCCGTTTTGTTCACAACTTTTTTAGCTCTTTCAACACTAAGAGTTTCTTTATATCGTTTTATAACTCTACATACCAATCTTTTAGAGATATTTAACACATTCGCAATCTTTGAACCAGACCACGACGGATTTCCAATAAATTTGTTCACAATCAATTTTCTATTTGCAACTTCCATTGTGCACACAATCACCAACTTGCAATCAATTAATATGAAAAATTTATCAACTAACGGTAACGGTATTGTAAACAAATCCACAACAAAGCGTGCCAATTTGGCGTGAACCGCGCTTTATATTGCTGTTGTTGGTGAAAATTTCGGAAACATCTTTATTGTCTTTTAGCCTGAGGCTACACTGACTGCTTTGACCTAATCATATACTACAGAAGTTCAACAGTTTTGTATGCTTCTCATTCCCGGTTGCAAAAGAAAGAGAGTGTAATAATTCGAGAACGAACCAAAAAGTAGCAGAAACAAAATTTAAGGATGATTTTTCATGATTTATTTTTAACTCTAGAATGCATTCACAAGAGAGTTTCTATTTGTGCTTAATTTAAATTTCTCCACAATTTCTCGTCCTTCTCTTCTGTACACTAATGCATTATCAGCAATAACATAGTATTTTCTCCTTTAGATAGAAAATCCACGCTTATGTAATTATTTAAAATCATCATCTCTCACCTATTTTCACAGAGTAAATATTGCCCGAACATTGTAATAACATTAAACTTTATGTGCGACATCATTTTATGCTTAGTATTTTCAACACTTTTCTAGTAGCCCAATGAGTTTCACTCGCTATATTTATACATAATTCAGAAAGTAAAAATTATATTAAACAAAAAAAAAAAAAAAACAAAATGTACCAATTTTTACTTACAATGGCTTAATTAATTTTTTTATGCTCTTAACTGCATCATTGAAAAGTCCATCCAACTCTTTTCAAAGGATTTTTTCATATTTTAATCATATACTCGTGCTTTGTTTGTTGTAACTTTATCCTTTTGGATCTTTATTACATTGACTGTCCTTGTTGTGTTTGCATAATGGTTAATTGTTGTTGCTCCGTTTAGAGTTTATGCATAAACTTATGGATTGTGTAAACAAACAGTGAACTCCTCGTCCTCTTTAAAAAACTTTTACCATCTTTGCAATTATTATCTTCCTGTTGCTGGATATCCTTTTTGGTAGCTGTTGTTGTTCTTTTATTTAATGTTATGGCAAAGCATCCTTTTTTAATATTTTTGTCGCCGTTCTATTACAACGTCGCATTTTCCCTTCCTCTCACTTTGTGAATTTGAAAATGGGGATAATATTGTAAAGAACCAGGAACAAAACTGTGAACAAAATTAGTAGTAGTCGTTGTTGCATTCTTGAATATTTCAGAATATTTATGATATATTAAATTTTATGTTTGTCATAAAATTTTGCATCTTTTACTTTTGAAGCTATTTGAAAGTTGGTGGTGTTGGTGGTTTTCATTTC
The DNA here is from genome assembly GCA_963691655.1 of Toxonevra muliebris. Lineage (NCBI taxonomy): Eukaryota > Metazoa > Arthropoda > Insecta > Diptera > Pallopteridae > Toxonevra > Toxonevra muliebris. Next base: position 115,795,763 of record OY829326.1, on the reverse strand, counting down.
TATAAGTTGAAAATTGAAAATAAATATAAAAGTCTAGCTTCATTTATAATAAATGAAATTGGAGTAGATAAATTCCATCCAGTGAGCCCATAACAGTATGATAGAAATTTATCGAAATATTAAATTTTACTACGCTCGGAAGTGAGACTGTCATTTTTGTATTGAAGCTTTTTATACGGTTACTTCAAAGGGCAAGGCTTTGGGGTATTTTTCATCTTTTTTGAAAGAGACAAGGTTTCTAAGGTCCTATTTGCGAAAGAGCAAGAAATAAAATTAAGAATTTAAAAGTTTATATGTATGAAAAATATCAAATGAAAATTATCGAAATCTAAGTCTTTTTCCACAGTGAAGGCTAAAATAACAGTTGTCTTTTTACCTAAATGTAGACAACACAGTTAAGGCTAAAATAGGAAGGCACAAGAAAACATCAAGGTTATTAAAAAACCAATCAACATTTTTTTGGGATTTTTCCTACAAACATTTCTTCTTTTTTTTTAACAAGCAGCAGCTCTGGGGACAAACAATTTGAAACATTTTGTCAGTTTACCTTGCTGAAAATGTCAGTTAATCAACATGGGTCCTCAGAGGTATGTTTAAAGTGCCAAAACGTGTAGGTTCCGAACAACTGGGTGAATCGGTGGTATTTCGCTAAAAATAGTTTTAATTTTATTTTTCAAATATTCATTAAATAATGTGTTGCAGGCTGAAGTAACTATATGCGTAGTCATCACTACAACAGTGTATACAGAAATAACGAACTGTTATGTGGACTAGTAGTAAGGACACAAACACAACTACAAATAAGTATACAGAACGGTAGTGGTAGTTTTCTTTCAATATCTCTATTCAGTGATTTCAAATATTTGTAGGTTATATAGGATATTGAAAGATTAAGAACTATCACTAAGATCACTGATGAGGAATCATGGCGGATTCCGAAACGGCCGTCTGATTTGCCCGTCTCTGTATACACTGTTGTTGTGATGACTACACATATAGTTCCTTCAGCCTGCAACACATTATTTAATGAAGCACATACATCGAACAGTAGTCAAGACTTTGAAAAATTAACAAATAGATTTAATTTTCAATAGTCTACAAAAAATATTACAAATCGTCATTTATTATTTAGAAAAATCACAAGTTTTTAGAGTAGAAATTTATTAAAATTTTCGATAGCGCAAATAACATAGCATCCTAAAAATATGCAATGGTAACATACAGTCATAAAAGATTTCGTTGATGAAAGAAAAGCTTTTCGATAAAAACTTGATCTTTTACCTTACATTGTATGTAGATACATGATATATGTGGGGTACTGACTGCAACCATTTGAGTCTATTGTGCCCGCAGTTGGAGCTTGATTATAAACAGTCAGACAACCTAATCAAATGTTAAATCTTATTAAGAACCTCAACTCTAAGGACATTGTCCCTGCAAAGAAACCTGTGGTTTTTCTGAGTTTGTTTTTACTTTGATATTGAATTTTAATAGACCTTTATTTTGATATTGGATTTATAAGTAATAACTGTTTTGAGTTGGAAGTATTTGCCAATCAAAATAAAAAAATATTTTTTTTTTTTAGAAAATTTAATATTTCGCAAAAAAATGTGTAATAATGCGTTTAATTTTGTGTGTAAGATATATTAATTTCTTATATCAAGTTCCTAGCCAAGTTGTACTGTTACAAAGATACAATGCTTAATGTAGCACTCCTCCACCACATTTTTTTGTACTTTCGTATTAAAAGCAAATGGTGTTGTTGTTGTCTAAAAAATTTTTTAAATGCGATTGATTTTTTGGAGGAGCTACTTTGACCATGAGGATAGTTTAAAGCAATATAACTTAAGCATATGTGTACTTGTCTTGTAGACTGTCAAGGGTATGCGGACGATATCGTCCTCATAGCCAAAGGTAAATTTGAAGGAACTCTTTGTGACATTATACAAAGGGGGCTAGGTATTACTAGGAGATGGTGCAGGTCGGTAGGGCTAAATATTAAGCCTGCAAAGACCACTATAGTTCCATTTACTAGGAAAAGATCACTCCCGCGCTGGAATTCGATATCACTAGCTTGGGAGGTTATTGCACAAAAGCAAGAGGTAAAGTATCTGGGCTTAGTATTAGATAGAAAACTCACATGGAAATCACATGTTGAGGCAGTGACAAGTAAAGCCACTCGCGCTCTAATGGTATGCAGAAGGCTAGCAGGGAAAACCAAGTGTACTGCGCTGGATGCACACAATGATGGTAAGGCCAATCATTACATATGGAGCATTAGCGTGGGCAAGGAGAACTCAACTAAAAACAGTGAAAGCTAAATTAGGAAAAGTTCAAAGGTTGGTATGTATCCGTATAACGGGAGCGATGAGAACATGTCCGAATGCTGCATTGGAGGTACTATTGGAGCTAACTCCATTACACCTCTTGATAGAGGGTACCTCCAAGACAGCAATCGTAAGAGCAACAAGAAATAAAAGGTTAAAATCGAGATAACCCGGCGAAAGACAACTATCTCTTGGACTGTCCCCAGGACAGAATGGACAAACAGTATAGTTTTGAAAAACACTTTGTTGCAAAACTTAGTAGTAAGAATGAATGGGAGAGTGTAGAACATAACTACACACTCAAAGAGCACACGATTAAGTGATGCACAGATGGGTCACGAACCGAGGACGGAACTGGGGCAGGAGTATTTGGGCCAAGAATCAAACACTCTGAGCCGATGGGGAAGTATTCTAGCATCTTTCAAGCTGAAATTCATGCAATCGATATATGTGCGCAATTCAACCTGAATAGGAAGTACAAACGGCAAGATATCGCTATCATGTCGGATAGCCAGGCAGCCATTCGAGCATTATGGTCCTCTGAGATCACCTCTAAACTGGTGTGGGACTGTTTAAGCAAGCTCATTCAGCTGGGCAAGGACAATAAAGTCGCCCTATGCTGGGTTTCTGGACACTTAGGAATAGAGGGCAATGAGCATGCAGACGAGCTTTCTCGTGGGACCTGAATCCTTCTGTGGAATAGGAGATAGCGTAATCAGGGAAGTACTCAGGCAGGAAGAGAAGAACAAGAGGCAAGAACTCTTTAATAATCTTCCGGGACTGAGGCAATCCAAAACGCTTCTAAGTAAAAAATCGTATTTCATGAACGTCAGTGGAACTACGAATTTTAATAAGACTTTTTACATTGTGCCTGTATAACCGAAACAATAATTGATGAAATCAACGGATAACTGTCGTCAAAAATACTTCAATTATTCCTGAATTTACTAGTCTATTTCTTTTTTCCAAATTCCAGAATCGACTTTTGGCCACTGAATTGTGTCTGTTGGTCCACAGTGTGATGGCAAGGAGCATTTAGTAGTAGCATTGCAGAAGACGATAATAATATGGTTACTGATAATAATATCCCTGTGAACACTCTCCTTTTTTAAATCTTCTAAATTAGTGTACTTTTGGCTGCCTCTAGAGGTGTTGGATATAACACTAATCCATGGTTATCCTCGAACCCCTTCCGCCCTTGGATCCTTTAATGAGTATGACCACAATATTATATTCAAGTTTTATATTCAAATCTTCTCTATAGAGAAGTTTAGTTACACTCAAAAAAAAGTGCAATGTAAAATTGATATTTTTGTAATGTTATTTTCAATCTTAAAACAAAAATGTTAGTTTTACGGCAAAAAATATCAGATTGATCTGTTTTGTGTTGTATTAACATTAAAACTATCATATTGATAATAATTCGTTTTTACATTGTAATGTCAAATTATAATGTTAAAATTACATTGAAAATGTACGCATTACTTCATGTAAATTTGATATTATTCTGTGTAAATTTAACATTCAAAATGTAAACAGGCTAGTATAGCATTGAAAATTAAGAATAAGTATAACATAAAAAATTTAAACTGACAACACTTTTTAATTGTGAAATAGTTTTGCGTTTCGTCGGGTGAGAGTGAACGTATATATTTATTTGCAGTCACAATAATAATTTAAATAAAAACAGTGTGAAAAAGTGTTCAAATAATAATTAATGAGAATAAAATAAACTAAAACGTGTTTTAAAAATTTTACTTTTTTGGAACTATTTACGTTTATATAATATTATTAATAATTATTATTACAGAAATAAAATTATATATAATGCAAAAAACTTCTTTATTGTGTTTTATCTAACATTTTAAGTTTTCAATTCTACGTTAAATTTATATCAGATTTACATTTTGCAATATCAGTTATACATTATTGTCATGTCATTTCAACATTATTGCCATATCAATATTACATTAAAATAATGTATTTCTTTTACATTTTTAATGTTAAAATTGCATTGTTTTCGCATCATTTATACATTTTTTAGTAATGTTGTAATTACATTTTGTAATGTCAATTTTGATATTTTTTAATGTTGGCTGAATATTGTAAACAAATAATGTTATTTTTACAGCTGTTTCATGTACTTTTTTTTTGAGTGTAGAATAGAAATACTGAAATTCAAATTGTAGAACTGGTTCGAATGCATGGAAAAATTGTGATAGAATTTATAGACGGTCGAAAATGGCAAAAATCTAAATCTATATCAAACTCAGGTTAAAATATTGCAAAATTATAATGCGACAGAACAATTCTGCAAGTAAATTTGTAAACTGTGCCAACAATTTCATGTGAAATTATTCTTTAGTTCTTGGATCAGAAAATTTTATAGGCCTGTGCGATTTGAATAAAAATTCTCCTTATTGTTGCGATGTTAGTTTTATATAATAATCCATGAACAACGACCGCTACAGAGAAGCTAGTATTGTATTTTTTTATGCATGAAAATGCATTGTTATTGAACAAAAAAATGCAAATTAAAAAAAAAAAAAAAACGAGAAAGCTCATTAGCAAAACAACTAACTACATTATTTGGTAATATAACGAAATAACAATGTAGGTACATCAGTAGAACCAAATAATGCAAGCAGACATAAATAAAAACATTTTGGAAAAGTAAAGGTGTGCAAAGGGCTGCAACAACAACAAAAACTTTGGCAACAATTAAGGAAACATAATTTAGCATGAAAATAAACAATTGTCGAAAAATCGAAAACTTATGACAGCTTTAGTATGCCTTACAAAAAAATTCATCAATTTACTAATTTTTCTGATGATTGGTGATGAATGCAAAGCATCACAGATGAGTTGAAATGAATACGCGGAAGGACCTTCAGCGTGGATATTGGAAATTTTAGCCAGTTAGTTTTGAAAAACTTTGGTTACCCGCTCGTATTATTTTGAAAATATAGTTTTTATTGTTGTATTTGTTTTTGAGTTGAGTTTTTATGCCAAAGCAAATGATTTTCTACCTTACCACTGGCTACCTTTTTGCTGTTTGTGTTTTCATGGTGGCCACTCGGTCTTTTTTTTTTACACAATTTTTTTCTTTTTCCTCTTTTTGATGCTAATTAAAAAGTTTGCCTGTTGCCTTCTGGTTTTTTGCTTTTTCTGTGCTGCCAAAGAGTAGATTCATACAGATTGCTTTTTTTGTTTTCATTTGTTTCGACATTATGGAAATATAAATTTTATTATTTTAAAAGTCCATGCTGCTGATCGACAAACACAGAGAAGTTCGTCGACGATTGGTTGGAAGAAGTGGAAAAGGGTCCTTTATTTTTTTTACTTTACAAACGATAGAGATGTGTTCAATAATGCGTAAAATTTAGAGCAATGGTCAAAAGAGAAAAAAAGAAAACTTTTTAAAAACTGAAGTTTCAATACAGCCACAACACAGAGAGAAAAGAAAAAAAAAAAAACGAAATGAAAAACAAAAACACATCTTACTTTTATGTAAATTTTAATAAGTACCGCCCACGCGCGCCCACTTCAAAATTGTACATAAAGTACTTTATGGTTTTATGGTTCTATACTAAATACATTTATAAAGATATTATATAAAAAATAAAGTAGCGGTAGCAGAGTATCTACAAAGAAAGAAAGGTGTGAGGAAGAGAGAGAGAGAGAGAGAGAGAGGGAGGGAGGCGGAGGACGCATGCCATTTGCATAATTATAATTGTGTGCTCAAGCAAGTGCTATTACCGAAGCAACAACAACAACAATTACAGCAGCAAGTACAACAATAATGCATGCTTTATGGTCAATGGTCTTGAAGTTTGTTTGCCACCAAGTCCAGTTAAACATTACGGTATTTATGGTAGTAAGTTCTGGCAAAAGCATAGAAGAATGTGCCCACTGCAAAACCCGTCAACCCGCCAACCCACCAACCAGCCCACGTTCCGACAGACGACCACCACCACCTGTCTTAAGTATCGCTCGACGTCGCCATATTGCAGTAATGGCAAATGCAAAAATGCTTGAATAAAAATATCTACATTGTAGATTTATTTACATTAAAAAGCATTTTTATTCTATAATTAAGCTTCATAATTACAATGTATCTATGTATGCATGCATGTATCTAGCAGATATACCAAATTCCTATGCTTTTCTTTGCTTTTCTATTTCTTCATTATTTCTTCTACTTAAATGAAGCAGTCTGCAGTGCTTTTTACTTTTTCTTTTTTTGTTTTTTTAGGTAATTTTATATGTATTCAAAAAAAAAAAAAGAAAAGAAAAGAAAAGCAACAGCAAAAGCAAAAATGATGGCTCATATAATTTTACATTTATCGCGCATTGGGGGCGCCAATTGACAAAAAACAGGTGGCGTTGTAAACACTTTTTAGTGGGTACCTAAGTATACGCACAGACACACATACATACACCTGTTTATGCGTTAGTGTGTATATACTGATTATTTTGAACCCAGTTAGAAACTTAATAGAAAACTGAGTTCCCTATAAATCCTTTAATAAAAACTTCATTTTGTTTTTAATGTAGGTAGGTAGGTGCGTGTGGTTATTATCCGTTTTGGATTCCGGTGAATATATATATTTTTTATCAGCCTTGCAGGACTCAGTTTGCAAAATTTTTTATTTGAATAGGAGATATGCGTGGTTCTGTCCTATCATGGTCAATAGCTGACTATTTACTGTTTTTATCTAACTTTATTTCGATTAATAACTACCTTTTTGTGGATAGCAATAGTGAATTAGCTAATTTTCGAGCTTGTATAATCTGTAATAAAGATTTTTTTGAATTCAAACTTAATGTGCGAAATAATTCATAAATATCGAAGTGCCAATGATCAAGACCTGCAACTGATATTTTTGCTGTTACATACCAGTGAAATAAGTAGCTTTTACTTGACTCTTGATAATGTACTGGGGAGTAATTATTTGGGTTGTGAAAAGATTTGTGAGAATGGAATGCAAAACTATAAAATTGTTTTGAGAAATATACTAAAAGTGGAAAAAGAATCATAAAACATCGCCAAGCGTTCTTAGATTTTTAATAATGAAAACTCTTATCAAATTCATGTTTATACAGGGTGACAATTGTAAAGTGACGCAAGTTTAATACTCTGCAGCAAGCTTTGCCATTTACCGTTACTTTAATTTAAAAAGCAAATTCATTCATTCATTTGAATTTTTGTTATTACATTTTGAAATTTCCATAAAAATGGACAAGGAAAATATTCGTCGTGAAATTATGAAATTTCATTTGGCAAATTATAGTAGCCGTCAAATTGCAAAGGCTTTAAATTTGTCAAGTCGTACGGTAGACCGAGCTATTATTCGATATAATGAAACTGGGGGTTTTGGAGATAGAGACCGGGGAAAATTTTCAACAGTTGCCACTACTGTTTTAACAGAAAAAATTCGTAAACGAATCAAGCGAAATCCATGGCGCTCAATGAGAAAAACCGCTAAAGAAGTGGGAGTAAACCGTGAAACAGTGCGAATCATTGCAAAATCAAAGCTTTATCTTAAGCCGTACAAGCTCCGAAAAGCTCAAGATCTGACACAAAAAAAGAAAGATTTGCGACTGCAAAGATGCAAGGCAAGGCTACGCTCCTCCGTGTTAAAAAATGTTGAAAATATCTTGTTTACAGATGAAAAAATTTTCACGGTTGAACAACATTTCAATGCGCAAAATGACCGAATGTGGCTAACATCATCATCGCAACAAAATAGGACTGTTGGCCGAGTTCAAAAGCCAGCTTCCGTTATGGTATCGGCTGGAGTTTCCGCTAATGCCAGAACCCCTCTAATATTCGTTGAAGAGGGTGTTAAAATTGACCAGGTTGTTTATCGGAGCATTTTAAATGAACATGTTCTTCCCTGGGCCCAAGATACATTTGGAAATGAAAACTGGACTTTCCAGCAAGATTCTGCACCTTCCCACATGGCAAAATTAAGGCAAACATGGATAAAAGACAATTTTTCTGGATTCATACCATCTCAAGAATGGCCACCATACTCCCCAGACTTGAATCCAATGGACTACTTTGGAGTATTTTAGAGAGTAAGGCTTGTGCATCTCAACACCACAGTCTGGAGTCGCTGACAAATTCATTAGAGAAAGCCTGGACTGAAATTGATCAGGAAGTCCTGCGGCGAACAGTCCTACGATTTCCGGATCGATTGAAGGCATGTGTGCAGGCTAAAGGAGGTTATATTGAATGAGGTGGGGTTCAAATGAATGCTTATATATTCAGCAATGTTAACACTTAATGGAAGTACGTCCTTTTGAAAAAAACTGCTGAAATGTGTGCGTCACTTTACGATTGTCACCCTGTAAATATATAGGTAAGGGAAACTGGGGTATGGTCGACCACGGGGAACTGCTGACCAGCGTCTTATTTTTGGTTGACAACTGCAAATAACTGTCATCAGCTCGTTTCATGTTAAACCCATTTTCTCTTCAGTACTCGACTTGTGTTCACGCACTGTTACTTCGCTTCGATAGCAAATAGAAATTTGATACTTGGATAAAATTCTTTCCATTAGAACGTGTGCGATCGAGCTATTCATTTGGCATGCGCCACAATGACTGCAAGTTACTGGACTTGCAAACATTGCGTTTCGGGCTGATTTTCATTGCCATTTTTCACTTCATTTCTCTCATTTTGAATCAAAAATAAAGTTTTTTTTTTACAAAATTTTTCCATTTTTAATCGATTAACAAAGTAGTCCGTAACTTCCCGAGATTTTTTAAAATTGCAAAAACACAATTTTTTGCACCAACTGATCTAACTTGTATAATTTAACACAATTTGACTACTGCGATCCAAGGTTTTTTCTCGTATTATCAAATGCGGCCCACAATACCCCAATCTCCCCTATTAGGAAATTAAGTATATGAGAAATCGAAAGACGAATTAGGCTGGCCACCGGGTAAATCAAAGCAACTAAACGAAATTTAAAAATTTTGAACTAATTATTAAATAAATAAATATAATTTAGTGGAGCTAAGCTAACACGAATAGAATTATCAATTTGTATTGGAGTACAAATGGAAAACCGCCTTTTTTTTCAAAATTTGAGGAAATATCATAGAAACTATACCACCAAACTTGAAATTATAAATAAATCCAACAATTTTTTAAAAATGCATGCCAATTTGATATAAACATCAGAAATATATAATAAATTTTTTCAATCTTAAGTCGAGCAAGGATGTTTTTCCTTTTTATCACAGAGTTATAAATATGAATTGTGGAATTGTGTAACTTTAAAGGGTATTCTTTAAAATTTTTTTATGGTTCTTAGCCAACCATCGAAATGTATTAGATTTTCATCGGTTTTCCCCCCATTGGTTGTTTTTTAAAATTGTCTCAAACTTCGTCAAACTTTTAAGTCTCTGACTTCAACAGTTTTAATAACTTATTTATTTGATTCTTTTTTAATTCAATACTAACCATTTCTGTATTTACTGAAGCATGGAAACTGGTAAAAAGATTTCTCATCAAAAAGAGTGGTAATTGATGCCAATTGGAGTATTTTTGTCTCAACTATATTTTGCCTAGCTTTTTTAAAGTTCTCAACCACGAAGTTGGCGAAGGAACCTAATTTTGGCTCCTATTTTCCAAAAAAATATTCTAAAAGGGGCTCCGGAACAAAAGTTAGTAAGATGTTTATAAAACTAAAACTCAGGGGGAAGGTGGGTTGACATAATGTCAATTGACACTATGCCTCTTCAGAGTGGAAATAAAGGCAACTGATTGTAGGTTTTAAAAAAAAAAAAAAAAAACGATGCCAATGGAGTGTTAATTTTTATTTTTAGCTTCAGCTTTTTAGCTTAAAACTTTTCATAAGTATAAATAAAGAATAACTAACTCATTTATGACTTTTTATTTAATAATGACTAAATTAAGTCATTATTCGTTAGTATTAACGCCCTACTCTGTGCATATGTTAGTTCCACAGAATAGAGTCATATGTAGTCGGTATTGAATTCGACCCGAATTCCATATTACTGATATTATAATAAATTTCCATTTAAATTTTTTCAAGTCTTTCAGCTTTAAAATTGGCCAACAAAAATAAATTTATTATTTTAATTTGGAAAAAAATTTTAAAAACAAAAAAATTTAGTTGAATAATGCCTGAAAATTATCCAAATAACACTATGTGATAGTGGAATTGTACTTTCCTCGAAACACAGCTCAAATTGTAGGTATAGTCAAGCATAAAAAACTGCATACTTAGAATTTTTGATAGGTTAAAGAATATACTTGCCCGTAACTCATTTTTTATTTATCCGATGAGTAAATTTCTATATTTCATTCAAAAGAGGACATTTAGTGGCTTACAACGTTATATAAATTGGCAATATATCTTATGAAATTCCAGAGTTAGACGGCAAAATATAAGGAAAATTGAAATTTTTATATTGAGGTTTGACTTGAGATATTCGACTTCACGCACCATATACTAAAAAAAAATCCATATGTTTTTAAGTTGCTGTTTTGTATTCTTAATCAGTTGGAGTAATACTCGTATAGAAATATTTACATACCTACGTATTGAAATTTTATGTGTAGTCAAATAAAAGAGTTGAATTAGTCAGCCACACCTCAATGGATTTTGAAAATTTATAGCTCCTTGGAAACAGAATTGAACACAGTTTCTTTGCATTTACTCGTATATATACACTGGGAAACAAAATAGTCGTTCATAGCCATTCAAAATAAAAAAAAGGAAAACACTTTTCGTTTTTCCGTATATTTTGGCCTCTAGCTCCAGTATTCCTTAGGATATATTATCAATTTATATATCGTTGTAAGCAGCTAAATGTCCTCTTTTGAATAACATATTAGATAAACAAAAATATATTTCCGGGCAAGTATATGTTTTAACCTATCAAAAATGGGGTTTTCAGTCCTAAGCCCAGATTTTGAGGGTCAATTCAAAATTCTGAGTATGCAGTTTTTTTCTGCTTGACTAGACCTACGACACGAGGTTTGCACAACCTCAAAAAAGTATATTCAAATTTCTGTGTAATCTAATAATCCAAATGTATATATTAAAAAAGACGAATAAGGCTTGCTTCCAAGCTTAAAAAAATGTTGTTTAAAACACTTTTCTATACGATAAACAGACAATAGTAACAAGTACCACCTTGATCCAAAAGTTCCCGGAACTTATTCAGAAAATTAAAAATACAAGTTTATTAATTTAAATTTAAATAGTCCCCTTCAAAGTAATCCCCATCGACTGCAACACACTTATGCCAGCGCTTGATCCAACCCTCAAAACATTTTTTATATTCGGTTTTCGGTATGTCCATCAGTGCTTCCTGCGATTTTTCCATTACTTCCTCTCGGCTGCTGAAACGCGTTCCCCGTAATGGTTTTTTAACTCGATTGAACAGAAAGAAGTCACAGGGAGCCAAATCAGGTGAATTCGGTGACTGTTGCTAGTGTTGATGGTATTTGTTGCATTTTTCGTCAAAAAAAATTACGAATAATGATGGAACTGTGCGACGGTGCGTTATCATGGTGCAAAATCCACGAGTTTTCTGTCCACAATTCTGGTCTCTTTCGGCGAATTGCTTCACGCAAACGTTTCATAACGCCCAAATAATACTATTTGTTTATTGTCTGGCCTTCTGACAAAAATTCATGATGCACTACACCGTTGTAATCTATGAAAACCGTGAGCATTGCCTTCTTTTTTGACTGAAAAAGACGTGGTTTTTTTGGTCTCGGCTCATTTGGTGAACTCCATTCACTTGCCTGATGTCTGGATTGCGTGCCGTACTCATAAACCCAGTAATCTCCAGTAATGATCCTTTTGATGAATGTGGGATCGGATTCAGTCTCGCAAATCATGTCTTTTGCGACGTCAACACTGTCTCTTTTTTGCATGAAATTGAGGTCTTTTGGCACCAACTTTGCTGCTACATGACGGAAACCCAAATCATTAACCAAAAAGTCTTGGACGGATCCATAGGCAATTTTCTAGTCTTCCGCTATCTCTCTAATGGTTAATTTGCGGTTATTGACCAAAATTTTTTTACTTTATCAATGTTTTCATCGGTTTTCGATGTCGATGGTCTGCCACTGCGTTCATCATCTTCGATTGACTCACGACCACTTTTGAACCGCTCGTGCCACTGGTAAACGACCGTTTTCTTTAGAGAATCGTTGCCGACACACTTTTGCAACATTTCCAACGTTCGCAAACCATTAAATCCTTTTTTTACGCAAAGTTTAATACAATACAATTTAATAAAATTGTAAGAAATCGCCAACACACACAGAGATAGATGTACTCTTGGCTACGTAACTTTTGCAAATGTCAAGCTATGACGCTAAGATTTAGAGGAAATATCAACAACAGATGTACCAAATTAACAAAGAAAGCAGAACTCAAATCGAAACGATGGGAGAGCCACACGGTGGTTATTTCGGGACTTTTTTGATCAAGGTGGTATATAAAACAGTAGTGGTAATTCCTTTTAATAATGCTATTGTGCTGTAATTTTCATTTACTGTATAATATTTTTCACTTATATAGGTTGTTGAAATAAGGAAGCTATTACAAAGATCACTGATGAGGAACCAAGGCGGGTTTCGAAACGTCTGATCTGTCTGATCTATGAGTTGTTATTTTTCTAGCATTATTGTTTAATTAAGCCTATTTATATCAATAATAAGTTTGAATTTTGAAATACAAAAATTAAAGGATACTACTGGTTGCTCCACAAATATCACAAAATCGACAGTTCCAACAACAACAGTTCTCTAGAATGACATCTAAATCGGCTCCCATTGGATTGATACATGTTCTCTAGTGAATGCAGAGGTTGCAGAAGGGAAGGCAGTACTAGTTAATCTAAGGGGTTTTCCCCTTTTCGATAATTATTTCATACATCGTTGCTCATTATCCTCTAGTAGGAGGAGGGTATATGGTTTTTCTTCCCTTCATTGTACATACATACGTTCACATATGCAATATATGTATGTATTGTATGTATAAAACTAAATGACAAATATTTTTTGTTAATTTTTAAACAGAAATCTAAATAAAAGCATTTAAATTTATATTTTTTAAAACAAATGTCAAAATTATGAGACAAAATATTTGGAAAAAAAAACAATTTTTAAAAACAAAAATAAAGGGAGGATATTTATGAATGTATGTTTAAATATTTTTTTTTTTTTAAATGAAAATAAACGAATATAAAATAAAATCAATTGTCATAATTGTCAAATGTTTTTAAGTAAATATTGTTTATTTTTTTCTGAATTTCTTTATTTAAAAATAAATTGACGAAATACTAAATTATTTAATTATGTGCGCCATGCCACATCGCGTCGTTGACAAAAAACAACACAAAATTCACACCCACCCCATGCCTCAGTAAAAGGTACTTACTGTATTTATGAATACGATACACGAGACACATTGGACTAAAGTTAAGGTGGGGTATACTATATGTGTATGTGTGTGTTTAATATAAGTTTAAAAATACGAATAATGTCAAAATGTATTTTGACGACACAATTAGTCTTTGCAGTATTTTGTTATACTCGTACTTGCATGAAAAAGTAAAATAAGAAAAAGAACTGGAGCTGAAAAAAAAATCACTTGTCATTGCCTGTCAATCACATGTGATGTCACATGTTACACACTAATGGATGTTGTCGCATGTCCAAGTCTATGTCGTTGTCGTCAGTAGTCGCATAGGAATTAATTTGTGAGAAATTCTATGAGTCAATACACAACAGAAAACAACAACAACAAAAAAAAACATGTCAAAAAAACGAATATTTCATAAATGATAAGCAAAATATTTATGTAGGTATGTATATTTGTTATTGTACATATGTCATACTAATGTTATTGTGTAATAAAACGGAAATACTTACGGCCGTATACACATACCATACATCGATAGGAAGGTTTCTAAAAGTAGACAATATAGACTAAAAATTTAAACTTCAGTTTTTGTTTCTTTGTTTTTTGTTGGAGTTTCGTTTCCGGAGCCAAAATTTACGAGGACAATTACCATGCATGCAACTTTATATTAAATATTGACCAGCACATATTACAGCTCATCCCCCCTCAAATTCCCTCCTCTAGATCACCAGTAAAAATATGTACTAGATACTATACATTTTTAATCAAGAAAATGGTTTCCGATATTGATTGTTCATTAACATGCAAGAAATGGGCTTGAAGGCGAAAATTGACGAAGCGACAATAAAATGAAAAAAAAAAGAAGGAAAACATTGAATCACAGTAACAAAAGCAAAAATGGATAAACATTAGTTTTTGGGATTAACAGGAAGCGGAAGTCAGTGTGGCTGGCACGACGAGGGCAAAAACTCTACATTGAGTCTACAGTCAAATATGTAATGCGCACTAAAAACATATTAGGATGTGTCGAAATGATTGATGACTGTCGTTTTGTCGTTAAAGTTCTAATTGCAAAAAATTTATGTAGACTAAGAAAAATAAAATAAAATTGCATATTTTCTTTGTTGACGTGAAAAATAGAAGACAAGGAAAAATTACATAAGCTTTGAAAACTTGCAACAAATGTCGCCAGTGTACAGACATATATACATATTCATGTACATTAGGGTGGGTCAAATTGTATGGGTCAAAAAAAGTTGATGTTTAATACCCCCTAGTTGTGTTCTATGGATCATTTTAAGCAACTTTTCCAATGAAAGTATAGCTCTATTTTGAATTCCGAGCACCCCAATTTTTGAAAATAGGTATTTTTTCAACATTTTCAAGATTCGACACAGCATTAAAAAAAATAGAAACAGCATTACAATATTTTGCTATGGGGATTTTTTGGTACGAATCTGACATTGATTTGCCGATAAAATTATGTTTTGATTCTCAATTTGAACAAAAAAGGCTTAAAATGTACAAAAATGGCAAAAAAAAATCGGATCATTTTTAATCGTAATGACTTGAAATTTCGCACAAATTTTTTTTTTTTTACAAAAAAGAAAGATTCTGAAAGTTACAGTGCAATGTAATAAAAAATAAGGGTACCTCCCATACAAAATTTTCGATTTTTGGCCAAAAACTTCGAATTTTGTATGGAAAATATGTTTATTTTCCATCGTAATGACTTCAAACTTGCTGAGATAATCCGATGCATCTGAGAGCTTATAAAAAACCTATCGTGAATTTCAATTGCACGGATTATACGAATATGATTGATATGAATGATAAATCAATCATATTCGAACCACCATTTACTCTAAGCATTCCTTATGAACATCTAGAACAATATTTAGAAAATCATGATCGACCGCTACCTGATCCGAATTTTGTACATTTTAAGCCTTTTTTGTTCAAATTGAGTATTAAAACATAATTTTATCGGCAAATCAATGTCAGATTCGGGTTTCTCTTACCAAAAAAAACACCACAGCAAAATATTGTAATGCTGTTTCTATTTTTTTTAATGCTGTGTCCAAGTCGAATCTTGAAAATGTTGAAAAAATACCTATTTTCAAAAATTGGGGGGCTCGGAATTCAAAATAGAACTATACTTTCATTGCAAAAGTTGCTTAAAATGGTCCATAGAACACAACTAGGGGGTACCAAATATCGACAAAAATTTGACCCACTCTAATGTACATATATCCTTTTATATTTAGTTATAATAAAACATGATTAGACAAAATTCTTTCAATGGAAAATTGCGTAATGGCAGATGCAGAAGGCATGTGTCTTCATCTAGAAGTATGTATTGCGTAAATAGAAATAATTTCAAAAAATACATTAAACCAAAGCAGCACTAGTAAATATAGTGAGTTTGAATGTTAACTAAGATTTAGGAAAACCCATGAAGGACTGATCATATTTCTGATTGACTGTGTAATAAAATACTCTGATGAACATTTTTTGAAGATTTTCCTAATTATCTACCTGGTTATATGTTGCACTTTGTCTGAAAAATTACTTTTATTACTTAGGTCTCTGTGGATATCAGATTTTATCTTCAAATATATACAAAGCACACCTTCCCGGTCTTGCATACGGCAGTGTACATAAATGGGGGGAACGCTACCCAAAAATGACAAAATGCTTGCAAAAATAGGATCACGCTTGTCAAAAATGAGAATGTGCTTATCACAAATAGGAAAATTCTTGTAAAAATAGATTTCATCCCTTTTCCACTTTACTTCATTTTTGTTCCAATTTCAATAAACGAATCCAATTAGTCGCCCGAAAAAACTATCTCTGCGATCCGTAGTGTCGTATTCAAAGTCGAATCCAGTGGTGTCGCTGTCACTTCAATTGAACTTTTTTATTTCACTTTCAAGCCTGACAATTCATTACTTCCTCTTTCATAAAAACACTTCGATTTTCCAGTTTCAATAAAAAACTAGAATATATAAAAAAAATGTAAATATGCTCTGTAATATGCTCCGACTGTAGCCGGATCGGTGTGCTTGAATTTATATTCCATATAAAAAGTAAAAATGGTATCCATTTAGCAAACATCCTTTAGATCATTTTGAGACCTTTTGTTTTTATTTAAATACCTATGTAGCAACACTGATGATGAACTGTCATATAACTTATTAGAATTTGGTTGAAAATGAAGAGGTAGATGATTTAAAAAGCGAGTGGAGGATTTCATTTCTAAATGATTTTATGCAAAAAGGCGACAGTTTCGCAGAATTCTGCCAACGCCAACGAACACAGAGATAGATGTACTCTTGGCTACTTAACAAAAAAAACAGAACTCAAATCGGAACGATGGGAGCGCCACACGGTGGTTATTCCGGGAACTTTTTGATCAAGGTGTTATTAGAGTCTCCAAAGAGCGAGAATCACGTGGACTAGAAAGTTCATTGTATTTGCAAATTTGCATAGCTTGAATAGATCAAGGTTGACTAAATCCTCTTTTGTCAAGAAACGTTTGTCCAGTGTTGCACGTTTCATTCGAAAGGGAGGGCATTCATAAATGAAATGTTCTGCCGTCATCTTCAAGACATGCATCACATGAGCTCGATTTCTTGAGTCTCAAGTGACACCTACGCAGACTTAACAGATAGTAAGATCTGTCCTGCCTAGGGGAGTCAATAAACAACTTCTGTAAGCCAATGGTTCAATGGTGCTATCCAAGTAGATGAAAATAGAGTTTGTTTTCAGTCACAGCTGTGAGGTGTACGAAAAATCGAGGTGTAGCTACCTAATGCAATTGAGTCTTTCACCTTGTAAGTTCTAGAATATATACTACCACCAGCTTGGTTGCCTATTACAGATCCGTCAGTGTGGAAGACATAGCACCCTAGGTGAAATCCAGTCCATCCCTCACCATCCCATTAATCCCGATCCGAGAGTCTGCCCCAAAACCCTTTGGCAAACGAATAAGTTTGTCACCCCAATCAAGATGTAGGGGCTTAATAAATTCTTCACACTACCAGCCCTTTATCCTTCACCAACAATATTTTCCTGCAAAGCAAAATTTCTGATACTATATAGAGATTTTCTGGCTTTATTCTCGATGAATAGATGCTCTTCTAATCGGCCCGGTGATACCAGCACATGCGTGATGCTGTGGGTTTCTCCGAAGACGTTTCGAGGACTCGCTCTCGGCCACTATATTATAGCTCCAAACACTAAAAACTGAGGTGCTTAGCTATTTTTTTTCAATACGCCAAAAATTTGATTATTTGCGAAGGTCAAATTGTTAGGGAGAGGACCGAGCTTTTGAGCACTTCAACGATTTTCTGATTTACGTTAGGTTAGTATATCACCCAATGACCGTTGTTCTGATAACTATCAGGATCTGACTTTTCTTTTTAATCGGGTCAATAGTGTAACATTTGGGACAATAGGTGAGAGAAGTAATTAAAGTGTGATATCAAAAGATTTCTGATATTTGAGCTCAATACAATTTAATTTTAATAGGTATCATTTACACCTAAATTTTTGAAACGAAACCGTTGTCCAATAAGATATTTATGAAATCTAATTGGAATGATTAACATGAAATTTTTATACAATGCTTTTCAAATTTTTATTTTCAATTATCAAATCTAATTAGAGATTATGGTATAAGTATTGAGAGTGACTCCAATGGCGTATTCACAAAAGCACTTCGTGCATTCAAAGCTTTCAAAAGGACATGAAAGAAAATGAAACTTCAAAGTAATCAAATACTTAAGTGAAATGAAAATGCTTCAACATACAAAATGCAATCAATTGAAAATAATTTGCATAAAGTAACAAAAATTCAAATAGACACACTGACAGAAAAGCAAACAGACGCACACACACACACGTACGCACACAGAAAGAGAGACAACTGAGTAGAAAGCCAAAAGCAAAAGTTATCAGCAGCAGCAACAACAACGACAGTAGCTACAAGAACAAGAGGACCAATGAAGAGCAAAGCATGAAAGATTTTAATTTACAGCAGCAGCAACAATGAAAATCATTCGCAAAAATCAAATTAACAATTACGAGCATAAATGAAAACAATGACTGCTGAATATTTTTGAGAGAGATCCTTTTTCAATAGAACGTGGAGGCATAGGGGAGAGGGGAGTGAGTAATATGGTGGACGCTGCTGTCAGAAATGGAAACAATGACAAATGCAAACATTGTTGCGTAAATTAATGTGAATGAAAAGCAAGTGGAAAGTTTTCAGTTTTCAGCAGGTAACAGGTAAAAGGTAACGTACCGTTATTTAATTGTACAAAATTTGTTAAACAAATATGTGTTGTACATTGTAAATACATAAAGCACACATACACATGAACGCACATAAACACAAATTAATATACATACATACTTTACGTATTTACGTACATCTGCAGGCAAAACGTTCCCAAAATGTTTTTTTTTTCTTCTTCTACTCATACTTACTTGCAATTAAAATGTTGTATATTTTTGGAAAATTAATTTACTGTGCATAAGAATATTTTATGTACCGATTCACAATATTTGTTTTTTATTTATTATTTTTGGAGCATATTTTTCTTCATCTATTACACACATATATATTCGTACATATTAATGAAGGAATATCAGGAATATGCAATTTCGAACAATCTGCGTGCCAGCGCTGTTTATGTTTTTTACTCGATCATGCAAGATTTTATGAATTTTCGTTTTCTTCCTACTAATTTTCAGTGACAACAAAATGAAAAAAATGTCAATACCCATCTCCAAATTTGATGGTTCTTTTGGTCCGCTGAATCCGAATCTGCCATCAGTTTTGTCGTAGCAACTCAGGTTTTTGATATATAGGCAATTTTTTGATTTTTCAGACATTTTCCAATAATCATGCGTTCGGTATTGGATACAATTATTTCTTTTATTTATAAAATGAATTAAATGTTTAAGTTTACTGATATTCTAGATCTACTTTTGGTGGGAATTTTATAGATACTTAATATAGTTAAAATTGTTTACAAATGCAATTGAGTTGGTGGGAATAACCAAATGTGAACTTTTACATCTGTGCCTCAATTTACATAGTAGATACGTTCCTCCAAAAATCGTGGATATTGGAATCGTGTAAAACGAGACAGAGGTTTCATGTAAAAAGGAGGATTAAAACAAAATGTTTAGCCGTATTAATTGAATCAAAGAATATATAGAAAATTCATAGATACGTTCATAATCGTGCAAAATTAATCACGCATTGTATGGAAAAATGGCGATTGGTTCCACTACACACCTGTCTTGAATGGAAAAAACTTGGTCCCCTATCATGTCTGGCATCCCCGCTATGGGGGCCAAAATCCTTAATTTTGATATATACGGGAAATTGCTTTTCATTTTACCTTATACATGTTTCATAGCTAAGAGAAAGTTTTTTATCATGGAGGGGAGGAAAAAAATTACATAAACTGCAACACTTCATGTTATATGAAGCCACTATTCAATACTTGACTTTCAAGGGGCAATTTCTTAAGGGAAGTAGGACCTAGGTGATTTCGACCTTCGGTCATCCCAACTTCTTTTTAATTGCAAATATTGTCTTCAAAGACTGTTTGCTGCTTTTTTCAACAGTAAATCCTATATAAAAATTAAAGCAAAAAAAAAAAAAGTTAGTCTGTCAAAGATTAATTTCTGGGAAAAAGTTGGATTTAGGTGATTTTGATCTTCAATGACTTCAACAATTTTTTGATGAAGAATTTTTTTCCGTAGAATGTTTATTTTTTTCCCAATAGTTAATCCAGTACAAAGGGATTATAAAAAAAATAAAATTTTTCAAGGACTAATTTAAAAAAAAAAAAGTTGAACCTAGGTAATTTTTAACCTTCACTTACCCCAAACCATTTTCCGATAGAGAAAATTTTTCACCAAAACCTAATGATAGGTTATAAGGTAATATAAAAAAATTGTATATTGGTCCCGCATATACCAAAATTATTGGTTTTGGTCTCCATAGCGGGGGTCCCAGACGTGATAGAAAAAATCTGAGCACATGGTCGGAATCAGCGATCTCGAATTACACTTAAAAAAATATCAATTCGACATTTGATATTTACTGTTGCACTGTGTTATTATTTGTTTGCCTATTTTTCACCATAATGCACTAAATCAACATGAAATTCACGAAAAACAGTCCAGGAGGATCGGATACGATTTTGAAGCTTTAAAATTTTGTTTGTTTGAGGCAAAAGGATCCAAAATACACAAGTATTTTTTCGGCAACGGAGACTAACTTTTTTTCATTCAAGACAGGTATGACTAAATGCCAAGTGATGAAACCGATGCTCTAAGTTCACTTATAGCGTATTCAAGACATACAATTTTCGTTTTCAGCTTATTTGTTTGCAAAAACGAAAATGATTTTTAACCTTTCGTTCAAATTTCAAAATATGATTCCAGTTTCTTATCCAGTAGAAGCCCTTCAGCGTTTATGTGTGTGAAATGAGTGCGACCAGGGTGAAGCTTGGCTGTATAATTGAGGTAATCTCTTGAACTAGTGACCCAATTTAAAAATTGTTTTCAGTATTGTAATAGTGGTACTCTCCGTTTGAACATAGGCTATATTTTACTTCAGTTAAGCAAGTGGGCGTGGTACTTCCCGTACAAACTAAACATCTAAAATGGCATAACTTAGGAACCATAATAAAGGAGGCATTGTCAGTTGTTGTGAGAAAGCGGTATGTTTGTAGTAGTTATTGCGCAGAATGCGATCTTTTTTGGCCAAGCGGTCGTGGTACTTTCCATACAACTCAATTGATTTTTTGGGTATATCTCCGTAACCGTTTAGAGTACAGTATTGAAATTATTACAAGGATGTTGGTTGACAATGTTATGCCACAGGAAAAAAGTGGGTGAGATTGGAAAAGGGGGCATAGCACCTACAATACAAACTGAATTTTTACTACGGAATATCTCAGTAATCATTTGTAGCACCGCTCTCTAAGATTTAATATGGAAGTATTATTTGTCAATGGCACAAGTGGGCGTGGTCCTATCCATACAACTCAGTGAAATTTGGTACAAGGACGACAAAATCATTCCACCACAAAAATAAAATATTAGTGGAATTCCAAACTTTGTCAGGGCTGGAGAGCGAGGCTGGGCTATAGTAATACTAAATAAAAATAAATTGAAATAAAGCACAAAACATTTTCTATTTGTTTTCAAAACCATGTTAAAGCGAAACCGTGTAGGTAATAAATGTAAAAAACCTCGAAACTATGTAATTCGAGTACCGTGTAAATCAAGAGACAAGCGTATCTCAAAAATCATAATTTTTTCTTCTTTTTTTGTGGCTCTGCAGCCCAGGGAAGGACTAAGCTTTTTCGCATCCATTCATATTGGGTGAATTATATACTATATACGAATAAAAGAGATCTGCAGAATCCGATCAGCGAAGTGAAAAGCTTTTCATAGGCAATTTTTACTCTTGGATGTTTCCCATTGCCAGTCAAGAAATGGCGCCGTATAGAAAAAAAAATTTTTTGACCGTGTTAAGCATTGAACTCCAGCAGTAGTCCAGACTGAAATATGCAGACAAGCGTTTGAATACTTGAGCACTTGAAGGGTCCATGCAATTAAAAAATTCCAACGACGGAAAAGTTATTCATGTGTCAAAAAATACTCGTTGGTATGGTAAAACCTCCTGAATCCGTCTGTGCGTACGAATCTCGCTGTTAGAGGCTTGTATATTTTTGATATTCATATCTAAGTAGAGAGCTCAGAAATATTGTTTCGTTTATTTTTAACGGCACAATGCCAAGAGTTGCTCCCTATTTAGTCACTTCATAATATTCAAAATTAAGTTTTTAAGATTTTTGTATTGTTGAAACTTATATCTATGAAAAATTCCAGCCAAATAAGTAAGCAAGTAAGTTATGATATATTAATTAAAATAAGTCATGACTTTGAAAATTAACCTCTAAATTTAATTTTCATAGTCTCCTAAAAACTATCATAAAATGAGTCCCTTCCGCACTCGTCACATGATGTGATAACATACTTTACGTATTGTTATTGTTAAAATTTTCATTTTTATATTTGAAAAAGTGCAAAGTCCATGTGATATATAAGTATATTCCACAACCATTTTCGATATATAAATTATGTATTGCATAATTTTGGGCTTGTGTCCTATTTTTTAAATTAAAAATTCACCTTTCTCAATCTGTTTATACTAATAATGAGATAGCATACTTTCGGTGTGCAATTCATTACCCTTCACCTGGCGGTACGAAACTTTAACATAACCATCACTATATTTACATTTACCAATTGATGAAAGTGTGGTATACTTCCAGGGTCCTATTTTTAATATTAAAAATTCACCTTTCTTAATCTGTTTATACTAATAATACAGCATACTTTTAGGGTGCAACTCACTACCCTCCACCTAGCTGAACGAAAGTTAAACATAATCCCCACTACATTTATTTGTTTACAGGGTGACAATTGTAAAGTGACGCAAGTTTAATACTCTGCAGCAAGCTTTGCCATTTACCGTTACTTTAATTTAAAAAGCAAATTCATTAATCATTGGCTTTGCTTTTAATTTCATTTGAATTTTTGTTATTACATTTTGAAATTTCCATAAAAATGGACACGGAAAATATTCGTCGTGAAATTATGAAATTTCATTTGGCAAATTATAGTAGCCGTCAAATTGCAAAGGCTTTAAATTTGTCAAGTCGTACGGTAGACCGAGCTATTATTCGATATAATGAAACTGGGGGTTTCGGAGATAGAGACCGGGGAAAATTTTCAACAGTTGCCACTACTGGTTTAACAGAAAAAATTCGTAAACGAATCAAGCGAAATCCAAGGCGCTCAATGAGCAAAATTGCTAAGGAAGTAGGAGTAAACCGTGAAACAGTGCGAATCATTGCTAAATCAAAGCTTAAACTTAAGCCGTACAAGCTCCGAAAAGCTCAAGATCTGACACAAAAAAAGAAAGATTTGCGACTGCAAAGATGCAAGGCGTTGCTACACTCCTCCGTGTTAAAAAATGTTGAAAATATCTTGTTTACAGATGAAAAAATTTTCACGGTTGAACAACATTTCAATGCGCAAAATGACTGAATGTGGCTAACATCATCATCGCAACAAAATATTACTGTTGGCCGAGTTCAAAAGCCAGCTTCCGTTATGGTATGGGTCGGAGTTTCCGCTAATGCCAGAACCCCTCTAATATTCGTTGAAGAGGGTGTTAAAATTGACCAGGTTGTTTATCGGAGCATTTTAAATGAAAATGTTCTTCCCTGGGCCCAAGATACATTTGGAAATGAAAACTGGACTTTCCAGCAAGATTCTGCACCTTCCCACATGGCAAAATTAACGCAAACATGGATAAAAGACAATTTTTCTGGATTTATAACACTACTCTATTTGGAGTATTTTAGAGAGTAAGGCTTGTGCATCTCAACACCACAGTCTGGAGTCGCTGACAAATTCATTAGGGAAAGCCTGGACTGAAATTGATCAGGAAGTCCTGCGGCTTATATTCTGCTTATATATTCAGCAATGTTAACACTTAATTGTACTTAATGGAAGTACGTCCTTTTAAAAATAACTGCTGAAATGTGTGCGTCACTTTACGATTGTCACCCTGTATACACACACTTATAAACTCACACATACTATGAAACCTCACACAACACTGACATGACATAAGATTTTAATTTCTATCAATTCACTCCATTATAAATTTTCCTTCAGCCCCGAGTAAAGATGTTATCACATTAAAAATCATCTTTATTATTTGGAAAATTCTGTTATAAAAAACAATGTTTGTAATATAACAGTGGTTTTCAAATTAATATACGCCATTGATTCCAATTATGTAAAGTGACATTAGTCGTTTTCTTCTTCAGTATCTACTTTTCCAATTACCTCAAAGGTTGTATCGAATTTGATTGGAAATCCATTTAAATAATTCAATTGGCGTACATCGTCGGCAGAACAACAAAAGGTCACACCTAAAGTCGTATAACGAAATGTGGAACGTATTTCCTTCAACCAAGTTATTTGTTCGCAAATGTCTTTGCAGAAAATTATATCTTCTTCCAGGAAGAACTGAAATATAAATTCATACACGTGATATTTATATATAAAGTAAATTCCAAAATCCGTTGGTATTTATACAAAATGTATTTACATCATAAAAAGGCGAATTATAGCCAACAATAACAAACTCTTCACTTTTATTAGGTGATATCACATAGTTCCAGATATATGCGGGTATAGGTTTATTTTTATTGGCAATCTGTAAATATTTACCAGTATATAACTAAGAGATTTCAATTTTTTTATGGCTATATCCGTATTTACCTTAATTTCGGCAATTTCATATTTAGTAGTGTCTCCATTTGTAAGTGGTACATAAACCGCTCCAGAGGTGCCAGCATATATCTCGTATGTAATATTGTTAGACTGTTCAGTAAGTGCATCAGCAAATCTTTTCCAATTGCCATACAACAAATATGGCCACCAAATGACATTTACTAGCAAACCGTAGTCCTCGAAATACTTTGCAATAGTGCCACCTTGTATTAAGCTATGGTATTCATAATTAGCTAATTTAAGCCAAATATGTTGGCCACTATAAGAATTTAGCGTAAGTTGAAAGTCAGCAACTCTAAGTAGACAAAAAAAATTCTTATCAAAATATGGCAATCACTTGATAATAATTCTACCTGGAGTAGTCAAATATTGTATTAATATTGCGAATTTTTCTGCCGTTTTTGTTTAATCGTCCACGTGGTAGCGTACTTTCGATCTATAAAATATGAATTGAAATCTGAGGATTTTTTTGAATTTCTAACTCAAAGATGATTATATACTCACGACGTTGTGATCACCACTGAAATTTTCCGGCACTGTAAAATAATGTAACGATTGTAAATAGATTTTATCTACGTCATAGCACGCTGTACCCAAGATATATCCTGCCCTCAAAGATTCTGTAGCTAAAATGTACGATTGCGTATTCGATTCACACATCTTGAATTTTTCATTAGGCTCAAATATACTCCATTCTAAATCAACACAACTAATAGTATAGTTAGGCACCATGTGATTTTCAAAATGTAAACCATTTTTACAAATAAAGAGACCTTCGAGTGCTGGCAATCCAGAATATCCTTGCTGTAATCCCCTAGGAATTCAAAATAACTTCCTTAAATTGAAATATTTGCAATTGGAAAGTATTTTTACCTAAATGCAGTTCCACAATATCCCCAAAAATTTTCATTTTCTTCAAATTGAATACCTCCATTTGAATATGGTACAATTATACGTTTTTTACCAATTAATTTTTCGAAACGTGGAATATTTTTGGTATTTTCAGGAAATTTTATATAACAAGTTCCATGCACTGAAATCACGTTGAAATGTAGAAAAATATAGAGTTTTAGTAAAATTCCGATAGTTGACATTTTATATTGATACGTTAACACAGAATGAAATATAAAAATGTACTGAAATCATCATTGAATTAAAAACTAAAAAATATAATTTACTTAAAATATTGATAAGGGCATATCTAAAAAAAAAAAACGTTCGGAAACTATCAATGAAAAACTAAAAAAAAAAAATGAAATACTGATAAGAGAAACATAATCTGAATATGTGTGTTTAATTCAGAAAAAAAAAAAAAACAGGAATCACCAGGAATAGGAAAAAAAAATACAATTCCTAATCTATAGTTCGCGACGATTTTTAAATATTTTTTATATCTGTGTTTTTCTTACTCACAGAAGACACAGCCAGAAATATATAAACTGCTAACAAAGATAAGAAATTTTATTTTATCGTTTTCCTCCATCCCTGGAGATAGGATATTTAATTAAATGCTTGAACATTTATACCTCATACGGTATCGGTTAACATTCCGATTAAAAAGAAATTTGCTTATACTATTCAGTGGCGTAAGTAGAAATTTACCGCGGGGGGGAAGGGGTATTTAGGTTTTTTATATTACTTATTTAAATATATAAAGTGGTCGCCCTAACGTAGCGGTTAATTACGCCTAAGTTCGGTACTCGGCAAGGTTCTACACAGCAGCACCTCTGGACTGGCAAACACCCAGAGTAAAAATTGCCTAAGAAAAACTATTCACTGACTAGATTATACTATTGCAAGAAGCCAATCAATCACAATTATTCAGAAAAATTTCTATATAAATTACTTGAATATAAATTATTCCGTATTTTTTTTGTTGGAACAGACAAAAGAACTATTAAGAATACAGCACTCAGACAAGCTTTACGTCCATTGTACTATATCCTGTGTTCCCTTTTGCTATTCTTTAAATCTACCAGATTTATTAATATAAATCTTAGCAGATCCTGCGGTGTTAGAGAGCTCAGGTGTTCGTTTTCCAACACTCCAGTACCAAATATGCTTACTCTGATCTGGCAGAAAGCGGGGCAGACACTAAGAAAGTGGTCCGCCGTCTCTTCACATTCTTCCTCCAAACCACAGGAAGCACAGAAGGCACTAGCTCCTAGGCCAATCATATGCAAATGTTTGGCCCAAAAGAAATGACCTGTATATAATCCCACCAGCTGCCTACAGCACTTTCTGTTAAGTGATAACAGAAAGTCTGTTAGACGCTTCGAGATAACAGGTCCATGTGTCTTTGTCTGCCTAAAGCCCCTCAGGTCCTCTCATTTACAATTGTGGGTCAAGTCGACCCACTCATTAATGGTGGTCTTGATGGCTGTAGACGACAAAGAGAGTACAGGTTCTGGGCACAGGAAACCAGTTTCAGAAACCTTTCTGGCCAGAAGGTCAGCCGATTAATTTCCTGAAATTCCTGAGTGTCCAGGAACCCATATCAACAGCAGGCTATTGTGTTTTCCAACACAATCAAGCCTGGATTTGCAATGCATAACCAGTTTAGACGTGGTTAGAGGATTTAAGCGCAGCCTAACTGTCACTAAATACACAGATATTCCTTTCTCTCCACCCATTATCAATAACATGGTCCATTGCCTTGATGATTGCAAAAACTTCTGCTTGAAAAACAGAAGCATACAATCCCAGGAAGAAGTGAAGGTGCACTCCATCATTTTCAATAAAGACACCAGAACCCGAACCGGATTCTGTTCTGGGCCGTCAGTGAAAATACCCTTACAATCAACTCCCGGCCCAGATCCCGGCAAAAGCCAAGTTTGGGCCTCTGGAATTTGTATTGTATAGCTCTGTTTTAAAACTGGAATTGTTGGCATTGTGTCGGATGGCAATGATTGAACTGTTAGGTCCATATCAGTACCTTCAACAATGTCACCAATATCCCAGCAAGTGTCATACCAATACCCATTGCATTTAACAGATGGCTTTGACAGCCTCTTTCTTAGCAAAAATATCAAGAGATGGTAAGTTGAGCAATGCATCCAAGGATGGGCCAGGTGTTGTAGGAAAAGCTACCGTACAGCAAATGGCCACAGTCCTTTGAAGTCTGGCAAGAGCTTTCCTAACGCTGTCAACATTAAGTCTGCTCCACCAGACTGTGGATGCATAGGTGATGATGGGTCGAATCATAGCCTTATAAAGCTATAAGATTATTTCGTATAGTCATACCATATACGGAATAATATTTTTTGTTTCTTTTACTCTTCTTGGGAATAATGTTTTTTTTTCCTTTTATTCTTCTTGGGAGCTTCTACTAAGCTTCGTACCTAGTATTAGTTTTATTAATCATTTGAGCAGGTGGATTGGCCTACCGCAGATGATCCTGAGTTGATGGCGCTGCCATTTTTTTTTTTCAGGATCAGCGTTTTTCACCATACTACATCCGGTTTGTGTCAAGGCTGACATTTGAATGGATTTACAGTTGTGAGGTGAACAGGGCCGTTGCCAGGATTTTTTTTCGGAGGAGTGTTTACGAATGAATTTTTCATGCTGAACACGAATCTGAGGTCAAAAACTTCCCATCACGTCACGTTTTAGAAAAAATGGGGTTGAAACCCCTGAAAATACCATTTTTGGTCATGACGTGCTACAAACTTCGTACGATTTCAATTCAAATTTATTTTTCAATTTTTTTTATATTTGACTTTTTAGAAAGAAACCGATTGAAGTAAAAAATATTTAAAAATCGTTCAATAATTTTATTTTGACTTTTTTCCATCCACTGGCAATCAATATAAAAAATTAGAAAAAGTTTTCACATTTCGGGGGGGGGGGAGGGGGGAGCGTCAGAACCCCCAAAACCTCCCCCCTAAATACGGCCTTGGTGGTGAACGTAGGGGATTTGACTATTTCATGCCATTACCCTCAAGATGACACTATTTGTGCATGTATTTGCCATAACCTAGTAAACAATTTGAGTCCGAAAATACTCTTTTATAACTTTTATTTTGAAGGTTCTTTAAGAGCTGTAAAAGATTCTCTTAGTATTACTATTTAATAGTTTTCGAAATCAGACAAACCGCAGAAAAAAGAGGGTAGTAAATGGAACCACAGTACTATTTACAATTTTTAAATGGGTGGTGATAGGATATTTATGCACATGAATATTCAAGTTAACATAAAAAATATTTCTGAGGGCTTACTCTGTAGTTCGATTCGAAAGAAAATTTACTCGAATTTGAACGATTGGTACTCTAGAAAGCATTTTCGAATAATATTTGTTCGATGTTTAGATTTCATTTTGTGCCTTTCGGATCGAACTACAGAGTAACTATCCCTGGTATATATAAATAAGCAGAGGCATCTAGGTTGGCTCTCTCTTTAAAGCACATGAGATAAAACTACGAGAAGTCAACTCTCTGCTTGATTAACAACTGCATAACATAGTTTCTTACTGGTTTCGTGCAACAAAAACGCGATTTTTCACATGACCGTTGTTGTTCAAGCTTTGGCACTCATCCTCTTTTTATTTTCTGAAGATTTTTTCTGTTGATACTCTCTACACTAATCGGCACAAACACGATGTAATACACGTATATAACACATGAGAGGACAGCTGATGTATGCAATCAAGCTCTGTCACTAAAGCACATGAGATAAAACTGCGAGAGGTCGACTCTGCATGATTGTATGTAGCCGATACCCATATGACCTCGTTCGCTAAACACAGCCGATTAACAACAGCATAACTTCGTTTCTTATTAGTTTCGTACGAGTGCTACAGCAATGCGATTTCCGGTGCAAAATTTTCGATTTACCCTCGCTGAAGAAGTTTCACTTCAAAAAAAGAAAAGAGTTAAAAAATATTTGAATTAAAAAAAAGCTTCCACATTTTGATGCAATTTTTGACACCCTCTAAAATTTTTAAATTTTTTTAAAAATTTTTTTTGAGTACTATTGAAGAAATTATGTTTTGAAAAATTCCAAAATTGGATGATGGCATCTAATACCGGGACAAAATGAGTTAACTAAGAAGGAAGAATGTGGTCACTGGAAATAGAACTACACAAGCGCAAAGGAAAATAATTAGATTTAGATTAGAGGTTGACACGCTCATATGGTAACTTTTTTTTTTTTTTTGCATGTTTTTTGTTGTATTCGTATTCCTCACACATTTCTTCGCGACACTGTCCCGATAGTTTAAGATAAAATTCAAAGTATGTACACCATTGTCATTCTATGATTTCCAGTTAAACGAGACATTTTCGGCGCATAAGAAATAGGCTTTGTTTGACGATCTAATCTTTTTGCGACTTTCTTAAATAACACATTGAAAAATTGTGTAAATCGAAAAATACAGGCACAAGGT
Organism: Toxonevra muliebris; assembly: GCA_963691655.1. Classification (NCBI taxonomy): domain Eukaryota; kingdom Metazoa; phylum Arthropoda; class Insecta; order Diptera; family Pallopteridae; genus Toxonevra; species Toxonevra muliebris. The sequence continues at coordinate 115,765,215 of OY829326.1, read as the reverse complement.
TAAACAAATAACATGCTGAGTTACGCAAACAATTACGAAATTTAGGAACATCAAAGAAAAATTTAACCGAAATCCAAAAAAAGAAACTAGATAAAAACATTTTTCTATATTTTTCGAGATCTTTTTGTTTGAAATAGTTACATAAATGTTCTTTATAGTTCGAAATATAGCGCATATATGCAATAAAACTATAACAAAATGTTACAATTTTGCGTCATTCTTTTTATTTATACGAGATATTTGCAAAGGATCAATGAAATGAATAGAAGAAAAAAAGGAAGTTATATGTCGCCATTGAAAATTTGTGTGGTATTCAAAACAAAGTGTGAATTACATGCTATATGCCGAAAGGATTCTTAGAAATTTTGAAATGGATAACAAAGTGTGCGCTCGGAACTTATCGCTAAAATTTAGCGGCAATTATCAAACTCTGCATATATATCCTACTTAGTAGTATCGATCGCACCTTCTGTTGTACTCCGTTCTCTGTAATTGATCGATCGATCCTTAGCTCTTTGGCTCGTTATCGTCAATATAAAAGACATCGTTTTTATGATGCAACATTAGCGGCATGATGCACACACATTTCCAGCAGCATGTTATTTAAATAAACTTTCTTTCTTTTTGTTTTGTTTTTTACTACTTTTTTTTATGACATTCAAGGATCATGCTTAAAGGATATGCAGCACGCATATGACTGATTGAAAATTATCCCCTCGCTCTATTCTACATAAGTATTCTTCTTGGAAAATCGAAAAATGTGATCATTTATTGTCCATCGCCTTTCTATAGAGCAACTCACAAACCTTTGTTTTCAATTTAAACACGATCACACGTCTTCTTCTTCAGTGGAACGAATTCATCAAAATGAAATGAAATCAAATTAATTGTGTTAGTTTATTTCGCTGGATAAATTTATACAGGGACATTTTTTCCTCTTTGCAGGAAGAGAACAAGGTAAATGGGAAATATTTTGGAATCACATTTTTAAATTATGAAAAATATTAAAGGGCGCGGTATTTCAGCTGAAAACTGCTGAATCGACCCTGATTAAATAATTTCGCTATTAAATATACAATGGATATGTGTGTGTGTATAAATTGTTTGATATATGACCATGTTTTATATCAGTAGAGGCTTTTGTTTTTTCGATTGCATGTTTACATCCCCAGTATATGTTTACAGTGGGTTACACACTGCTCCACGATTACGCACGCCTTGAACTTAAGAACATTTTTCATTTTTATGGTGCATCATCGATTTACCTGTTCGACGTGCGACGAACAGGGTGCGCATATTGATGATGATGATTTAGTGATGTGGGAAAAGTCGGCGGAGAATCTTTGAAGTGAAAAATGACACTATTGTCACACATGTTTCTCCTAAGTTAGCTGACCTACTATAGGTTAAACTATAGTTTAATATAAATATTTTAGGTTGGTTGGTTGGAGTGGCTGTTAAGAGACACACTTAAGCTTGAACGGCCCACATAATATTTTACTCAACAATAAAAGCATAAAAATAACCATTTTATGTTGGAATTGTGTTATAGTTAATTTTCGTTTTTTAACAAAATTTCTAAAGCTAAAGTATTTTACAATCACTCTCTTTTTAATATGATCGTGCATGATGTGGATGTGTGATCTCGCTTACCTTTAAACATCATTTAATTATATGTGCATGTGCAGAACTGAGAGCAAATGTGCTTTTGCTCATGGTCAACCAATTGTGACGTTAATTTTAATATAGAAAGTTAAACTTAAAAATCACAAGCTAACAAAGTACTAAAGTGCTTACAGTGGTGGCCATATTAATTGTAACTAAAATCTATTTTTCCGAAAAGTCTTCCAAACATGTTATTTTAAGATAATTCTACGCTCAATAAGAATCAATTTAAAAAAATAGTACATATTTAAAAATTTTAATTTTTAACAGAAACTCGATTATGCCCGATCAAAGCATATGCAACTCAAAACAAAAATTATTTTTAAAATAAACCAAAAATTTATATGTGATAGAAAAATCTCTATTTTTCACAACTACTCTGTAGGAACTTAATGTCAATGTAATTAAGGGGATTGGAATTTGGAACGGAAATGAGCTTTCATTACACTCACACGAAGCTAATAAAAACGAATTTATGCTGTTGTTAGTGTTTAGCGAACGAGGTCATAGGGGGATGGGCTGCATACAACCAAACAGAGAGACGACTTCTTGCAGATTTATCTCATTTCCTTCAGTGAGAGAGCTTGATTGCATATAGCTGCTTCCCTCTCATGTGTTATATACTTGTATTATTGGGAGTATGAATGTATAAACTCGTATATTTTTTTCGTAATTTGGACATTTATTGTGAAAAAGTGATTATAAATTTATTCTTTAAAGTATTGTCCATCGTTAGCCACAACCTTTTTCCATATTTCTGGTAGCATACGGATTCCGCGTCGAAAGAACTCCTCATCTTTTGAGGCTATCCACGAATCGACCCATTTTTTGAGTTCTTCGAAAGAACGGAAGTGCTGTTCAGCCAGGCCATGTGTCATCGATCGGAACAAGTGGTAATCAGAAGGAGCAATGTATGGAGAATACGGCGGGTAGGGTTGCACTTCCCATTTCAGCGTTTCCAAGTATGTTTTTTCTTGCCTTGCAACATGCGGCCGAGCTTTGTCGTGCTGAAGAATAACTTCGTCGTGTCTATTCTCATATTCTGGGCTCTTATCCTTTAATGCTCGGCTCAAACGCATCAATTGTAGTCGGTAGCGGTCGCCAGTGATCGTTTCATTCGGTTTCAACAGCTCATAATACATGACACCTTTCATATCCCACCAAATACACAGCATGAGCTTGGATCCATGGATGTTCGGCTTTGCCGTTGATGTTGATGCATGTCCGGGCGGTCCCCATGATTTTTTACGCTTTGGGTTATCGTAACGTATCCACTTTTCATCGCCAGTCACAATACGATGCAGAAAACCCTTTCTTTTCTGTCGTTCAATCAGCAGTTCACATGTGAAAAATCGTCGTTCGACGTCTCTCGGCTTCAATTCGCACGGCACCCAATTTCATTGCTTTTGAATCATTCCCAATGCTTTTAATCGTTTAGAAATGGTTGATTGATCAACTCCTAAAGATTCCGCAAGTTCTTGTTGCGTTTGACATGAATCTTCTTCGAGTAATGCCTTCAATTCTTCATCTTCGAACTTTTTCGGGCCGCCTGAACGTTCCCTGTCTTCAACATCAAAATCACCACTTTTGAAACGGGTATACCACACCTGACACATTCTAACATCTATAGCACAGTCAGGATAAGCTTCAGTGAGTAAACGATGGGCTTCAGTTGCGTTTTTCTTTAAATGAAAGAAGCAAATTAAGACTTCCTGCAAATGTTGTTTTGTTGGCGCGAAATTCGACATTTTCAGCTATAGTAAAACACTTTTGTAAAATTATGAAAATTATTTGACAGATCAATTCTTATAGTATTTTTGGCGCTCTTCGAATTGGAATAGCTGTCAATGTCAAAAAAATTGGCGCGTATGATAGATATGAAGTTAGTCACAATTACGAGTTTATACATTCATACTCCAATACGTCGTGTTTGTGCCAATAAGTGTAGATAGTATCAACAGAAAAAAAAGCTCAGAGCAAAAACGGCACAAGTAATACTGCTAAAGCGAATTCTTTATTCATAAATTGTTACAAGGGGACGTATAAAATATATATCACTTATAAAATAAAAGAAACGTAAATATTTTTTTCTTGTTCATAATTACACATCCCAACAAATTAAGACTTTTTGTAACAGAATAGCCACCCTATAATCCTTATAGGGAATATTGTATAGACCATTTTTGTAAAACAAACAAACAAACGTCTCAGCTTTTTTTTATAGAGGGTCAAAGTTTTCTTATTTTGGTCGAATGGAGCAGAATACTAAGTGCAAAAAGTGTTATAAACTAATGTCTGAGAAAAATCTTATTGTCAAAGTTGTACAGTAGAATTTTACGAGGGTCATTTCTGTAAAACATTTTAACCTTTACTTCCTCTCTTAATGGGATAATTTAACCCCGTTTTTTATGGAAACCTGAAAAGTCCTTTCAAAAGAGACATTTAAGGATTAAAATATTCCACAAAAAAATTTGCCAGAAAATTTCACTAGGGGTCACCAAAGACATAAAAGTTATATATTAAACGGTTAACGGGTGATAAAAGGAAATAGTTTTTTACTTCTATCAAAATTGTAATTTAAGCAGAAGGTTTTACTAAATTCAAGTTTTACTATGGCAAAATCATAATTCTTTGATGTATATTTCGGTATTTATAGAGCCCACTGTAACAAATGACTTGTTTCTTTTGCCGCAACTGCATATAGCTTGCCATATCAGGAATTTTTTAAGAAATTTTGTCTGCTTTTGGATTCTAAATTGTTCTTCGACATTTCCTCGAGCATCAGCAACATAAAAATTTTGACCCGGAAGCTGCGTAAAATTTGCCAGTACATACGTTTCGTCGTCCATTATACAACATGAATATTTTTGTATGAAATTCGATTTTAATTTCCGAGCCCTACTTTTGGCGTCTAAATTTTTTGCGGCATCTGGAACTTTTTGGACTTTGTGTGTTTTCAAACCAGCATTGGCTTTAACTTTTCGCACCAAATAGTCAGAGCACTGGGCTAACCGGGCAGCTTTTCTTGGAGATCTTTTCAATATGCTTTCTTTTTTCTTGGCTTTCCCAAGAAAACAAGGACCATATCATGTGGTCCTTGTTTTCTTTCCGAACCAGGTTTCCTATCGATGGTCAAATTCTCCTGAAACTGCTTAATAACATTGAAAACAGTTTGACAGCAGACCTTCAATTCTTTGGCCAATTTTTTGTAGGACCAATTTGGATTTTTTTTTAAATTTTTAATAATTTTAAGACGTACTTCTTTTTCTTCACTCATTTTGATCAAACTCACAATAAATCAACATGTTTGTCATTAAAAATAGCAACTGACATATTTTTCAAAGATAACTAGATCAAAGAAATTTTTAAATTTTACACCCAAATAAAAATTATTAGGTAAAACGTGTGTTAAGATTTTTTCAATCTCACTCCTTAGCAGCCCCTAAATCATTTCAATTTTAATTCATTAGTCTTGATCACTTACTGAGCTTTAATAAAACTGCTTTACTGGTTGTCCTCAAGGATCTTCACATTTGAGAAATTGAGAATTTAAGAATTTTAAAATAACTCGGCATAAATTTGTCACTGACTTAAATTATTTTTTTATAAGGTATTCTATTTTTAATTCATTGTCATAGTTTTACATAGAAAAACTCACAAACAGATAATTACATACTTCTACATATTTATGGTGAATTAAAAATGTTATTCATAATTAATTTAAACTCACAAATACACGCAGTGTTTACATAAAATGAACTCATCTTTTTTTAGAAGAAAACAAAACAAAAATAAAAACAAAAACTAGAAAAAATTTGCATAACTTTTGTCCCATAACATTTTTGTCCCATGCTATTAAAATCAAGCATTTGAATTTTATTTTTTTATTCTGTTCCCACAGCATTTTAAATGAGTTATTGTTGTTGTAGTTGTTGTTGCTACTGCTAATTTCATTAATTTTAATAATTTTCACGACGACATTTCTCGCTTGTGACTTTTATCTCACTCCGCTCTGAAATAAAATTCTACTAAATATGCGCGTCAACAATGCCAACACCAGCAACAACAACAACAACCACAACTACAATATGCTAATGCTATGCTGTCGCCGCTAATGCTATGTCGTCTTCCCTCAAGTGGAACCTGGTCACCACAACCAGAACCACCACTTTTTTTAATCTACTATTCTCTTTCTTCCTTTCAGTGCGCGATAAAGATCTTCGCGGTGTCTTTACGCTATCGCTGGCTGTTGCAGCAATGTCTCACTGTGACATTTAAACAAATTTAATTGTAGTATACTATTTTAATTTTAATTTCTCTTCATGGGTCTTTATTTTAGTTGTGGGTCAGGGTTTAAGCAAGGAAAAAGCAAACGAGAGTGAAGAATTCTTTTTTTAAAAGCAAGGACATTCTTTGCATTTATTGTTGTACTAATATGACACACAATAGCTCGTTGTCAAGGCTTGACAAAGTCGGTATTTTTTTGGTTTAAGGATTTCTCGTTATTCGTGGGTGGCTCGTATTCAGAGATAAAACTACTAAGGAACCATTTTTTGTTTGCAGTTGTCTTTTAAAAATCTAATTTTCGCCGACCAATCTTTTTTATTACTTTGGGCTTTATTGTTGTTTCGCCTAGATGGCAGGAGAGCAGTTTGCATTAGGCTTGCATTAAATAAGTGCTGACCTTGAGTTTTTTGCCCACTAAAAGTCGTTGTGGTATCCATTTCGTAATGCTCAGTCATTCTCAGTCGCAAAGCAGGGAATTATGTGATTTTCTGGGATTATTCTTTTCTGAAATTAGAAATATTTCATTATCTAAAATTTTTTCTATTTTAATAAATTACATAGGTGGAGAAATATTGGAAATTTTTTATGTTATTGCGATTGCGCCAAATTGCTTCTGGAAAAATTTGATTCGTGAGGGCTACTTTAGTTAAGATTTGGTTCATCCAAAATAAAAAATTTTTTTGAAGAATTATTCTCAATATTGAATAATTCAGTGGTTAAACGATGGGCTTTAAAAAAAGTTATTTGTGGCAACACTAGTGGATCCAGATATTTCCGAATGGAGGGCAATAATTTTAATATTTAAGGTGACCCAACACTTTCTCGATCTAAAATTTTAGCTATTTCTATAAGAGTGATGGTTAATAAAAATGTAGCTTCTGACCTTGAAATTTCATTCACATATATTTAAAGACTTCAAGTACAAGAAAAAATTATGTAATAATAAAAAAAAAAAATTGTATATACGGGGTTTTTTGCAGCTTCATACAGGACGTAAAATATCCTTAAAAAATTATGACTGTGGACCCAACAATTCACAAAATGGCTGATCGCCAAATGTAGTTTTTTCTAAAATAGGAATTTTTTCGTAAAAACAACTTTAGAAACTGAAAAAAATAACCTAACTAATTTTTTTTAGTAAGAACTGCGCCGAGTAAAATTGCCCGCTACAAAAATTATGAAACTAAAGTACTTTATTTTAAAAATAATTTTTAGATTAGAAAAAAAAATTAGAAAAGAATTAATATTTTTTAATAAAAAATTTTAATTTTTCAGGAACTCGTCCATTAAAGTTTTTATAGTAGCGTCCGACACCCTCACAGCTGCTGAAGACCACTTTTTTTTAAAGTCTTGAAGGTCTTTGGTCACTTTTTTTTTGTTAAATTCATCTTCCTTTTTACTAAAGCCCAGTATCTCTCATTCGGCCTTAGTTCTGAACAGTTTGGTGTATTGGCTTCTCTACGCACTAAAATCACTTCATTCTGTTGAAATCACTTTAAGGCCACTTTTCCGTAGTGACATGAAGCAATGTCGGACCAAAAAAAAAGTGGATACTTCATGTTGGCGTGAAAATAGAAGCAACCTCTTTTGCAAGAATTCCTCCAGATATATTCCTCCGTTGATTATGCCCGAATTCACGAATGAGCTGCTCTTTTTTTTGTCACAACTGAAAATTGCCAGCCAAACAAGATTTTTTTTTTTGGGAGTTTTGTCATCTTTTTGGATTTGAATTTGTCTGCGACCTTTCCTCGAGAATCGGCTGTATAAGATTTCTTCGCAGGAAGTTGGTAAAAGTTAGCTAAAACGTAAGTCTCGTCGTCTACTATGCAGCATTAAAATTTCTTAACAAAATCTTGTTTCACCTTTTTTAAGCTTACAGGCTTCCTTCTTGGCGGCGGCGTTTCTAACCGGAACTTTTTGCACCTTGTACTCGTACGTCTTCAGCCCAGCTTCCGCTTTACTCCTGCGCACAAAAGTTTCTGAGCAATCAGCCTTCCTCGCCTGTTTCCTTCCCGATATGCTTGGAATTTTCTTCACCTCCTCACGATCATGTGCCCCATTTTTTTACTAGAGCCTTTCTGCCGAGCAATACACAGTTCTTTCTTCAAACGTTTCATAACGCGAGAAAGGTTAGCCCCTACCTCTTAAAAATATTAGAAAGGGTTCTTGATTTTCATATCAGGAACTCTATCAATCCCACTCTTTTATCCAAATCACAGCATGCCTATACTAAAGGGAAGTCTGTGGAAACAGCGCTACATGTACTCATTGAGGAAGTTGAGAAATCACTTTCCAACAAGGAATTCACGCTTGCAGTGTTCCTCGATATCGAGGGGGCTTTCAACAATGTCTGCCCCGACGCTGTCGTTAATGCCTTAATAAATCTTAATCTTGATGTTAATCTGGTTAGATTTATAGGACAACTACTTAAAACACGTATCATCAGCTCCTCTATCGGAAATGATAAAGTCAAAAAGGTTGTCAATAGGGGCACACCACAAGGAGGTGTATTATCGCCTCTTATTTGGAATCTGGCGGTGAACACACTGCTAAACAGATTAGTCCAAACCGGCTGCAAAATAATAGCTTATGCAGATGACATTGCTATTGCAGTATCCGGCAAATACGTTGCAACTCTTTCAGAACGGCTAAATCACTCACTTAGCATTCTATCTCACTGGTGCCGTGAATTCGGTCTTAATGTTAATCCTGCCAAAACAGAGGTTATGCTTTTCACTAGAAAGTATAAAATACCAACTTTTGCCCTACCCAAAATTAATGGTATCTCGCTTTGTCTTAGTAAGCGCGTCAAATATTTAGGACTTGTTCTTGATCCTAAACTTCAATGGAAAGCTAACAGAGAGAGTACGGAAAGCCTCTTGCGCTCTCTACTGCTGTAAGAGGGCATTAGGAACAAGATGGGGTCTTCAACCTCGAGTCACTTCCTGGCTCTATTCAGCAGTGGTCGAGCCTAATCTTCTTTATGGATCCGTCTTCTGGTGGCCAGCTACTGCAAAGGCGGTCAACCTTAAACCACTGGATAAGGTTAGAAGAACGGCAGCCATATTGATTACTGGGGCCCTCCGTACTACCTCCACGAAAGCTCTCTTCGCAATCCTTCATTGGTTGCCAACCTCACTTCTGGTCATGCAACAAGCTAAGTGCTCTGCTGTCAGACTCAGTGCCCTAACTCGCTGGACCCGGTCAAACCTGGGCCATGCCAAGATTTTAATCCACGATACGTCCGTACCAACTAACGTAGACTACATTTACTCTACCCCTAATTTAAACCACACGTTCTTCACCCATATTCCCAGTAGAGAGGAATGGGTTAATGACGAGGTGGTCACTGACAATTCAATTGACATCTATACAGATGGATCCAAATTGGAGGAAAGAGTCGGCTGTGGCGTCTACTCTAGTAAGTTAGATCTCAGACTCTCCTTCCGACTTCCTGACCATTGCAGCGTCTTTCAGGCGAAAGTAATGGCTATCTATCAAGCGTCCAAGTGGCTTATTCGCAACGATTCATTCGATAAGAATATCTGCATCTACACGGACAGCCAAGCAGCAATCAAGTCCCTTGCCGATGCTTTCACGACATCAAAGCTTGTTCTCGACTGCCGATCTTCACTCAACATTTTGTCGAGTCACTCGCAGGTCCACCTATATTGGCTACCTGGACTTATGGATATTTCAGGTAACTGCAATGCCGACGAGTTAACAAAACAGGGCTCGCAACTTACAGATATATCACCTACCTGCACCATTGGTGTCCCTCTTACGTCTATTAAATTAGCCATTAAGCAAAACTACCTTGAGGAAGCAAAAAGATCCTGGGTAGCGGAGCATACCCGTGGTATTACCAGGCTAACATGGACCACTATGGACAATAGACGTACTAGACAGCTACTCAACCTAAGCAGAAACTCCATCAGCATAACGACTTCGGTGCTCACGGGACACTGCATAATGGGGAGACATGCTGCAAGACTTGGACTGCCATTCAATGACTTTTGTCGGGGCTGCGGCTCTGAGGAGGAGGAACAAACAGTCCTCCATTTCATGTGCGAGTGCCCATCCCTGGCCAGGAGGAGACTAAAATTCCTGGGCTCACCTTTCTTCACTAGTCTGTCCGAGCTATCATCCATAAATATTAAGGACATAGCCAGATTCATTATGGAATCCTCATGGATCTCCACTCCGTAAATGTGGGAGTCGCGCCGAACTGTGGTATCACAATGAGCCTAATTATGTGCTTAAGTGTGCTTTCAAGCAGAAGGCTGCCACTCCAACCTAACCTAACCTAGCCCCTACCTCTTTGGCAATATTTTTAGAAGGCAACTGAGGTTGCTTTTGAAAAATTTTAATAATATTTTATCGCACTTCCAGCTCGCTTGCCATTTTTTTAAAATACATATTTATTCAATATAAGTCACACATAATATTATCTGACATTTAATTCAGAGCGTCTGAGATAAAAATTCTTGAATTTGAATCTTTCTAGCACAGTATGGGAAGAAATGTAACGGACAATTTTATTCAGCGCAGTCCTTGTTTCTTGAAGCCATTGTTTTGTAGAAGAACATATTTAAATTTCAGACCGATCTGTTAAATTTTTTTTGTTATCTTGCAGACCAATGGAAAAAACCTTATTTTGAAAAAAAAAAAACGGGTTCGAAGTTTTCACTATCGGTTTTTAACATATACTGACTTTCGGCGCTATAACTTCGAAAGTACTCGAAGTTTCTCTCTGAAATTTTCACAAAATACTTTTGAGTAATACTTTTAAAAAACTAGGACACTTCTAAAAAAATACCTCCTTAAAATATTTTTCGATTCATGACCTGCAATCAAAATATATGAAATTTGCATACTATAACTGGGCCACTACCCTTTAATTTCTTCTGTCGGTCTTCTTTGCCTTCCTTTTAATTTGGGGCAAATGTGTCAAATTTGGGTATTTGTCAAAAAAAAATTTGCTGGTTACACCGTTTAACCCGTTAATGCATAGACGAAACAAGAAAAGGCAGAAAAATCAAACTTTGTGAAATCTTTTATTTTAGAATAAATAAGAAAATTAAATACTTTTCAAGTTTCGGGAAAATTGTTTTCCTATTTTTTTAGACCTTGTGTTAAGTTGCCATGCAAAAAATAATTTTTGAGTTCAAGAAAAAATTATAAATTACTTATTTATTAATTTAGAGCTGATACTAGCAATAATATCCAGCAGTATACATTCTGTCAAATAAGTACCCGGAAATTCTCATTTTAAATTTTCCCTCTGAGAATATTTCAAAAAAATGTTTTCCCAGGTTGGCACAACTGTCAACCACTATTCTGTGAATTTTTATTGCTATGTGTCATTTAGTTTGGTTACGGCGTCATTAACAACAAGTCAACCTTTTGTGTGCGTTGCGATTTTTACTATGGATAAAAATATCGAACAAAGAGTTTGTGTGAAATTTTGTGTTTCAAATGAAATTTCTTGTGCCAAAACGTTGGAAATGTTGAAAAAAACATTTGGTGATTCAACCATGTCGAAAACTCAAGTTTACGATTGGTATAAATCGTTCAAAGAGGGGCGAGAAGAAGTGAACGATTTGCCACGTTCAGGACGGCCTTCGACCTCTTCAACTGAAGAAAACGTCGACAAAATAAAGAAAATGGTGCTCGAAAATCGTCATTATAGTCCAAGAAATGAACATGTCTCATGAGACCGCTCGTCATATTTTGGTTGATGTTTTGGGTATGCGGGAAGTCTCAACGCGATTGGTGCCAAAAGATCTGAATTTTCTTCAAAAAGTGAATCGCAGTAAGGTGGCTGAAGACATGCTTGAACGCGTAAATTCCGATCCAACATTCATCGAACGCATCATAACTGGGGACGAGACATGGGTTTTCGAGTACGACATGCAAACAAGTCAACAATCATCGGAATGGCGCGCCAAAAATGAGCCGAAACCGAAAAAACCGCGCCAAAGCAAATCGAAAATCAAGGTGATGCTGACCGTTTTCTTCGATATTCGTGGTGTTGTTCATTCGGAATTCTTACCGGAGGGCCAAACCGTCAATAAAGAATATTATCTTGGCGTTATGAGGCGTTTGAGAGAGAATGTTCGTCGCAAAAGACCAGATTTGTGGCGGAACAACAGTTGGATTTTGCACCACGATAATGCACCAGCGCACAAAGCGATCATTGTGAACGAGTTTTTGAACAAAAATTCAACAAATATCATCGAACAACCACCGTACTCTCCAGATATGGCCCCGTGTGACTTTTTCCTGTTTCCAAAACTCAAATTACCACTTCGTGGAACCCGTTTTGAGAGCATTGAAGACATCAAAACTAATTCGCAACGAGAACTGAAGGCCATCCCGGAATATAGCTTTAAAAAGTGTTTCGATGATTGGATTGTTCGTTGGAAGAAGTGTATTGCCTCAGAAGGGGCCTATTTTGAAGGGGATATAATAAATTTAGATGATTAATAAGTTGTTTGTGCTTTATTTCAAATTTCCAGATACTTATTTGACAGAATGTATATCTGAATTTTCTGGGATGTTACATAACCAAAATAAGCCCATTGTTGTTGACAATGAAATTTGCGTGTGGCTTTTAAAAAAACGTTGGGCATAGAAAAATATCCAACATTTTGTCAAATAGTCTACTCGAAACTTTAATGTTGATATTACTGACTGGGACTTTTAGCTTTCACAGCTATTAAATATGCTACGTGAGTTAATTGTAAGGATCATACGCCTCCTTGTTGGCAAGTCGTATGCAGAACATCAAAAGAAAGCGATCATCCAATTGATTCCTTTCTAAAAAAACAAAATAAGAATAAAGAAATTATTATAATCATTAAATTATAATAAAAATAATAAAAATTCAATTTAGCCAAAACAGCAGTGACTGGTAATTGAAAGAAAAAAAAAATAACGTGCCAAAGGATAGCATAAATTTGGCACTTCTACCACTCATCGTACCACCAACAATGCAACACCACAAACTAGCAATCAAAACAAATTCATAAGCAAAAAATATTATCTATAAAATATAAAATCTATATTTAGAAATAAAATTTATGAGACCACAAATGTAAACCAAACATTGCGATAAGACAACAAAATAAAAAAAGTTTTCGTTTTTAAGAAAAAAGAACATCATCTTCCATAACAACAACACAGCAAGTGTTAGATGACAATAGCGGGCAGCCAGGCACCCAAACAGGCAAACAGCATGAAAACAATTGAATTGATAGCATGACACATGAAAAGGACACTCAGGGACACTTAAATGCGAAAACAATTTGATGAGGGAGAGAGAATGAATAGAATTGAAAGAAGAAGAAGAAGAAAACAACACGCACTTGTTGTCACACACATAAAAAAACAAAAAGCCAAAGGTCCTTTCTAAGGATCAGTTATAAAGAATGCAACCAAGCAATTCTCAAAACACTCGACTCGAATAAAAAAGAAAAAAACATAACAAGTGACTGAATGTGACAAGAGTGCAACACTTGACGAAATTGTGAAAACAATAAAAATGAAAAGAAATTGAAATGACAATCATGAAATTTTAAAATTATAAAAGGATCAAGAAGTCAGCATAAAAAGAAGCAACAACAGCAACTGAACAATAGTAGAAAGAATTGAACTGAAGTGAGGAGGTAGATAGATGTGCCTCTAGAGATATGTACCTGTTGACTTAAAAATCTAATTTGTGTGAAGGCAAAAAAGAAAAGGTGAGCAACAACAATTATTTGTAATAATAGCAAAATCTTTGTCAATGCTTTGTCCAACGCATTAATCTTATCTATTTCATCGATTCGATTACATGTGAGTGTTTGAGTGAGATGGAAAATAACAGGCGGCAAATCTGAAAGGATATCATACCGTAACAATGACTATGCAGACTTTTAGTGAAGTGAGCCTTAGTTGAAGAACATATACATATATGAGTAGCAGAGTATCCCTGCCATTGTACATTGAGGAAGAGATCGTCCCCATGTCGAATCAATAAATGACACAATTTTCATAAGACAAAAAAATCAAGTTTAAAAATATGAATTTAAGCGGATTTTTCTTCTTATTTTCAATCAAATATTATGGAATATCTTTTTGAATTGTAAATTGTGTGATTTTTCTTACTGTCCCCTAAGCTGCTGTCGCTAATGACAGAGGCCGGGTGCACACAACTCATCTCTCAGATTATTTATAACAAACGTGGGCGAGTTGAGTTTCTTTTCATTGTTGTATTTCAAACCCTGTAATTTTCTGTTGCGACACTCATAATTTTTTCTTCTTATTTTTTTTGTTGGCTTTCTCAAGATTCTTTTTCCTTTATTTCAGTTTTTTCTTTTTCCTGTATCTGTCAGATACAAATATTATTTATATTTGATTTTTTGATGAACTTCGTATAGTTTTTATTGTATGTTATTTCAGTTGACTTCCCTATGGTCCATTGAATCTTCTTTAATGACTGTCATTATCTTTTGACAATAGTTGTTTGTGTTTGATAGTTCTAAAGGACAATAGTATTAGGACAGAAAGTTGCAGGATCACTGACGCCAATGATAATGCTGAAACATTTGAAAAATTTAATTAATCACAAATATGTTGAAACGTTAAAAAAAATAATTAATGTCATACATACATATGTATGTTTGTAGTACGTAGATCAAACGTCAAAGTTTTTGAGGAAGTGCTGTTCAAAATTTAAGAAGGTCGTCGAAATCGAAAAACTTTTGTTTGCTTAAGGGGACATTCCAGTTTAAAATTTGAAAATCATTGACTTTTTTTTTCTTTTTGAATTTTGGGTTCCAAAGAATACTTTTCTAAACTATTAGTGAAAAATTCGAAGTAAAATGAAAGTTATATACATAATTGGGCGGGCCTTAGTGTACTAAAAAAGAGACCTAACGTCTAAAAAGAAGTTTTCGATAAAAAAGCGTGAAAATCGAAACTTAGGGATTTTCAGGGTCGCTAATTACGAATCTGACATAAAATTTCTGAAATTCAAAACGGCGGGCCCAATATGGCGGAAATTTTCTTGAAAATTGATCTGATTCGGTTGAAACTCATTACTCGGGGGTTTCTGGGGACGCTGATTAGGACTCTATCATCGGATTTTCACAACTTAAAATGGCGGATCCAATATGGCCGACTATTTTTCAAGTTCATCGGATTCGCTTCAAACTCGTTACTCGTGGGTTTTCAGAGTCGCTGAATACAAATATGCAGGGCCGTCGAGTGAAAATTTGGGCGCGGTGGTGATAACCTTTGGATCCCCCGCACTTATCTCTTCACACCACAAATGATACAGTAAATATCTTCGTTCACTAAGTAATGTGTTTCAGAATTCGGAATATATAAAAATACAAAGACAAATATCAAAAAACAAAATTTATTCTGTACTTTAAATATGGATATCTGTATAATAAGCTTCCATTTTACTTTAATTACATTAAAAGTTTTTCTTATCAACTCTCAACATGCGCATAATTCATAAGTACGCCTTTCTTGCTTTGGCTGATGCGAAGGAATTGATGATCTCTTCAAAATTTAATTTCCTTGCTAATTTCGCTTCCAGGCATAGAGTGGCTAAACTTGACAATCTAGTTTGAGTTGAGCAGGATCGATGGAAGTTTTTTATTCTTTTTTAATTTAGTGCCCGTCGGCAAAATGTCTTTACGATTGATAGATGATTAACCCGATAAATAATTTTCATGGTTTATAATTCAATTTTCAGACGCATAGATGCTTGTTAAAGTTTTTCTGGATTTTTGGATTTGGATTGAAATCCGGGCCCGGTGGAAATCCCCCCCGACCCACCCCCCTCTCGTGACCCTAAAAAACACCTAGCAACTAGATTTTACGCGAATCCGATCAATATTTTAAAATTCTTCTTCCATATGGGATCCACCATTTAATATTTTCAAAATCTGGTGCCAGATTCGTAATAGCGACCCCGAAAACCCCCGAGCAACGGATTTCAAATTAATCGGATCAATTTTTAAAAAATCTTTCGCCATATTGGAGCCACCATTTTGAACTTTCAAAAACTGACACTGACATCGTAATTAACATACTTTTTTCTATCAAAATCGCTAAAAAAAAATACGTTTCAGATGTTGAAAATTGATGAAACTCTCGTAGCTAAACTGAAAGAAGCAACGGAGAACATTCTAAAGAAGCACGCACAGCGAGAAAGAAGGCCGAATCAGAGCATCTTAAGAAGTTGACAGAACTTGAAGACCTTCAGTATGCACCAGGATTGACTGACTAAACCGAAAATGCTTTTGATTTATTATCATTGTGGCTATAAGTGGAACTTCAAAAATTGGGATATTCCAGCCGCTCCTGCCCTCCTCCGGCCCTTTTTTTATAAGAAAAGTTCCATGCAAAATATATGTTTTTTCGTTTGTTTTTTTTTTGAGAAAAATTACCCAAAAAAAAAAAAATTGAAAAATTTCACTTTTAATTGGTTCCACTTATAGAGAAATGTCTAGCAAACAAAATCTTTTTTAGTTTATGTCTCTATTTTTATTAGGAACCCCTCTCTGGAGATGCCCTCTACCGCCGAAATCTTGGATTAAAAATGGTCAAAAAAATGTTTTTTTTTGTTCTTCAATAAGATAGCATCTTAGAGCAATTTTGTAAAAAACTTTATAGTTTTAAAAATAAAAATTTCCCAAAAAGCTATTTTTTTCCCAATTTTAAACTGGAATGTCCCCTTAAATTGCTTTTATAACGTCTATCACGGTGTCTTTAAAACCAATAAACCAATTGCGCGCAGTTCGCGTAGTTCTATCCCGACTCAGGATATATCTGTCATAGTTTTTTTTCAAATTGAAATAGGAAACAAAAAATGACGGAAACTAAATATTTATTTTTAAAACTCTGCTAAAAATTAAATTTTCAATACTTTGACTAAACTCTTGTTCCAGGTATAGCCAAAGGCTTACCGAATAAAATGCTGTTTTAATGATTGATTCTAGATAACCAGAACACCTGAAATCATGACAGTCGATGGGTCAATTTATTTTAACTGTATAGTTTGAGGGGGAAAAACATTTTAAATGATTCTTGAAATATTAATAAAAATACAGAGCTAGTATTATTTCACTGTTCGTCACAAAAATTCCGCAAAAAAGGATAAGAAAAAAGCTGTCACATAAGACGACCCTCCTTAAGTGTTTAAGTCATAATAATACAGATCTAGTTTGATGGCTAAGTCATGTAAAGTAAATGAGTGAAACCACTAGCGAATCGATAGGAAAGGTCTTCTTAATGACTAAGATATTAATTAGAAAAGGTAAAGGAGATGGGAGAGGTTTATCCTTAAAATATTTTGGATTCAGCAATGAGTAAAATTGTCTGAGTGAAAATAACTAAAAGAACAGCGTGACCTGCTCTACTAAAGATCTGTGGATGCTTTGTGCTTCCAACTGGCATAAACTCTCAAGAGTCTTAGCTGACCGCCGAAATATTAAAGTAGCGATAGGTTTTTGTCTCTCTATTAAGGGGAAAAATAAATTTCAGAATTTCGACACTGGTCTGAATCCATTCTTGAAGCTTTTTAAAATATTTTGTCATTTTACTAATGCAAGTATTCGCTTAATTGCTACAGAAAGATTCACCAATACTTAAGCATTTTGCATATAACTATATGAGTAAATCATAAATAAATCATGTAAATACATGAGCTAATGACATACTTCTGTCTACTTTAATAAAAATTATAATATGCACAATAAAAAAATTTAAAAAAAAAGTAAAAACAAATGCAGCTCAGCCAACAACAACAAAAAGGCATGAAGAAAAAACAAAAACAACTACGCCATATGAGCCACGCTGTACTCAAACGTATGTATGTATGTGTGTAATGAAATAAAGGGGTTAAAGTAACCCTGCGCCGTGTTTCAATGGCATAGCATTTCTAATTATGAATATGAGGCGAACGATATGAGAAGGAAGGAAGAGGTATATGATGTCGCGGGGTATGAATGGATGAATGGTTGGTTGGTTAAATGGATGGATGGATGGACGGATAACGTTACGTTTAACTTTACTGCTTCAGCTATGCTTCATGGTAACCCATTATGAAATGTGATGTGATGCGTCGTCGTCGTCGTCCTTATAGTCATCGTCATCGTTGGCATATTAATTTTGATGTTAAGTATGTTGAGCGGCATTTTTCTCTTTCATAATTCATAATCCTTGTTGTTTTATTTTTTCATTTTTTGATATATGAAGCCAGGCAAGGATTTTAATATCCACATATTATTTGCTGTTTATCCTGTGCATGTGCGTAAAAGAGATGCAAAATATAAATACACCCTTTCATTTAATATATTTCAATGATATTGCAGGGTTGATGTTGATGATGATGTCTTTGTTGTTGGAAATTTCAATGACAACATTCATTATGCAAAAATTATAATGAGCGGTATGCATCATACAACAATTACAACAGCAGCAACAGCAACAACAACAACGATAAGACGAAAAAAGGACATTATTAATAAATCCACACCCCTGCAATGGCAGTGGCTGAATAATCATTGAAATATATACATGCAAACATATATGTATTTAAATATAAATTATGTATTTTTGTGTTTTAAGTATATACATATAATTTTCTGTACTACGCATTGAAGTCCCCTGTATATTACATACTTATGATTTTAATGCGGTATTTGTGATTGCTGTGATTATCCTTTTGACATATACATAAGGGGGTTTTTTTTGCCTTGATACGAGTATCTCAGTGTTGGTATATACAAAAAAAAAGTGCTCCTTTTTATATGCAAACAAATAAAAACAACAACTTGACGCACGTTTCTTCTTCATCGTCTTTTTTTTGCGTTTCATTAAAAAGCCACAAAAAATTTCAATTTCAATGCAGTTGAATTTTTTTTCGTTTTGTAAAATGGCAGCTCAAGTATTAAAAGCATATCCTGAATGTCCTGACATATTAAAATGAATTATTAAGGGTTGACGAAAAATTAATAATGACGTTTTGCTGTTGTCCTTGTTGTAGTAGGCATTGATTTGAATAAGATTTCCTTCTTCTTTTTTTTGTATGATTATGAACGTAATATTCTTGGCAAAATTAAAATCACAGTACCGTGACATTTCGAGTGCTCATCATTCAGTCATTCAGCCATTCCATTTTGCATTAAAACAGCAAATAGAGTTTAAGTGAGTTTATGCGTCCGCCATTATTGATGACGAAAGAGTTCAAGTTTGGAAATTACACTGTAGGGATGTCAAAAAACACTGTCGTAAATTTAATTTTGTGTATTTAGTTTTTCCTCAGGACGCTACTTTTTCGAGATATTTTAGATTCAAGTGTGGACATTTTTGACTCCTTTTTTTGTGAAAGAGTTGAGTTTTAATTAATAAAGAAAAAGTAAACCGATTGTCAAAACTTTCTGATAACTTCTAAAAATGATCCAAGTTTGAAGATTATTGAGTCAGTTGTTTGGGAGAAAGCGCCTTTACCAGACATCACATTCAAAGCAGTTTTCGACAAGATAAATTCCATTCAGATATTCAGAAACTTAAGAAGTTGGAAAAATAAAAAAGCTAAAATGTATATTAACGAACACAAGGCAAAAGTGAAACTTCTTGTGAACCAAACGAAACACAAGCAAATAACAAGCAAATGAAATTTTTCAATCGCTAATTTTGTTACTTCATTGGCTTGTATTTTTTAATTTCATTTGCTTGTGTTTCGTTTAGTTCACAAGAAGTTTCACTTCTGCCTTGTGTTCGTTAATACACAACCAATTTTTTTTTTGGGATTAATGCTAGAACAAAAATTGCAACTCTGTACCGGTAATGTCGATGACAATTGGAGACGAACTCTTTTTGTGTGCGACATCTTCATGTAATTCCTTGGACATATGCGCCATCTGCATGTGAAATGTTTAACTGTCATAAACTTTAAGATGGCGACGCTACACATTGTTCTTTCTGCCATAGGCGTGTGTGTGTAATTAACATGTTATATTGAATTAAAACTATTTATGAATCGTTTATTATATAATTTGCTCGTGAACTCAGTTACGGAATATTGATATTTAGTCCCTCATGCACATTGCTCGACAAAATTATGTCGCATTGCAAACTTACGCGCAACGTCACATCCGATTGGTTTTACTTTAGGACAAGAGAAAAAAAGTTTCACTTCAAAAAAAAATTTAATTTAGAGCTACGAACTTCAACGATAAATATAAACTTTTGGATATTTGCAGCTGCAAGTGTAAGGATTTAAATTCTTGCGTTTGTCCCAGATCAAAAAAAAAGTTTCTTTACTAAAAATAAGTTTTCTTCTGAATCAAAGAGGCCCTCGAAAAATGGTAAATGGCAGGAGGTAATGTTAATGTGTCTAAAAAGCTGGAGAAAAGTTAGGCTATACTTAGGCTTATACTTCGATGGTAGAAAAGATCGCACAATTACTAAAATTAATATTGCAGGGAGATAAATTATAAAAAAAATATATATATTTCGGAGGAACATTTCGTTATTGTTTCAGAACCGGGTTCCCAATATATTGACCATGTCACATCATCTTCAAATACGGCTCTTTGCATTAAAACTGAATTGTATGATTTTCTTCAGATAAGAGAACATGACCTCGAAAGGCTGACTGTTATAGGATGCGATGGAACTTCGGTATATACTGGGGCTAAACACGGAGCCATTTGTTTAATGGTGGAGGAACTTAAAATACCACTTAAATGGCTTGTCTGCTTACTGCATTCCAGTGAACTTCCGTTGCGGCATTTATTTTTGATGGCAAAACGGTTGGTATAAATTCATTTGCCACAACATTATGAAAATTACTTTCAGTATGAGAAACTCTTTCCGTGGTTGATTTTTAACTTATTTTAGTGGATTTGCCTGTTATTAACTTTGAAGATCTGTGTACAGACTAAAAATACTTGTTCGATATAATCAAGGATATGTTACAGTAAGTTTATCAAGAAAGAAAATATCACATTCTAGGTGGTTAACTACAGTCAATAAAATTCTCTGGTTTTATGTCGCACAGCAGAATCCTGGTAAAAATTTCTATATTTTGAGACAATTGCCCTTATTATGGTTGTCGACGTCGACTGTCGAATGATCGACAGCTATCAATTGGTATCACTGTAGTCGAGTGGCGAGAGTCGATTAAGTAATCTATTACAAATCGGTATTTTGAGAGTCGAGTCGACTGTCGACTATCGAAAAAAGTGACAAGTTCAAATTTTTGTGGTCGAAAGCTACTGAACAATACTTTTTTTTTTTGTAAAACCTTGGGAAGAATATAAAACAACAATGAAAGTAACAAATGTAAACCAGTTTGAAACATTAGAAAAATGTCCCAATAGCTAGGAATTTCAATAAGGGCTCAGAAAAAGTAGACATGAAGCGAGAGTGGGCTATTAAGCTAAACAGTTTGGGTGGTGGCATAAGGTAAAAAATTAATCAATTCTGTTGAAAATTTCGTAAGAAATATTATATGTCACAGCAAACGTAAATCACGAGCATTTTTAATAAAGAAAATTCTATCGCCATTAGGAGAATGTGTAGCCATTCATGTTCTTCGATAAAATGTTAAGTCCAGCCGAGGTGGTTTTGGGTGCTACTAAAAACTCATTCGACTAAGAACTATTGCCTGACCCAGAACCAATTCCGCCTACGCGTCCAATTACAGCGGTAAATCCAGTTTTATCGTAAAAATGCAGCTTCGCTTCTGTTTTTCGTTACCATAATTTCCCTTTCTAAAATTGCGATGACCTCTTCAAAAATTGAGGAAACTGTGATCTGCGTAAGAAGCATATGCGTGGCTTCGCGAAAGTTATGGATAAATCTAGAATACAATAAAAGAATACAAGAACTTAAGAAACTCATTGATTTTATTTATATGCTTTCTTATTCTGTATCTGACAGTGTAAAATATTGAAGCGGCTCCGAATATTGCGGCGCAACCGCGATAAGTTTTCTACTGCAGCACTTTGCTCTTCGTCAGGAAAAAACATGGCGATATTGCCCATTTGCAGAATATTTCTCAAAATTTAGCAAAATTAATTTTTAAAATTAAATTAAACTTCAAAAAGTTTTTTCTTCTTTCTTTTTTTCATTCACAGTAGCGTTTTCTGCTTGTTGCAATCTATTACAAATATTGTCGAGTCGATTAGGTTTCACAATTCCGATTTTAAGTCGACTCGACAACAAACTTGACAGTCATGTAACTCGATGCTCGACAACCATAATAAGGGTAAATATATCCTTAAAGTTTTGCGAACCTGTATGGTTTGAAATAAAAACCAATCCAAGCTGCACCAAAGAAACTTGCCATTTTGGAGTTTAATAAATAAATTAAGAATGTTCGATAAGGACATAAAAATGATAATTGACTCGGTGATCCAGAAGAACGATTATTTTCCGCACTCTAAAAATACACTTTTGGCAATGCTTGCTTATAAAGATCAGAAAAAAAATGGAGCTTACTTTAACATATATTCTAGAGCTGAAGCCTACTGATGACAATACAAAGAAAGTTCGAAGTTTAAGGTACCGGAATTTAACTTTGATGCGGATCATTATTCTGAAATGATAAACTTGCGAAAGCCAAGGCTGCGCCTCCTATTCTGCAACATTTGAGTTGTGCAGACTTGGTAAACTTTATAAAGTGCACAAATTGAAGACATTAAAAAACTTCCTTGCCACATAAATGCTGTAGAAAGATGTATGAAACTTGTAACTGAGGTGTCAAGTTCCTCTATTGAAAATGAAGCAAAAGCTGGTGATATTCGTAATCGGTATAGTAAATACCCTTAACCCTTAAATACCCACTGGTCACTGCAGTGACCAACCACTTCCGCGGCTGCCTGTGCCGCCATTTTACGTTCGCCATTTAAAATAAACATCTGATCTTACTGTCTAAAGTTTTCTTTATCGATACGTATAAGTAAGAATGGAAAAATGACAACTGTCGTACAGTTACAGTTATTTTTAGCTCGAAAAGCATGTTTTGCAAAAATTTTAAACAACTAACTGAAAAAAAGGTGTTTATATTTTCGAATTTTGTGTAATAAATATATTGCCGTGTGGACAAATTTATGTCAGACGGTATAGGATAATACCAAATAATTGTTTTTAAAAATTATTGCGAATGTATTTTAATTTATTCTCCAGATAATCGCCAAAGATTACTACAGGTTGACCTAACCATGTAAATTAAAATAACTGCACCTTAAACTAAATTATTTGAAAACACGTAGAACAAACGTTGTTCGGAATCACAAATACTACCTCTGGGTATGTTTTTAATTGAAATCGGGCGTATTGGGCGTTTAAGGGTTAACAAATTTTATTATTATCTGGAACATCAACACCTAAACCGATTAATCTCAAACTTTGTAGATAGTGTTTTGATGACCATTTATACAAAAAAGGACTATCATATTGTTAAATTTCGAGTTTTTATTTTGACGCTAAAGGACATGTTTGGGACAATACAAGAATGACGTCAAATCGGAAAATAACAACACAAAAATGTTTCTACTAAACACAAGGGAAAAAATCAGAAAATATTTTCAGATTCTAAAATGGTATCGAAAGTCTCAGAATTTGGACCATAAATCCCGATTTTTTTTTTTTAATTTTTCAGCTCAAAAATTTTTCATATTCCATAGCTTTGTTATTGCATGTGAAATTTTAAAAAAACTTTGGCTGAAAAACTAAAAAAAAGCTGAATTTATGGTCCAAATTTCGGGACTTTTGAGACCATTTTGGAACCTGAATTCAAAAACTGTTTTTGCCTTGCGCTCATCGAATTGTCGCCATTCTTGGATATTTATCGTATCTCAAAAATGTTCGTTTATGTTAATAATTTTTTGAGTCCGGTACATTCAAGATCAGCTCTTAGACGCTGAACAATGATCATTAGATCAGAGGTGTTCCTTTTTGAAACTTTAAAAACGAGAATATGACGACTGATTCCAAAAATTCGCAGGCTTCTGTAATTTAAGGCCAATTTTTGAGAAAATTTATTATCGACTCTTTAGAGGAAGGAGATGTAAGAAGTTTCTTGGAGTGCACTAATCAGCACACAGAAACATGTTGACAAAAAACTCTGAGAACTGTTCTGGTATGGACAGGCTTTGTTATGGATAAACTTTCGTCAGTTCAAAGGACACGGATCCTGGATTACGGATATCGTTCATAAAATCTTTGAGTCCGTTAAGGGCTCATAGATCATGTTCGAATTTTTTTTAAAATCATGCTAAATTCGGCGAGGACGCTAAAGTCAAAATTTTCCTTTATCTGATACATTTTATATTTGTCAAACCCACAGGAAAGGAACGATTTAAACGGTCTCAGTCTCTGAAATATTCGTTGTTTTAAATCAGAGAGATTTGCATAAGTTTTAAAGCCTCTCATTATGGAATTTAAATAAGAAGGAAACAAAACGAAACCTAAAGTAATCGAAAATATATACCTACACAAAGAAAAATAAGTCATAATATTTTTTAATACTATTGTAGTTTTAAACAAATTTTTTTATTTATCTTATGATTGCATTAAATAAGTGAGCTTCACTGGTTTTTCAAGTACCCACTCTTTGTATTATTATTCGATCATCTCTGAGCCACTTAGAAAATTGACAAAAGGTAACATATGTATAAATCTGAGTAATGCACATAAAGGACAATAGCTTAAGCAAAGATCCAACAGAAGCTGAGCAGTCGGAAAGTAAAGAAATCAAAGAAAGAATAAAACACTAAGACAATTATATAGGCACTAGACTTAAGAATAACCGGCCTTACGAATGAATAATTATAGAAATAGATCAAATGGACAGACTGACAGAAAAAAAAAAAAAACATAGCAAAAGAGCAGGATAAGAGTAGGCAGGATCAAACATTGTGAAGGTTTAGCGCCATGCGCTACATGCTTAAGAATAAAAGGTAACAATATAAAAGAAATTTGCAACAAACTGCAAGAGAAAAAACAAATCCACACAGATGCTTGGGTCTTTGTTAAAGGAATTAAACGTCAACTGAAAAAACAATAGTGAAAAAACAATGAAATGGCCACGAAATTTCAAATGAAAACTACAAAAAAAGGACATTCAAGTTGCCTTCAAGGTTCGGGTGAAAGGATGTTTGCAATTAATTATAATTTTATACGTGCCTTTGTACTTTTCTTTTAAAACATGTCAAGTGATCTCAAGTGATCGATACTTGTCAATTATTGCTTCTGTTTAGTAGAAGTAGAAAAAGAAAACATTTTCCAACATAGTAAGATCATAAGAGAAGATTGTCAACTGTCAACTACTACAAATGACAGCAGGTTCATCAACAATTATTCAGCAGCAGTAGTAAATTAGTGCACTTTTCAGCTGGCCTTTGTAAAAAAAGGTGAATCCTGCTGATCTCGTGGCGCCTACGTAAACTATTCGTCTAATACTTTTCATTAATCAAACAGTGTGAAATAATTTTTGCAAAACAGGTACACAGCGCCACTTGTTTCGATATGTCCTTTGAATAGCTTTGTAATCTCCTGAGAGTTTTGGTTTTATTTTTTTTGTGTGTTTTTGTATAACATTTAAATGACAACACGATCGTACGCCTGCCTTCCTGCTCAACTGACTGCCTGTTTGCCTGTGTAAAGGATATCGTTAATTATGGTTTTTTGATTTTGATGGCGGCTTTTACTTTAGCGGTTAAACTTAAAAGAAAATAAATTTCACTAGAAATTTCTTCTCTTCGTATACTAATACGAGATTATTCGTTCGATTTGTTTGACCACCTATGGTGCGTGCGTTTTCACTGTGATCGTGAGACGCTTAAGTTGCACGTTGCAGCGGTTTCAGCGAGCGCTGCAGCATTTGCTGTCATATCGAAAAATGATCAATTTCTTTAGTTTTTGTTTTGGGGAGAGAGAATGACGTAGCAAGTGGCGTTAACATGTTTTACCCTGAAGACCCTTTGTTGTTTCGTTGCAACAACATTCAAAATTGTAATTAATAATAAAAATAAATTTATACATTGGTTTTTATTTTTTTTTTTTTTTAAATAATTTTTCGTTTATTTGTAAAATTATGAAAGTGATCTGAGTAAATAAAATTGTAAACTTCATTGCAACATAATTAACTTATAATGCAATTTTATTTTCCATCGTAATAAGAGTTTTCTTTTCTTTTTTTTTTTTTGTTCCCATGTGACACCGTGAAATTTTTTATATAATTGGATAAATCGATCTTTTATATGAAATTTTGCTGATTCATTATCATGATCAATAATATTTATTTTACATGATGTGTTCACATAATGAAAAATATTATATTTTCGATACCCATAGACAGTGGTAGATCTAAAATTTGAGGGTGGGGGGAGGGCTGTTTTTGCAAAACTATATTTTATTTTTCATAAAAATAACTAGATCAAAAACCAGCCAAAATCAGATATCAAACAATCAGACCAAAACCCAGTTTGAAAATCTAATTAAAATGCATGCCAAAATTCAGATTAAAAACAAACCATAATACAGAACTAAAGTCAGACCAAAATTCAAACTAAATTCAAGCAAAAAATCAGACCTAAAAATCTAAAATAAATTCAGACCGAAATTCAAATAAAATGAAGCCCGAAACTCAAAAATTCAGTCCAAAAGGAGACCAAATTCAGAAGAAAAATTAGTTTAAATACAGGTCAAAAATCAGACCAGAAACATCCTCAAACTGAAACCAAAATTCAGATCAAAAGAAGGTCAAATTCAAACAAATTATTGAATCGAAATTCAAAACAAAACCCAAATCAAAACCCAGACCTGAAATAATCCTAATAAACCATATATTCCGACTTAACCCTTTCGGGACCACTTGTCACCAGTGACCCAAAATTCGTTTTCACCGATTTTAGTAAATTTGTATTCATTAAAAAGAGAATTGATTGCGCTTTAGTTATTATTAAAAAAATATTGAAATTTTTACCTAATTGACGGCACCAGGATGACCTAAACTAAATAGAATTTTTTTTACCCATTTTTCAATCGCTTACAATTTTAAAAATTTTTGTCCAAATACACCCAATTTGTAATATGTTATGGGAAAAGTTATTTACTCAAACATGATTTCCCATTTCTTAAATTTTTTGTTTAATTTCTTTGAAAATTAAGTTCTGCTGTGGATCACCGGTGCCCCTAAAAGTTCACAATGGAAACTTTTTTAAATCTTTTTGCAATGAAATGGGCGTCAGCGATGACGAATCAGAATTCGGGTTTGCTGTATTGCTACTAGTTTGTTTATGGTCAAAAAAGGGTTAAGTGAAAAATTATTGATAGTATGAATGTATAAACTCGTAATTGTGACTAATTTCATATCTATCATACTCGCCATTTTTTTGACATTGACAGCTATTCTATCTCGAAGAGCACCAAAAATACTATAAGAATTGATCCGTCAAATAATTTTCATAATTTTACAAAAGTGTTTTACTATAGCTGAAAATGTCGAATTTCGTGCCAACAAAACAACATTAGCGGGAAGTTTTAATTTGCTTCTTCCATTCAAAGAAAAACGCAACTGAAGCCCATCGTTTACTCACTGAAGCTTATCCTGACTGTGCTATAGACGTTAGAATGTGTCAGGTGTGATATGCCCGTTTCAAAAGTGGTGATTTTGATGTTGAAGACAGGGAACGTTCAGGCGGCCCAAAAAGTTCGAAGATGAAGAATTGAAGGCATTACTCGAAGAAGATTCATGTCAAACGCAACAAGAACTTGCAGAATTTTTAGGAGTTGATCAATCAACCATTTCTAAACGATTAAAAGCAGTGGGAATGATTCAAAAGCGAGGAAATTGGGTGCCGTACGAATTGAAGCCGAGAGACGTCGAACGACGATTTTTCACATGTGAATTGCTGATTGAACGACAGAAAAGAACGGGTTTTCTGCATCGTATTGTAACTGGCGATGAAAAGTGGATACGTTACGATAAGCCAAAGCGTAAAAAATCATGGGGACCACATGCATCAACATCAACGGCAAAGCCGAACATTCATTGATACAAGCTCATGCTGTGTATTTGGTGGGATATGAAAGGTGTCGTGTATTATGAGCTGTTGAAACCGAATGAGACGATCACTGGCGGCCGCTACCGACTACAATTAATGCGTTTGAGCCGAGCATTAAAGGATAAGAGGCCAGAATATGAGAATAGACACGACGAAGTTATTCTTCAGCACGACAATGCTCGGCCGCATGTTGCAAGGCAAGTAAAAACATATTTGGAAACGCTGAAATGCGACATTGCTCCTTCTGATTACCACTTGTTCCGGTTCGATGACACATGACCTGGCTGAACAGCACTTCCGTTCTTTCGAAGAACTCAAAAAATGGGTCGATTCGTGGATAGCCTCAAAAGATGAGGGGTTCTTTCGACGCGGAATCCGTATGCTACCAGAAAGATGGAAAAAGGTTGTGGCTAACGATGGACAATACTTTAAAGAATAAATTTATAATCACTTTTTCACAATAAATGTCCAAATTACGAAAAAAATACGAGCTTATACATTCATACTCCAATAACAGAATAATAAAAATATGCTAAACAAGCTCGTAAAAAATTCCTATTGAAGGCCACAGGGTTACTGGCGACCCATGAAAGTTTAGGACTTCAGAGGCCAAAATTTCTGTTTTAAACTAAAATTATAACGAGAATGGGGTCAGAATCTGGATTCGGTTTTGCGCTATCTCCTCTGGTTTTCGGACGGTCCCAAAAGGGTTAGAATCGAGCAAAAAGAGGACCAGCACCATTATTTCCAAAAGTTGAAAAATTTATAAACAGAACCTGAAATT